>OY856188.1:93532643-94248541 GCA_963693315.1 Diogma glabrata | reverse complement strand
GTTTTATTTGCAGATTATTCCTTCGATTCAAAGTAATTTCATTAAAACCAAAACGTTAAATTTTAAACAAATTAATTTAATTCATCTATTATCTCATCAAAATTATAACAACAACATAATAATATCTACATTCAAACGTCAATCAACCGGAAACATCTTTGTAATAATAATCAAAAATTAATATTAATCAATTTTAATTAGAAAACATTAAATTATAATAGTTTATAAAAATCTTTTAACTTATACTGTTTAATCTTTATTAATATTATCAGTTATTGCTAAAATATGTATATATTATTTTTATTGAAATATTTTAATTCATTCGTGCCAAAAATATCATTTTATAAGTTTTATTTTCTGTTAATTATATCAATATTTAGCAAATCTAGTATTGAGTAAGAATAAGATCATTTTGTTTTTATTAATTCTTGAGATAGTTGATTTTTTAGAGTATATTTATTAGCATTTTTTTTTAACTATAAAAGTTCCAAATATAATTAGAATCCTCTAATATTTTATTACTTCGTAATATAAGAAGCCTAATAAGAGTTCGTTTAAGAAATAATTGAAAATTTGAGATTATATCTGTTCAAAATATACTTCTTCAATCTTCAGTTTGAGTTAAATGCCAAAAAGATGAATTTTGGATACAAAAAACAAAAAAGTTATCAAAATATACAAAAAATAATTGTTTAGTATAAATCTTTGGTTTAGTTTTTTTTTTTACAATTAGTAGTATATAATTAAATATATTCTTTGGTTGATTAAATAATATATTTAAAAATTTGTGTCATGTTTCTTTTTGTTTATTCATCTTTTTGAGGCTTAAAAATGTTAATTTAATTTATTCTACTCGCAATGTGCAAGGCGCTTATTATTTTAATTCCTAATGTAATATCTACGTTTTGTATATATTATCCATAAGAGCTTTCAAATTAGTTACATATAGATTGTAATGATTGAGTTATTTAGCCGTGATTTTATTCAATAAATGAAACCACGACTTGCAAAACGAGTGCTTTTAATATCTGAATCGTTTTTATTACCCAGGTTACCAACCATGCAACTTTATTTAAATAACACTAAACTACATTATCGACACTATTACAATTTATTATTGTAAATATTTATATTCTTTTTAAACATTTATCGTACAAAATTTTTATTTAAGAAGTTAACTGGGAAGAAGTTATTTAAAATATTGTAATTTATAATTTTATTTTTCATTAAACTTATTATTTATAATAATAATACTTTGTATTATTGTTTCAATTTAGATTTTCCTTTACGTTTGATTTTTATAATATAATTTTATTTGCATTTTATCACTTATTTAAAAAAAATTTGTTCTAATTAAAAACAAAATTTTAAAAGATTATATTAATTTGTTTATAAATATATAACACACATATATTAATAATGAATATTATTTTATTAAATATAATATAATCAATAAATAATTTGTATAAAATAAAAAATAAATAAAAAAAAATATATTCAGTCGATGAATTATTTTTTTGATTTTTTTTAAAAATGAGCAATTTTGACTGTTTTTGTTTTATGGTAAGGGGTTTTCAATTTAAACCATGATTAAATATGAAGAGAGAGGAGATTTTTCGAATCAATATGGGCAATGAATGAATAAATCATAAATTTGTCGTTATTTAATGGAATTTTGTAGACATTAACAACTCGTTCCTTTTATTTGTTTATCACCGTTCCGTTTTTTATGTCTCGTAAGCAATGACATTTAACTATTTTCTAAACAACATTTTTATTAATGATTTTGTTGAACTATTTTTTGATATCTATCATCTAGTATTAAGTTAAAGTTGAAATTACAAGTTACAACGCTTGATTAATGTGTAATATAAAATTCAACTGTAATCTGAATTTGTCAAATCTATAGAGAAGTGTTTATAAAACATACATATTTTTGTTCAATATTCAGACATAAACATTTTATAATGCTTTTAATTAAAAATTTTATCGAAATCTCTTCAGTCCCCATTGAAATCAAATAAATATATAATAAAATAACATTACATTTTCCATTTTAACAAACTGATTTTTTGTTTTGCTCACAAATAAAACATCTTAAACTTTTTTCTTTAAATTGAGCACCAATAAATTATTTTTTTTTTAAATTAAAATACATAATTAATATTTTCTCTTTTACAATATAAATAATTACTTTATAATAAATAGAAATTGAATATTTTAAAGTTAAAATAAATTATTAATAATAACTAGAAATAATTAAAAATTACAATAAAGTAATATTAATATAACTAAATGACAACATTTTAATAACCTTAATAACCTACCATTCATCAGTTTGAGTTTCACGTTCTAGTAAATCTAAGTTTGATTCATAATCACCATCTTCGTCACATGACCTAAAAGAAAACGAAAAAAGAAAATGAAATTCAGAAACAAAAACAAGACTATTTTTAAAACAAAATTTTTGTGTTTTAAAAGTAAATTCAAGCTAGTTTAAAACAAAATTTAAATTATTAATTTTGCTATTAGTTGTAGTGAATTTAAAAAAAACAATATTGAAAAAACCTTAGTGTGGTTAGAAAGTGAACATTTTACATCATAATATGTAGCTTAAAGATTCAAAGTTCAAGATACAATAAATAATGTTCCTGTTTAACAGCTTATAACAGTATTAACAGTATAACGCATTACGACTTCTATTCTCACTGTATGCAACATGGATTTAAATTTTAAAACACCAAATAAAAGTTTGATAAAATAAATAAAATAAAACACAAACAATGAATTTTCAAAAAGCTCAAAAAAGCGTTTTCGTAGATAAAGCAGATTTTCAACTGTCATAATATTATTTGCTTTGTCGATTAAAAAAGCACGTTGACTGCCAAACTGTTTTTCAGAATATGATCACGGAATAGAATAAATGAATATAGTAAAAGTGTTTGAAATCGAAAATTTACCAACTATTAACTCATTGATTTTCCGATTAACCGATACTAAACCAATATGTTATAAATTGGAAAAGCACTATATGACAATCAAAGATGAATTGTAAAATTAATACCGACGAGGCACAATTATTAACAGCCTACGCGCCTCCATATAGAGTTTCGGTTTAGTAGAGATTTATCTCATAGATATGCGGTACGATGAAATCATGAACGTTTGAATTAGAATAATAAAAAACAGTTTAGTTTACATTTGGTGATTTATCTTTTCACTTAAATCGTTTCACAACAAGACATCAGTTTTAGTGTATCTAATCGGATCCTTGAGGAATACAATATCTAAAACTAAAAAAATGAGACGTAATTGGAAAAGAAATGCAATGAAAGTAACTAAATATAAAATATTTTATTTGTATGTTGTGCCAAATAAGTCAAAATTCTATAGTTTCCGTCATGTTATATATCATTTCATTCATTTGCATTGTTCAGTTTTTTCTGTTGTCAAAAACTGTATTGTCATTTGTTCTCATTAGAATCCAATCATGTAATTGTACAATTCTTTAAACAACTATTAAGAATCGTCGCATGGATGTTAAAATAGAAATATTAATAATTTTGATACAATATGTATAACTAAAAATTATAAATCAATATAAAACAAAACAACATGCGCGTGCTTAATTTAAATAAACACAAACAATAAACACAAACTTAAGTTACGCTTACCCATAAAAATTATAATTATGTTAAAGTTTATAGAAAGATAAAAAATAAAAATATTAGGCACCCTCCTCCCTAAAATTATATTTAATAATAAAAATTTATATTTAACGAAAATAATAGAAAATATAGATGATGAATTGCCATCAAAAATTATATAAAAATATAGACGATTTTTGTTGGAGAACAATAATATTCTTACCCTTGCGTGTCTCCACTTTCTTCTGAAACCAAATATTCATACTCCATGGCGGCATACCGATCCCAATCGGACATTTGCTAGAATAAAAATCAATGAATATAGGCTGGTATGTACGACGTTAAAACTATCCTTTTAATACTTACATCATCACTATCACGTTGTGATGCAAATGGATCTCTGTGTTCATTTTCGATATATTTTTCAAAATTAAAGAATGTATCAAAAAATATCGGTGTCATCTTACATCGTTTTAAGTCTCCTAATGTTATACAACCAGGTTTGACAGGCTTTATCATATCCAACATCTAAGATCCAAAATTATATATTTTCTTTTAATTAAAAAAACACAAAATAATCCATCACAACATCAATACTTACTTGACACACACAGTCAGCGAATGGTAAAATTTCAATTCCTAAAGATTCCATTCTTTGTTGTTGTTCCTCATAAAAATATTGTAATTCAAACATTGATAATATTCCATCACCATCTAAATCCATACAACGAAACCAATATTCTATCGCTGTAGGATGTGATTTATCCTCTTCGGCTAATAAAAAGAATACAAACTCTGCATATGTCATTTTATTCGGTGGCACTTGTGCTGTTGGTGATCTCATTTTTTTCGTTACACCACCTGTGAAAATACGTTCAATCATACGCGACGATAATGCATTATCGTTGTGTCGAGCTAAATCATTTTGATCTATTAATAAATCATGATCACGATCCAATTCCCAAAATTTACAATAAATTACATAAAAATGCTCGTAACTAAAATATTGTGTTATTTGATTTATATCTTCTTCTTCTTCGAGGAGTTGTATTATCTGAAATGTTATCATAGTTTATAATCATATCAAATAGTTTATATTAATGTTTATCAAATGATTTTCTAGTTTGTAATATTTCTTATTAGTTTTCAAGTACACAAAATTTTCTCAGAACATAGGGATTACATGTATCTATATGTAATTTAGAAATCCGAAAATCGTTAAACTCAAATAAATTTCTTTTGATCCGTAATCATAAATATTTAAAAACTAACAATTATTCGAAAATAAAATTTAATGTGAATCTGCTTTATCGACATAAATTACAATAAATATTCAACATTTAGGCAAAAATATATTTTTTTGAATAAAAAATATTGTTACAGGAATTACAATATGTGAGCCGTTCAATGCACAAAATGATTAACTCCATAAAACAAAATGTTGAGAAATTGAATATTTTTCAACGGTCAAACCAATTTTGATGTTTAGTGGTGTTAATCTTTATTAATCAGGAAAGTTATTATAAACATAATGTATTTAATCGTATGATTTAAAGAAACAAAAAAAATGATTACAAAATCTCAAGTCCACAACCAAATTTCTTAAATAATTAACAGGAACATCATTTAACTTATTTATACCACCATTGAATTTAAGGAAGGAACATTCATTCACTATGTGGTTCGTTGTTTGAATATCTCCACACATACATAAAGGTGAGGCATATAAGTCCCACTTGTTCATCAGGTAATTACATCGGTCATGTGTTGTTCTGAAACGATTCAGTCTGGTCCACTCTTTACGACTAAGATCGAAGCCGGAAACACAACAAGTAGGATCGATCACCAAACTGGCATTTGGAACAGGTGAAGAGTTCCACATACATTTCCATCTTTCCTTTATATCAAACTTAACTACGGAACTTAAATTCGGAGCAAATAACCATGATAGATTTCTTGATGGCAAACGAGATTCAGGTAAGTCTTGCAAAATGTCATAAAGAATTGAGTTTTGATGTAGATGACTTTTCAAATTCTTTAATGCAAGCTGCTTCACGTCTTAATGACCCAGGTTCAATGTTGGCTAAGACAGAAAGCCATGGTAAAGGTGTTGATTTTAAAGCTCCAGTTATAATTCTCAAAGCATTAACAATGGCCATCAATTTTATGTGTATGAGAAGAGTTAAGCCAAACAGGAGCACAATATTCAGCGCAAGAATATACTAGTGCAAGAACTGAAGATCTTAAAGTACATACATCAGCCCCCCAATTAATTCCGGCAATTTTTCTAATGATATTCACTCTGGAACATAATTTTTTAGCCAGTTTTTCTAAATGCGTCTTAAAAGACAATGTTCTGTCAAGTATGACTCCTAGGTATTGAGGAGTAGAATTAAAACGAACTGAAATCCCATCAAACTTGACTTTTAATTCTTTATGAGCTTCTTTGTTGTTCAAATGAAAGGCACATACTTCCGATTTAGAAGGATTAGGTGTTAGTCTCCAGTTACGAAAGTAATTGGCCAATATTGATAAATCACTCTCCAAAACTATTTCACATTCTTTTAAAGTAGTTGTTTGAATAGCTATAGCAATATCATCGGCAAATTGGAACAGCTTTGATTTAGTTGATGGTAAATCGGCTACATATAAACTGAACAAAATTGGAGAAAGAACGCTTCCTTGAACGAGACCATTGTTAAGACGACGACTGCTACTTGTTTTTCCATTTAATGAGACCTGAATAAACCGGTTACTTAACATCGAATCGATGAGATTTACCATACAGAAACAGCGTAAGGTTATTGCAAGTTTTAGAAGTAATCCATGTCTCCAAACAGTGTCAATACATAATGTATTCATTTTTAGTTACTATTTAAATTAGCTATTCTATTAGTAATTTAATTAGTATAATACAAATTTAGTGATAACATTAATTAATTATTATATTGAAAGTTTTTATTAACATACGAAACGAAACTATTTATTTTTTTAATGGTCAAACAATTTTTGTCTTATAATGGTGTTAATCTATATTATTCAGAAAAGTTGTATTCATCAAAGAACGTTATGACTATAGCAAGTACTTTGAAACTTAAATTTAAAATGTTTCAAAAGTGGAGTTAGTCACTTTGTGCAGTGAACGGCTCATGTGTCAGAACAACACACAGCTACCTTTTAAGGCCTAGGTCCCAAAACAACATGTTTTCTGAGGTGTTGATGAAACCTTTTTTAAACTTTTGTGGATTGAACGCCTCGAGACTATTGATTTGGGGAAAACATTAGATTTGTACGATGTACTGACTAATAAATCCCTCTACATTCTGTCTGGACAGTTTGACTTTTTGCACAAACCGATTGACTAGTAAAACGGGGAAAAAAGAATATGGTTGAAGCATGATGGATTCGATTTCATCCGAGCCTTGATGGTGACGAAATTTGTAAAAACAACGAGATCAGCAACAGTGCGTCAGTGTTGTAAGGAATCAAGATTTTATATAGCACGCTTAGCACGCTTTTGAACAAAGTTCAAAAGAGCTAGGATAGAGCGTACTATACTTGACAACAATACTACATACAGGGACGAATATGGGACTTATAAATGTGGAGTAATTCATACGGAGTGAAATGTTCTTTACTTCTATTGAGGAGGCTAAGTTTGTTTTTTGATAGTTTATACATTTTCTTCGTACCTGTAGTAAATTTGATCTTCTTATTTCCTGTACACTTATCCTTCCTGTCCATCCTCGATTAACACAATAATATATTCTAGCAATAACCGTATGTATATATCTAGAATGGAATTCTGCTGCTTCTTTTAAAAATTGTAAACCAGGATGTGTATCCACAACATCCTGCACAAATGTTGCAAAATCCTCCGGCAATAAATAGTTTCTATTATGTTTTCCTTTTAATATATATACAAAACGTGATGCTAAATCGTTACAACTTAATGTCATCCTAAAAACAAACAATATTTTATATATTGAAATATTTAAAGAGATTTGCTCGTTTAAAATACTTACTGTTTCCAAAAATCAGTAAATCGATTACCATCAACCATACCATCTGCGGTCAATTGTGTACAATAAAATAATGGTGATCTCCAGTATAATGGTACACCGCATGCTGTTACGATATGATGAAAATTATCACGTGATACTTGATAGTTTGGAAATGTATTAAATTCTGCTTGTATCCTTTGCAACGTTGTTTCAATTGTTATGGTTGGTAATGGTTTTCCATTTGGAAAATGAAATCTTGGTATGTAAACATTTTTTGCTGAATTTTTTATATGCCGTTGTAAGGTGGTATGAGATGGTAATGGTTTTACATATGGTTTTGTCTGAAAAGAAAATAGGAAATAAAGTTAATATGTTGACATTTTTACTATTATCTTTATATTTTATATATATATATGTATTATATTTGCTGATACAATTTTGATAAAAAGATTAATCGAATAGAATTTTATTTTATGTTATAAAAGATAAGATTTAAGAATATTCTGTCAACAAAAAATTATATAATCGGATTAATTCCATATAAAGACATTTTCAAGGAAATTTTATTTGAAAATTATAAAATATTATTTCGAAAATTTTTTAACTAAAATACCCAGCACCCAGTTAATATGGCCTAGTAGGCATGACCAGATATGTATGAACAATTTTCAAACCATCTTTTTCTTCGCTCCCACCGGCTAATTATGTTCCATTTGACTCGAATATGAACTATATCAAGTTTTATTGAAATCGGAAAATAATTACCCACCGCGCAGTGGCGTCGAAGATAAGAAAATTAGCAGAATAATAGGATTTTTTATTTTTATCAGATATAATTATCTTAAAACATAATATATCTCATACTTTTGATTATTTTTATTAAAAGCTAATTAATTAACGTTTCTAACGAGCCAAAGTATGTAGAAATCTATCTTAGAAAAGCGATTTATCTTAATTTTTCTTCTTACATATACGAAAATTTATTAATTCATAATAATCTTTTTTCAAAGAAAAAAATTAATTTTTATGGTTAAATTTATAATAATTTTTCATTCAAAAGCAACATTTTTCCAAAAGAAATCAATAAATTAAATTAGATTTATTGTATGATGGGTATTTGCATCTGTAGTTTTCGACCACCTAAATGGTGTATTGTGTACCTTCCTCGTCTTTAGTTAGAATGCTGTTGTATTCCGTGTCATCAACTTAACACCGAGTTCGGCGGTATCATTAACAACATGCAAACGTGGCTTTGACGAAATCCTCATTCTGATGGGTCATGTAGCAAAAAATCAATACAAATTCTAAACCGATTAAAAAAACTCTGAGTTTTTTCTGTGACAAAATCACTAATGTTCTTATTAGAAAAAAGTTGCATATGTTTGACTGCGTCAAAATCTTTTTTGCTAGTTTGGGGTGCGATGGGGATGTCTCGTGCTGGGACTTCAAGGTTTTGAACCATTTTTCGTTTTTCATCAAACGAAATCTCTGGGTCAAAAAAAGCCAAGCCAATATTTGCTTCCGACGTTAAATAGTGAAGATGATAACAAATTTTGTTCAACATTTCTTCTGAAACTCTTTGGTCAATTTTGATGAAATCCAAATCCTGATATGCGGCTGCTGTTCCATCTATGCATTTGAACCAAATTTTTACATACAACATAATCAGAAAAATGCAAACGTCTCGAAAAAATGCAAACGGCGTGACTTGTCGGACCTGGGCGTTTGAATTTATAATTCTCAATGGTTTCGCCAAGAAAAATCAATGTAACTTCCAAAAATTCTTTATATTCGCTGCGTGGGTGTGATTTTTCCAACTCTTCATGACAAAAAAATACTAGAGCATCTCAAGAATGTTCTGGAATTTTGTTTTCCAGTTTTTTGTCCGATATTCCATTTTTGAACATTGTTGGATTAATTTTACCATCGTCCCATGCCTTCTGAAATTTGTTGAACAGATAAACATCGGGTGCTGTGATCTTTCCAAATTTGAGATCATAAACAGCCCGTAGTTTAATCTCCTGTATGTGATGACGGCATGGGAATCGAATTAAGTTGTGGCCAATCTTTTTTTCCACCTTTTTCTGGTCCAGCGTTACTTGATGTCGTGTTGTAACGCATGGCTTCGACTTTATCAGTAAGATCCCATTCTTCAAGGCATTCATATATCGCATTCGCAATCGATAAGCCGCTCTGTTCTTTGCATAATGGAACCGTTAATAATTTCTCAATATTACCAAATGTTACTATGGTTGGCAAACAATCTACTTTACCATGTCCAGTTAATTCTGATAGCAATGTATCCCAAAATAAAAATTTGTGTTACTCAAACAAAGTCTAAATCTAGAATAAAAATTTATTTTTTCTGAATTTTCGCAGAAATTTTTTTTTTGGATTTAAGAAGAAGAAATTCGATAAAAACGCTTTCCTGAGATCAATTTCTACATACTTTGGCTCGTTGGAATCGTAAAGTAATTAGCTTTTAATAAAAAATCGAAATTATGAGATATATTATATTTTAAGATGATTATATCTGATAAACATAAAAAATCCTATTATTCTGCTAATTTTCTTATCTTCGACGCCACTTTCAGTAAAACTGCATACACTTCATTTTCGAGTCAAAAGGAACATAATTAGTCGGTGGGAGGGATGAAAATAACAACTTCATAAGTTAGGTCATGTCTAGGCCTAGTTGATAATATTGCCAAACAAACTGTGCCAAGGCTTACATGATTATGTATTGTAATTTGGGTATATATCTGGTCTGAGCCTTATTAGCTGTCAAACTTCGAATCCAACACGATAGGCATCTATATATCGCAGACAGATATATCGCGTAACGGTTAGGATTGCTACACAATTACAGAGCCTCAGCTATAGTTCACTTGTAAATATACGGTCTTTTATGATTTACTATCTACAGATAGAAGATTTCTTTTAAACTGAATCTTTTAGAAAAAGAATTTAAGCTGCTGAAAATGACGATAGTTTTGAAAATCGACCTATACATGCCAGAGACACTCAAATTTCTCCTATTACCGTACAAAAGTATAAGAGGTAGGATATTCGCCAGAAATGGGAAGATTTCATGGTCAGACAGATACTTGGACAATTGTTTAAATTAAAACACTTATTACAAACAAAACGCTAACTATAAAACAAACTTTAACGATTAAATTAATTATGAGCAAAAAATCTACATCTATGTGATTTTGGCACGTTTATTGTATAAAATATAGAATAATTATTACTTAATTTACGTTGTTTTCTTTTTAATATTTTGACAAGCAAAATACAATCGTATAATTTGAACGGAATATTAAAGCGCGACGGTCGGATCAAATAGCAATGCACGGTCCCTATAGGGGACTTATTAGGTAATAAGATTATTAAGTAATAATTATGCGATATTTTATACAATATATGTATATAAATAGATAAATATTTAATAAAGTTTACGGAGCAAAAACAGAGATTTTTAATAATAAGGAATAAGGAATAAGGAAGAAGAACGATTTGATTTAATATATATCAAACGACAAACTGTCATTGTTGTCATAGCTTGTCATTTTTTATTCCCTAGGGAGAAAGAAATGCAAGCTGTTCCCTCAAATGAGGGAACGGAATTGAACTTTATATGAACCAATAGGTGAATGTAAAAGCATTCGTTTATTGGGTGTCACAGTTTCAAATGACCTACTCTGGAACGATCATGTAATGGCGATGGCAAAAAGCGCGTCTAAAAAACTCGGCCTCCTAAATAGATGCAAAAAAATTTTCACTCCATACCAATTGCTCCATGTTTATAAGTCTTATATTCGTCCCTGTATGGAGTACTGTTGTCAGAGTACTGTTGGGGTGCTGCTTCTGTTTCCATCTTGACCCTCTTGGACTCTGTTCAAAAGTGGGCTATACGAATTGTGGGTGATCGAACTTTGAAATCAAAACTTGATTCCCTACAACATCGTCGCACTGTTGCTGACCTCGTTGTTTTTTACAAATATGGTCATCAACAGTGCTCAGATGAAATCAGCAGCATCATGCCTCAAACTTATTCTTACCCCCGTTCCACTCGACAATCGGCTACCGCAACCAGTCAAACGGTCGAGATCCCACGCTGTCATACAGGCAGATCGCAGAAAGACTTCTTTGTCCGAACTGCATACAAATGGAATGGAATATAACAGTTTGCCAGAATCCTTAGTCTCAGGTGACTTCAACCCGCAGAGGTTTAAAAAAAGCGTTCATCATGACCTTAGAACGCCAGTTGTTGTGGGACCTAGATCTAGACCTAGGTCTTAAAAGGTATTTATGTGTTGTTGTGACACATATTGTAAACCCTATAACACAACAAATTTTATTCAAAAAAAAAAAATATACAGATCGTGCAAAAAATTAAGTTTTTGTGTTAATTTATTTGCAATATTATAAAACCTTTTCATTTTTTCCGTTATTTGGGATTTTTTTCGACCTTTTCCAGTTATTACGCAAAGGAAAACTGATTAAAACTTTGATGTTTCTGTTTTTTGTTGGAGCAGATTGCTTAGAAGCCTGTAGCTGCAGTTGTTTGGCTTTTCAAAAATTAAAGGAATATGTCCAAATATTTTTTATTTACAAATTTTATTAAAATATTTTGATTTAAATAGCCGTTATAAAGCTTTAAATCATTCGACTTTTAAGGTTTAATGCTTCATGCGCAATGCTCAATGATTCAATGCTTCACATTATTTAAGAATGTGATCTGGGGCCTCTTCTGTCAATTGATAGAATCTTCATTTATCCATATTCTATATCATATTATTCATGATGTGTTTTCTTAAACTGCAGAGTTCTATGTGAACACTGAACACCTGTCATGTATTCTTAAGTTGAACCCAATCAATCCTGAAGATATTTTTAATCCCTTTTGGTTTTTACGAGATTCTAATTAAATTTTTGGTGTTTTTAACCTATGACATTACTCTAGGTCTCAAATCATTCTTTCTAACTTTCATCCCTTATACTTTCTCGGGTGGATCCTTTGCTTAGGTTACAAAAAGGTTTCGGTTCCAAGGAGCTGTTGCACCTTTCCTTGCTAGCCTACTAGTGTCTACATTACCTGCGTGACCAGGTACGCAGTACACTGTTACTATATACTGCATTACAAAGCTTGTGAAACTTTCATACACAGTCTCCAATTACTTGGGATGTAATGATAAATGCACTTAATAACTCAAGCCAGGCGTTTTCACTGAAAAGTTGCTGTTCATGTTTGGATCGATGATCTTGTCCTTTCCCATGCCTTTGGAGCAGTTTCTAGATATGCCCTTTTCCTAAAAGTGGAATAAGTCCTTAGCATCTCCAATGACACAATAGGACATGTACGCACTGCCGCCGTTATGCAGATACCGGTGAGTCTCTGTTTCTCTTCAAACGCCTATTCAACTTTTCCCAGAGTGGAGCAGCGCTTTTCTGTTCTATATGACTGCATCATACGTCATGACTGTCCTCAACATCACAGTATACATTTACAAGTTGGCTGGGTTACACTGCTAGGTTTTTTGTATATCATAGTGTTCTGGTGGCCTCACCTACATACAACTGACTGCCAATGTTTACTTCACAGGAACTTACTATCAAAAATAACTTCTAAATACTTTTTACCTGCGCGTTTACAATGCCCGAACCTCTATTGAATATTGGACTCACGCTGGACTTTTGTTTCTCGATTAATACGCTTACAATTGCCGTCATATTTTTCATAAGTACATATTTATACATATTTTTCAAATATGTGGATAGTGTATTGATTAGGAAGAACCGTCGCACTCGAAACGAAACAATACGAAGATTATCTACCTATAAATAACCGAATAGCGAGTGTATAATTTTTCACTCCAACTCAACTGAAATTCTAAAACATTAATGGGAAATATTTACAAAATTGGAATTTAAAATTTGATAATATAACGATGTTTCAACAATATTTGGTAACAGTTTGTATAACGATGCACTTCATTTTTCGCAAGTATGAAATTTTCAGGTCGAGCGTAGCAAAAACTGTAAGCATATGAGCGGGAAATGTACATTTTCACGAGTTATTCAATATACATTTTCTACGGCATTTAATAAACGCAAATATAATTGTGTTTTAATTTTGTGTAAATAGTAAATACAACGCAATTTTCGCAAAAATACAAAAATTTTTCTAGTACTACTTAGTTTTTGTTGATTTGTTCCTTTGACGTCACAAGGTTTAGAAAAGATGTGCTTCTCCTTATTATTTGAATTTGATTTAATGATGAAAAGAAAAACAATTATGAAACGCACTACTTTTCGTATTTGAAAATTGTAATAAAATGATCAAAGCCGTGCGTACATTTTGCTACAAGAGACGAAAACGCTCCCGAGCAGAAATTTGTTAGGGCTCAAGTAAGGCCCTGATCAGATTTGCCCTAGTCCGGATCAGGCATTGGTAAGGCTGCCGGATTGGGCCCTGATCATGAGTGTAACGCTTTTGCCCTATCAGGTCCTGATTGGGATTACCGGATCAGACCCTGATTGGGATAATCGGATCAGGCCCAGATTGGGATATCCTGACCAGACCCTGATATATATTTATATATTATATACATAAATTAATCAAATTAAAATAAAAAAATTACAATGGAAAAAATTAAAACATACATACCACCTTAATGACTATTATTATAGTCGTTCAGCTGAGAAGCTACAACTAAAATATACATGAAACGATTTTAACTATATATTTCTAAAATGGATAATACTCTAGTGAATTTTAACTTATTTAAATTTCAGCTAGGGGTCAAATACGAAAAACCTGATCAGGGCCGGATATATTCAAATAAGGTTAACCCTAAAAGGGTATTCTAAATCAGGCCCGGAACAGGCCCACATCAGATTGCCCTAATAGGGATTGCCCTTGTAGGACTGACCAGGCCCTGATCACGCCCTGACTGTATTCAGGTTTTCCCTAACTAATTTCTGCTCGGGCTGTTTTTTTGTTAGTGAAAATTTGTTCCCAAGACACGTTAGCGTCGAGTGGGACAATTTCATGAACGTAATATGTTTTCATCTTGCGTATCGTAATAATCGATATTTATTATAAATTATCAAATTAGAAATCGACAACATAACATTCAAAATTCATATTCTATTTTTACGAAATACCATGGTAACTAGAAATACCATAGGAACTACAGTTTGTTATTTAGCGGAAATATACTATTAGAAAAAAAACCATTTTTACAGAGCAGGCCTGCATGAAAATAGACTTTTCAAATGCTATCATAGAAAACAGTATATTATTTAATTAGCAACTAAAGTCACTTTAGATCCGAACTAAATACACCATTTTTTCGGCAAACGTTTAAATTTGTTTATATAAATATAAAAGTAATACATCAAATTTTTTATAAATATGATTTAAAAACGAAATATATGAGGTAATAAATTTTTTGAAATTAACTTTTATTGATTTTAATTCATTAAAATGAACAGAAACGAACGCTGTTTTGAACGAATTCATAATCTCATGTTATGTAACTTTACTGCTGCCGTAAAAAATATAAAAATGGCGTTACTGCACAGCCGCTTTGATAAAACGTCAAAAAAGTCACTTTAACATTCTCTCTAGCAGCAGTAAAGTTAAACTTTACAGCCGTTTGCCGAAAAAATATATTTTCTATTTCGATTTCAAAAATACCAATTTCAGATTTATTTTAACCCACAAAATTCAAAATGTGTAAAGTTCAAATGTGCCGTGCCAGCAATATTAAGAAATGTGCCAGGTTCAGCACACGTGCTACGCAATTGTGATCACTGCTCTAACCTCTTAACCACTGTCCGGATTTGGTTAGTTCCCGAAGTTATTCAAAATATCATCTGTCCACAAATTTAGAACCTATTATTATAGATGTCTGGCTTTTCAAAAATGATAGAAATATGTTCAAATATTCAATATTTATACATTTTGTTATATCGCTTTTATTGATTCATTGTTAAGGCTCTAGCCTCTTAACCACTACCCGAATTTGGCCAGTTCGCGAAATTATGCTAAATATTATCAGGTCCAATATTTTTGGTGTAGGTCATCAAAAACTCACATTTAGGTCACCAAAAACACCACGTACTCAAATTATTTTAAAATGCCGAGATGACACACATTGTAATAGGTTAATTTTTCTATAAAATATACCTAAAACCAAAATGAACATTCTCTTTAATTACATATTTCACTTTTCGTTTTATTAGAGTACACTCTTTAAAGAGTTTTTCTATATCTTTGGACTTTAATCCATCTCATACGAAATTTTTACAGAATTACGTCTACACATTTTGTTTTTATTTGTACAATATCAACGCGAAAGGCGTTTAGTTTACAATTACTTTTACTTTATATAGATAATTATTTAATCAGCACTTCAGTAATCTCATATAATATAATTAAACAAAAACCACACCGTATCTTCTCATAGAAATTAATGAAAATATATTTCATCTTAAATGGTTTTATTATTTAACAGAAATAAAGATAATTTTCAGTCCATAAATTTTTATTAATTTAATTAAATTTTATCTAAGTTGATTATGTGTGAGATGAAGACATATTATGTATGAATATCAAAAAGAAGAACTTTGTAAAGAACTTGTGGTGCAGTGAGCGTTAAACTATTTACCAATTGCATTTCCAACTATGCTAGAACTAAAGTTGCTTGGTTGTAAATTGGCTTGGTTCTACGATACTTAAGCTATTTAAGTCATTTTAAAGTAAACGATTCAAGTTCATATAGTAAATAATTCCAATTAATTAGGTCAAAAATTCTTTTACTAGAAAATAAAAGAATACCAACAAAAACGAAATAATACAATTTATTTTTCCTTTATATTCCCGAACTATAAAGAAAAAAAAAAGAAAACAAAGAAAAACGTTTCTTTTCATTTTGAATAAAGATTTAATACTAAAAAAAATCATTACAAAATTTAATAATTTTTGTCGTTAATTTTTTATCAAAAAATTTTAATGTACAAAAGAATTTTCTCAGTGTTTTCTTTATATTATTATTTTTGTTAACAAAGATAGGTTATTCTTTATGTCTCGATATCTTCCGTTTGACAAAATGCCAATCCTAATAATAATACAAAAAATAAATACCAACAAAAATAAATATGGAAAATTATGTAAAAATTAAAATATTGGCCTATAAAAACGAAATAGATATGTATGTCAACAAACTTTGACTGATGTCTGATTAGTTTTTACTGAAAGTGTTTACGCGAAGAAATTTTAAATACTTAAATCAAAAAAAACTGATCTCTATCAGTTTTTTTTGATTTGCAGTTTTTGATTGTAATGTGACAAGAACGCGTATTCCTTGATGACGGCACGTTATTCCTTACTTGAGGAAATGAGCCTTCATATAGCTCTATGTGTGGGTTTTATTTATTGAGGCAGACACAATGCGTCACATAATTAAGGAATATGTCACTAGTTGCGTTATTGTCAATTCGATTTATGTTTTGTTAAAATCAATTTTTTATTCGCCTATGTATTAAAGTGTTACTTTATTACTGTGATTTGCGGCCTTAAAGCGTCACTTTTCAACCATATATTTTGTTGTCATAGCTACGTCCAAAAAAGTAAAAAACATTGTATTTGCTTAAATTCTATAAAAATAGAAATTTTTATCAAAGCAACCCTTAAATTCAAAATTTCATAATCCAATCAAAATAGTTGTTATCATTTGTTGTCATAGTTATATAATAATTTGAAAAAAATAACAAATATTTTGTCAAAGGTAACTTGTTCCACATATTTTTCTTTCAAAATTTATGCAAATTTATAATTTTAATTTAGAATAAACATTTTTTTTAAAAATATTTTGCTTGCGGCGAATAAAAAATAGTATATGATGTACGGACGTAAGCTATTTTGGACTTAATGTGGGTGCAATACTCCACATACGTCCAAAATCTTTAGCTTTTCGTCCTACCATCGTAATGTACTATTTTAAACAAATTTGCGTTTTACTTTTTATTTAATTTTTATTTTTTCTAGCCTATCATGAAATAAATATTGGTTTATTTTTACTTATTTTATTGTATGTGATAGGAATACATCTCCTACCCCTTTTTTACATTAGATACACTTATTTGACACCATTTCTTTTGTTTTTGAAAATTGTTCAAAGTTTTATGTTCGTGTCATGTCATATTTCACGCTTTAATTTTTAACACATTTTTTCATGTTGAAATTTATTTTGATATAGAAAAAATTAAGTTAAATTTTAGTTTCATTTATGATACTCGTTAGAAAAATATTTTGAATTTTGTATTACAAAATAATGTAGATTTAAATTGAACCATAATTTAATAAGGGAACACAAAATTTCAGATTAAAAATATATTTTTATCATATTTTTATCATTTTGTTCATATTTTTTAAATTAATTTTATTCAAAAAGACAAAATCTAGTAATTTCTTTGAAGATTTTGGAGAAAATAAATGGATCAAAAATATTTTGCGTCATCGTAAAACGAAGCAGAAAATTAACAAATTGACTGGGATTTCGTATTAACTCTAATGATTCTTATTAGTTAAGACTTAAGTTATTATTGATTGTTTCCACAAGCAATACGAAATCAATAGCTACTAGCGCTTGCTCAATAAACATTTGGCTGAACTGATAAAAATGTCTAGCACATGAATCGAACAAGTGTTACCAATGTTATTTCAAGCCCCACACAAAACAAGAAAAAGTTTTTGAAATAAAAAATTGAACATGATTCCCATCGTTACATGAGCTTAATTAGACGCAAAAATTTCCCAGTAAAATAATATTTTTGAAAATTCATACGCTTAAAAAAAATTTAAGTGATTAATTCAAACAACCAATTTATAATTAAATAATAAAACAATTAATAATGGCAAGATTATTCATAAAACTGTTAAAAAAAATCAAACCGGTCGTTAGAACGCAAGAGTTTGGGCAGCAAAAAATTTTACAAAAACCAACTTTTTCTATATAAATAGAAGCAAAAACAATGTAAACGTAAAACAATATCTTCAAAAATACTTTTTCAAAAGCTTTAAGTGCTTACGAAAGTTTGCCACTAGGACAGCTAAATAAACAAAGATTATAAAAAGATTGGAGAAAAAGCTTTGTCATATTTTAAAAGATTTTGTTTTTTTTTTGTTGAACATATTTTTTTGCATTTCCCATTTTTATGTGTGACAGTAACAAAACCTCCTATATTTTCTTCCTAGATTGACGCCATATTAAAAAAACAATGAACATTGCCATATGCAAAAAATTGGATTAGTGTTTTTGATTAAATTTTTTTTAATTTTTTGTATATGGAGTTTTATTTTTCCAGATGGAGTTAAACATTTTTTAAATTTTTTTATATTGAGTTTTAATTTCAACATGGCGCTACAAGTTCACGATTTTTTCTAAGCTAAAAAATAAAGAAGGCTTATATATCAATTTACCTTTAAACTGGTGGGTTGCACTAGAAACCGCAATACTTGAAATAATATCATACATTTTATCTTATAGTGTTCAAGGATCAAACGATGTCTAATCGAACCATTATCCGATCGACTCCTAATTTATAGATGGCGCCCAACGTGGGATAAACTCAAAAATCGCTTTACTAACCGCGCTAATCTGTCTCAATCTATTTAAACATTCTCGGCTTAATGTGCCACTTTCACTGGCCTCGCTATAATAAAGAGTGATGCCGACAGTTTGGCTGTTTGCATAAACCGATTCACAAGGGAAAACGGGAAAAAGGAAGTGTTTGAGGCATGATGGATTTGATTTCATCTGAGCACTGCTGGTGACGATGTTTATAAAAAATAAAGAGATCAGCTACAGTAAGACGGTGTTGTAGGAAATCCAAATTTAGTATTAAATTTCGATCACTCACAATTCGTATAGCACACATTTGAAGTCTTCAATAGGGATAGAAAAAATGCAGCGCTCAAAATTTGACAACAATACTCCATACAATCGCGAATATTGGATTTATAAATGTTGAATAATTGATAAAAAATGTATATTTTTTAAATTTAATGAATTTGTAATAGCTAAAGAAAGCTAAGTTAGTTCATTAAAGCAATCTGTAGTATCACAACAGACAAACAACCTATTGTACGAAGAGAAAAATCAAGAAATAAACATTTTGCTGGAATTGACAAACCGGTAGTTGGAAGACAGAACTGTTACAATTCATATACTTTAATATATTAGCATATTTACCAAGTTTAGTCAAAGTCCATTATTAGAAACCTTATGTTATTGAAGTTTCAAATAAACAGGTGCTCAAGAGGCTCCACACGACTTATCCCAATATCGCCCAAAAACTAATGAGTTTACACACCAAGTCGATAGCTACACACTGGGTATAGTGGTATTACAAGAACTAAGATGGCCAGGCAGTGGAATCAATGAAACAGCAAAAGGATACACCCTTTATTATTGCGGTCATCAAAACGGAGGAGAATTTGAAGTTGGCTTTTTCATACACCATCGCGTGAATCAGCATGTTATCAACTTCTGCCCAATTAATATGCGGTTATGCACACTGAGAATCCGCACGCAAAAGTTTAATGTAACGATCGTCAATGTTTATGCACCTACTAAAGACAAAGCAGATGATATTAAAGACCTGTTATTCCTAGAACTCGAAGAAGTCATCAATAATATCCCGCGGCGCGATATAAAAACCGTGGTAGGTGACTTTAATGCTCAAATTGGTAGGAGTGCAGAACCTAAAACACATATCGGCCCCAACAGCTTGCATCATACCAGTAACAATAACGGCTTTCGCGCAGCTGAACTGGCTATGATGTATGATCTAGTTATATCCAGAACTTTCTTCCCTCGTATGAGAATTCACAAGGCAACGTGGAAATCAAACGACGGAAGAACGGAAAATCAAATCGATCACGTCATGATTTCTAAGAGATACTCTACAAGTGTATCTGACGTTCGATCATACAAAGGTGCTGATATAGACACAAATCATATGCTTGTCATCTTTAAGTACAAGTGTAAGTTGTCATCTACATTTAATAGACAAGCAAAAAAGATCGTGCGCTGGAATGTCGATGCATTTAAACATCCAGAAACGCTGAATATCAGAAAATACTAACGCAAAACATAGAAGAGCATGACATTTCAACTGAGATGCCATTAAACATACAAGAAGAATGGCAAACGCTTCAATCAACCATTATAGCCGCAGCACCAATTACAATCGGAAAGCGACCACCGAAATCACACAACGAATGGTTTGACAACGAGTGCCGCCAATCCGTTGAACATAAACAAAAACTGCGAGAAAAATGGTTAGCAAGGAACACCGAAGCTCCCAAGCTGATTATCTATGCACCAGGAAAGCCTCAGCAAAACTTCTACGTAAAAAAAAACGCGAACACATGAAGAGCTGTATCGAAAACATCAACCAACATGCGACCAACGGAAATTCGAAAGAGCGCTTTGCCAATGCACGGAATCTGACAAAAGATTTCCATCCAAGATCTACAGCCATCAAAAATGAGATAATGAACTTACAACAAGTGAACGTGATGTGCTGGCAGTATGGCGATCCCACTTTCAAGACCTAATGGATAGGACGAATGAAGTTCATCCTATTCGAGCAATTGTTGCGTCTAGTGAGGAGATTTTTGTTCCTTAACCAACAATAGAAGAAGTGGAAGCTGCCTTAAAAAAACTACAAATGGCAAATCACCAGGCAACGATGTAATTCCCGCAGACCTATTTAAAAATGGATGAGCAGCTCTGGTCTCACATATATACGATCTGATTCTTGCAATCTGGGACCAAGAAGAACTACCTGCTGAATGGAAAACAGCTCTCATTGTTCCGCTACATAGGAAAGGTGACCGTCCAAAGTGTGCGAATTATCGTGGCATCGCACTGTTGAACACTGCATATAAAATACTAGCTAATGTCGTACTTGCTCGACTCATCCCGTTCGCCGAATCTATCATCGTTGACTATCAGTGTGGTCCCAACCACTCAGCCACAGATCAATGTTTTACATTAAGGATGATTCTGGAAAAATGTTGGGAGTACAACATCAGCACACACTCTACGTTTATTTCAAGCAAGCATATGATAGCATCATCCGCGACAACCTTTGGTCCGCACTCATATGTCTTGGTTTCCCAGAGAAACTTGTTTCTCTGTGCAAACTCACAACATCGGGATCAAATTGTAGAATAGTAATCGAAGGATTAGTTTCTGAACCTTTCAATAAAACATCAGGTGTTCGACAAGGCGATGCACTCGCGCCCGTACTATTTAATTTGGCACTTGAGTACGCGATAAGAAAAAGCCGAATTGAGACACAAAACTGCATATTTAACAAATCTAGTTCTTGGCTACGCAGATTATGTTGTGCTTCTCGCACATAGAACAAGCGATATTGAAGATAGTCTCTCTCAGCTTGAAAGAAATGCTAAACGACTTGGATTATGCATCAACACCGGCAAAACTAAAGTTTTAATAACAACTATAGGAACATACCTCCCGGAAAACTGGATACTGGCGACTATAAAGTGGAACGCGTGGAAAACTTCAAATATCTCGGGTCTGTAATAACATCGTCAAATGACATGTAGGCAGATATCAAAGCCTGTGTATATGCCGCATACAGAGCTTTCTACGCATACTCAAAACTTCTGCGATCAAAATATCTTCCGCGGTCGTGTAAACTCATACTTTACAAAGCATTAATCCTTACATTTGGAAGTGAAAGCTGGACACTGACTTCTTCCGATTGTAGAATTTTATCAACATTCGAGAGAAAGGTCATACGAACAATTTATGGTCCATGTAAAGTTGCTGAAAATTAGTCTGACAGTAAATAAGTTTCGGTGGTCGCCTACAGGTGGTGGTTATTTAAGGGATTGAATATTTTATTGAATATTTGAGATTGAATTTGATTTACTGTTTCTGTTGTTGCTTCGGTTGCTGTGTTTATTTCTGTCAATATCGCAGTATTTTGAAGGGATTGAATATTTTGAATATTTTGATCGAAACTAATCATTATATCAATTGTGTGTAATTAATTAATTAAACTAATAATGAGTGTAACATAATGTCAATCTCTTGTTACTTGACATTATGTTATTTGAAAACTTACGCCAAGTGCCAACGGCAAACAGTGTTAATTATAATAATGAGTGTGTTTTTTTTCTATATCGGAGAAATCGGAGCGATAAAATAAAATTTGTATCAGATATATCGTATAATTTTTTCCTCCGATAATTAACTGTCAGATATAAAATATATTCTCTGAGTTCTTTCCGCCAAAAAAAAATTTATTAAATAAATAAATTTTATTAAAAAATTTATTTTTATTTGTTTTTAATTGAAACTTTACCTACAATTTTTTAAATTTATACTTTTTAAACGATGACTTCCAGTCGGTAAAAAAAATATCTGTAATATCTGTAAAAGTTTTTAGAGAAAATATATGAACTATTTTCGTTATTCATATTGTCAAATTCATCTACTAAAAACTTATAAAACGACATATTCTAATTTGACTGTGTAAAAAATTAACAAGATTGTATTTATATATCGCATTTTTACCAGTGTAAAATAATGTTATTATTGTGTTCGCCTGTTATTATTCCATTTGTAGGCGAACACAATAATAACATTATTTTACACTGGTAAAAATGCTATTATATAAATACAATCTTGTTTATTTTTTACAGTCAAATTTAGATATGTCGTTTTGTAAGTTTTTAGTAGATGAATTTGTAAATATTATCATTTATATTTACAAGCGTAGAAAAAATAGCGTTTTCTACGCGTGGTAAAAACGTTTTTGCGTTTCTTATCGTTTTGCGAACTTATCCTGAACAAACCGTTCAGTCACCCAAAAAGAAACGTTTTCACCACTTGTATAAAAATCTACTATTTTTAAATTTAATTGTTAGGCCAATAACTTTTACTCACCAAAAAAATTAAAACAAAACCAAATGTTAAAGTTGCCTGTTTCTTTTAAAGCCGCTTGACTAGACATCTTTGCTAATGCTAATTTATCTTTTTAAAAAATTTATTTTTGATTTCGCCAACTAGTTTCGGTATTTTACCAAAGAGTTGTTAACCTTTGACGATGGACTCATAGGGTTCGAAATTAGTTGGTAAAATTTAAAAGATAAGTTTTTTAAAAAGATAAATAAACGTTTTTATAAAAAGATTTTTCTTTGAAAAATAAAGTAAGCAAAATTTTTTTTAAAATTTTTTTTGTGAGTATAAGTTATTGGCCCAACAATTCAATGTTAGAAAAAAATATTATAAAATGATATATTAATAATTAATAGTTAATTAATTTAAACTCTATGGTAGCAAAACAAACCTCACGACAAACAGTAATAAGCACCTTCAACACACTGGGCTATCTAGGGGAACTAAAGTGACTTACTCATAGAAAATCCGCTAAAAATGTTCATGTTGATTAGTAAAACAGCAAAACAGAATCATGGTAACAAGCAAAGCATCCTAATGTTGATAAGCAAACACCATCAAAACGCTTGGGCAGATCACCGTAACAAGGTCTTCCTGATAAAAAGGAGAACGCGAACGAATAGCACACCATCTACCCAAAAAAAAGATAGTTTATGCTGATGAATAACGAAAGAACATGGTTAGCTCGGCTGTTTAATCTCGGTTAGCAAAGAGGTCTAGTAGTCAAGCGGTTTTAAAAGAAACAAGCAACTTTGATGAATCCAACCAGCAAACTGATCGGTAACTCAGTGTTGTACTGAAGACAAACAGCTACATACAAGTTTTTTAATGTGGCAAATGCAGTGTTATAACGTTTAATATATGCATTGTTATGTATGTATGTGAAGTTAGCCCGTTTTTCATCCCGTAAAAATGCGATGGCAACACTAAAAATTGATATCATGAGACTTTCAACTGTCAGCCCAAAAATTATATTCTCAGCCCAGAAAAATAACTATCGCGACAGTTTTGTGTGAAATTAACTTATGAAGTTAACTATTAATTAATGACGGTTTAATTAATACAACGAGATGTTTGCAAAATTTTTTACCTTTGTGAAGTTAGCCCGTAATTCTATCCCGTAAAACAAGGAAAGTTTCATATGGTAATAATATTAGAAAACTTTATGCTATCATAAACCCAATAAAATACAAAACATTCAACTTCGATTTACGATATACAATATTTCAAAATTAAAATCAAGGTCTCATTCGATTCTTAGAACTTGGGTCAACACGAAATAAAATATATCGAAAATAATTACGTAAATTTCTTTTCTAGATCTTTCTTAGTTTTTCCTAGAATATACGAGAAATTATGTAGAATTGTATATTAGGAAAATACCTCTTGCGAAATTAGATTAGTTTTATTTTAAATTGCAATTACAAATTACAGAATTACAAATTTTCGAAAGCAGCTTGAGCTTCTAATGTCCATTTCAATTTACCAGAACTTTTCTTTAATAAATCCGTAATCGGTGATACCACGCTTGCATAATTTGGTATGAAACGTTGGTACCAACCAGCCATTCCCAAAAGTCGTCGTATTTGTTTTACTGTAGATGGAGCTGGGTACTCTGCTACAGCTCTTACCTTGTCAGGGTCTGTTCGAAGACCATCTTCACCAACCAAAAATCCTAAGTATTTCATCTCTCTCAGAACAAATTTGCTTTTCTTGAGGTTTATTGTTAACCCAGCCGCTCTTAACAATGAAGAGACTTTGGACAGCAATTCCATGTGTTCCTGGAACGTGGAAGAGACTACCAATAGATCATCTAAATAAACAAAGACATTTTCGTGATATTGATGTGGTATCACTTTGTGCATTAGCCGACACATTGTCTGGGGAGCATTGCACAATCCAAAGGGCATAACCCGGAATTGATACAATGGACGACCAGGCACTGTGAAGGCTGTCTTGTCTCTAGATGCTTCTGCCAGAGGAATCTGCCAGAAAGCATCTTTGAGATCAATACTAGAAATGTACTTTGTGCTATTTAGACGACCTAGTAAGCCATCAATCAAGGGAAGTGGGTAAGCGTCCTTTTTAGTTAGTGAATTGACACGACGGCTATCAATACATAATCTGTTTTTACCAGATTCTTTTTGTACCAAAACCACTGGCGAGCACCAAGAACTGTTACTCTCTTCGATCACGCCCATTTGAAGCATTCGGTCAAGTTCGGCATAGACCTTTAGTTGAACAGCCGGCGATGTGGGATAGTGTCTCTGTTTAACAGGTGCACTATCACCAACATCGATGACATGTTCAACCAAAGAAGTCTTTCCGAGCCCAGACACTTCAAATGACGGGAAAGAATCCTTGATCATATCCAGTTCATGTTGCTGATCAGTGGTGAGGTTATGTATTTTTAAATTTTGTAGCTCTGTACAAGTCAGTTCACTAACAAAAGAAGGAACAATACCGAATTTCTCCCAGAAATCTATGCCCAGGTAGAGCTCTTCTCGTAATCCAGGGACTATATGGAACCGCATTGGTTTAGTGGAGCCATTCACAGTTATTGGAATTTCTATGTAACCCAAAATTTTATTTGCAGTACCATCTGCCGTACGAATACACGAAGTGTACTTACGGTAAGTTGTACCTGATGATTCCAATAAATCCAAGGAATTTCTTCCAAGTATTGTGATTGACGCTCCACTATCCAATAATCCTGAAATATTTTTGTCCAAAATCCTAATTGTCAATCGCGGCCGAGGATCCTTTGTTTCTGAAAGGATAGATGAAACACAAGCTTTGCGAAATAATTTCCTCATCCTCCAATATCTAATGTTGCGTTCAAGACGTCTAAAATATGTGTGATGTAATGATGGGAAATTAAATGTACTAGGTGATTTTATTCTGGTTTCCTGAGTGGTGATCGATCGTCCTGCGTTGCTACATCTCTCGTCGTTTTCTTCGGGCTCATTGGATGTTGAACCGAGGGTACCATCCCCGAAGCATGTACTCTCGGACGGTAGTTTACCGACGGGTGACAATATGAACAATTTGCATATATAACGTCCGGCTTGTTACATTTCCAGCAGTGCAATTTTATCCGATTCTTAGAGCAATCAGGAGCTCGGTGACCGTTTACTCCACATCTGAAACATACTATTGGTTGTCTAGACATTGATGGACCAGGTTGACTGTTATCTGATGTTATGCCAGGTCGCTGCAATATCCGTCTCTGTGTTGAATCCACCGCTTCAATATACCCATGTTGTTCTGGTTCAGCATCCACCTCATAATCATCCATCTGTTGTACCTCGCTAATTCTTAAATTTGATGTTCTGGTTGGAACTGGTGTGGACCACAAACGTTCAAACTTCTGACACAAAGTCCGAAGTTCATCAATAGAATGTATTGTTGCTGCAAGTGTAGCATTTTTGAGCTCCACACTCAGTCCCTCCCGAGCAATCACTAGCATTTCACGGTCAGCAAATGGACGTGCTAAGCGACGGTTTAACGAACCAATCTCCACTAGATATTCGTATACGCTCTCCTTTGACTTTTGTTTGCGGTTCAGAAGAACGCGCAAGATCGCCTTATCATCAGTGAGCGTACCGAAGGTTTGTAGGAGTCCCTCCCTTAGCACTGGATAGGTCACCACCTCATATTCATGAGTTAAGTTCAAATAGTATCTGTCGGCAGCCCCCTTGAGATACCGTGGAACGATAGACCTAAGGTCGTCCCAATTCACGCGGTCCCTCCTGGCAGCCGCCTCAACTCTGTGAACGAACTCATGAACATCAGGAGAGTGACCATCTCCTGTGAAGGTTGGAACCCAATTTGAGTCATAACGACTCAAATTGTTCCCACGAACCCCTCGGTACTCCACTGGTGCTAACGCTGGAGCCACGTCACGCCATACCTGAGGAGGTTGGTTGTATGGTGGTGGTGCTGTTAGTGGAGCTTGTGGATAATTTAATGATTGTTGTTGTACCAATGCTGGATTGTTGTGTATGTGTTCAGCTTGGAAAGATGGACCCAATAGTGGTATTGCAAGGTCCTCTGCTCTCAAACCTGATTGCTGAAAATAAGCCGGTGGTAATTGATCCGACCGTCTCTGTTGTTGCTGGTCTGTACGATTCAGACTATTTATTGTCTCAGTTATTGGCTGTACTGGGATCGGTGTGGATCTCTCACCTGGTCGAAAAGCAGGTGAAGCAGATGGAGCAGATGATACTCCTGGTTTATTCTGTATAATTGGACGTGTTGACAGTGATCCTATTATATTCCAAGCGCGTGACAATTGCGAGATAGCGTAGGTGCGGGCTTCTTGCAAGTCATTGCGAGGACCCAACCTATTCATCCTACCTGTATAATGCAACACTCGATTCGCCAAACCATCTAAGAAGATCTGATTAACCGGTGGTTGAAGTCGACGTACCTGATCTAAAACAACTTGTGCTGCCTGCACCACCGTTTGAGACTCAGCTACCAAGTCTCTCGCATGAGATACCATTACTGGAACTGCACCATGATTTACGTGGTTTCGCAGTTCCTCTGCCCAATTGACCCCTCTAAAATCCACACCCCGAACCAGACATTCGATCTGCAGTTCACTGGATTCCAAACCATAGAACGGATGGTCCACGCCAATGTAACTTGACATTTTGATGGTAAAATTTATAAAATCCAGAATTCACAAAAAAAACGTCAACACCAATAATAAAACCAATTCCAACTAGAAAAAAGGTGGAGTTAATTCGCCCGGAAAAATTCGTCCGATGGAAGTTGTAAACCGCAAAGAAATGAAAAAAAAAACAACGAACGCCCCAATTCAAAAAAACACAAAAAATTTTGCTAAAACAAAATTTCGTAAAAGAATAACAAAAAGACCACTGTCGTAGCTAATCTTTGCTTCACCTTTCACAAAAATTCCTAAAATATTGTATATGAAAATGTAATTTATTTATTTAATTTCAGATATACTGAAATATATATATATACCTAAAATTAGTTATTGACGATAGCACCCCTAAGAATATTTATTTATTTTTAAAAGAAAATTGAAAAATAAAAATATTTAGAAGAATGTTTATTTATTGGATGCACCGTCCTAACTTTGAAATATTGATTTATTTTTTTTTTAAAAAAAGTAAAAAATATTTATTTATATCTTGATGTAATTTGCTTAGTTAAGAAAATTTATTTTATTTAGCTACCTAAAATTAACTTAAATTTAAAAAAATTATTTATTTAATAAAAATTTTATTTAATTAATGAAAATTTAATTTATTTAATAAAAATTTTATTTATTTAATTTTTGAAAAATTTGTTTGATTTATTTTATTTTTATTTAATATCATAAGAGATTCCCAAAATCAAGATTCGTCTGGAGACAACTGTAAAAAGTAAGTATGGTTACAATATCCATTTTGTTTAAATTTGAATTCCCGCGTTCACGAGCCCACTCCAACAATGCATGTGAGAACTGACTAGAAAAGCCCCTAACGACCAGATTCTACAGAACAGATTCTCCCCAACCTAATAAAACAATCACAACTGTCACGATTAGACACTAGGTCCATTTCTACTGACCCAGTTGTACTTGTTTAATCTACAAATAAATTACACCTAAACCTAATGCGAAAGTTGAAGAACGCTCCCGAGCACCAGACTTCAAACCCTAAACTCTATGAAAAACTGATCTATTGAAAAGCTAAATGGAAAAGTGGAAAAGTTTTTGAATTTGTATGAGGTGAAGCCTCTGATCCTGAAAGCAAAGCATAATTGGTTCTTCTCTTCATTACACCGAAGAAGCCTCTGAGCAAAGAATGGTACTACTGGTTTACACCTAAGTACAAACACAGCAACACCACTCCTCCCCCTGAGAACTTCCTCGCCGAATAAAGAGAAGAAACCAATGTTCTTCGATCGCATAACCCCGATGGCCATAGGCGATCTAAGAACGACATCAATGTTAAGGGGATAAGCCCCATGGATGGCTTTTTAGGCCTACCGCTGAGAAAGATATTAATTATAACCTTATACAATACCATATATATATATAAAAACACCAATAATTGGTTTTCCAAAAGAAATTCAAAAAAAAAATTAATCACCAATAAAAAATTGAAAATACAAAAAAAATATATCCTGCACACACCCATATCATGTTCAATGAGCGAATTCAACGAACCATTGTACTTGTATTTGTATACAATAACCTATTTACAACTATGTACAAGAATATTTACAATATGTACAACCCTGTACATTGACAGTACCAAAAAATATTTACAAAATATGTACAATGTCATTCCAAAATATGTACACGATTATATACAAAAATATGTACAATGAAAATTACATTGGAACTATATACAAAAAAAATTATTTACAAAAATATTTACAAATATGTACAATATGTACAAAAACAAATTCAAATGACAGCACAAAAAAACAATCTCCAAAAAAATTGCTGTCCCAAAACGGTTTTTTTTCAAACAAGCAAAAAAAAATGCATAAGCTTAGCTTATCCATCAACCAGGGACAGGAGCCTCCTGTGGACCAGACCACTCCTCTACCTGTCGCATGGTCGGTGAGATGGGAACCACCTCAACCAGCTCCTCTATTTGAGTACTCTTGGTCGAGGAAGCTCCCAGCTCCACGACCAAGCGACTCTCCTTCTCCTTCTTCCTCCTCTCCTTTCTCTTCAGGTGTGAGCTCCTGTTTTTCTTGACCCGTCTCCTCTCACGCCAGCCCACATTCACTTCCTCAGTCACTTCATCCATCTCATCCGCTTCCTCATTCACCCCATTCAACTCCTCATTCACTATTTCACGAATCAGATCATCCAATAACTTATCATACCGTTCTCCATAAATATCATCCATAATTTCCAAATATATCCCATTTTTCACCTCATTCAAAACCACATTTATTATTTCATCCACCACATTCCTCGCCTCAACCATTCTCTCCTTTCTCTCCACATGCTCTCTCTCTTCCACCTCATTCATCCATGGCTCAAACCCCCCTGGCCGACACCTCCTTCTCAACCCATGACCTCTCATGTACATATTATAAAATTCAATTAAAAATTTTAATAATAAAATATTTCCCCTGTATATATATAATCTATATATACACAAAAAAGGTATACAAATAAAAAAACCACGCTGGTTCTCCCAACAAAAAATATTATCAACAAAAAAAAATATTCTATTCAACCAAAACAAAACTAAACTGGTTTTTCCAGAAAATTTTGACCACACAAACCAAAACTGGTTTTCAGAAATCGCGCTAAGAATATATAATTAAAATTGCGCCAAAAATATGACTCATAACTAACCGTTATATCAAAAAAAATTAACCGTAATCTCGGTTATCATTAACAAAAGCCAGGTTTTTGTTTCGGCCCAACTCTGTTAGCCCCACGCAACTGTGGGTTCAGGACTTTTAAACACTAATAAAAAAAAATGTATATCTATATTAAATACCACCGGGAACGAAATTGTTCCCAAACGAACCAAAATTTGGGAATCTCTTAATTCTTTTTCAATTAGCCTATCATCAAAAACTAAGTTGAACTACATAAAAATTGTAAATGCAATACTAATATAAAATTAGACAAATACCTTAAATTAACTTGTTGTTTGTTTTGTTGAAGCTGCTTCAGAGTTTTTTCAGGATTTTCATCTGGATGCCATTTTAAAACTAATTTCCTGTATGTTTTTTTCCAATTTCTGCGTCTGATGCGGTTTTAGTAACATCAATTATTTCGTAACAATCAACCATTTTTGTATATTGTTTGTGTTAATTTTTCCTTTCTGGTTAGCAATCCCTTATCTTATATGGTGAAGGTAACCTTGACTAATCTTGAAAGCTGAATAACTATGTGGTATCGTTTCTGATTTTGTTAACGTTGAAACTACCACAACCATAAAACCATATGATAACAGTACAAACTCATGTATTATAATTGAACAAACAGCTATTCAAATTGTCGATAAAATATTTTGTCAATAAAGTAACACGACCTTGACATCCTCACTCTTCATCCACAGGTAAAACAAAACTTAAAATTGTTTTATAATTTTCCATATATTAATTCAAACGAAACAATAGTAATACACTAAAACAATGTTTTCTTAATCCCAAAAACGGAATGCAAATCTTAAATTAAACATTTTGTTTTCAAGCACAATCAATGGAATGATTATTTATTTTTAATGCGTTTTATCTAATGTTTAATAATAAAAAACTCCTTAAACATTTCGTTTTAAGAACCAAGATCGAATTGCAATTCAAAATATCCAATTGGGAAAAATGTGATTTTTCCTTTTTTACATCTCATGATGTCAAAACAAATCGGGTAATATTGAAAATTCAGCAAAGATTAATAACGACATCTGTTCGTTAGAATTGGAAATAAAATTGAGTACGTTCGTTTGCTTTTTATAGTATATTCAAAATTTAACTAGCAGTTAAGTTTTAGAAAATTTTAAAATTATTATTAATGTAAAAATGAACGGAAACTAATAAAATACATTTCTATTGAATTGAAAACAAAGAGGAATTTGGTTTTAATATTGTTTTGCGATTATTGCGATCGTTACAAGTTTAAGTGAAATGTAATTGTAAACTAAAGTTGTACCGTGCATATAAAATCGTGTAAATAGAAGTTATTTTTAAAAATTAGTTTTTGTTTTATTAACAGTTTTAAGTGTTATTAAGTTGAAATATTTTGTGTATTATTTTGAACGTTGTGTACTGGAAATAAACTGTTGGAGTTTTTGTAGCTGTTAAAAGAATATTTTAGTAAAGAATATTGCTTGCTGTATTGTTTCCTGTTGTTGTGGAACAATTAAGGTGTTGAATACTTAATCAAACCTGGTGTTTGTGCTTACTAATTAGTGATCGAATCCAGAAGTTATCGAATTAAGAGTAAGGCCAAGTCGAAGTAAGGTTGGAAAAACATAACAATATTATCTCCAAAAAGTTTATATGAAACACTGTTTACATAAATCAATACGAAATTAAATTACATAACGAGAAAACTCTTCAAAAATAAAAGTTATAAAAGTTATACATATTTCATTAAAATTCTTCGTCAATATTTACCGAAAACAGTATAAATATTTACATCATCATCACCAACCAATACATTTAATTTTATCTGAAAATTTTATTTCGAACACTTCCACTTTTGTTATTTCTTCTTTTTGTTCTTATTATAATTTTCTTTTCATTTTCTTTTTAACATCAACTGCCGTTTGCCACTCATAATTTACGATTTATTTTGTTTTTCTTAATTTCAATTTCAACAGAAATAAAATCGAGGTCTGTCTTACAGTTATTATGAATATTATTATATAATTATAATATAATATTATTACACTTGATATGGTTTTGACGTGATTTAATTTAATGTTTTTCTTCTTTTTAAATAAATATATTGCGATTTAAGAAAAAAATAAAAATATGTATAAAATTCGCGCTCTGTTATTTAACATAAAACAGAAAGATAAAATTAAAATAAATTAAATTAAGTTGAAAAAAGAAATAATAAAAAACTGAAGAAAGGGAAAACTACCGTAAATGGAGTTTCAGTTTGGTATTAAATAATTACTTACCAACGAATATAGAATATATGGGCAATTGGCAAGTCTGTATTTTTATAGTTTCATTGATTATTTATACATTATCGCGTTTTTTAAATTAAAGTTTTTTTTGTAATCGAATTTAAAATAAGAAAATTGAACAACAAACGAATAATGCATGAAATAAGACAATTAAATAAGAGAAGGGTGGGAAAAAATCGGAAATTTTATTTTAATATTATTTAAGATTTTGGTATGCATGAATGATGTCAAGGTTAAATACAAAGTAATGTTTTGTTTAATTATGTAAAGATATATTGTTAAAAATTAGACAAGTAAATTATGGTGTTGTTAATCTATTATAGGACAAAAAATGGGTTGATAGGTGGTCACTCCTTTACACGTGTATTATTATCGTTAACCCTACATTCAGTGATTCAAACAATTTTGAATTTATATTTAATAGAAATTTAAGAAATTGAAAAATTTTTTAACATTTAGGGAATTATTAAAATTTAAGAAAAAATATTCAATTAATTCTGTTATTATATTATTAATTAGCTGATTAAATATAATCAATCCAAAACTATATGTTTAAATCAGGGTTTAAAACGCTCAGTATATAACTTCTTTACTCGATTATTCCAATGAAAATTTTAATAAATACAGGAGTGAAAATAAAAAATATCGTTTTTACTCCTAAATCGAAAGAAGTATTTTATTTATTTCAGATGCTGAAACACTTAAAAATAAATAAGGACCACGAAAAAGGACTAATTTTCTTCTTCAGCATTTGGATTAAACAAAAAAAATTTAATCGTATCCAAAGGAGTGAATTAAAAAAATTAAAATTTCACTCTTAGGAGTAGGAACGAAATAAAAAATAAAATATTTTTATTTAGTGAATAAGTTTTTTGGAATGCAAAGATTATTTGAACAATAATATTAAATAGTAAACTCTGGTTTAAATGATAGCTATCAGAAAAAATCAGTAAAAACAAGATAGTTGAAAAAACAAGAAAATTGCCGAGGATCAACAAGTGTCTATGAACAATAATTGTTGATTGATAAATAGAGGTGGACAAGATACTCGAGAAGGACCTTATGCCGGCGGGTAGAATTCCATCCTACCACGTACCCACTCAGATTACCAGTGGCACAGAAACAGCGCCGAAAACGTACCCACTCAGATTACCAGTGTCGATTACTCAGAACTTATTGTATCGAAGCAAAGAGTTGAAAGTCGAAAATGTGCTTCTCAAATCTCGCTGTCATGATTTAGAAAAAACAAATGCAGATAAACTAAATTTTGCAAGGGCTATGGATAAGGAAAGTGAGTTGTTGCAAAACTCTCGTCGAGTGATTTATGACTTAATCGATTGATATTTAAAAATGATAAGATAAACATTTGGAAAAGAATTCTTGAAATATAAAGAAATATTCTTCTGAATACTAATTTTGTAATTACGTCAGTAATGAACCATTAAATTTTTTTAAAAATAAATAAAATTCTGTGGTTTCAATCGCAATTTACTTTTCATTGTTAAAGTCAAGAGTATGTTGAAGAAATATGTAAGATGGATTAAGGTCACATGTCAATGTAAACGTAAAAACCAAACAAATCTAAATTCATAAATGGATTGTTTGAGATGGATATTTTTTATACATATATATTCCTTTTATTTGTCTATACCTATTGATAAAATCAAAACAAACTTTACCAAACTTTTAATTTGTTCATCTGCATTCTGCCTACGTTTTTGTGACGTTATTATCAGTTCATTGAAATTTTAATTTCGCATTAAAACGTCATTTAAAAATGCTATCCGATAAGAAGACTTCACCATGATATATTAATAGTTATTTATTTATCTAGAACGAAAAGTGAAACTTTAAAGTACGAGCTAGTTGTTTATGGCCGAGGCGTCTAGCCGAGGCCGAAATTACTAGTGAGTACCTTTAAAAACACTTTTCGTTTGAGGTAAATACAAAATTTTATTTCATACTGGAAATTTATTAAAATAAAAAGAAATGAGTTTTAAATTTTGCTCAAAAAGTTGAACTTTAACGTCCTAGGACTTTATAAAATTTTATAAAGTCCTAGGACATTAAAGTTCAACTTTTTGTACTATAAATAATCCGAAAAATGTCGTTTTAGATATCAGTATAAAATAAAATTAATTTTTTAAGATATTTTAAGAACCATTAAATTTACGATTAACCTTGCAACATTAGAACATAGTTACATAACAGTTAACACCCACTTGCAAGCATTTATCAATATATTTCCAAAATCTTTTCATGGCTTATAGATATTTGTATAAATTGTGCAGATTGACAGAAAATTTGAGAAATAAAAATATTCATTTAGTTAAAAAAAAAAAATGTCAAGGTCACATTTGCTTATTTAAATAAATCTTTTTTTATATTAAATAACATGTTTACATTTTTATTAAATTTTATGCATGTTTAAGTTTTCGATATAATATATATTTTAACAATTTCTTTTTCGTTTAATATGTTATAATTTATAAAATATGTATAAAGAAATTATCGATCAATATATAGATAGATAGCAAATTGGAAATTTTTCCTTATTCAAACTAGTTGGCGTAGATGAGCTCTAATCTAATATATTTTTTTAAAGTAAGGTTAGGTTGATTTTTAGCAACGCCATTGAGTAACAAATTTAAATGTATGATTGTCGTTATTTAAAGATATGGATGAACAAACACGAGTTATGAAAATAAACGTTTAACGCTGCCTACTATATTTTATATATATGTGCATACTCAATACGAAATTCAAAATGAAATATAATTTTTTAAAGTGACAGATTAATTTGATTTAACAAATAAAATTCTTGATTATTTTTTTATTTCTCTTATATAAAAATATTTACTGCATTTACTTACTTTGTAGGCATTACGAAATATTCTAAGATTAATATTTTTTGGATTCACGTTTTTAAAATTCACAACACGAAATTGATGGTATAAAACTCAACGAAGTGGAGGAAAAATTGATTGATTGAATTTTATTTTATTTACGAAGATTTACAGAGATAAGGCGTACCTAATTTAATTTTATATAATTTGGTTCATTTATAAAATTTTCAGTTATCAGGCTAGAGAGCAGATAATTTTTACAAGTATCGATTCCGTGGGACAGTTTTGTTCCAAATGAAATGCAATTCAACAAATTATGCGGTTAGGTAGTTTGTAACGACTCTGATAAACACTTGTTACGTTACTTGTTACGATTCTCTTTTTACGTTACGTTATGTAACGTTTTACGTTACTTCAATCGTTCTCTTTTACTTTACATCATACTAACGACTTCTACTTTCACTTAGAAAAATGTCTCCTTTAATACACAAAGAATGAATTATTTTTGTGGTTTGTTTCAGGTTTAGTTATTAGTTGACTAGGAACAATATTAAGTGACATTAAAATCTAAATTTTTTGATTTTTATTGAGAAGTCGACGTTTTTAGATATCATTAACTAAATAATTTGGTTAATTTCAGGACGAAGTCAAAATCTGTAGCAGCACATTTTTAACTAACTAATAACTAAAAACTATTAACTAATCGTTTAATTGATTCATTTAAATTTATAAATTCGGTTTAATTAAATATATGAATATAAGAATATCCTTTCCACCCAGTTAATTAAGTTGAAATTTTTTGCCTTGTTTTATTTTAATTTAAACCAATGAAATTCTCTAAAATGTAATGACATCATTCAATTTCACCAATAAAATTTGAATTATAGTAATAAATAACAAATATTTATACGTCTCGCCTACTGGGATATTAAAAATTATCAATCTAATTTTGAAATAATTAACTGATATCACAGAGTAGGCCAACGTATAATTCATAAAAAATATATAAATAAATGAAAAATGGCAAAAAATTTTCTAAACGAATTCCCCTCCTTCGTTGATGAATTCTCATAATTTTTTGAAAAATTCCTCAAGCAAGTGGTATTGATAAAAGCCATCTCGGCCTACGGCCTCGTGCTTTTATCAATATACTTGCTTTCGAAATTTTTGGCAAACAATTATTTCAAATTATCTCCGCCCTTGGGAAATTACAACTGAAGTTTTTCTGCTTTATTTGTATTTTAATTTAACCCAATGAGATTCCCTAAAATGTAATGGCATCATTCAATTTGTCAAATCACATTTGAATTATAATAATAACAAATAATTATACGTCTGGCCTACTGCGATATCAGTTAATTATCAAATAATTATGAAATAATTAACTGATATCGCAGTAGGCCAGACGTATAATAATTCATAAAAAAAATATGAAGAAATGAAAAATGGCAAAAAATTTTCTAAACGAATTCCCCTCGTTCGGTGATAAATGCTCATAATAGTAAGAGATACGGCTGCAGGATTAGTGCGCTCATCGATTTTTTGATCAAACCAAATTTTTATGTATATTTATAATTAAGAGAATATATATCTACCAGGTTGCCTATCCAAATTTGGCCGCCAGTATTTTTAATTAAATTATTTTTAATTGATGTTTGGGAAAAAAATTTCGTTCACTTGTTTTTTAAATAAAATGTCGTCTACATCACGGCAAATTATATAACGATTCTAAGAATTAGATTCTATTTTGGATCGAAGTTGTGCAAGGTCGCAGAAGCGAGTCAAAAAAAAAAATCAAAAATCAAATCAAGTTACTTTTAAAAACTCAAAGGGGGGACCAAGGTATTTTTTTAAATTTTAAAAGTTTAGTGTGTGATAAGATATAAATAAATAATAAATAAAAATAAGGAAAAAAAGAAAATAAAAACTAAAAAAAAACCAAAGGGGAGACCAAGGTAAAATTGAAAGTTTGATCCTTTATACTTTTGACCCCCTCATTTCTGCAAATTTTTTTTTTCATAATTAGGATGCAGAGAACCTAATCTTTCTATTTATCTGAAAAAAAAACGCAAATTTATTTGGGGGGATAAACTAGGATTGTACCATTTTTTGTTGTAATTTTTAAACTTGTCATTTTGAAAAGGAAGACTTTTTTTTGGAGTATTTATTAAGTCGTCTCTATTACTCCCCGGTGGTTGAGAACACTAAAATTCGACGCATTCGCAATGGCTTAAGAGCGTCGTACAGCTAGTAATCGCTATCCTCGTCTGACAAATGATGTTACGCGCTAACTCTCTTTCACTCTACCTTAAATATTTATCATCTTTAACAGCCAGCAACCCTTATTTGCGGCCGGATTTAATTAGGCAACCATATTTTTTTTTTTTTTTTAATAAAATGTGTTGTGTAATAGGGTTTAGAATATGTGTCACAACAACACATAAATACCTTTTAAGACCTAGGTCTAGACCTGGGTCCCACAACAACTGGCGTTCTGAAGTGTAGATTAACGCTTTTTTTAAACATCTGTGGGTTGAAGCCACCTGAGACTAAGTGTTCCGGCAAACTATTCCATTTGTACGCAGTTCGGACAAAGAAGTCTCTCTGCGATCTGCCAGTATGACAGCGCGGGATCTTTACCGTTTCACTGGTTGCGGCAGCCGATTGCCGAGTGGAACGGGGGTAAGAATAAGTTTGAGGCATGATGCCGCTGATGTCATCTGAGCACTGCTGATGACGATATTTGTAAAAAACAACGAGGTCAGCAACAGTGCGACGATGTTGTAGTGAATCAAGTTTTGATGTCAAAGTTCGATCACCTACAATTCGTATAGCTCGCTTTTGAACAGAGTCCAAGAGGGCCAAGATGGAAACAGAGGCAGCACCCCAAACTTGACAGCAGTACTCCATACAGGGACGAATATAGGACTTATAAACATGGAGCAATTGGTATGGAGTGAAAAATTTTTTGCATCTATTTAGGAGGCCGAGTTTTTTAGACGCGCTTTTTGCCATCGCCATTACATGATCGTTCCAGAGGAGGTCATTTGAAACTGTGACACCCAATAAACGAATGTTTTTACATTCACCTATTGGTTCATCACACATACTAAATAAAATAACTTTGGGGAACTCGGTCTTTAATCTGGAAACAATCAACAGCTGTGTTTTGGTGGAGTTGAAATTGACAAGGTTTTGGTCACCCCAGTCGGCGACTTTATTCAGGTCTTTGTTCACGTTTATGGCAGCGTCTCTCCGGGCAGGATTAATTCGTTCGTGCATTTTACCTTTTGAAGGAAGGGGCTCGAACGACTTGTGCAGAGTACTATCATCTGCAAAACTATTTATTGGGTTGCTGGTGATTTTCAACAATTCGTTGATATAAATCAAAAATAGGGTTGGGGACAATACTGAGCCTTGGGGTACACCAGCGTTAATTAGTTTAGACTCAGAAGAATATCCGTCTAAGGTTACCGAAATGTATCGGTCGGATAGAAAATTTTGAATCAGCTTCACAACATTGGGATGAAAACCGTACGCAACGAGCTTGTTGATTAAGTTGGCATGCCAGACTCGATCGAATGCCTTGGAGATGTCTAAAGCGATAACGTATGTTTCACCACCTTTATCAAGTATGCTGTTCCAACAATGCGCTAAATAGTTTAATAGATCGGTAGTTGATCTTTTGTTTCGAAAACCGTATTGGCTGTCGGATATTAAATGATTTTCTTCCAGAAATTTTGAAATATGTGTATTAATATAATGCTCATAGACTTTGGATAGGACCGATAGTAAAGCTATTGGCCTATAATTTGAGATATCGGATTTTGGTACCTTTTTGGGGACGGGCTGGACATTTGCCAACTTCCAGCACGAGGGAAATATACCAGATTTGTAGGATTGGTAGAATATTTTAGTTAAAGTTGGTGCAAGTTCTTTGGAAAAAGTTTTTAAAATAGTGGGTGGAATATTGTCCATTCCTGATGCTTTGTTGATGTTAAACCCCTTTAAAAGTTTAGCGACTATTTTGGGTTTGAAGTGAAGTTCATTCATATTAACTCCTGAAGACTGGATTTGGGGTATTTCTTTAGGAGTTTCCAAAACAGTGGAGTTCAGAGCAAAGCGTTCAGCGAACAAGTTAGCTTTTCTTGCGGGATCATTGACGATTAAATCACCATCAATAATAGGGGGAATAGAACATTTTGTACCAGAATTTAAAGAATTAATGGCACTGTAGAAACTCTTGTCAGAAACAGACATAGACGTAAGTTTTGAGGCTTTCGCTCTGTCAATTTCGGACTTTTCGTTTGAGATAATCTGATTAAATATTTTGTTGGCCTTTAGATATTGGGATCGATTAGTGGGAGTTTTGTTATGAATCCAAATATTAAATGATCTACGTTTGTTTCTAAGTGCCGTTTTGGCAGCTTTCGAATACAAGTATTTTTGTTTGGGTTTTACTAAGGAGAAAGGGACAAATTTATTGATAGCAAATTGGATGGTTTCTGTAAAGTTTTGAGCAGAAACATTTACATTGTCAGTGTAAAAACAATGACGGTCGAAAGGGAAACCATGGAAAAAATTTTGAAGACCACTCTTATCCATTTTTGAGTAGTGAAATACTTTACGGGGTTTGGGAGCTGTAGTTTTAAATAATGATCAGAATTTCCAATACTACCTTTCGCAACATCGACACTCGTAATATCTGGCATTGTGGTAAGATAGAGATCTAGTAGAAAACTATTATCACCGCCATTACGGGGAGTGAAAGTCGGGCTTTTAACAATTTGGAATAGGCCCTGAGACGCGGCAAAAATTTCTGCCAGTTTTCCACTATTGTCAACATCGTCGGTCGATTTGGAGAATTCCAACCATGATTTGTTGTGGACGTTGAAGTCACCGGTAACGATAACTTCACAATTAGGGGACTTTGCTCTAATCTCGTCCATAATTTTTGTCAGTATATTAAAAAAGTTTGGGTTACGTTTGTTGGGGGGCCGGTATAAAGCTATTGTAAAAAAAGTCATTTCTGGAAGACAAATCTTTAAAACCATTGTATTGAAGCCGTCACCGTGTAGTTCAAAATTTGGAAAGCGCGTGTACGCAACACTCTCATGAATGAATGCGCATACGCCCTGATGGAGTTTGAAAGCTGATTCGAGCCTATATTTGGAATTAAGCGATTCTATAAAGAGAAAATTTTCAGAAACTTGTGTTTCTGTAAGGAATAGAAAGTTCGGTTTGTCGTGCTCAAGATGATGTTGCACGTGGTCATGGTTAGCGTTCAATCCGCAGATGTTTTGAACATGTATTTAAAAATTTTTTATTGATTCATATATGTTTTGTCCCTGCAAATTCCGTGGACATGCCGCTTTATGGGCGGGTGGATTGCGCAAATTTGCTTTACCACTTGCAGACTTATTTTTTTTCGGTTGTACTGCCATATATATATCAAAATGTTTATTTTATTCTTTTGTGTTTTATTTTAAAATGCATAACTAAGTAAAAAATCCTATCATACTACAAAATATGACATATGCCAATATTTCATGATAAGATGAAGAAATAATAACAAAATAATAAGTGAAAAACAAATTGTGAGAAATTTGCAGAAAACAAAACAAAACTAAATGCCAATAATCCAGCTGATGCAGCGCACCCCAGACGCACCGCCCACCACCTCAATCGAGGCACAAAGCCCACACATAACTACGTGTTGGTTCGATTCCTCGGAAGAGCTAATGAGCGGTACCGCTACGGAACGCTGCCCAGCTAAGACTGGAAGTGCTGCCGTTGACTAATTAAAGTTCGTCCGCCAGCACCCTAAGATATCATCTTGGCTAATGACATCTCCTGCCATTGCCAGTGGTATGTGATATCTCACGCTAACTCATATGTCAATGGCAGGGACTGGAGTACGCAGGGTAGATTCTGAAGTGTAGATTAACGCTTTTTTTAAACATCTGTGGGTTGAAGCCACCTGAGACTAAGTGTTCCGGCAAACTATTCCATTTGTACGCAGTTCGGACAAAGAAGTCTCTCTGCGATCTGCCAGTATGACAGCGCGGGATCTTTACCGTTTCACTGGTTGCGGCAGCCGATTGCCGAGTGGAACGGGGGTAAGAATAAGTTTGAGGCATGATGCCGCTGATGTCATCTGAGCACTGCTGATGACGATATTTGTAAAAAACAACGAGGTCAGCAACAGTGCGACGATGTTGTAGTGAATCAAGTTTTGATGTCAAAGTTCGATCACCTACAATTCGTATAGCTCCCTTTTGAACAGAGTCCAAGAGGGCCAAGATGGAAACAGAGGCAGCACCCCAAACTTGACAGCAGTACTCCATACAGGGACGAATATAGGACTTATAAACATGGAGCAATTGGTATGGAGTGAAAAATTTTTTGCATCTATTTAGGAGGCCGAGTTTTTTAGACGCGCTTTTTGCCATCGCCATTACATGATCGTTCCAGAGGAGGTCATTTGAAACTGTGACACCCAATAAACGAATGTTTTTACATTCACCTATTGGTTCATCACACATACTAAATAAAATAACTTTGGGGAACTCGGTCTTTAATCTGGAAACAATCAACAGCTGTGTTTTGGTGGAGTTGAAATTGACAAGGTTTTGGTCACCCCAGTCGGCGACTTTATTCAGGTCTTTGTTCACGTTTATGGCAGCGTCTCTCCGGGCAGGATTAATTCGTTCGTGCATTTTACCTTTTGAAGGAAGGGGCTCGAACGACTTGTGCAGAGTACTATCATCTGCAAAACTATTTATTGGGTTGCTGGTGATTTTCAACAATTCGTTGATATAAATCAAAAATAGGGTTGGGGACAATACTGAGCCTTGGGGTACACCAGCGTTAATTAGTTTAGACTCAGAAGAATATCCGTCTAAGGTTACCGAAATGTATCGGTCGGATAGAAAATTTTGAATCAGCTTCACAACATTGGGATGAAAACCGTACGCAACGAGCTTGTTGATTAAGTTGGCATGCCAGACTCGATCGAATGCCTTGGAGATGTCTAAAGCGATAACGTATGTTTCACCACCTTTATCAAGTATGCTGTTCCAACAATGCGCTAAATAGTTTAATAGATCGGTAGTTGATCTTTTGTTTCGAAAACCGTATTGGCTGTCGGATATTAAATGATTTTCTTCCAGAAATTTTGAAATATGTGTATTAATATAATGCTCATAGACTTTGGATAGGACCGATAGTAAAGCTATTGGCCTATAATTTGAGATATCGGATTTTGGTACCTTTTTGGGGACGGGCTGGACATTTGCCAACTTCCAGCACGAGGGAAATATACCAGATTTGTAGGATTGGTAGAATATTTTAGTTAAAGTTGGTGCAAGTTCTTTGGAAAAAGTTTTTAAAATAGTGGGTGGAATATTGTCCATTCCTGATGCTTTGTTGATGTTAAACCCCTTTAAAAGTTTAGCGACTATTTTGGGTTTGAAGTGAAGTTCATTCATATTAACTCCTGAAGACTGGATTTGGGGTATTTCTTTAGGAGTTTCCAAAACAGTGGAGTTCAGAGCAAAGCGTTCAGCGAACAAGTTAGCTTTTCTTGCGGGATCATTGACGATTAAATCACCATCAATAATAGGGGGAATAGAACATTTTGTACCAGAATTTAAAGAATTAATGGCACTGTAGAAACTCTTGTCAGAAACAGACATAGACGTAAGTTTTGAGGCTTTCGCTCTGTCAATTTCGGACTTTTCGTTTGAGATAATCTGATTAAATATTTTGTTGGCCTTTAGATATTGGGATCGATTAGTGGGAGTTTTGTTATGAATCCAAATATTAAATGATCTACGTTTGTTTCTAAGTGCCGTTTTGGCAGCTTTCGAATACAAGTATTTTTGTTTGGGTTTTACTAAGGAGAAAGGGACAAATTTATTGATAGCAAATTGGATGGTTTCTGTAAAGTTTTGAGCAGAAACATTTACATTGTCAGTGTAAAAACAATGACGGTCGAAAGGGAAACCATGGAAAAAATTTTGAAGACCACTCTTATCCATTTTTGAGTAGTGAAATACTTTACGGGGTTTGGGAGCTGTAGTTTTAAATAATGATCAGAATTTCCAATACTACCTTTCGCAACATCGACACTCGTAATATCTGGCATTGTGGTAAGATAGAGATCTAGTAGAAAACTATTATCACCGCCATTACGGGGAGTGAAAGTCGGGCTTTTAACAATTTGGAATAGGCCCTGAGACGCGGCAAAAATTTCTGCCAGTTTTCCACTATTGTCAACATCGTCGGTCGATTTGGAGAATTCCAACCATGATTTGTTGTGGACGTTGAAGTCACCGGTAACGATAACTTCACAATTAGGGGACTTTGCTCTAATCTCGTCCATAATTTTTGTCAGTATATTAAAAAAGTTTGGGTTACGTTTGTTGGGGGGCCGGTATAAAGCTATTGTAAAAAAAGTCATTTCTGGAAGACAAATCTTTAAAACCATTGTATTGAAGCCGTCACCGTGTAGTTCAAAATTTGGAAAGCGCGTGTACGCAACACTCTCATGAATGAATGCGCATACGCCCTGATGGAGTTTGAAAGCTGATTCGAGCCTATATTTGGAATTAAGCGATTCTATAAAGAGAAAATTTTCAGAAACTTGTGTTTCTGTAAGGAATAGAAAGTTCGGTTTGTCGTGCTCAAGATGATGTTGCACGTGGTCATGGTTAGCGTTCAATCCGCAGATGTTTTGAACATGTATTTAAAAATTTTTTATTGATTCATATATGTTTTGTCCCTGCAAATTCCGTGGACATGCCGCTTTATGGGCGGGTGGATTGCGCAAATTTGCTTTACCACTTGCAGACTTATTTTTTTTCGGTTGTACTGCCATATATATATCAAAATGTTTATTTTATTCTTTTGTGTTTTATTTTAAAATGCATAACTAAGTAAAAAATCCTATCATACTACAAAATATGACATATGCCAATATTTCATGATAAGATGAAGAAATAATAACAAAATAATAAGTGAAAAACAAATTGTGAGAAATTTGCAGAAAACAAAACAAAACTAAATGCCAATAATCCAGCTGATGCAGCGCACCCCAGACGCACCGCCCACCACCTCAATCGAGGCACAAAGCCCACACATAACTACGTGTTGGTTCGATTCCTCGGAAGAGCTAATGAGCGGTACCGCTACGGAACGCTGCCCAGCTAAGACTGGAAGTGCTGCCGTTGACTAATTAAAGTTCGTCCGCCAGCACCCTAAGATATCATCTTGGCTAATGACATCTCCTGCCATTGCCAGTGGTATGTGATATCTCACGCTAACTCATATGTCAATGGCAGGGACTGGAGTACGCAGGGTAGTCAGACCCGTAGATCAACATTGATCATAATCGATCAAAATCGATCCCTCCTGCGGCAAGAATATGATAATAAATAGAAAAAAATTAGCTTCAATTTGATATAGAATTAATCAATGTACGTTATGAACGTATAATTGTATCGAAATCATACCGGTTTACACCTGGCTGCGAAGAGGTGCGGCCAGGTGCGCAACGGCAACCGTGAATTTTTAGAATCTTTACATAAATTGCCGTGATGTAGACGAAATTTTATTTAAAAAACAAGTGAACGAAATTTTTTCCCAAAAATCAATTAAAAATAATTTAGTTAAAAATACTGTCGGCCAAATTTTGATAGGCAACCTGGTAGATACATATTCTCCTAATTGTAAATATACATAAAAATTTGGTTTTATCAAAATATCGATGAGCGCACTAATCTTGCAGCCGGATCTTAGACTATAATCTTTTGGAAAATTCCACAAGCAGGTGGTATTGGTAATAGAACTCGGCCTACGGCATCGTGCTATTTTCAATTTACTTGTTTGCTTAAAAATTATCAGTTGTAATTTCCCAAGGGCGGTGATGATTCGAAATAATTGTTTGCCAAAAATTTTGAAAGCAAGTATATTGATAAAAGCACGAGGCCGTAGGCCGAGATGGCTTTTATCAATACCACTTGCTTCAGGAATTTTTTATGAGAATTTATCAACGAACGAGGGGAATTCGTTTAGAAAATTTTTTGCCATTTTTCATTTATTCATATATTTTTTATGAATTATACGTTGGCCTACTGTGATATCAGTTAATTATTTCAAAATTAGACTGATATTTTTTAATATCCCAGTAGGCCAGACGTATAAATATTTGTTATTAGTATAATTCAAATGTTATTGGTGAAACTGAATGATGTCATTACATTTTAGAGAATTTCATTGGTTTAAATTAAAATAAAACTAAGGCAAAAAGTTTTCAGTCTAATTTTGAAATAATTAACTGATATCACAGTAGGCCAGACGCATAATTCATAAAAAATATATGAAGAAATGAAAAATGGCAAAAAATCTTCTAAACGAATTCCCCTCGTTCGTTGATAAATTCTCATTATTTTTTGAAAAATTCCGCAAGCAAGTGGTATTGATAAAATATACTTGCTTTCGAAATTTTTGGCAAAAAATTATTTCGAATTATCACCGCTCTTGGGAAATTACCACTGATAATCTTTTGGTGCTTTTTCTATATTAATAATCAATGCACCATAATTCTGTTTTAATCTTTCGTCGTATCATTTTAGTTTCATAAAAGAAATTTTATAATCTTTAAGCCAACATAAATTGAAATTCTTTTGGAAAAAATACAAAGAAGACATAAATAGTTTGTACAAACTTTATTTTAGGGTTAACGCATGATGCAGACGTGTTGAATGTTTGTTCATTAAACTCGTTTTTTAACTTTACTACACTCGATTCAACTTGTGTGTTTTAGTTAAATATCACAATAAATCAACAAGTTTTATATATTTCTCAATGCTACAGACGATGCTTAAATTTTGAAGTTAGCCAAGTGACTGAAGGGAATATTTTATATATAAGATTATGTCAAATAACTTTAATGTCTATATGTCTATTATTTCAGTATAAAGATTATTACGTTTGATTGTTTTCATGATTTACTTACGAGGAGGATGGTGGTTTGTTTACACAAAGAGTTAAATGTATGCTCTATAGTCGATACTATACTTGGTAGGAGCGAAGCTGCATATTGAGTTAGAAACTTATGGCAAAGACTACTAAGCAACAATCAGGACCAGAAACCTTGGACCAGTAAAGGTGGCTGTGAAATCTTAGTCATTTGAGGAATTCATATCCTTTGGAGGCAAGTTATCAAGTATCACATTGCTTGAGATACTATACATATCGTACATACATACATAAATGCATATCGTTTTTAGTTCCTCGAACTTTCTTCATGCTATGCGGTTGGGGATATGTAATCTTATCTCGGGTTTGATCTCTCTCCTTTTTTAAGCCATCACCTTATATGGTTGACCTAGACTTTAAGATTAGCTAGGTCATCGGTGCACCAATTTGCTTCATTCATTTGTATATATTTTGCTTTAGTGGCATGATGCCTTCAAGCTTTTACCATGCCCTCGTTTTTCAACACGCTTAACATTTTTTCGGAGATAAAAAAGAGAGTAAATTATGCCTATGTTGGCTGCATCGACATTAAACCAATTAGCAATATTTTGACTGTGTGGCGTTTACGTGCTTTGCCTGAGTGCTTCCATACGTATTCTGGTTTCCAGATTTATTTGCCACAAAGACACCTGACTTTTGACCGGCAAAACAATGGAGTCGCATTTTTGATCGAGGGTGAAAATCACTCAAAACTACTGTCAGACATATACTCTGGCTTAAAATAGCATCTAGCTTATGCAATATTCCTTCGCTAGCATAACCCTCGCGAAAATGACAATAGTTGTTAACTAAATGAATCGTTTCCCCGGGATAGCAAATTTCAACACAAATACATTGGGTGTCTGTGGAGTATAGAGAATTATAGCTTTTACAGTAGCGTTGTTTCTGCTTTTAGGTCAGGGTGTATGGAATGTTAATCATTTGTAATCCTAAGATATTTGTAAATTGCAATTCCGTTCACCTCACAAACCTCATTTTCCACATTGGATGTTCCCACCGTGACCAGAGATTTCGCGCCTCTGTTACACCGTTAGCACTAAAAATGACTGAATTTATTGTAATTTATAAGCAAAACTAAAACATTAATTGGCTAATTAATAACTGTATCATAAGTGGTAGTTTCTAATTTGGTCATAAGAAAATATTCATTTGAAATGTCATAATATTTTTGAAGTACTTACGAGTTTGGAAAAAAACAATTTACTTTTTAGGGCAACAACTATTAACATAGAACTAATAGTCATTAAAGTTAAAAGACGCTGCTCTTTAAAATAACTCCCACATTACAACAAAAAATAAAAGTAGCGTTTTCTATACGATGATCTTTTGACCTACATATTTTTTTCTGTTGTTATTGTTGTTGGAATATATTTATTAATTATACACATTGTACGAACATATGTATACGAATTAAAAGAACATAACTAAAAGGTTACATTATTAATAATTTTTCAAAAATGGATACTAATGACAATTATAGAGGCGTGTCGTGTCGTGTACAATTTTTGTTTTTATATATTATGTTTATAACTGCACGGCAAGTAAGAATATCTACTTTGCAGAATTCACAATTTCTGCTTATTTAAAACCAATGACATAAGCGCATATATGTGATTCACCTCATTGATACGTTTACGTACTTATACTGTTAAATTAAAAATAAATATAACATATACACATACAAAATGCGGGTTTAAATTAATTATAATTATAATTCAACGATAAATATAATAGTTTTATTTTTGAAATGCTAATTGATTTTCAAATATTAAATTTACTTAACTCAAGTGCACACAGTTGCCATGTTTTTTAAATATTTTAAAACAAAATCAATTTGCATTTTAACACAACATGCATTTAGTATGTAGATTGTAGATGTTTAATTAAATAAAAGAAATATGAGAGAAATATAAAATTGTTTTTTTTAAGATGAATCATTTGTTTGTGAGTCGAGTTGCTAATGATGCAATTGATTAAAACTTTGTGTCTTTCGTAATTATTTATTGTCCATAAGTCAATGCTCCTGTAACAAAAATCAACATGTGTCGGTTTTCATGAACATAAAACATCCAACCTTAAATCATCAATCAAAATTATGTATATATTTCTGCATTATATTTTTTTAATAACCAGAATTGTTTAGAAAAATTTCTTTTAAAAAAAATGACTAATATAATATAAAGTATATTTTTCATGTTGACATAATAAATGATCATAAATTGTTTTTGTGAATGAATAAAAGTGAAGAAGATGTTAAAGTTGATGTTTTAATCGGTTGGTATGAATTATTAAAGAAAGCATATTTTGAAAGTCCATTAAAAGATCAAGATTTTATGCAATACAAAAATATATTTTAAGAGAAAATACTTATTTGAAAAGAAAAAGGAAATACAAATCGTTTGAAAAATGAAGCAAGATGAAAGATGTCATATACTTAAATATACTCTATGCTTATTGCTTATACCTTTAATATAAAAAATAATAAAACCAACATAAGAAAAATATTATTTATTCAAGGGTTATTGACAACAAAATCCAAGGGCTATCCAAAAAAAAAATAATTTGATGTCTTTCAAAAATTGATAGTTAAAATGTTTGAGTAATAACCCTTGTGCACGAGCTTTAGAAAAAAATTGGGGTTAATTTTCCATGTTTCCGGTTAAATAAAAGCAATGAATAAAAAAAATAATTTTTTTATGATAGCATATGAAAAGTCTTGATCACACTTATAGGGCTATTCTGATAGTCGTGTCGTATCTAACGCTGAAAAATTATTTCGTATCGTACCGACTCTAAAATGGTATTCTGTGAGTCGTACGAAACGACAAATTTTTCACCACTACCGTATTATTCACCAATAATAAAAATTGTAATTTGACAGATAAAACCTATCACAATCTTGTTTATTTTGAATTTTTTTGAATATTTAATAATAATACAAATTAGTTTAAAACGAAATGTTGTATAGTAAAATAAAAATAAATTATTAAAAGATTATTTTTATTCACTTTTGTAAAGAAATTATACGATTCTTTTATTATTATTGAATTACAAACACAATAAAAATTTAGTTTGATTATAAACATCGATGTTTATTAAAATTAATCCTTTATTTGGTGAATTACAGTGTCAAAAGTAAAATATTACTTTAATTTCATCATTTCCTTATTTTATTTTAATTTTAAAACAAACATTTCTTCAATTTAAAAATTTTTCTAGAGAGTCGTAGCCAAAAATGTCTACGACAAAAATTGATGTTTTTGACATATAAAAACGTGTCGTACGACTATCAGAATATCAATTTTTTTTTACCTTTGTCGTATTTAACGAAATTTGTCGTATCGAACTGACTGTCAGAATACCATTTTCGTTTTGTCGTGTCGTACGATACTAAATACGACTGTCAGAATAGCCCTATTAATCTCCTGTGAAAATGGGTTCCTTTTCACTAGTGTAAAAAGAATACAAATTGTAGTTACTATAGTAACATAATAATCTTCATATAATTTTACAAAGTTTTTAAAACAAAGCAACCTTGAAAAAATAGAATATGAATTTTAAATGTTATTTTGTCGTTTTCTAATTCAATAATTTCCAATAAATATCGTTTATACATTAACTACTATAGAAAAAATTGCATTTCCTACGCGAGATAAAAACATTTTACGTTCGTGAAAGTGCCCCACTCGACGCTAACGCGTCTCGTGAACAAATTTTCACTCACGAAAAAGCAGCGTTTTCATCTCTTGTAGGAAAATATACTATTAAGTGGTTCTGAAAATGTGACAGTTTTCTATCGTAACTCGTATTGCTTTGGGAATTATGTTTTCTTGTATAGCTTTTTGTTTTTTTTTGACAAGTTTAGTTTATTTAGATCATTTTATTTCCTTTAATGTTTTTATATCGTGCTATAATTACGAAAACGTATTTTACGTGTTACCTAAGGTGTGGCAATTTTGTTATGTTATTAAGAAAGTGAAAAAATATATCATTCAAAAACATTTAATGGAAAATCATTTTCAATTTAAACGTTGAACCATGCGGAATGAGAATAAATAAACCTAGATGTTTTTATTCGATGTAAAACATCGGAACCGATGCGATGTATCGAAACCATTGGAAGTATTGATGTTTTCGATACATCGCTTAAAAACATCGATGTTTTTTCAACATCGAGTACTTTCCACAATAGAGTAATATCCTAGATGATAATATCTTTTTCAGGTTGAACGCAGAAAGTTCGTTGTCTTTCGTTTGGAATGGTACGCGTGAATACAGACTCAGAGTAACATAGGTATTCCATGAAATATAGCTGTAGTGATGAGTATGTTTAGTTTTTGTAGAGTTATATGAATAAGATTAGCTATAGTTTTTAAATGAAATGAAAAGTAGAAAAAATAGTGCCGGTCTACGAAGGGAGAGAGTGCATTCTTTTCTCCCGAGGTGTGTTTGGAGCCCGAGGGCGAAGCCTGAAGGGTACATATCACTGTAGGAGATAACATGCTCTCCCGAGGTGTTTCTACTATTTTTTGCACGACTACAATATAATTATGATAATAAAACCAAATCAAGAACGATTATAATTTTTGATGTTCATCGTAGTACGCGGTTTTTATACAAATTTGTTTGAATTTATCGCATGATCTAAATATAAACAGGTCGGCTTGACATTTCGTTTTGATCGCCATTTTTTATTTATATTACGTCATTCAGAGTCGATTTTTATTGTTTCTGTTTGTTGACAGAAAGAAAATAGTTATTTGTTTAACTAGGCAGCAAAGTAGTAGATTGACTGCCGCGGCTGATAGTTCATAGCCGAGCGAGCGAGGCTAGGAATTCAGCCAAGGCAGTTAATCTACCTTGCTGCCGAGTTGAACAGATAATTTTTTCTCCGATTAATTACAATGATATGTAATTTAACAATTATTACTTTAAAAATAAAGCAAAATTTTAAAAATGAAAAAAGAATCGATTAAAAAAATTTTTTTTTTAATCGCAATATCTGTTTATTTCTATGAAGTCTAATTATTTTGCTGCCTAGGCAGCAAAGTACTTGCTTTGCTGCCTAGGCAGGAAAAGTGCCACTTTGCTGACTGAAATAAGTCTGCAAAATTTATATTTGCTGTCTATCGGAGAAAAAAGTTTTTATGTAAGTATTTAAACAAATAAAAAGCATATTACTTTTAACTTAGAATTAAATTTAAATATTTATATTTTATTTTTGCAGTAAAACTACATTGATTTGCAAGAAAAACATAACTTTCCTTTTATATTGAGTTATCGGTTAAACCAAGACGTGTTGGAAAATTTTTAGTGCAATAAGATCTAAAGGTGGAATGCATGACCATCCATCAGTTTTGGAATTTAAATATCCTTTAAGAGCTTATTTATTAGGTATATTATAGAATAGATATAGGAATTAAATTGTATATAAGCATATATAATATATCGTATCTTTTGTGTCGATGTTTTATGTTGTATTATGTTTTTCTTTCTATGGTTACAGGAAGAAATGAAACCTTAACACTCTTCTTTAACTAGTAATATAGAATAAGATAAAACATCACTTTTAAAGTTACATTATAATAATGAGTCCTAGATATCGCAAGCAATGTATAAAAACCTAGTTTCTGCTGATGAAGAAATTGATGGTGGTTGTGAAAATGAAGAATTTAATGAAATAGAAGAATTAAATAAAATAGAAATTGATGAACTCACGACTGACACCCTTGAATATGTAGCTGGTTATTTAAAGAGAAAAATAATAAAAACAATTACTTAAAATTTAAAATCAAGTTTTGTATTTCTTTATCTTATTATTATTAAAAAATAGTATACTTTATTTATTATGTTTGTATAATAAGTTATTTATATAAATATTACAAATTTTATATTATAAAATTTATTCGTCTTGCGAAATTAGAATATAAATTTACTTTATATTTATTTACCGACTCTAGATGACGTCACATTTAATTAAGTGTCAACTGTCAAGCAGACCTCTATATATTTAGATCATGAATTTATCGTAAAAAACTTTCATTGCCATGAACACTACCATTGTCATGGTTTGTTATTTTTTACACCATTTGGAGAAAAAGATGCAATCCGCCCCGCAAATAAGGGAGCGAAATTGAACTTTATATACAACTTGTGCAAAAAAATATTTAATTAAAATTTCAGGCAATTCATTTTGTAATGAATATTCGTAAGAAGAATAAAAAGAATTTCAAAATAACAAACAAACGAAAAAGTAAAAAAATATAGGTAGCATATTTGAAATGTTGCTACCATGTTGAAATGTTGTCCATTAAGGCCAATGTTCTCTAGACAGACTTAGCAGAAACAAAAGTTTACATAATCGTTTTCCTTTCATTCTATTTCTTTGCTGATTGACTATTTAGGCAACCTTTGAAAACAAACGTTCTGAACTTCTGATGGAATAGAAGTCCATACAATAGCTAAATATTTTAAAGCAATCTTATAAAGCTTGGGAAACTGAACTCTTAGAACATGCCAGATTTCCAATTTATGATGAACTTCCCATAAGGAAACGCTATCTTCTTGTTTTTCAGATTGATCTGAAGCAGATTCCGATATTTTGTGTAGTATTTTTCACAAAGTTTTTATTTTTTGCGACTGCGACTCCCGTAGAGCAAGCAAATGAATCCAGTGACTATAAACCGTGTATTCAGTGACTATAGCAAGTGGAGTGGAGTGGTCACTCTATAACACCCATACGTTTTTCGTTAAGTACAAGCGATTTCAATTATTTGACGAGCGAGTCTTTTTCAGCCAGGCGTTGAGTTTTAAAACTAAGCAATGAACTAATGAAATCATCTTGCTGCCAGTGCAATAGTTATCACCAGACCTTTCTTTGGTAGCAGTTTCGAGTACGCGTAAGACTTGTAATAGAGAAGATAGTATTGAAAGTTCTGACGCATTGAGCATAAGTTGTGTCATTTTACAGCGAATAATTTTGTCACTGACGACAGAGCGTAACTCAAAATCCTCTCAATCATAAAGTAAATACTATTCCCTCTTGTTGGAACTTCTTGAATTATTTTCGTTTTTTTTTTCGTTGCTTTTTTTAATTCATTGCATGCTATATTACTTTGCTTGAACCATCTATCAATGCCTTTAACCTTAGTTATTAGTTTTCGTAATCCTGGACACTTGTACCACATTTTGCGCAGCTAAATTTAGAGTATGCTTAAACACCGGCATATGTTTAACCATAAAGCCAGATCGAAGACCTTAATTATAGATGCTGTGTTTTCAGCCACAACCAACTAATTTATAGGTTTCGTACAATTTCTAAAAGGAAAATGCGAAAAAATTAAAAATTAATAAAAATCAAAAAGCGGCTCACAGATGCCAGAGCTAGTTTATTCATTGATTCAATGATTTTATAAAAAACATCGATACATCGGTTAGAAAAATTCTTTAAAAAAACATCGAATCTATCCGATGTATCGTATGTAAACATCGATTAAATTTTTTTATATCAATGTTTAGTGAAGATCCCTACCGGCTGGAATATTGATAAATTAAAACTTCCCAAAACGCTGAATAGATATCAGGAATTAATCACACACCACTTAGAACAGCATAATAGGATGACAACCTGTTGCAAATGCTTGATCCAGAGCTTTATTTATTATTTCTATTACTTCTTTATCTATACTTGCTTTGTTTAAGGAACAAAACTGTCGTAAAACAATAAATTAAGTGGCGAAAAAACACCTGTTGCCGATCAATAGATTACTCTTAAAACAAACCTTTTTGTGACGGAATTATACTTCTCCAATAATTGTTGCTGAAAGGCGTAGCATACGTAAGATTTCTACTATGAATCTTGTACAGGCATCAAAAATGAAAATAACGTACTTACAATATATAAATTCGATTTCACCGAAAAAAAAACGTTGGTAGAATCAACTACAAAGCTTGTTTGATTTTGCGTCTAATACGAACGTGGTTATTTTAAGCAATGTAGCATTGTCAATTTATTTTAAAAAACGTAACAATTTTCATTATTTAAATCAACCACGGCGTGATCAATTTTTCTTGCTGAAAAATATGCAGTTCAGTTTGTTCATGTTTTTGTTTAAAAATTATTGTGTTTGTTAAAATAAAAAACTCGGAGAAAAGAAACTAATAAACAAAATAAAGAAAAATAATAATCAAAAGAATAGAAAAATAAAAAGTTTTTATATATTTTAACATGGCTGGTTTTATTTAACATTTTACTTTAGGAAATAATTTAGATGTGTTTAATTGATTTAAATAATTTACATATTATTTGCATATAAAATTATGTGCGAAAGAAATTTTTCAGTTAATGTTATAACAAAAATATCGTTAATGAAACAGGCCCTTTCTATAATTAATTTTGGTGATTTAAAAAAATTATTTTATTTTTTTAATATGTTTTATTTGTCTTGTTTCATGTCCATTTATCGATATTTTAATTTAATTTTTCATAATAATGAGAAAATTATAGAAAATTAGTATAATTTTCTACATATAATTCAAATATTTAAATTTTTTGATTTCTGAATTTTGGTCTTTTAAATTGTATCATTAAAAAAATGGCGAAAAAATGGACGCATCCTTTACAAACAAAATCACACTCATACATTTCCTATTTAGACCGTAAATATACGAACGCTAGCTTTATGCATAAAAATGTTTGTCGGGATTGATGCGAAATACATACTTCTAACATAAAAAATGTCAAATATTATATTTACGAAAAAAAACCAACCAATACAAACATCGATAGCAGCAAAAACAAAACAAAGATGTACCAAACCAAAAGATTTAATACGGCGTATTGCTTGATTCTATCACAAACGTATTCAATATCACTATTTTTAGTCCAATTTTTAATTTACAACGTTTGTAGTCAATTGAAAATTAAATCATAATTGACTCAACTACAAACATGGTTAAATCAAATATGTTTGTGATACTTATAAAAAAATATATCAACAACGGTTAAATTGTTAATTTAAATACGGAGCGTTGGTTGATTCAATCACAAACGTATTTAGTTCCCCAATTTTCACTTAATTTTCGATTAACAATGCAACATGTTTGAATCAACCAAGATTTTTTCTTTCGGTGTTGGTAACGGTATCGCACTTTCATGTTCTTTGCATAAAACATTTCTTTATTCCTTCTTCGCAAAGAAAGCTACAATTTGTAAAATCTTTTTACTAAACTCATTAACGGAAAATCGGGTTAATTTACAGAAGAATATACTATGAAGAAAACATCCAGTAATTAATGTACGTTTCTTAACGACTTAATTATATCGTTTTAGGATTTTATTTGTCATATCCGATTTTTTTTGTTTTTTAATTCAAAGTTAAGCATGTTTAGTGTTAATTCTAATAAATTATGAATTAACGTCTCTGAATATCTGAAGATACCATGCCAACTAGGGATTAGGATTACATATATTTAAATAAATTAAGCTTTAAGAAACTTATTAACGTTAACTTTAAAATTTTGAGGATTATAGCTATCGGGGAATACCCAAGCGGGCAAGTCATTCCAAAGGTTAGAGATTCTATTGAAAAAATCACGTTGAAAGGCGACAGTTCTACACTTTTTTATTTGAACCGTAAATGGATGAGCCACAACAGTTGCTCTGGTGTAACACGATATAGGTTTGCCGGTTCAGGTAGAATTGATTTTATCTCTGCGGAAGCTCATTCATCCATAATGTACTTGTAGAAAATTGTCAGATCAGCAAAATTTCGTCTGTGCTGCAAAGAATCAAGCTAATTAGTAAGTTTTGAGTTGCCAATCAGTTTAACAGCTCTGCGTTGAACAGAATCAAGGCACTTCAAACTAATATAATAAGCTCCACCCCATATGTGAGTATAGTACTCCATGCGTGAACGTATAAATGATTTGTATGTTAAAAGAAGCTGTTCGCTATTAAAAAACTTACGACATCGTCCCAAAAAGCCTAATTTTTGAACAGCGTTCTTGGCTAAGTTAAAAATATGAGAATTCCATTTGAGATTATTTTCAACTTCTACTCCTAAAAGTCTTATACAGATTCTTTCTCAACAGATTTTTAGAGTCAAACTTTAATGGAAATGGATTAGGTGTGGATAATCTAGAAAAATGACAAACCTGTGTTTTGCTCGTATTGAATTCAACCCTATTAGCGAGTCCCCAATCCGAAATAGTTTTTAGGTCGTGATTTAAAGAATCCATCAAATTTGATCTACAGTTGTTAAGCGCTAACGGTGAATATAATTTAGGATTTTCATGAGACGCATGAAGCGTGCTATCATCAGCAAAACTATGGATATGATTAACTGTTGAATCCAACAAATCGTTAATATAAATAAGAAAGAGAGTTGACGACAAAGCGGAGCCTTGAGGAACTCCTGCATTAGTCGAAAAAACATCCGAAGAAACACCATCAACATTGACCCGAAATTTTCGCTCAGTAATAAAGCTCTGAAGTAAGCTCAGTAATAAAGCAAACTTATGAAAATCTAAATGCAGTCAATTTCATATCAATTAAATATTCACGGTAAATATCTAAAAACGGTAAATACCTAAAAAATTACTATCAACAACAAGAAACATAGAAGATTGATATTTAACATTCAACTACATACTATAAAATTGGTGTTGTTCATAACATAAATCGCCACAAGTTTTTAGCACAGTTTCAAATACCAGCACATTATTTGTTTCAATGCAGACCACAATGAGGGGAATTCTAGGTGTATGAAGTGCTTATCATTAAAAACATGTAAACATTACTATACTCAAAGTATTTCTTAGTAAAACAAAAAGAATTAAAAACACCCGGCTCGGCGGACCATATTAAATATTGCCTATGTGATCCTTTATAACTCAACTCAATAAATAATAAAATAAGTTTCATTAAACCAGTGAACAGAACTTTTGAAACTTAGAACCGACCGTTTTTTTAGAGTAAAACAACAATTATAATTTTTTTTTACTAAATTTGATATAATAAGATGTTTTACAGGTTAGGCAACAAATTGTTGTTTTGTTCGGTTAATTGTATCTTGTTATATTACAAAAAATAGAAACTATAAATAATTTGTTTAAATGACAAGCAAGAAAAGAATCACCCAATTCTTTCCGCCAATGACTCTAATACACCAAATAATTTTTCTCATTTATAAATGTTTAATCTGCGAATCAATTGACCAATAAATAAATCATAAAAAATCAATTATATTTTTACACTAATCTTATCAATTTCTATTTTCACTTACTAACTTTTCCTTCTTCTTAAACTTCTTAAAAGAATAAGATTAATTTAATTCATCACATTGAAAATTTATGTAACCGCATTGAAATAACAGAAAAACTTTCTCTGCTTTATTATCTTTCTAAATCTAAAACTTTTATATAATAGGATTTTAACATATGTCTAACCTAACTGCTAGAATTTATCTTAAATAAAACTGATTAATATTTGAAAAAAAAAAAAATAATATCAGAATTTTTAGCAATTGACCTAGATTTGTAAAATTCATATAGTTATAGCTTTTCTTTTATTCATTTAACGATAAAACAAAAATTATTGTATATATTATTAGCTATATAACAAACAAGGAAATTGAAAAATAAAACTATTTTTAAAATTGAAAGGGAAATGTTCGAAGAAAATCTAAATTAAAATTCTTTTAAAATAAAAAAAAACAAACCTTAAAAAACCGACACAGTTGACTTAAATTGGAATTTCGTTTGTTTTTTTATTTATTTTTATATAAACTTACAGTTTGTTGTTTGAGAAAAATGTGACTTAACTTGCATAAATAATTTTTGAAGTAGTTGTAGTAAATATTTCATAACTTTTGGGATTAGGTTTGTAAAAATGTTACCACACTATATTTCAGATAACGACCTTACGTATATCTACTTCGAGACCTAATTTTGTTCACGTATATATGAACCCTAAACACCTTTGCGTCCAGTTGAGTCGAACAAACAATGAGACAGGGCGAAATATATTTCAATTAAATACTGTATATTAACTACATTAATCTTATTTTAAAAAAATTGTGGTTGGTGGTTAGTTTAATTTTATTTATGTACATATTAATAATTATGATAATTATTTTAATTTGTTTTTGGTTTGGGATTTTTTTTAAATATTTTTTTCAATTCAAATTTTAAATAATGCTGTTCTATTATTATACGTACTCTAAATTTTTGGATAATGCGGATACAAATTGATATTATTAATGAAAAATCCTACCGTGGTATTGAGGATTATATTATGATTGTTATTGAATTAATATAAATTTGAGTTTACAGATGATTTATTTGATTTTGATGTAATTGAACAAAGATTTGTTTTTAAACATAAATGTGTGATGAAGGCGTACAATGTAGGTTTTATGAAACATGAGTGTTTAGATAATTAATTAAAAAAATTTATAATTTAATATTCAGAGATTACGGAAACTGAAAGGAAAAAATGAAATGACATCTCGCCAATAACTGAACCTAGAATGAAGCTCCAAGAGCAAAGACCAACTACTAATGTTGTATATCTATTATAAATAATTATTGATTCACACTCGTTTAACTTTTTAAATTCAATAAACTTACAAATAACTGTACAACAACGATATCAATTTCTATTCAAAATATAATTTAAATTACAGTTATTTCTCAATTAGTTATACGAATTAAAAAAATTTAAAGTAAAAATTAAAAATGAAAATAAATTGCATTTATCCTTTCGACAACAAAAACAATAGGTTTATTTTTTGCTTTTTTACAACCATAATTTAGTGCGTTGTTATGCTTCACAGAATAATAGTATTTTATTGGGTCAGAGTTCTTGTTTCTACTTAAACAACAAACTGGTAAAACACGAACTCTCAATGTTATTTAACAGCACTGTCATTAAATACAGTCAACAGCCAAAGTGCCTGGAAATTACTTTCGATAAAACTCTTTCTTTTAAACTCCACCTAGAGAATACGCCAAAAAAACTTAAAACGAGAAACAATATATTTCACAAACTGGCAGGCTCGACAGGCAGTAGCACCCCCTCCAGCTTCCCTCCGCACAACTGCTCTAAGTCTGGTTTACTCAGTGGCTGAGTACGGCACGCCTGTCTGGTTGAATAGCACACATGCTCAAAAAGTTGACTGCCAGCTGCATGCCACGATGCGTACTATAAGTGGTACTATCAGGTCCACTACTTTACCATGGCTCCCTGTGTTAAGCAATATCGCTCCACCTGCACTCAGACGCTCGCATGCGCTCATACGTGAACATAAAAAGGTAACCAACAACATCACGTTACCCTTGCAGGAATATAACGTTGACCACACTCGTTGTCAATTGAAGTCAAGAGAGCCTCCACATAAAATTGCCGTCAACCTACTGGCAACGAATTTTAATATCTTGGATGCCTGCACAATGAAATTTCTTATTGAGCAACCACATTCACGAAAAAATTAATTTTTCTACAATTGCAGATGAAAAGTATATTTTAATGCAGGCTTTGAAAATGGGTTGTTTTCCACTAGTGTAAAATCGTTTTCTTTAAATAAAAAATTGTAGTTGGTATGGCATTTTCATGTAATTTTGGAAAGATTTTAAAACAACGCAACCATGAAATAATACAATTTGAATTTTGAATGTTTTGGTGAAGATTTATAATTTACTAATTTATAATAAATGTCGTTTATATATTTACTATCGTAGAAAAACTCGTATTTCCTATGCGAAATTTAAACATTTTACGTTCGTAAAATTGTTCTAACCGATGCTGACGCGTCCCGTGAATAAATTTTCACTCACTTGTAGCAAAATGTACTATTTTTCACAATGGAAATTTAATTCAATTTAATCATAGTAGCCTTTGCCTTTTCAATATTCGAGAGAGGGACATTCGCACTAGTTTGAATTTATTGTTTTTTATATAATCAAAGTTATATTATAAAATCAACAAAGCCAAAGACATATGATTTCATTTAAATTAAATTTCCAATGTGAAAAACTTTAAATTTTTATATGATAGTTTTATGCTTCTCATTAGTGCAAAATTTTATATCTTTGATGTAGTTTATTTCATTTTTAAATTACGAAATTCAAATCAAATCAAATATGAATTGAAATTACGTAAAATTTATTTAATTGTATGGATTTAACTGTATACATAAACTGTACGTAAACTGCATTGTAAACAAAAACATAAAATAAAATTTATTTCTCGCTCGTGCTTCGCTCGCATTATAAACATTTGCTCGAGGATAAAATACATCACTAAACACTTCCACTATAAAGTACTGTAAATTTAATCAGCCATGTGTTTTTTGTAATTCATTCGTTTCTTTTTTCTTAATACATACAGCTTATAATTTCTACATTCAATTATCCAGCATTAAACTAACTCATTATATTATACTATGAAAACTTGTATAAAAAGTAAACAAACTATAAATTAAATCCGTGGGTATGTCAAGGAGATCCATAGAAATTATATATGGTTCAATGTTGCCAGATTCGTTATGTTTATAGTAGAAAACACAAATAACGTATTTGCTTTTTAGTTCAAATAATTCTTTTATTGTATTTTTTAACCCTTCATTACTGAACTTTATTTATTCATGCCTTGTGATTGAACTATCTAAACGCTCAAGCATAAAAATAATTAGGGTTTTTGTTATTTTTTCCTAAAGTTATTAATAGCTTTATTAAATTGGGACAAATTTGACTCTGGTTTTCTTTCAATACTTTTTCCAATAGTAGATTAATGTTGAGCTGTTTTTTATAACTATTATTTTATTCCCGAGAAAGTATTTGTATAGAGGTTAAGTTCTGACCGACAACTTGGACAGTAAAATTTCCTTGTAGTCAGAATATTAGTTAATGTTACATGTATTTTAATTAATTTTAGAATCTAGGTTGCATTCATTTTCAAAAACTTTTTAAGTAATGGTGAAACTAACAATCAATTATACTGAAATCTAAGAATTATGTGCTAACTTTAATGCAGAGCATAAGTATTAAGAGCATACTTCGCCTGATATTCATTTCCTGACGGAAACGACTATCAGTAGAAAATCGGCCAAATTAGATTTAAACTAATACAATGTCTGAAGTATGACAAACATGGCGTTTGTATTTATATTCCTACTACCATACCATACTTGAGAATCAAAGTCTATGAGTTGAGTTCAAGGCATCACAATATAGTTTCAATTAGGGGAAACCTGAATGTTTGCATGAACCTTCCTTTTGTGGTTCTTAGAAATATTCCAAAAGTCCCCACCAATATATGTGCCGCTAAAAATATTACGCTGAGTCAACGGTGACAAAAAATGATTTTCTCGCAAAAATCTCGTAACGGTAGCTTTCATCGAAAAAATAGTGGTCATAAAAGTTGTAGCTTAAAAAATTGCCGAAAAGAAATATTATATTAGTTTTCTTCGTTAGTTAACGTGTTTTCGAGAACATGTGATATAAGAAGTTTTATATATCTTTTGTGTAAATTTTCAAATATTTTAAACCGCATTCAACGTTTAATTAAAAATATTCGACACATAGTTAAGGAGGATTACGCACCTTACAACTTTTTAAATGGAATTTTAAACGAGAATTTTTTTCCGAAGTTGTCCAATTTGTTTATCTTTATTCCCTGAACTATAACCGCTTTGAAATTAATTCATTTTTATCACCTGTCTGATGAGATAAATAGATTAGGCGACTACCATAATGTTTAATTTTTTGTACTAGTTGATTTTAATGAGCACAACAGAGAGCGGCTTGCACATAGCTCATGCACTGACGAGGTTCGTAAACTAGACTATTAAAGCAGTTCAAAATAACTTCACACATTCTTTAGTACCACATTTAATTAAAATTACGCAAAAATTTCATAAGAAAAATGCCTTTACAATAAAATACTGTAATAAATCTTCTGGTTCTGATAACATCTCTTCTATTATATTCAAAACATTTTGTAGAAAGCAAATAGAAAAGGCACACGAAAGGAGTATTTCTCGAAATTCTGTGCATTTTGTATCTTTGAAAGGGAAACAGAGCGACTCAACTAAATATAGACCACTTTTCTTCTTGTCGTAAGTCATCAAAATAAAAATAAATAAAATAAATTAATTTACTTGCCTATGTCACACAAGTTTCTATGTTGTTCCAGGTTTGGAAAAAATCTCTAGAAAACAATGAAGAAACGTTTGGGATGTATGATATGACAACCTTAGGTGTGATTTAATTGACTGAAATAACTAAATTTACTGAAAATAACCACATTAATTAGATATAACAACAACAACTCAAACACGGCTCTTATATGCAATTTGTGATGTTATATAGTTATGGTATAGAAGTGCAACTTATTTCGATAAATCAAGTTTGATAGATTCTTTCAACGCAAATTTTAATACAATAATTGATTGGGTTCATTCTAATAAAGTTAAATTTAATGCGAGTAAAACTCAGATTGCCCATTTTACCTTATTTTTATGAAATCTTTTTTTATAAGTGTTGGATGCAAAAGATTTTCAGGAAGAAGAATCTATCAGACTTCTGAAAGCCGAAGCGAGGAGCATATCCAACCAGCTTCAAACGCCTTGATTCCGTTCTACGTAAAGCACATAAATAAATGGATTGGTAATTTAATTTTTTCAAACAAGTTTGATTCTTTACACCCTTGAAGAAATACCGCAGATTTGACAATATTCTATAAATAAATTATGAATAGTCAGTCGTCTAAGAAGATCAAATCAATTTTACCTAAGTCTGCTACATTTTCTCGTTTCACTCATTCACAGTTTACTTAGTCAAATGTAGAAGAGTGACAAAATTCGCCAAAGAAATATAAATCTTTTACCTAAACCTCTGTTAGTATGGTATTTTCGGCTATTCATAGACGTTCATTTATAATTTATTATAATTAACATTAAACATGACTAACTTTGTATAAATCAATAAAAATTCAAGTATAAGGAGTAGTACGAAGAATACTTTTATTTTTATTTATTTTTTTGTATAATTAAAATTAAATAACCTTATTAGGAATTTTGACTCGAAAGCACGTTGAAATCTAGCTAGAAATGATTGAGGTTAGGAACTAGGTGAACAACTATTCATAAAATAAGACATACCATTATTACGTGTGTTACATTTTCCTTTACTTTTGTTCTAAAGTTTGTTTTCAAGTTAACTATATCGGATGATGGTGAAGCTACATATCAAACTTACGCCTCCCTTTACCACCAGAATTTTTAACAGTTGAGAGAATAATTTCTAAACTGTCTACCCAAATGTTTATACAAATTTAATATTTCTTGCCATAATGTCCGATTGTTTTCTTTTCCTTTTTCTCTTTTGTATGCATCGTACTCAATTTCTAAAAATCTTTTAATATTTAATTAGTTTCAATTCAACAAATTTAAAATGAAATTAAAATATAAAAGTTGCACCAACAAATATTTTCCTTTGTTATACATTTTTTGTATTAATACCGGGGGAACGAACCAATCTCGGGCATTGTGAGTATTGTATTGTGAGTCAAGTCTTAGCTAGTTAGCTTTGGTTTCAGTCTGGGCCAGATGTTAATGACTAGACCGAACCAAGATTCAGTTTATTACATTACGCTTTATTAACCAGTCTAATGCATTGTAAACATGTGCAAGCCGTATTATGTTTATCTTTATTTTTATATATGTTACTCATTAAACAACCTCTTTCCACACATTTAAGGAAGGTCTGGAATAAAAATTGGTTTGGAACCTGACCAATGTTTTATTTGCCAGCCTGGTTTGCCAGACTTGGCCCCAAGACATCAGTCCAAACTTGGTCCAAGCTTGGGCCGTTTGTAAATGTTAAGCCTGGCCCAGACCCTAAAAGTTGTGGCGTGGGCAGGGCTGAGGTTTGGCCCCTTAGTATTTTCTAGTTCGGGAATATATTGCCAAACAATTGTAGGAAAAGTGTACTAACACAGAATTTGAGTTGTATAGTAGAAAAATAATCTAAGACACCTCACATTTTTGCCGTTTCACTTGAAAGCATGGTTCGGGTTGCAAGTTTACCTAAAAGGAACACGGCTTTTAAGTGTGTTACATTTACCACTTTTTCCTTTACTTTTGTACTAAATTTTGTTTTCAAGTTTACCATATTGAATGGTGGTAAGGCTACACAACAAAGATATGCCTCCATTCACCACGAGAGTTTTTATCAGTTAAGAGAAAAATTTGTAAAATATCTACCCAAATATTTATGATAATTTCAGATTTCAGCCCAACTGTACCATTTATTTCTTTTCGTTGTTTTCTTTTGTATGAATCATGTCCAATTTTCTTAAATTCCAAAAAAATTTAAACTTTTAATCTTCCCTAACATATAATTTTCTTTGTTATATGTTCACATTTTTAGCAATATTATTTTTATAATTTGTCAAAAATATATATGTATTGTCAAAAAAATGTCGGGAAAGTGTGCTAAGACAAAATTTGAGTTGTATTAGAAAATAATCTAAGACACCTCACATTTTGTCGTTTCATTTAAAATTTGGTTCGGGTAGCAAGTGTGTTTAAAAGGAACAAGGGTAACATATATTGTTGACAAATTATTAAAACAATATTACCAACAAATATGGAAATTAACGAAGAAAAATATTTGTTAGGGCAAATTCTATCTTTTAATTTCATTTTAAATTTGTTGAATTTAAAAAACGAAACTAAAAATATTAATAAATTTCTAGAAACTAAAAATAAACAAGAAAAAGAAAACAATCGAACATTTTTAACATTTAATTTTTATAAACATTTTGGACGGACAGTTTAGAAATTATTCTCTACTTCTACTGTTAAAAATTCTGGTGGTGAATGGAGGCGTATGTTTGATATGTTTATATAGCTTTACCATTCGACATGGTTAACTTGAAAACAAAATTTAGTAACAAAGTAAAAGAAAATGTTCTATTTATTACACACGTACTTATTGTAAAAACAGAAAAACAAGAATCAGTTTTTGTCAGAAACATTTGTAGTTTTGAAAACAGAAAATAATGCATTTTTTCACGTTTTCAATTCTTAGTTGTGTTAAAATACTAGGCATGATTATTTGAACTTAGGCGCAAGGCGCAAGCGGATTTGTTTTATTTTTTTGAGGGTAAATTAAGTAAATTTAGTAAAATGGACAATTTTAATCTGTTTATCTTATAGGCACATAGGAAATAGGGACGTAAAACTTTGTAGAAGGAACATATTTGAATAACAGCTTGTCAAAAAAGTGCAATTTTGTATGGATTTTGCTTTTTTCAAAGGGCTGTATCTTGGACCTCGGGGCTGATATACAACTCGTTTTGGTTTTATTCGCTTCAGTGAGTGACTCCATATCAAATAAAAAAAATCTTCGTGCCTAAGTAGAAGTAATATCCCCAAATACTACAAAAGAATAACTTAAATCATTTTTATAACGTTAAAATACGAGAAAACAGTTTTTGATCGTGAACAAATCTCCTGCAGCTTCCATCAGCGGTAGGTAACAGAGGGTTAATAAAGAATATTATTATTTTTAATGTTGTTTTTAAATTTATAAAACATCTGTTTTTTGAATTTATTTAAAAAAGTGATTGTTATTTGTTTTGTTTTTAAATATTTAAAAATTTTATTTGTTTTACATATTTGGCAGTTTAAGAAAATAAAGTCTTGAAAAAAATAGATAATTGTGATTTTAATGTAGGTTTTATTTTCAAAACTTATTGGCAGTTGTGGTACGAATTAATATGCCATATTTTATAATAAACGTATTTTGCTCTTATAAACAGGATGTTATTTATGTTTGAGCAATTAATCATGAACCTACTTTTTGGTAAAATACTATTTCAGTTTACAAAAAACCGCTTTTCAAACAACTGAAAGCGTTAACCTAAAATACCTCTTTTGATTTATTAGTTGCAAGTTCTATTATTTTGCATTCTCAAGTTTTGGTTAGTTACAAAATTAATTAAACTAAACTAGGACTAGACAAAATAAGTGACTTAGAGAAATTTCTAGATTAATTTTTCTAAACGTTGTTCTTTGGTTTTTGAAAGAAAAAATGCATTCACAAAACGCTTTAATTTTTGTATCAGAAAGCAAATCTTTTTCAATGTTTAACCGAGACGATAATCACACATTAATAAAAGAACTTCAAATTTGTAGATCTTTCTTGTTATTAGCTAACTGTCACTCTCTAATTTTTCAATCAAGAAAAGTTTCACTTCCTCGAGACAGATACTAACATCAATTGTTCCCGTAACAGTATTAAAATTTGTAACGCTAGAATATTAACTAAGGTGAACAACTGGTGTTTCCAGAACAATATACCTTTGCTTTTTGTAGTGCATTTTTTTCCTTTTCTACAACGCTAAGCTATGAGCACGGAGCAAAACCGATTAAATCTGATTGTTTTACCATACAATGAGCTGTACAAAAAGCTATAAATCTCTAAATGATTTTGAATTTTTTGAGATGGCGAAAATATCAATATCGAGAACAATTTTTGCTCACTAGTCACTACAATCTATGGGTTGGTTAGATTTTGCATTTTGACCCTCTAGTCAAACCAATAAAACACTTCAACATTTTAAAAGTATAAAGTTTTTGGTGCAGTGGTCGAACCAATCAAGTCAGTTAGGTTAACAAGAAAAAACAACATTTCAGATTTTTGAGGCTTTTAGTTTTTAAATTACTGTACCTTTTGTTGTTTGTCACAGTGCTTCTCTCCTCTTTATCAACAATAATCCTATCATACGAAAGTGTAAAATTACCATAACAATATAAAAATTGTCGATGTAAAAGATTCTGTCGATGTTGATCTCTAAATCAACTAGTGACAACTCCTTCGCCTTCTTTGCTCATCTTCTTTGTGTAACAATATTCAATCCATAACACAATATCACTGTTAATATTGTTACGATTACAGAATAATCTAGACGATTACGGTCACTTCCAGGAAAATGAAATCAACAAAACACAGCAATTGAATGAAATGAACATTGTTGTTGTTGTACATATTCTTAGAAATAAGGTCTACATAAAACAAATGATTTTATTTTATGAATCAAATCAACGTAACGTAAAATAATCGAATATTCTAATATTTTCTCAAGGTTTCTGGAAAGTGATGTCGAATTATCTAGAAGTATTGCAGAAGGTATATAAGAAAATTACTTCTTGTAGTTTTTAATTAGTGTTATTTTAAACCTGCGATAGTGAAGTTGGAATTAGTTTATTTTAGACCTGCGACAGTAAAGTGAAGTTAAATGTAAAATTAGTTTATTTTAAACCTGCGATTGTGAAGTTAAAATTATAAAAGTGATCTTTAAATTAGTGAATAAAGTTATAAGTGTTATTGAATAGAAATAATTTGTGTATTATTTTAACGCTGTTATTACTGGAAATTTCTACAATAAACCGTTGGAGTTTCTGAAGCTGTTGAAAGAATATTCTAGTTAGGAATATTGTTTGCTGTATTGTTTTCCTGTTGTTGTGGAACATTAAGTTGTTGAAACTTAATAAAACCTGGTGTTGGTAATCACTAATGGTCACTAATCAGTGATCGAACGTTACGTTTATCGAATTGTGAGTTAGGTCAATTCGAAGGAAGTTTGGAAAAACATAACATTGGTGACATCGGTGGATTAGTTAGCTGTTAATAATGGTTTTATTAAGTGATTTGACGGTTCTTGAGTTAAAGAAAGAACTAGAACAACGTGGATTGGCAACAACCGGCAACAAAACTGAATTGACAATACGGCTTCGAGAAGCTATGGAAGCTAGTGGAGGAGTTGTGGAAAGCTACCAGTTTGGAGTGATTAGTACAAATGATCTAGTGGCAGCTGATGAGGAGAAAAGTTTTGTTGCAGAAACAACAACAACATTGCCATCTGGAAATTGTGATTTTACACAGTTAATGGCTATGATGCAACAAATAAATTTGAATATGAATCAGCAATTGGCTGCCGTAAATGCCAATATGAATCAAAAACTAGATGATGTAAATACAAATATGACTGCTACTCAGGAAGAAATCAGTAGCAACATCAATCCACAATTGGCTGCAAATAAAGAAGAAATCAGCAACATCAATCAACAAATGGCTGCTACCAAAGAAGAAATAACTACAACATTGGCTGAAAATAAAAATGAGATAAACCAGCAAATAAATGAGTTGAATATTAGCATAAATCAACACTTGGACGAGAAACTTCTACAAATGTCAACGGCATTCGATGTTAAAGTCGAGAAAATTCAAACAGAAATGCAGGAATTCGAGCGTGGTTTGAATAAGGTCGTAACTAAAGTTGATGATTTTGAGAAGAGGTTACAAGATGTTGAAACAGTTAAGGGTTCTTCACATGTGGTACACCAAGTAGCAAATATTAAACTAAAGCCACTATCGTATGACGGTACCACATCTTTCGGCATCTTCAAGTTCCAGTTCGAGACCACAGCCGATCAAAATGTTTGGAACGCTGAAAATCGTCTTGCTGCATTGATAGTTGCGCTTAAAGGTGAAGCAGCTGAAGCACTACAGGCAGTACCAGAAAATGATCGCAAAAGTTATGCAAAGGTAATGAATGCATTGGAACGAAAATATGGCAGCGACCATAAAAAGGAATTATACAGGATTGAGCTAAAAGGTCGCTTGCAACGAAATGGTGAATCTCTACAGGACTATTCCTCGGCAGTGGAGAGGCTTGTACATTTGGCACACTCGAACACTCCACCGTATTTTATGGAGAAAATGAAGATCGAGGTTTTTACTGATGGTATCCGAGATCCAGAAACCAGGATCAAAGTAATAACTACACCTAAGGCGACTTTCCATGAAACAGTCGCATACGCAATGCAATATGAGATGGTACAGAGGATGTGTATGCCATCTGGTGGATGCAGAAAAAGGAATGTAGACGGGAACATCAAAGGGGAAGTTTTGGCACACAGAGATAGAAGCGACATCAGATGCTGAGTATGTGATGAAGAGGGTCACATGGCACGGGAGTGCAAGACAAACGGGGAAGCAGACAGATTGTCGTCTTCTGTGAAGAACAGAGGAGCTGAAGAAATGGAGCACTTAGGGTTCAGGAACAGCAGTAGAAAACTCCTGTGCTGGATATGTAGGAAATCGGGCCATATCTCACAGGACTGCTGGAACAGGAAGCGTGATAGATCTTCGTCTCCTATTCAACGGAAGCCTGTTGAAGGTACAACTGTAAAGCCAAAAAGTGAGGAGAATGCAGCCTACATTCCAATTTCAAGAATTGCGGTAAATGGTGAAAGATTGGGTATCAACGGACAACTTGAAGGTAAAGGTTGCTTCATGACACTGGATACAGGTTCAGCTCGAACATTCGTTCGCAAAGGTTTAATTGACGGTGTTTTGGAACCATCAGATGGATTGAAACTCCAAACAGTAACTGGAGAATGCGTTGAAATAGAAGGTAAAAGAATCGCTGAAATAAAATTGGGAAACAACTGCTATCAACAAGAGGTGCTAGTGGCAGACATTATGGATGAAGTCATTTTGGGGATGGACTTCATGAAGGCGAAGGGATTAGTCTTCGATTTTGGATGTGGAATCCTAAAGGTTAATAATGTTGAGATGCCACTACTTGTGAATGAGGCAGAGTCAACAGATATTGGCAGCGATGAGGAACTATGCAGTGCAGAGAAAAATCCAGCACCATCTAAACAGATGAGGGAGAGAAACGTCAACCGACGCAGACATTTAAACAAACGCCGAAAGTTAAAAAGGAAACAGGTCCAAGTCCATAACGAGGTGAGCAATGTAACTGAAGTGGTTCAAATAGCTTCAAACGGTGACGAATCGCAGCTGAAAATGAGAATGGTTCAGGGACATGGCAGTGTGAAACACTCAAAGGGAAGAGATAAGGAGCACTGAGATAATGATTATCCATACTCATCACGGTGGGCTGATATAAAACAAAGTAATGGCCAAGGACTTAGAAAGGGACCAGAAGCAATTCTAAACCGCCTGGGAAATAGAAAAAGAAAAAAAAATGTTTGGATTCAACAATTGGAGGAGAGATCTAGATCCTGTTCGGGACGAACAGGCTTAAGTGGAATGTAATGTTACGATTACAGAATAATCTAGACGATTACGGTCACTTCCAGGAAAATGAAATCAACAAAACACAGCAATTGAATGAAATGAACATTGTTGTTGTTGTACATATTCTTAGAAATAAGGTCTACATAAAACAAATGATTTTATTTTATGAATCAAATCAACGTAACGTAAAATAATCGAATATTCTAATATTTTCTCAAGGTTTCTGGAAAGTGATGTCGAATTATCTAGAAGTATTGCAGAAGGTATATAAGAAAATTACTTCTTGTAGTTTTTAATTAGTGTTATTTTAAACCTGCGATAGTGAAGTTGGAATTAGTTTATTTTAGACCTGCGACAGTAAAGTGAAGTTAAATGTAAAATTAGTTTATTTTAAACCTGCGATTGTGAAGTTAAAATTATAAAAGTGATCTTTAAATTAGTGAATAAAGTTATAAGTGTTATTGAATAGAAATAATTTGTGTATTATTTTAACGCTGTTATTACTGGAAATTTCTACAATAAACCGTTGGAGTTTCTGAAGCTGTTGAAAGAATATTCTAGTTAGGAATATTGTTTGCTGTATTGTTTTCCTGTTGTTGTGAAACAATCAAGGAGTTGAATACTTAATAAAACCTGGTGTTTTTGCTTACTAATCAGTGATCGAACTCAGGAAGAGATTGGGAATTACGTTTATCGAATTGTGAGTTAGGCCAATTCGAAGGAAGTTTGGAAAAACGTAACAATATGTTTATTTCGTTTGGTTGTTTGAATTACAGCCAATGAAAAGGATTCTTTATAAAATTGATATATCTTTAGAAGCTTAAAAATAGAAGCTATACGTACGTATTTGCATGATTTTGCAGAACCGACCAAAAAGGTGACTTTATTTCGTAAAAATGCATGTCATCGAAGATATGATTTTTACAAAATACAAACTAAAATAATTTGTTTATTTAGTCTCCCCACCCTGATGATCATTGATTTAATCTTCACAATTCTTAAAAATGTTCATAGTGCTTAAAATTTGGGTATTAGTGATCACACTTTAATATATATGACGACAAAAAAATAAGAATTTCCCTGCATTTATTAAGAAGAACTACACAAGAAAAAGTATTAGGGAGTCCGACTTCACAGTGGATAAGAACTATTGTCTTATTGATTGCTGTTTATTGCTTTTATCGAACCTTTGTAATGGCATGAATGAAAGTTTGTTTACATCTAAAGAGCATATCGTGTTTAGAGAAAATTTTTAAATGAAATAAATATGTCGAACCGTTACCTGTTTAATAAAATTAAAATTCTTAAATCACATACCTGCACTTTAGCGCTTTCTTTAACTGTTGTATTCCTAAGTGGAACTTTAATTTCAGGACATCGTTCAAAAATTAAAACTCTTTCAGCAACTGAGCCACGTGTTAAAAAAGGTCGAACTGGACTCGAAGATGCTGAGCGTACGTTTAAATTTCGTGTTGCACTAAGTTCAGGATGTGGTACGTTCTCCGTACGTGGTGCACGTGGTTTATTTAATTTAACATATGAACTACTATTTGTATGCTGACATTCATCAACTTTTGATGGATGTGTATTATTTTGAGAATGTGGTACAGTAACTGGTTTCAATTGTATACCATTCCATGTTGCTGTAACGGTATTTGGTGAACTAGTTGTTGTCGAAACATCCGGTTTTTTCCAATTTGATAATTTATTACTATTACTATCGGATAATAAGGTTGATGTGATTACCTCGGGTAAAGGTTTTGTATCAACTATTATTTGTCCCGTTTTTAAAGCGTTTATCAGTCTTTCCTCTTCTCTAGATACTTCATCTAAGAGATCCGATGATTTACGATTCAACGATGTTGATGATTGATTTAGTTTTTGTTGTTGTTGCGAAACAATAGATGGCGACATTTGTTGTTCTTTAACTGGTGAGATATCTTTATTCCGTTGAACTGGTTGTTGCTGTGTTTGTTGTGGTGAGGTACCTAAACGATTTTTTAATGGCCAAGTAGGAACATGATTTATTAAATTTGCTGGTTTGGCTGGAGTTTGAGGTTTTTGTGAGGATGGACTATTTAAATTATTAGTATTTGATGATATTTGTGATTTATTACTATTAATTAGATTATTACTATTATTACGAACAGGTGATGATGATGATTTTGATGATGATGAGGTTGGTGAAATTATATCTTTAGGAAGAACTTGATCAATTGTATCCATTAACACATCGGGAACATTTTTATTTAAATTTGTATTAATTGATTGTGTGGTTGTATTTGATGATGGTGATAGTTGTGATTTTGTATTATTTTGTGAATTTGTTATATCATTTTTTTCAAACTTTTTTAATGCATGCTGAATTGTGCTCCCACCTGTTGGACTATTTCGTTTTCGTGCGGCTAACCTTGCTTTATCCTCATTTACAAATGTATTTACTAGTTTTTCTAAATTATTATTTGACATATCCGGTGTGTTGACTAACAACTCTGTAACAGGTGAATTTTTATCTTTATTATAACGACCAGATGTGGGAGATTGTAAACTTTTACCAAATGTATCACTCGACGTTGTATGACAATTTAATATTTCTGTTGGTGCAAGACCACGTGCCTTCCATGTCTGATAAATGGCTTCAGCATGATCTGATATTTGCTTTGCAATTGATTCAATGTCTTCTTGTCCATCCTGATGCGTTGTTACATTTAATGTTGATTGATTTTTAATATTTTGATTTCCACCACCACCTTGTGGTGATGTTGGCGATTGTGGTGACTTTGTTGTTGTAGTTGTTGTTTTTGATGATCTTACAGTCGCCATGTTAATTTTATTTTTAATCTTTTCATTTATAACGTTGAAAAAATATATAAAAGTTTTATTTTTAGATTGAATAGATGAGTGGAACTCGAAACAAAAAGAAATAAAAATTGAACGAAACAGATTTTATTATCTTATGATTTTAATAAGACAACTAGGTAGTTTCGTTGATATGTTTTGTTTTTTTTTTGGCGAATATAGAAAAACCAAATGCAACCATAAAAAAGAAAACTTTATAAAATGGAAATATTTTTGTTTCTATTTCTTTTATGTTTTTTCATATTTTTTTAGATCTACTCTTTGATGTTTATTTTATGAAACAAATAAAAATGACATTGATTTTTTTTTTATATTAATGAAAAACACTTATTTTTCACCAAAATTCAAAAACACAAAAAAAATATTAACAAAACCACAAAATAACTTTTAAAAATATTTTCTCAATTTTTCTTTTACGAAAACAAAATGTTCATAATTTTCTTTACAACAAATATAATTTTTTTTTTAAATTTATATAACTAAAACAGACACAAACACTCAAAAGATATTTAAAAAAAAAACACAATTTCACAATAAAATGAATAATAATTTGTTTAGACACGATGATGTCGATGTATATTTAGATGTGTTCCTGAAAAGAAAAAATTAAGAAAATTAGAAAATTGAAAACATAATTTTTATGTGAAAAACTGATTTTTATTATTTATATAAAAAAACGAAAATAGATATATATGTATGTAGTTTTATTTGTGGTAACATATAATAGTACTTTATTTGGGTTGTGTTGATTGTTTTAAAATTAATGCATCATAATAATGTTATTAGTTTTTGAAGTTATAAAATTAGATTTTGAAAAATTGTTGGGTTTTTAATAGTTTTAATTATAACTTAATTATTAGATTTGTTTATGGTTGGTTAATGACTAATGTTGACTAATTGAAAATATGCGTGATAAATAATGACTAATTGAATAAATAAATAATGACTAATTGAAAAATGCGTCCAAAAAGCATCCAAAACAAAACAAATTAATAACAATAAAATTTAAACAAAGCCTTAAAAATTACAATTTGACATTTAAAAAGCAGAATAATATGTCGAATCTTCTATAAAGATACGGACTTGTCATTTGTAGCCATTTGACGAACTTTTTTCAAAACTTCATGTTAGGATAAGTGGGTGCGAAATGGACCCGTAAAACAATTTAAAAAAAAAATCATGAAATGTGCACTAATTCTGCATGACACAATATGTCTGTGCACAAAATTGTTCATAACCCATGTTATGCACATGATGTGCACTATACCATGCACATATCGTAAAAAGCCTTAGCACATATTTGCACAGACATTTCAGAGTCATGTGCACCAAATGTTCACTATAGGTTCATTCACAAGTTTGCAGTAATGTATGCTTTTTCCAGACACATGCTCACGACATGTGAATCACAAGATTTACAGAAAGTTCAGATTTTGTTGAAGAAATTTTCAGGTTCATTTTAGACACAAATGCACCACTTGTGCATTTACATGTTCACGATGAGTGTACAAAAGGTACATATATTTTCTGTACACTTCTTAGAAACATGTTTATGACATATTGCAAAATATAGAAGTGAATAAGAATACAACAGCACAAAACAACAAGATAAGCAACTAGTAGCAACTAGAGAAGATCTATAATGGAAAAACTGAAAGTGGAATAATCTCTCACAGTACTCCAGTATATATAATATCCCTCAGCCCTGAAACTGAATAAAAATTAATAGATAAATTATTTATTAATTTGGAAAAAGATTAGAGATTATTTATTAATCGGCTTGCTAACACACATACAGGTGGGATATAAAAACTATCAACCTTTGCAAAGTAAGTGTATGACTTCAAACTTAAAACAAAAATTATTATTTATTTAAATTTTATTTAAACATTGGGTTTTTGTCTATATTGATTTTGCTTAAAAATCGCGTAGAAATGTAAAAATATTAATAATCGATTTTATTTTTTTTTTCGAAAAATATCTCATGTGTATGTAGCAATATATAACCTATTTCTGAAGTATTAATACTTTGTGTTTATGGAATTTGGGTTCATATTTTAATACTTAAAAATAAACGATGTGCAAAAACGTCTAGAGGTCTTTACAAAAGCAGACAAATTATATAAAATTATTTATAAAATATTCAAAAAAAAATTATGGAATAAAATTAAATAGAGAAACTTATTAATTTTTATCATTTTAAGTTTATCTCACTAATTAAAAAATTTATTCAAATCATTTAAAAGTTCAATAAACTTGATTTTATTTGTCAATTAAGATTATATAAATCAATGAATTTATTTTCAATTTCTTTTAAACTGATTAGCGTGATTATAAAAAAAACTGACCGCAGCCAAAACCGATTAATATTATATTTCAACCGATTACTTGAAATTTTGAAATTAAACTCGTCAAAAATCTTAAATACATCAATTTATTTTTAGGAATTTTGTATAACATAAATTAATAGAAAATCGACAGAATTGAACGCACGCAACAATATGTTTATATCAAAATTTTATTAAAATACTACTAAAATCGAAAAAATCACATATACGAGTGTGTGTAAGTTTGTTATGTTTTTTGTGCGTGATATAGGCAAATTTCCAACAAATAAAAAATGTATTCATATATCATTTTAACTAGAAAATTTTTCTGTTCGTTGTAAGGTTAAAATATAATTTATATAAAAATAAATAAGCAAAATTAAAAAACAAGAATTTTTATTTTTTATGTATAGTGGCAATAAAATAAATGTTGAATTGATGATAGAGATAAGTAGTTTTTTTAAGATATTTCTGCATATTATATTTTGTATGTTACTTGTAAACCACGATTGATAGGATGAGAAATGATAATATTCTTATTATAGCATAGTATGTGATAAAAGTAAATTTGTTTTTCAATTATTTTTAAATATCTAAAAATTCCAACCATTCTCAGAACCGACCAGATCAGATCCAAACGAATATTTGTCACTTCACTGCTCAAACACAAACATCAAACGTAAACCAACGTTTATGTGTTGGTTCATGCAATAACGTCCCATCCTCAAGGAATGCTAAATAGCTAAGATTGAGGATACTGCTACCGTTGACTGAATAGAGTTCATTCATCAGCCCCTATTAAACACCCTTGGCTAGTGATACACCTAACACGTTTATTGCCAGTGGTATGCGTCATTTCACGTTAACTCGTATGCCAATCACAAGAACTGGAGTACGCAAGGTTGTCACACCCATAGATCAAAAATTAAAAAAAAATACAAAAAAAAAAAAATTGTTCTCTTGAGTGAATTTAACCAAAAACATCTTCTCAGTTCATATTAATTTATCCCAAAATTATTTGTCAATTTCGTATAAAACTTGTTTTACAGAAAACTATAAAAACAAAAAAGATTAATATATTTGAGACTAAAATATATTTCATTTTCGGTTTCAAATCCGTTAGTTCAGGGATTGTATGAATTTATGAAACATACACCGGAAACCATCGACCTTCGCTAATATTTACTAAAACAAACAAAATTGCTAAACCGGATAATCAAACAAAAAACTAAAGCAACAAACTAACCATTTTTATCTAATTAAATATAACAGATTTATTTTTACTAAGTTAAGAAACTTGTTTTCTGCAAAACTCTTTTAATATCAAACAGCTTTCAACAATCAAGAATAAAGATAACAATCTCAATCTTAATATCATAATTTGCTAACTTTTTTATTTGTAATAACTCAGTCAAAACAACCAATGTTAGCATAAAACTTTTCGAAACTTATCGCAACCAAATTTGTTTTGAAAGCTTTTATTTGTATGACTTTTTATTAATTGTCAAGGAATTTGAAAAAATCATATATATAACCCACCATGTAAAAAATAGTACATTTTGCTACAAGAGATGAAAACGTTGCTTTTTCGTGAGGGAAAATTTGTTCATGAGATACGTTAGCGTCTAGTGGGGCGGGCGATTGCATGAACGTAAAATGTTTTTATCTTGCGTAGGAAATACAGTTTTTTCTATGATAGTAAATATATATAAATGAATTTATTAGAAATTATTAAATTAGGAATCGACAAAATACCATACAAAGCTTATATTCTTTTTTTTCATGGTTGCTTTGCTTTAAAAACTTTGTAAAATTATATAAAAATATCACAGCAACTACAATTACTTCGGTCTGAAAGACCTAAGTATTACATTCATGAGCCAAAAGTGAAATTCTTACCCCCACTTTTTTTGGCATTTCTCGACGTTTTAGGACCTACTGATTCTAAAAAGGCAAAAAAAAAAAAAATGTATGTCTGTCTGTCGGCCGGCCGGCCGGCCGTCCGGCCGTCATTACCTACGCTGCAGAGAAAACCACTGGAGGGATTTCAAAAATTTTTTTTTCTAAAAATAGGTATACTCAAGGGACAGGTCCGAAAGGACGCTGTGTTCGATAACTGTACCGGAAGTGTGTCAAAAAAATCATTAAGTGTGTCAAAACAAGGAATTTTTGCTTAAAAAACATTCATTTTAAGTAATTACGAGTAGGAACATTGAATTTGGAGAAATCTTGATGGTCGGGACTGGTATGTGAGACCAAAATCTAGATTATTGCTTTATAAGTTTGTCAAAAAAATGTTGTCAAGTGTGTCAAAAGAAAAATTTTTATTTATTTTTTTACACAATTTTTGGAAAAAAATAAAATGTTTGTGTTTGAAATGAAATTTTATTTTATTTATTATTATTGAGATTTATGGCATTAGAAGTTTGACAAAAAAATGTTGTCAAGCGTTCAAATGTTGTCAAGTTCAAAAGAAAGATTTTTTACCCAATTTTTTGGAAAAAAATAAAATTAATTATTTGTTTGAATTTTATTATTATTATTGAAAATTATGGCATTATAAGTTTGTCAAAAAAATAATGTCAAGCGTGTCAAAAAATAGTTTCATTTATTTTTTTAGCCAATTTTTTGGAAAAAAAAATATAGCTGTTTTTATGACGTAAATTAAATTGAAATGAAATTGACAATAGAAATTTTTGAATTTGTTAGTTTTATTTTTGCAATTTTGAAAAAGTGTATTTTTGATTTTGTAATAATTTTTGCAATATTTTTAAAATTTTGGAAAAATGTTTTTGTTATAATTTTTGCAATATTTTTAGAATTTTGAAAAAAAAATGAATTCTTTTATATATAATTTTAGAATTTTTGAAAAAAGTTTCAATTTTCGATTTTGTAAGAATTTTTGGAATATTTTTAGAATTTTGAAAAATTTTAAATTTTAGATTTTATTATAATTTTTGGAATTTTGAAAAAAGTTTCAATTTTTGATATTGTTATAATTTTTGCAATATTTTTAGAATTTTGGAAAGGGTTGGAATTTTTAAGAATTTTTGGAATATTATTGGAATTTAGAAAAAGTTTAAATATTCTATTTTATTCTAATATTTGGAATATTTTTGGAATTTTGAGAAAGTTAAGATTTTTGATTTTGTTATAATTTTTGCAATATTTTTAGAATTTTTGAAAAAGGTTTTAATCTTTGATTTTGTAATAATTTTTGGAATATTTTTAGAATTTTAAAAAATTTTGAATTTTTGATTTTATTTAATTTTTACAATATTTTTTGATTTTGTAATAATTTTAGCAATATTTTTAGAATTTTGGAAAATGTTTGAATTTTTGATTTTGTCATAATTTTTTGTTATATTTTTAGAATTTTGGAACAAATACAATTTTTGAAATTTGTATATTTTTCAGAATTTTGAAAATAGTTTCAATTTTTGATTTTGTAAGAATTTTTGAAATTTTTTGAGAATTTTGAAAAATTTAAAATTTTTGATTTTATTATGATTTCTGGAATTTTGAAAATATTTTCAATTATTGATTTTGTAATAATTTTTGCAATATTTTAAGAATTTCGGAAAAAGTTTGAATTTTTAAGAATTTTTGGAATATTGGAATTTAGAAAAAGTTTAAATATTTAATTTTAGTCTAATTTTTGGAATATTTTTTGGATTTTGAAAAGTTTTAATATTTGATTTTGATAAAATAAAAAATTCACTTTTTTCAAAATTCTAAAAATATTCCAAAAATTATTAAAAATCATGTATTAAAACTTTTTTCAAAATTCTAAAACTGGTAAAAATTAAAACAACTTAAAAAAAATTTTTTCCAAAATTATAATAAAATCAAAGATTTAAACTTTTTCAAAATTCTAAAAATATTCCAAAAATTCTAAAAATATTCCAAAAATTCTTACAAAATCAAAAATTGAAACTTTTTTCAAAATTCTAAAACAAAATTTAAAATTCAAAAATTCTATTTTTCAAAATTCTAAAAATATTCAAAAAATTAGAATAAAATCAAATATTAAAACTTTTTTTAAATTCTAATAATATTCAAAAAATTCTTATAGATTCAAAAATTTGAGACTTAAAAATTTTTCAAAATTCTAAAATTATTCCAAAAATTCTTACAAAATCAATAATTGAAACTTTTTTCAAAATTCTAAAAATATATTTAAAATTCAAAAATTTTTTGTTCAAAATTCTAAAAATATTCCAAAAGTTAGATTAAAATCAAATATTTAAACTTTTTCTTAATTCTAATATTTCTCAAAAATTCTTATAAATTCAAAAAATTGAGACTTTCCAAAATTATAATAAAATCAAAAATTTAAAATTTTTCAAAATTCTAAAAATATTCCAAAAATTCTTACAAAATCAAATATTGAAACTTTTTTCAAAATTCTAAAAAAAAATTTTAAATTCAAAAATTCTATTTTTCAAAATTCTAAAAATATTCCAAAAACTAGAATAAAATCACATATTTAAACTTTTTTAAATTCTAATAGTATTCAAAAAATTCTTATAGATTCAAAAAATTGAGACTAAAATTTTTCAAAATTCTAAAAATATTCCAAAAATTCTTACAAAATCAATAATAGAAACTTTTTTCAAAATTCTAAAAATATATTTAAAATTCGAAAATTTTTTGTTCAAAATTCTAAAAATATTCCAAAAGTTAGAATAAAATCAAATATTTAAACTTTTTCTAAATTCTAATATTTCTCAAAAATTCTTATAAATTCAAAAAATTGAGACTTTTCAAAATTATAATATAATCAAAAATTTTAAATTTTTCAAAATTCTAAAAATATTCCAAAAATTCTTACAAAATCAAAAATTGAAACTTTTTTCAAAATTCTAAAAAAAAATTTAAAATTCAAAAATTCTATTTTTCAAAATTCTAAAAATATTCAAAAAATTAGAATAAAATCAAATATTTAAACTTTTTTTAAATTCTAATAATATTCAGAAAATTCTTATAGATTCAAAAAATTGAGACTTTAAAATTTTTCAAAATTCTAAAAATATTCCAAAAATTCTTACAAAATCAATAATAGAAACTTTTTTCAAAATTCTAAAAATATATTTAAATTCAAAAATTCTAAAAATATTCCAAAAATTAGAATAAAATCAAATATTTAAACTTTTTCTAAATTCTAATAATATTCCAAAAATTCTTATAAATTCAAATATCAAATTTTTTCAAAATTCTAAAAATATTGCAAAAACTATAACAATATAAAAAATTGAAACTTTTTCCAATATTATAATAAAATCAAAAATTTTAAATTTTTTAAAATTCTAAAAATATTCCAAAAATTCTTACAAAATCAAAAATTGAATCTTTAGTTTGTTAAAATAAAATAAAATATTTAAACTTTTTCTAAATTCTAATATTTCTCAAAAATTCTTATAAATTCAAAAAATTGAGACTTTCCAAAATTATAATAAAATCAAAAATTTAAAATTTTTCAAAATTCTAAAAATGTTCCAAAAATTAGCCTACATTTCTAGCTAAGTATTAGAAAACAAAAACTTTTTTTTTCTATATAAACAAAAGTTAGGATGCATTTCTAGCGAAGTATAAAAAAACAAAAACTTTTTTCCTATATAAACAAATTCCTATATGAACATCAACTCCTATATAAACAAATTCCTATATAAACATCAACTCCTATATAAACAAAAATTATACTTCGCTAGAAGTGTAGACTGTTTTTAGTTTATAAGCATTTATATTTTTTGGTAGTTTAACAATTTTTCTTCAATCTTGTGATTTGTGATTAAAAACTTGTAAGATTTGTGAGTAAAAGTTAGTGAAAAAGTGCATTTTAAGGAAAATAAAATAAGGTAAGCTTTAGTTTTAGTTAGTAACAGTTTACAAATCAAATTCTGCTTTGGACATAGCCCCCACCAGTGAAAAGCGCAAAGCAGATTTGAAATTAATGAATATTACAATCAAATTTTACTTTGGACATAGCACCCACCAGTGGTAAGCGCAAAGTATATTTGATTTTAATAATTTGTTATAAAAACTGGCTACTTTTGAGCGACCAACATGAATATAATATATATTCAATTGGTGGACCAAAAGCAGTAATGTTAGTATTTAAGTTAGTAACGGTTTACATAATAAATGTTACAATCAAATTTTACTTTGGACATAGCACCCACCAGTGGTAAGCGCAAAGTATATTTGATTTTAATAATTTGTTATAAAAACTGGCTACTTTTGAGCGACCAACATGAATATAGTATATATTCAATTGGTGGACCAAAATCAGTAACGTTAGTATTTAAGTTTAACAGTTTACATAATAAATGTTACAATCAAATTTTACTTTGGACATAGCACCCACCAGTGGTAAGCGCAAAGTATATTTGATTTTAATAATTTGTTATAAAAACCGGCTGCTTTTGAGCGACCAATATGAATATAATATATATTTAATTGGTGGACCAAAACCAGTAACGTTAGTATTCAAGTTAGTAACAGTTTATGAAATTAATAAATGTTACAATCAAATTTTATTTTGGACATAGCACCCACCAGTGGTAAGCGCAAAGTATATCTGATTTTAATAATTTGTTATAAAAACTGGCTACTTTTGAGCGACGAATATGAATATAATATATATTCAATTGGTGGACCAAAAGCAGTAACGTTAGTAAAAATAAATGCAAAAAAATTTTACTTCTATATTTAATCATTTATTTAATTTATAAATTTTTACAATAAAATTGCAATCTAATCCAAAATTTACATCAACATCAATTAATGTGGACATTTTTGAGCAAAAATTTTCTACACTTTGATTTTTACACGCTTTATCACAATTTTAATAAATTTTTCTTTCTTTGAGTATTTTATTTCAAACTTTTTTTATAATAAATATTTTATTTATTTTTTATTTGTTTGTGACAACTAGTTTCGAACTTATTTGTTTATCTTCAGGTCATTTTTTTAAAACCGAAAATGTACCTAACATCTAGTTTTTATATATAATAATAAACTCTTGCAAGTTTTTTCTTATTTTTCTAAAATTTGAAAATCGTAGTCAATATAAAATAATAAAGTAATTTACAGAATTGATTTACATGTACATTCAACGTATTTATACACAGTAAAGTAAAAATAAAAAAAAAAGTACGTTTTTGTTTGTAGATATAAGTAAATTTTATACATGTTAATAAAATAATGACAAGGTATTCGTTGAGATTTTATCTCTCTGTTTATATATTTCAATTTCTTCTAGCCGGTCCATTGTTTTGCTTTTCTTTACTTTGTGTACATTTCCTACGCGAGATAAAAAACGTTTTTCGTTCGTAAACATCTCTCACTCGACGCTAATGTGTCTCGTGAACATATGTTTACTCACTAAAAAACAATGTTTTCATCTCTTGTAGGAAAATATACTAATATTTTATTTTTATTTTATTTTATTTTTGACTAAACATAATTTAATTGTGTGGATAAAATAATTTTTATAGAAATGTATGTATATACAATTCACTTACATCTACAAACAAAAGCGTACTTAATTGTGTATAAATATGTAAATCTACAAATTGCTTTTATTATCTTATGTTGATTACGATTTTCAAATTTTATAGTATACAATAATTAGATGTTAGATATATTTTTCAGGTTCAGAAAAACGACCTGATAATGAATAACAAGTTCGAAATTAGTTGTCATAATCAAATAATAAAAAAATATCACAATAAAAAGAAAGTTTTCTTAAATAAAAAACTCATATAGAGTAAAACAAATGTATCAATATTAGTTAATAGTTGACAAAATTTACAAAATTGCAAACAAATCCTGCTTTGGTCAGCCTCCACCCGTGCAAAGCGCAAAGCAGATTTGAAATTAATAAATTGTTGCTATCAAATTTTACTTTACTTTTTAATTTTAATTTTACTTAAAGTATATTTGATATTAATAATTTGTTAAAAAAACTAACTATTTTTGAGCGACCAATATTAATATAATATATATTCGAATTGTTCACGAAAAGTAGTAACGTTAGTAAAAATAAATGCAATAAAAATTTACATCAATGTTAATTAATTTCCATCAGTGATAAGCGTAAAGCAGATTTGAAATTAATAAATTAATACATTTATTTACAAAAATTTTCATAAATGCATCAATAAAGAAAATTTTTATACAGATTTATATTGTTTTATTCATAAATTATATGTTTTGTATGTATTTTATATTTGTTTGCAGTTTTATTTATAAATTATATGTGATAGTACTGTTATTGTGTTTGGTTCTACATAGGACATTCGTATGTTCTGAAACTGCAAATATAATATATTTCGGTTAATATATTTTTTTTTTTTAAATTGTGTTTGATTTTAAAATATATTTTACTTTTCTACTTGGTTTTTATTTAAAATAATCTGCAACAAGCGACTTTTTACTTCGGTTTTTTTGTATTGAAAAATTTCATTACTTCACACGTTTGCTGCCGAGCGACATATTCAAAACGGTTCAACTACAAAACAACTAGTTCTTGGAAGCGAACGTGTTAAAGCATATAAAAGATTCGTAATGGAAACAATTTTTATTGGGTCATGCGAGGGGCTCGATAAAATGCTATTTTTTAAAACAAAAACAATTCTATTAACTCGTTTTAAAATAAAAAACAAAATAGAGTAAACGTGCTATTTTTAAAGAATTTTTTTTTACAAATTTTTATTTAAGAACTTATCTACAATGCGAGTGAAAAGCAAATCTGAGAAAAAGATTAGAAGAGAGAAAAATAAATTACATAAGAAAAGGAATGATAATGCGGTCTATCGGCATAGTCAAAAAACTCTTAATAAACAACGAAAGATAAAACAGAGAGAAAATGTTGAACAACGAGAAAAAGAGAATCAACAAAGACGAAAGCGTCATGTTGAAGAGAGGGCGGACGTAGAAAAAACAGAAACAGAAAATCAACAGAGACGAAAGCGTCTTGCTGAAGAAAGGACGGATGCGAAATATAGAGAAAAAGAGAATCAACAAAGACAAGAGCGTCATGTTGAAGAGAGGGCGGACGTAGAAAAAAGAGAAAAAGAGAATCAACAAAGACAAGAGCGTCATGTTGAAGAGAGGGCGGACGTAGAAAAAAGAGAAAAAGAGAATCAACAAAGACAAGAGCGTCATGTTGAAGAGAGGGCGGACGTAGAAAAAAGAGAAAAAGAGAATCAACAAAGACAAGAGCGTCATGTTGAAGAGAGGGCGGACGTAGAAAAAAGAGAAAAAGAGAATCAACAAAGACAAGAGCGTCATGTTGAAGAGAGGGCGGACGTAAAAAAAAGAGAAAAAGAGAATCAACAAAGACAAGAGCGTCATGTTGAAGAGAGGGCGGACGTAAAAAAAAGAGAAAAAGAGAATCAACAAAGACAAGAGCGTCATGTTGTAGAGAGGGTGGACGTTAAAAATCGTCAAAAGGAAAATTTGAAAATAAAAATAAAACGATATGATAAGCAATACAGACATCTCGAAATGGCTGCTAATGTTGCATATCAAAGGAAGAAAAGATCTTCTATTAAAAAAAGAGTGGTCGAAAAAGTTATTGATCGTAAAGCAAAGCAAGAAAGGCGAAAAAACCTAACGCTTCGCAAAAAAGAAAACGAGGCAGAACGTCTTCGTAAACGATCAATAAGAATAAATGATATATGTGCTTTTCGCGAAAAACACATTTTTCACTTACAAAAGATTATTAAAGATGAGCTTGATAAAAAGTCAAATATTGCAAAAGCAGCAAAAGAGCAATTGCTTTTTATTAAAGAAATTCGTCAAGTGCCAAAATATATATGTTGCTGTTGTATGGGTCTTTTCTTTAAAAAATCTGTACAACAATTAAACATGGCTAAAACAATTAAAGCGTTCAATAAAAAGACTAAATTCGAACAAATTGAGAGCGAATCAGAGTTTATAAAAACTTTCGTTGGATATAACTCTGATTATATCTGTAAAACATGCAACGTCAATATTCAAACAGGAAAAATACCATTAACCCATCCAAATTGTGGATTAACATTTAAAAATGTAGATCAATCAATAGCAATATTAAATCCACTAGAAGTGCGAATGATATCGCCTATATTGGTTTTCCTAAACATACGTGAGTTGATGTTTTATATGATAAATCCACAACTCGGTTTAAAAGGATCAGTGGTTAATATTCCTATCGAGGTGAATGAAATGACGCAAGTTTTACCAAGAGAATTCGATGATCTCTCAGTGATACAAATCAAGTTGAAAAGACACTTGAACCACAAATCGGATTATATGTTCGAAACTGTAAGTCCATCCAAAATTATGAACGCTTTAAAAATTCTTGTAAAAAAACCACTCTATATAAAAAATAATATAACAATAAACGAAAACGCCTTTAAAAATTGCATTGAACAAAACTGTGAAGAAACAATCAATTTTGTATTAAACAAGGCGGACTTACAAGAAATGGATCAAGATAACGAAGTAAAAGGTGAAAAACTAAGTTTAAATCCTTTATTAATCACCACAGTTACGAATGAGGATGTTGCTGAAAATATTATCAAAACTCAATGTAATCAAATTGAAACAATGGATGAGGATGACTTTTATATGGATGAGGAAGATATAAAGAACCTCGAACGGATAGAAAATATATTCATCGAGAACCAGGAACATCCAGAACACGATATGAATTGCCAAGAGGTAATGGTTAGAAAAGATGTAAATCTTCAAAAATTATTAAATGAAAAAAATTTAATAAAAATTATTGCTCCTGGTCAAGGCAAAAAACCTATATCTCCCAAAATTTTTGAGCATTATGAGGAATTAGCATTTCCTCAACTAACAGGTGGAGACTTTTACGTGTACGATGAAACAAAAATTTCCATGACGAAGAAAATAAAATTTCAAATTAAACATCATGACCGTAGGTATTGTACACCCGAATCTGTTTTGTTTAAAGCTTCATTGAAAAATGAAAGCAATTTAAACAGCGCTATCATAACTGCTCTTAGAAAGGTTTATAAACCTCAGCTTATGACGGCAGCAGATGTTCGAGGCGAAAATAATATTCGCTCCCTGTGCTCAAATAATCAGGCATATCAGTTCATGTCGAATATCAGATCAAGTCCTGCATATGCAGAAAAAGCAGGCAAACGAGCGTTGGCAATGATTCGACAATTTGGCTTACCTACATTGTTTTACACAATAACAGCCTCTGAATCCGCTTCACCAGAACTGATCATACAATTAAAAATGAATGAACAGAGAAACCAGCAAGGTTCTGAAAAACATGAAAAAAGAATTACAGTTTTGGAAGCATTGGAAATGCAAAAAGCGGATTCTGCTCTTCTGATTAGAAACGATCCGGTTTTGTGTGCAGAATACTTTAACAACCGATCGTCAGCATTCATAACGTACGTAACAAATAAAAATGGACCATTTGGAGATAATTATGTTACAGATTACTTCAGAAGAAGGGAATATCAAATGAGAGGCTCACCGCATGATCATGGTATGCTTTATCTAAAAGATGCACCTATTGCTGATTTTAAAACAGGAAAAAATTTTGAGGAAATTGAAAATTTTATAGATAAACATATAACATGCGAGTTTGATGAAACAAATCCATATATGGTTCAATATCATCAACATAGATGTAATCAAACTTGTTACAAGGGCAAGAATAAATCTGAGTGTCGATTTATGTTCCCCAAATTTGTTTGTCCAAAAACAAAAATACTATTACCAATTCCAAAAACACAACATACTGATGACATAAAAGAAATTTTAAAAAAAATAAAAGCACAAATGATTTACTACAGTAAAACTAGAATTACTGAATCATTTGAAACCATGCTTAGAAACTTAAATATAACAGAATCGCAATATATGGAGGCATTAAAATACTCCATAGATAAGCCGACTGTTTTTTATAAAAGAATGAGTAATGAAGTATCAGTGAATACATATAATAAAATTATTCGTGATGCATGGGAAGGTAACACAGATGTACAATTCATACTTGAACCGTATGCAGCTATTACGTATCTATTCCAGTATTGTTTAAAAAGTGATATTGGAATGGTAACCAACATGAAAGAAGCTGTAAAACAATGTAGGGAAAACGACAAAACAATGAGCGAAACATTACGATCATTAAGTAATGCCTTCATTAATTCTACTTTAATTTCGGCACAACAAGCCGCGGATGAATGTTTATCTCATCCGATGATTGCATTCAGCCTAGATGAGCAATTACTTCGGTCTGAAAGACCTAAGTATTACATTCATGAGCTCAAAGTGAAATTCTTACCCCCACTTTTTTTGACATTTCTCGACGTTTTAGGACCTCCTGATTCTAAAAAAGCAAAAAAAAAAAAAATGTATGTCTGTCTGTCGGCCGGCCGGCCGTCCGGCCGTCATTACCTACGCTGCAGGGAAAACCACTGGAGGGATTTCAAAAATTTTTTTTTCTAAAAATAGGTATACTCAAGGGACAGGTCCGAAAGGACGCTGTGTTCGATAACTGTACCGGAAGTGTGTCAAAAAAATCATTATGTGTGTCAAAACAAGGAAATTTGCATATTTTTGGCTTAAAAAACGTTCATTTTAAGTGATTACGAGTAGGAACATTGAATTTGGAGAAATCTTGATGGTCGGGATTGGTATGTGAGATCAAAAACTAGATTATTGCATTATAAGTTTGTCAAAAAAAGTTGTCAAGTGTGTCAAAAGAAAGATTTTTATTTATTTTTTTACCTAATTTTTTGGAAAAAAATTATAAAATTAATTGTTTGTTTGAAATGAAGTTTTATTATTATTATTGAGAATTATGGCATTATAAGTTTGTCAAAAAAGTGTTGTCAAGTGTGTCAAAAGAAAGATTTTTATTTTTTTTTTCCCAATTTTTTGGAAATAAAATTGTTTGTTTAAAATGAAATTTTATTATTATTATTGAGAATTATGGCATTATAAGTTTGTCAACAAAATGTTGTCAAGTGTGTCAAAAGATTTTTATTTAGCTTTTTACCCAATTTTTTGGAAAAAAAATAAATTGTTTGTTTGAAATGAAATTTTATTATTATTATTGAGAATTATGGCAGTATAAGTTTGTCAAAAAATGTTGTCAAGTGTGTCAAAAGAAAGGTTTTTATTTATTTTTTACCCAATTTTTTTAGAAAAAAATAAAATTAATAGTTCGTATGACATGATATTTTATTATTATTATAGAGAATTATGGCATTATAAGTTTGTCAAAATATAATGTCAAGTGTGTCAAAAAATGATTTCATTTATATATTTAGCCAATTTTTTGGGAAAAAAAATGTAGCTGTTTTTATGACGTAAATGTAATTTAAAATGAAATTGGACATGGAAATTTTTGAATTTGTTGTAGTTTTTGAAATATTTTTGGAATTTTGAAAAAGTTTGTATTTTTGATTTTGTAATAATTTTTGCAATATTTTTAGAATTTCGGCAAAAGTTTTAATTTTTGATTTTGTAAGAATTTTTGAAATATTTTTAGAATTTTGAAAAATTTTTAATTTTTGATATTGTTATAATTTTTGGAATTTTGAAAAAAGTTTTAATTTTTGATTTTGTAATAATTTTTGCAATATTTTTAGAATTTTGGAAAAGTTCGAATTTTTAAGAATTTTTGGCATATCATCAGAATTTAGAAAAAGTTTAAATATTTGATTTCATTCTAATTTTTAGAATATTTTTGGAATTTTGAAAAAGTTTGATTTTATTTAATTTAACAATATTTTTGGAATTTTGATTACAATTATCCGGCAACGTATTGATGTTTCGTGTTAGTTTTGTAATAAATTTTTAAACAGAATCTATCTCTGAATACTTGTACTTTAACAAAGAGTTATGTTTGATATTCATCGCTGCCCAAAACTAAAAACCATGTCCTCATAAAAGTTTTGTTGCCGAAAACTATATCAAAATCCTTAACCCAGACCGAAGTCTTGATATCTCAGAGCTTGAGATTTCAGCCCCTCCATATTTTGTTATTCTTTTTACACTAGAGGAAAAAAACCATTTTCACGGGGATTAAGCCTGCTCAAAAATAGACTTTTCATCTGCTATCATAGAAAAACAAAATTTACCTTTAACTTAAACTGAAGTTAATATGTTTAAGGACATTCACTCAGCCAAACAAAATAATTTATAATTATTTTATTCACAAACTAGTATACATAACAAAAATAACTTAATAAGTTAATTTGAATAGCGGAAAAAAATTAAAAATATTGAAAATGGAAATATATTTTACATTTAGACATGTCCCGGAAAGTCATTTGAAGTTAAATTATTATCATTTACCGGTAATTTTTTTGTCGTTTATCAACAAAAAAAGTATTCAATTTTTCATAATTTTTTTATTAAATTCTTTAAGATTTGCTATAGACGTAGAATTACATTTTACGGGAGTAAAAATAGTATCTTTAACATCGATTACAGCTAGTTAACTCACCTAGTGTAATCTAACAGATCTACAGAAACAGTTGATAGGATGGTTTCTTAACAATCTACTAGCCAGTTTGTAAGCCAGCCAACTAGCAGCTTGTAAACTATCTTAATGTCTTCGATTCTGTAGTACTTTTTCAATTTACAACAACGGAAACCAAATTAGACTACATTTCAAATAAATTTCTCTAAAACTTAGCTACCGTTGATGGAATAGAGTTCATTTGCCAGCACCCCGAAGATATCACCTGACAAGCGATATCTCACTGACATTGCTAGTGGTACAGGTGATATCTCACGTTAGCTCGTATATCAATAGAATGAACTGGAGTGCGCAAGGTTGTCACACCCGTAGATCAAAAATAAAAACAAAATTACAAAACAACAAAAACTGGTCCCTCCATGCGGGCAGTTTAATAAAAGCTCCGACTTTATTATGAGTGGGAGTGAATCATGATAATATTTTACAGTTTGAAAGCTTATTTGTGTTTTCTAAGATAATATTCGCAGAACTCATTTCTTAGAAACTATTAAACGTTAGTCGGATTAGTGACAATTGCTACTAAAGAGATTATGAAGTTTTGGCCATTTAATACTAACTTCTACAACTGACAAAAATTTGATTTAAAACACGTGGGACCTATATATAGCTCAAAAACATCCATAAATGGTAAATATCTCAAGGAACATTTGATATTAAATCAAATGGATTGCTGATATTGCTTAGTTTAAACATGGCGGCGAGATAGGGTACAGCAAAAAACTCAGAAAAGTAAAGCACGTTTGATTTCGTTTTCTTTTTGTGTTATTTATCCGAATTTAATATTTTTTCTAGTCTGACTAACTTATGAAAATCTTATATACGCTTAAGATTAAGATTAAGATGTGCAAAATGCCAGCCTATTGGTCAAGAATTGGAAGCTGTCGGGAAGTCGGCATGAGGGCAAAGGTGACTGACTGCACTGATTGACGACAGAGCAAAGACAGTCTTATCGGGAATGGGATATACTCTCAACTACCGGTTTGGCAAAGTCATTGTCCATGGGCCTAGAAAGGTGACGGCTGGATGAAAGGGAGAAAAGGGGGCTGGCAGTTTCTTGGGGGAAATATCTCAGAAACCATCACCGCCCAGGGAGGTGTCAAATATTGTTGTGGAAGAGAGGGAAGATGCTGCAGATGATTGCAGTAGTATCGAGGACGTAGAGACCAAGGAGGATGAGAGGTTGTTGTTGGATGAAGGGGCAGATACGCCCCGTTTCGATAACATCTAATGGAGGTGGCAGGAAGCTTGCGCGTGGCCCAAGTGAATGTCCACCACGCCAAAGCAGCGTCAGCTGTTGTGACCAGGACATTCACTAAAAACCAGCTAGGGCTCACGCTGAAACCAGAACCCTGGTTTCACAAAAACAGGGTTTGGAGGGGCCTTGCAAACAGCGAGGCAAAGGTTGAATGTGATACTAATGCAAACTCACCCAGAAACTTTTCTTTCAGATTTTCCTACCTGGGACTTGGTGGTCATATCAACTACTGCATTCGCCGCCAGGTAGTAGCAGCATCAGTATACTTTGCAGGGACGAGGTACTGATACCGCCTATAGAGGTACAGTGGAATGGTGCAGCAAAAGAAGTGGTCTCTTTTCATCGGGTGTGATGCAAATGCTCACAACGAGACATGAGAAAGTACGGATACAAACCAGAGATGTGAGTTTCTGTTAGAATTTTTAATTTAAAAAAACCTTAATATCGGGAAAACTCCCACTTTCGCCACAAGGACAAGACAGCAAATCTTGGATTTAACGGCAGAAATTACCGATGTATAGGACAGTTTATAAAGAACCGGAGAGTCTCAAATAAGCCCGCCTTGTCGGATCATAGAATGATTCTGTTTGAACTGAATAGTACGAAAGAGGAATCAACCCCGGTTCGGAACCTCAGGAATACAAAGTGCGATCAATTTGAGAAAAATCTACAAAAGAAGGTCTACAGCTAGTAACGGTTAGAGGGAATTCCAAACACTATGCCACACTGGAACAAGCTGTAGCAGAGGCAATCACCAAGGCGTTCGAAGCCAAATTCTCAATTACTAAGGTAAAAGAGCAAAGGAACGCATTTTGATGGTGCAAGGAGTTGTTAAAATTAAGAAAAAAAGTACGGAGGCTCTTGAATAGAGAAAAACAATTCGAAAACTGGAAAGAGCAGTCCAAGGTGGTTACCACCTACAATCAAGAAATTAGGAAGGTAAAGAGGGGCAGCTTTAGTACCTTCTGTGATAATATCTCTGCAAATATCTCTGTAGCTGAATGGCTGCATAAAGCTTTGACAAAGGACGGGGTCGATATTAAAACTTCGTTAAGAAGGCCGGATGAACGTATATGGAGGATAAGCAGCAGACAGCTGCTCTTTTCCTAGAAACACACTTTCCAGGAGGTATAAACGCGTGTGCAGAAGACGCGAGCAAGAATAAAAGTTAAACATCAAGCCCAGAGGATCGGAGGGTGGCTGCATCACTATTTACGGAAGACCGTATAGGCACTTTCCAGCCATACAAATCACCAGGCGTGGGTGGAATAGTACCAGCTCTCCCGCAGAGGTGGGCAGAAGTAGCTACTTCCGTACCTCCTGGGCATCTTCAGGAGCTGTCTGGCACTTGGGAATATTTCAGAACCATGGAGAACAGTACAAGTGATATTTATTCCAAAAGTTGGTAAGAGAGATATCACCCAGCGGAAGTCTTATAGACCCATCAGTTTAACATTTTTCATGTTAAAAACGATGGAAAAGGTGATCGACAACTACATACGAACCAATACCTTGGTGAGATCACCTTTGCAAGATAGTCAACATGCGTGCAGAACGGACAAATCAACGAAAACCGCACTGTTCTGGTTCTGGTTGACAAAATAAATAGAGGAGGCAGTGGACAACAAAGAAGCTGCTGTCTGTGCCTTCCTAGACATTGAAGAAACTTTTCATAACACCTCACATGGAGTGGTCAAGAAGGCCCTAATTGCGAAAAAGGTTGATAACATCAAAACTGACTGGATGTGTGAAATGCTGAGAACTAGAATAGCAGAAACCAAGGCTGGTGATCGTAAAATCAGCTTTAGCACCACTAGAGACTGTATGCAATCACCCCTTATGTGGAGTCTAGAGGTGGATGAAATTCTAGTTATATTGAGTAACCAAGACAATAAATGTCTTGGGGACGCGGATGACATTGTCATTATCGTCAGAGGTAAGATCGAAGATTGTACAGAGGGGACTGAATCTGGCAGACACCTAGTGCACTTCTGTGGCACTAAAACTCAGTCTGAGTAAAACTATTGTAGTCCCGTTCACCAAGAAAAGGAAACTTAGCATAAAACCCATCATCATGAGGGGGCTCCATAATTGAATCTTTACAGTAGACTAAATATCTGGATGTAGTTCTCGATAGCAAACTCTATGGAGATTTCTGGAGAAATCACATGGAGGCAGTGGTAAGTAAAGCCGTAAGAGATCTAGGGGACAATGAGAACATGTCCTACCACATCAATGGAGATGCTGTTAGGACTTGTTTCACTCCACTTGCAGCTTAAGAGCGTAGTCAGAGAAGCCATACTAAGATTTAGGATACAGGGTATGGGAAAGAGCAAGATCATCGAGGAAGTCTTTCAAGGGAGAATCTTAAGTTTTCTAAAGACGGAATGATTAAGCAGTTCAATTTCGATATTAAATATACATCGCAGTTGAGCAAAAAAGCAGCGTGGAGCAGTGAAGCCACTATACGTACCATCTGAGTAACGAAATGGTATGCAGATGGTTCAAAAACGGAGGCAGGAGTGAATGCAAGCGTATTTGGACCAAAGACCAAATACTTTGAACCCATGGGCACCTAAGTATCTTCCAGACCAAAATATGTGCTATCGAAAGGTGGGCAGACTTCAAATTTGAAAGAAAATATATAAGAGCAAAAGAATTGGTATCTTGTCGGACAGCCAAGCAGCAAGTAAAGCGTTAAGCTCATACACCATCACATCTAATATTGTTGGAGACTGATGTGAGCAAGCTAAACAAGCTTATAACAAAGTTACAATTTATTGGATACCTGGTCATGCTGGTATCGCAGGTAGTGAGGTAGTCAACAAATTGGCAAGGCAAGGTGCTTTAACATCTTTTGTCGGCGCGGAGCCCTTTGTGGAATAAAAACAAAAGCTATCCACGAAAGGATGAGGGAAGTAATTAAGATGGAATGGTCCATAAATTGGAACAACACCACGGGCTTAAGGCAGTCCAAGGAGTTGATTGGATCGTTCAATCAAAAGAGAACTCAACCAAATGTGCTCTAAGTTGAATAGAAAAAATCTGAGAATACTGTAAACTAAGAAAACACATTATGAGCATATGGGTGGAGCCGAAAGATGAATGTAAATTCTGTCTATTGGAAGAAGAGATCCAGCCCATCTTCTCAAAGATTGTACCAAGACCTGCATAAACTAAACCCTCACCATATCCTGAAACTCCTAAAGGAGGTTGGATTGGAGGAGGTGCTCTAACTGGGTATTCACCAGGGAGTAGTGGGGTTGGGTACAATAGATCATTTTGGTCGCAGCGCAGTACTACATATCCCAACCGAATTTAATCTTAATCTTATATAAGCTTGAACACTTCTATAAAATTGCTTTTGTGTGGTACATATACGTAAATTATGTATCGTTTTTTTCATTTTAGACCTTAAACGGAAAGTGGAAGAGTTGTTTGCCTACATGAAGGTTCTTTAAATTAATTGCATTTCGATTCGTTTACCCTGAGCACGTCGATCTGTCAAAAAGTCAAAAATAAGTTTTATCAAGTTTGTTAAACCCTTTTCAGTACAACAGTCTAATAGAGAGGATTTCGTTTGTTCATTTCTTTGTCTCCACGGAAAAGGACAATAAATTAAATACTATTGGTTTATTGAGAAATATAACAGATGTCACCCACCACGAATGTAATAAATTGAGCAAAGAAATAGTCTGATTGATCCCTTACTTTTGTGAAAAGTTTTAAGATCGAAAGAATCTTCTTTTTTTTTATATATTAATACGCTAGATTAAAACTTTGTGGAGCATTAGGCTTTTTTATTCGCAGATGGATTCATTTGAAATTTTCACAGCTAACTGATATTAGTGTAACCTATAGTCGGATCCGGATTCAAACAAATCGGATCATAAATAAAAAAGTTATTATATACGGAAAACTTTTTCTATACATATGCATTATAAGTTTACATACATGCAAAAACAATTTTCTTTTTGCTTTAAAACAATGCTTTAAAATTTTTCTTTTTTATATATTAGCTATCGAACCGAACAACGAATAACAAAAACGAAAATTTTTATATTTATTTTATATTCATTTCAGTCGTCGTATTTATTTTATATTTTAGTCGTCTTTTATCTTTCAAGAAGGACGGTTTTCGATATTTTTCGATTATTTTGTTTTTTATTGATATAAAGATTTTTGAGATATTTTGATATTTGAGTTATTTCATATTTTTGATATATTGATATATTTATTTATTTCGATGCCAAGACTACGTCGTAAACGTCGTTTGGATGTGAGTGGTACATCGAGTCGTCGGAATAAAAGAGATTATATGCGTAATATGCGTAATAATGTTGATTTTATGAATGATGAAATGAATGGTAATAATGATGGAATGAATGCTGAAGCTGATGTTGTTGTGAATGATGAAGTGAATGTTGATGATATGAATGGTGTCATGAACGGTGTCATGAATGGTGTCATGAATGTTGCGAATGATTTAGAATTGAATGTGGTGAATGATGAAATTCCCTTTGTAATTTTGAGAGATTCGTTCAAGTGTGCTTTGAATGTGATTCCAGGTAACTTTGATTCGTATGTTTGTGGTGCTTTGGATATGAGTTGTCATTTTTGTCATGCCAAACATTTTGCAAGAGAAGTTACTTCAAATAATAATGAAGCGTTTTCTTTGTGTTGCCATAAAGGCAAAGTCAATTTACCTCCTCTTTCTGAAAATGCATTTTTCTCTAATATTTTCGAAGGATTGAATTCAAATGATAATGCTATAAAAAAACGTTCTAAAAGTTTTCTTTCAAATATTCGTTCCTATAATTCGGCATTTGCAATGATCAGTTCTGAATGTAATATAGCGGATTCTACTGCACGTGGTATTTATCATTTTAAAATTCATAATATTTTTTATCATCGTACTGGTGCTTTAATTCCTGCTTATGGTCGATCTCCAATGTATGCACAATTATATTTTTATGATGTTGATACTGCTGCTAATATGAGAATGAATAGAAATACCAATGTATGTGAAATTTTTCTTATGCGTGAGATAGGTTTTGAGTTAGATCGTGTGAATCCTTTTGTTCGTTCTTTCAAATCAATGCATGAATTTTGTGAAAGACCTGAGAATGTTACTGCTGATGTGTCAATGGTTATAAAAGTTAACAGAGAATGTGATATTCGTCGTTTTAATGATGCTGTTCAAACTGATGTGGCTGCTATTTTTAAAAATGATGATGGTGAACCACCTTTTGAAAGAAATATGATTGTTTTTTCAAAAAATGCAAATGAAATTCGTTCTGTTTCTGTCCTTGATTCTTCTTTGGATCCTTTAGCTTATCCTTTGTTGTTTCCAAATGGTGATACTGGGTGGCACGTTAATATTCCACATAATTTAGTTTCACGTGCTAATGTGTCACGTACAAAAGTTACAATGTTGCAATATGCATCTTATCGCCTTGCTATACGTGATGGTTTTAGTCTTTTGCATCGTTCTCAAAAATTATTTCTTCAATGGATTGTTGATATGTATGTTCGTATCGAAGGTACACGGCTTCATTACATTCGTTCAAATCAATCTGCTCTTCGTGCTGATTTGTACAATAATTTAACAGATTTCTTGCATCAAAATCGCAATGGCGATGATAATATGCAAGTAGTTGGTCGTAAAGTAATTTTGCCATCTTCTTTCACCGGTTCACCACGTAACATGTATCAAAATTACTTGGATGCAATGTCTATTGTACAACATTTCGGTAAACCTTCTTTATTTATAACAATGACATGTAATCCTCAATGGCCAGAAATTGTTGATAATTTGAGTAATTATGAGTCTTCGAATTTTCGTCCTGATATTGTTGTGCGTGTGTTTAAAGTGAAACTTAAAGAGCTCATAGATTGTTTAATGAAAAAAAAGATTTTCGGTTCTGTCAAAGCACTTATATATACCATTGAATTTCAAAAACGTGGTCTTCCGCATGCCCATATTTTGTTAAATTTATCAGATGAAGATAGAATTGATGGAAATGAAATGATTAATAAATTTGTATGTACTGAAATCCCTGATCCCATTCTTTTTCCTAAATTACATGAATATGTGAAACGTCATATGATGCATGGACCATGTGGTGCTCTAAATCCCAATTCTGTTTGTATGAGAGATGGTAAATGTAGTAAGAATTTTCCAAAACCTTTTTCTGAAAATACTAAAGAATCTGTGAATGGTTATCCTTTGTATCGTCGACGTGATAATGGTATGAGTGTTGATGTACGTGGTGCATCTCTTGATAATAGATATGTTGTTCCATATAATCCTTATCTTCTTGCAAAATTCAATTGTCATATTAACGTTGAAATATGTACGACTGTTAAAAGTGTGAAATATGTTTACAAGTACCTTCTTATATATTAATACGCTAGATCAAAACTTTGTGGAGCCTAAGGCTTTTTTATTCGCAGATGGATTCATTTCAAATTTTCACAGCTAACTGATATTAGTGTAACCTATAATCGGATTCGGATTCACACAAATCGGATCATAAATAAAAAAGTTATTATATACGGAAAACTTTTTATATACATATGCATTATAAGTTTACATACATATAAAAACGAAATTAAAAATTTATTTTATTTTTTTATATTTTCTTTTTTATATATTAGCGAACAACGAACAACAAAATCGAAACTTTTTTTTCTCATTCATTTCAGTCGTCTTTTGTCTTTGAACAAAGGACGGTTTTCGAGTCGTCGGAATAAAAGAGATTATATGCGTAATATGCTTTCTTTTTTAAATCATTCATTTCAGTCGTCTTTTGTCTTTGAACAAGGACGGTTTTCGATATTATTTCGATTATATTGTTTATTGATATAAAGATATTTGCATAATATTTTTCTTTGTTTTCTTATTATAGGAGGGCTATTATTTTGAAAACGTACATTTTTTTGTTGATTTTTAAATTTTTTATTTTTAAAAAATCTGAAATTTTGATATTTTGTTGGTATTGACGAAAGGAAAAAAGTTGTTTCTGCTTTTATTTTTTGTGTACTCTGAATCGGAGTTATGCGCGGTTGAATTTTTGAGGCTTTTTCACGTAGTTTTGGTAATGGTTTAAAACTTAAAACTTTTTTTTCTTTTTTTATATTTATTTTCTCTTAGTTAATTTATACATTTCCTTTGAAGTTTAGAGAATTTAGTTTATGAATTGATTTAGGGGTCGATAGACGTAATATTTTTCTTTGTTTTTTTATTACAGGAGGGCTATTATTTTGAAAACGTACATTTTTTTGTTGATTTTTAAATTTTTGATTTTTAAAAAATCTGAAATTTTGATATTTTGTTGGTATTGACGAAAGGAAAAAAGTTGTTTCTGCTTTTATTTTTTGTGTACTCTCAATCGGCGTTATGCGCGGTTGAATTGTTGAGGCATTTTCACGTAGTTTTGGTAATGGTTTAAAACTTAAAACTTTTTTTTCTTTTTGTATATTTATTTTCTCTTAGTTAGTTTATACATTGTAATGGTGTGAACATCCACATCATTCCGCTCACCTGCTTGCACGAACTTTTTATTCACCCCGAGTACTTATTCCATGGACATAAGTATCACCCATCATACTAATTCAATTTGCTCAGTAAGCACTTTGACGGTTCGACATATTGTGTTACATATGAAATTAACACTATTTTTCTCACAAATACTTTGTATGATTGTTTATTTTATGAAATTTTAAACTCCATAAACTTTTATCAACATCATCGGAAAATTAATGTGCGAGGGATGACTGGAAAGTTCAAAATTCTGATAACAAACATATGTTTCTTGGTTGTGGTGATCTTTTACTGGCCCTTAATTTTTTTGAATGAAATGTTTTGAAGAGAAAGATGAAGAAGAGAAGGAAAGTTTTTGGGCGTTGTTGAGGAGACCATGGGACCGTAAGGTCGATCCCAGTGAGCCTCGGGAAATAATAAAACAAATAAAATTAAAGTAATCTTAGAAGAAAAAGAGTTAGTGGTTGGCAGTTGAATTGGAAAATTGACTGAGTTTTTGCAACATGGGATTGCAGGTTTTTTTTTGAATTAGTTTTTGTTTTAATTATTGAGTGAGTTGGTTTTTTTTTGATACAAAATGAGTTAGTTTTGGTGGTTGGAAGTTGGAAGTTAATTAGTTGGTTTTGGGATAAGAGGTTGAAAAGTTGGAATGGTACCGGGTGTTGTTGCCAAGTTGAAGAGTAAAACTAACAGAATTAATAATGATAGTGTTTTATTTAAGTGTTGACCGATATTAAAAAAATAATGAATTAAAATCTCGTTAAAAATGTTTTTAGAAATTAATTTTATAAAATATATTTATAAAAATAAGAAGAATTGTGTTAAAGAAAAAAAATAATTTTTGTTCACGGTTTTTTTTATATATTTGTTTGGTTCATATTTGATAATAATACAAATGATGTGTTATAAGTATGGACAGAGATTCAAAAAAAAAATATAGAATTAACTTGATTTTATATAATGAAAATAAAAATAAAACTAAAATATGAAATAAAAATAAAGAGAATAGTGTTAAAGAAAAAAAAATAATTTTGGCTCACTGGTTTTATTTATATTTGTTTGGTGATTTGGATGATTTGACCATTTGGATTATATGTACGCGAATGGTATTGTTGCAGCTGGATTTAATAAAACTAGGATTATCACATTGGGGATCAGCAGATGGAGTAGGACCAGGAAAACCAGTGAGTAAGATCTTTCATGATTTGCTTAAGGATGTATAGATAGTCAAATCGCGTAGTACATCTAATAAAATTTCAAACAAATTATTATGCAAAATTTTGAATTTTTGGAATATTATTAGAAATTATGGAAAGGTTTTAATATTTGATTTGTTCTAATTTTTGGAATGTTTTTGGGAGTTTTGAAAGAAATTTCAATTTTTTTTTATTATTTTGTTTTATATTTTGTAATATTTTTTTTTGAATTTTTGAAAAAAGTTTAAATCTTTGATTTTGTAATAATTTTTTTTGGAATATTTTGTTTTTTTTTGGAATTTTGGAAAAAAGTTTGATTTATTGAATTTTTGCAATAGTTTTGGAATTTTGAAAAAAATATGAATTTAACGATAGTGTTGCCATGAGCTGCTAAAGTAATTATAATTTGGGGAGGGTTGTGAAATGGCAGATCTCCCTTCTGGAGATCGGGATGGTGGTTTAAGGCACGCTTCGGTTGTTTTTTTTTAGTTTGAAAATTTCTTGTTAGTGAGGTTGGTCTAGAACCTTCGCTCTACGAGCTAGCGGCAGGGTTTTTGGCGTGCAAGACCAAATGGTAGACCTTCACGGTCTACCAGATATACCTCCCATTACAAGATCCCTGTAATGGTGTGAACATCCACATCATTCCGCTCACCTGCTTGCACGAACTTTTTATTCACCCCGAGTACTTATTCCATGGACATAAGTATCACCCATCATACTAATTCAATTTGCTCAGTAAGCACTTTGACGGTTCGACATATTGTGTTACATATGAAATTAACACTATTTTTCTCACAAATACTTTGTATGATTGTTTATTTTATGAAATTTTAAACTCCATAAACTTTTATCAACATCATCGGAAAATTAATGTGCGAGGGATGACTGGAAAGTTCAAAATTCTGATAACAAACATATGTTTCTTGGTTGTGGTGATCTTTTACTGGCCCTTAATTTTTTTGAATGAAATGTTTTGAAGAGAAAGATGAAGAAGAGAAGGAAAGTTTTTGGGCGTTGTTGAGGAGACCATGGGACCGTAAGGTCGATCCCAGTGAGCCTCGGGAAATAATAAAACAAATAAAATTAAAGTAATCTTAGAAGAAAAAGAGTTAGTGGTTGGCAGTTGAATTGGAAAATTGACTGAGTTTTTGCAACATGGGATTGCAGGTTTTTTTTTTGAATTAGTTTTTGTTTTAATTATTGAGTGAGTTGGTTTTTTTTTGATACAAAATGAGTTAGTTTTGGTGGTTGGAAGTTGGAAGTTAATTAGTTGGTTTTGGGATAAGAGGTTGAAAAGTTGGAATGGTACCGGGTGTTGTTGCCAAGTTGAAGAGTAAAACTAACAGAATTAATAATGATAGTGTTTTATTTAAGTGTTGACCGATATTAAAAAAATAATGAATTAAAATCTCGTTAAAAATGTTTTTAGAAATTAATTTTATAAAATATATTTATAAAAATAAGAAGAATTGTGTTAAAGAAAAAAAATAATTTTTGTTCACGGTTTTTTTTATATATTTGTTTGGTTCATATTTGATAATAATACAAATGATGTGTTATAAGTATGGACAGAGATTCAAAAAAAAAATATAGAATTAACTTGATTTTATATAATGAAAATAAAAATAAAACTAAAATATGAAATAAAAATAAAGAGAATAGTGTTAAAGAAAAAAAAATAATTTTGGCTCACTGGTTTTATTTATATTTGTTTGGTGATTTGGATGATTTGACCATTTGGATTATATGTACGCGAATGGTATTGTTGCAGCTGGATTTAATAAAACTAGGATTATCACATTGGGGATCAGCAGATGGAGTAGGACCAGGAAAACCAGTGAGTAAGATCTTTCATGATTTGCTTAAGGATGTATAGATAGTCAAATCGCGTAGTACATCTAATAAAATTTCAAACAAATTATTATGCAAAATTTTGAATTTTTGGAATATTATTAGAAATTATGGAAAGGTTTTAATATTTGATTTGTTCTAATTTTTGGAATGTTTTTGGGAGTTTTGAAAGAAATTTCAATTTTTTTTTATTATTTTGTTTTATATTTTGTAATATTTTTTTTTGAATTTTTGAAAAAAGTTTAAATCTTTGATTTTGTAATAATTTTTTTTGGAATATTTTGTTTTTTTTGGAATTTTGGAAAAAAGTTTGATTTATTGAATTTTTGCAATAGTTTTGGAATTTTGAAAAAAATATGAATTTAACGATAGTGTTGCCATGAGCTGCTAAAGTAATTATAATTTGGGGAGGGTTGTGAAATGGCAGATCTCCCTTCTGGATATCGGGATGGTGGTTTAAGGCACGCTTCGGTTGTTTTTTTTTAGTTTGAAAATTTCTTGTTAGTGAGGTTGGTCTAGAACCTTCGCTCTACGAGCTAGCGGCAGGGTTTTTGGCGTGCAAGACCAAATGGTAGACCTTCACGGTCTACCAGATATACCTCCCATTACAAGATGGCGCCCAACGTGGGGCTCGAACCCACGACCCTGAGACTCTTAATCTCAGGGTCGTGGGTTCGAGCCCCACGTTGGGCGCCATCTTGTAATGGGAGGTATATCTGGTAGACCGTGAAGGTCTACCATTTGGTCTTGCACGCCAAAAACCCTGCCGCTAGCTCGTAGAGCGAAGGTTCTAGACCAACCTCACTAACAAGAAATTTTCAAACTAAAAAAAAACAACCGAAGCGTGCCTTAAACCACCATCCCGATCTCCAGAAGGGAGATCTGCCATTTCACAACCCTCCCCAAATTATAATTACTTTAGCAGCTCATGGCAACACTATCGTTAAATTCATATTTTTTTCAAAATTCCAAAACTATTGCAAAAATTCAATAAATCAAACTTTTTTCCAAAATTCCAAAAAAAACAAAATATTCCAAAAAAAATTATTACAAAATCAAAGATTTAAACTTTTTTCAAAAATTCAAAAAAAAATATTACAAAATATAAAACAAAATAATAAAAAAAAATTGAAATTTCTTTCAAAACTCCCAAAAACATTCCAAAAATTAGAACAAATCAAATATTAAAACCTTTCCATAATTTCTAATAATATTCCAAAAATTCAAAATTTTGCATAATAATTTGTTTGAAATTTTATTAGATGTACTACGCGATTTGACTATCTATACATCCTTAAGCAAATCATGAAAGATCTTACTCACTGGTTTTCCTGGTCCTACTCCATCTGCTGATCCCCAATGTGATAATCCTAGTTTTATTAAATCCAGCTGCAACAATACCATTCGCGTACATATAATCCAAATGGTCAAATCATCCAAATCACCAAACAAATATAAATAAAACCAGTGAGCCAAAATTATTTTTTTTTCTTTAACACTATTCTCTTTATTTTTATTTCATATTTTAGTTTTATTTTTATTTTCATTATATAAAATCAAGTTAATTCTATATTTTTTTTTTGAATCTCTGTCCATACTTATAACACATCATTTGTATTATTATCAAATATGAACCAAACAAATATATAAAAAAAACCGTGAACAAAAATTATTTTTTTTCTTTAACACAATTCTTCTTATTTTTATAAATATATTTTATAAAATTAATTTCTAAAAACATTTTTAACGAGATTTTAATTCATTATTTTTTTAATATCGGTCAACACTTAAATAAAACACTATCATTATTAATTCTGTTAGTTTTACTCTTCAACTTGGCAACAACACCCGGTACCATTCCAACTTTTCAACCTCTTATCCCAAAACCAACTAATTAACTTCCAACTTCCAACCACCAAAACTAACTCATTTTGTATCAAAAAAAAACCAACCCACTCAATAATTAAAACAAAAACTAATTCAAAAAAAAACCTGCAATCCCATGTTGCAAAAACTCAGTCAATTTTCCAATTCAACTGCCAACCACTAACTCTTTTTCTTCTAAGATTACTTTAATTTTATTTGTTTTATTATTTCCCGAGGCTCACTGGGATCGACCTTACGGTCCCATGGTCTCCTCAACAACGCCCAAAAACTTTCCTTCTCTTCTTCATCTTTCTCTTCAAAACATTTCATTCAAAAAAATTAAGGGCCAGTAAAAGATCACCACAACCAAGAAACATATGTTTGTTATCAGAATTTTGAACTTTCCAGTCATCCCTCGCACATTAATTTTCCGATGATGTTGATAAAAGTTTATGGAGTTTAAAATTTCATAAAATAAACAATCATACAAAGTATTTGTGAGAAAAATAGTGTTAATTTCATATGTAACACAATATGTCGAACCGTCAAAGTGCTTACTGAGCAAATTGAATTAGTATGATGGGTGATACTTATGTCCATGGAATAAGTACTCGGGGTGAATAAAAAGTTCGTGCAAGCAGGTGAGCGGAATGATGTGGATGTTCACACCATTACAACATTTCCTTTGAAGTTTAGAGAATTTAGTTTATGAATTGATTTAGGGGTCGATAGACGTAATATTTTTTTTTGTTTTTTTATTATAGGAGGGCTATTATTTTGAAAACGTACATTTTTTTGTTGATTTTTAAATTTTTGATTTTCAAAAATCTGAAATTTTGATATTTTGTTGGTATTGACGAAAGGAAAAAAGTTATTTCTGCTTTTATTTTTTGTGTACTCTAAATCGGAGTTATGCGCGGTTGAATTTTTGAGGCTTTTTCACGTAGTTTTGGTATTGGTGTCAATGTTTTGTGAATAGGTGCCACAAATTTCATCCGACTTAAGTATATTTTTGCAAGTAAAAAGAAAAATAACTGAATAGTTGAAACTAGGAGGGCCCGGCGTGCTTCGCTACGCTTATAAATAAAGTTTTTGCGTAGACATTTTGTTGACGTAGAAGCAATGATTTCAAAAAGTGGTAATGAGAAATGCTAGCATATAATTTTTAACTTTTCTTTTTAAATATATGAATGAAAAATAATCAAAACTCTAGCTGATCAGTTCGGAAATATGAAAAATTAGCGATCAAATAAGTTTTCAAGTAAGCTTATTTGATCACTAACTTATTTGATCGCTAATTTTTCATATATCCGAACTGATCAGCTAGAGTTCTGATTATTTTTCATTCATATATTTAAAAAGAAAAGTTAAAAATTATATGCTAGCATTTCTCATTACCACTTTTTGAAATCATTGCTTCTACGTCAACAAAATGTCTACGCAAAAACTTTATTTATAAGCGTAGCGAAGCACGCCGGGCCCTCCTAGTATTGATAAATAATTTATGTGTTCCACTGTCAATCAACATTTCTATAAACATTTTCCATTTATAATACAATAAATTAAAGAAAGTGCTTTCCGGTTATTTTCTACTTCTATTTAGATAAGAAAGTTTGAGTTTAGTGATACATACATGTTTATATAAATATAATTATAAAATTCCAATAAATAAATAATTGTGAATTTATAACATTTTATCAATCAATAAAAATAAAAATATAATATTTTCATTTCACGTAAATATGTGAACTATAATAGCATACCACTGTTTGGTCATTAAATTAGTAGAACTGCATACAAGGAAAAATTCACCAGTTATAGAATTTGGAAATTTGCAAGTTAACTTGTTCAAATTGCAATCTCAGGGTATAGAATAGAATATCGATGTCGTTAATTAGTTATCATCGAACATAAACGACTATGTATCGCTTCTAACAACAAATATTTTTATTATGTAATTATAATTTTTATTTGATTCAAGTTACTAAATTGCTTAACCAAATAAAAATTTATATTTTTAAAGCTAAATCTGGATTAATTATCTTGTTATTTAAATTTTTTTATTAATTTTAATCCTCAACTTATTTCAAATCTTTTCTTCTATTATCAGGGTCTCTTTGTGCTTATGCTTTCTTTATTCTTTTTATTAGAAATTAGAATACAAAAAACAAATCCAGTCTCAGGGGACATATTAAAATTATTGGAGACAACAGTATATTTATTGTATAACTAATGCGAACGCGTTTTCTGGATTTTCTTCCGTATATACATAAAAATACATTCAAATAAATTTAGAAACTGAAACATTCAATAACTGATCATAAGTAACAATTTATAGTTAAGTCGTAGAAAAACTAACTAATGGTAATTAGGTATGAAACACTTATTATTTAGGTAAGACGTTTTAATTTTTAATGGGCGTTTTTCATTGTTCGATTGTTTGTTAATTAAAATGCATGTTAAAATTCCTTTCTTTTTAATTTCCGTTCAAAAATTAATTCACAGTTTATAATATTTATGTTTGTATATATTTATATTTGTTTGAAATGTCAAACCGATCACCATAACCAATTTTTAGCGTAAATACTAGACTGGTCGTTAAAAATAAATTTTTCGAGACGCCCCCTAAATAGTTTCTTTGTAGTCAAAAAAACCGAGGGAAATTTTTTAAAATCAACGTGTTCTACGTGCCGCAAAATCATCGAAGGTGATTTTTTGATGAAATTGTTAATATCTCATTAAACATGCAGATTTAAAAAAAATCACATAATCATTTTTGAAGGAAATTTAATTCTCTACAAAAAGGTCCAATCTATTTTTTTCCTGAAACATATTTCTATATTTCTGATGATATTTTGAAATAAAATTTGAAGTTCTTGAAACTCGTAAAAATAAATGATGAAAGTTTTAACAAAAAAGTACTAATTTTGATTTTTCCTGTCGCGATTATTTTTTTTGTCTTTTTATTATCTAGCATAAAAAGAAAATTAGGACTTTTTCGTCATTTTCATTATTTGTTTTTTTATAAATTACGAAAATTTACAATTTTTTTTCAAAATATCAAGAGAAGTTTTTTTTGTAGAGAATTAAATTTCCTACAAAACTGCTTATTAGACTTTTTTTTAAATGCATATTTTATGATATTTAAAAAATCTACGATTTTATCAAAAATTCAACTTCGATGATTTTGCGGCACGAACGTGTTCTTTTGATTTAAAAAAATTATTGCCTTCGTGTTTTTTTGAATTTTTTAGGGGACGTCTCGGAAAATTTAATTTTTAACGACCAGTCAGTTACTTGACATACCTATCAAATCGTATTTTTTTGTTTCTTTTACTAGAAACAAACATTTGTTCACCATAGACGTGCGTAACTTATTTGATTCAAGATTGAAGCATTATTGCGTTTTTTTATCTACAAGAAAAAAACCTACGACAATAAAATAATAGTTTCTCCATCCCTGCTGTTGTGTTAATAACACTTACAGTAAAAATGACATTTTGGATTTTGTTATAACCAAACATAGTTTTTTGAAATTTTATCAATGAAAATTAAATTTGTCAATAATGAAAAAAATTTGTCAGCAAATTTTCAAAATATAATTTGAAAATAATTACATAACTTAAATATTTCTTCATTTCGTTAGAAAATATTGCTGTTCCTTTATAAAATATTTGCCTTATGATTATTGGAAATACATAACTCAATAAATTTATTTAATTTTCGTAATTATCGTCATTTAATTTTATGAAAATTAGCACAACTATGAAGAAAACATTTACTATTTTTTGGCGTTTTAAATTTAGAATTGTTTTTAATTTATAATTTGATAAAAAAGTTTGTAATAGTAAATATAAACATTGAAATACAAATCACAATAGAGAAAAGAGAATTTGAATTTGACAAATTTGCGATTTTTTTGTTTCTCTTCATATATTTTTGTAGTTAGGTTCTCTCTATATTTATATATACATACTCTAAGGAAATTTCATACCAAATTTTTGTTTACATTGAAAAAATAAAACATATTGATTATTGATGCTGGTGTAAACTCTCTTATAGTTATTTTTGTTTAAACCAAGCTTGTTGGTACTTAAACTTTAATACTCGTTATCGTTGTGCAATATACATTGTACATTGATATATTTTGTTACTATGCACTTATTTATTTATCTAATATGAAGCAAAATAGAATCAACTCGATTTATGCAAACCAATAGTAGATAGTATTACTAGTGCGAATGCGTTTTCCAAACAAGAGTTAGTTTGCCGCACGACCGTAGGAAGTACGGCAATAACTCGCGTTTGGAAAACGCATTCGCACTAGTAATACACACTATTTTTTGTAACAAATGCATAAAATTTATAAATATTTATTTAATTGTTCATTTAATCATTTATTTAACAAAGTTATAAGCAAATTTGAGATATTTAAATAATTAAAGTGCGCCATGCCATTTTCGTTGTAATAGTTGTAACTTATATGAATCCAACTACCAGTAAAAAAATAAACATAAGAATCCAACTACCGGTTTTAGAAAAACAACATAGGAATCCAATAAGAGCTGTCAAAATTGTAAACTTTTAAAACCCAAATAAATTGTATTTCTTGCAATTTCAAATGATGCAATGTGTTTAAGTTGTTTTTACTATATGGTAAGTTATTTAAATTATTATTTTGATATTTTAGTGCTATATAAAAATATTATATATAGGATAGATTTAACTACAAATCTATATATAGGATATATAGGACAAATATTATACATAGGATAGATTTAAATACATGCAGGCGGCGTGCGTGCCAGGCAAACAAAATATTTTGTGGTCATATGTGCGGAAAAGTAGTTTTTTCTTTTATTCTATTCTAGTACAAAATTGAATATTTTTTATGCATGTGTTGCAAAATAGTAGATTGTATTACTAGTGCGAATGCGTTTTCCAAACAAGAGTTAGTTTGCCGCACGACCGCAGGGAAAACGCATTAGCACTAGTAATACACACTATTTTTTGTAACAAGTGCGTAAAATTTATAAATATTTATTTAATTGTTCATTTAATCATTTATTTAACAAAGTTATAAACAAATTTATGCTTTTTAAATAAATAAAGTGCGCCATCTTCGTTGTAACAGTTGTAAATTATACTAGCTCGAAAATATAAACATAAGAATCCAGCTAAAACAACACATAGTAATCCAACTAAGCTGTCAAAATTATAAACTTTGAAAACCTAAATAAATTGTTTTTTCTTGCAATTCAAATGATGCAATGTGTTTAAGTTGTTTTTACTATATGGTAAGTTATATAAATTATTATTTTGATATTTTAGTGCTATAAAAATGTTATATATAGATAGATATATGGATAGATTTAACTACAAATCTCACATGCAGGCGGCGTACGTGCCCGTGCACAAAATATTTTGTGGTCATATGTGCGGAAAAGTAATTTTTTCTTTTATTCTATTCTAGTACAAAATTGAATATTTTTTACGCATGTGTTACAAAAAATACTTTTTAATTCATTAAAAAATAATGAGATTAGCTTTCACTATACAAATTTATTTAAATCTTGAAACAAACCACATACTACTAGCACTAATCAGCAAGAATTCTGTGTTTACTACTTCAATGATGATATTACTATAGGTTATTTCCAGTTTTATGTCCTACAATAAGTTTGATTTCGTTATCCTTTTCTCGTTTCAGTACCGTGAAAACAATCAATTAAGTATCAATTCACAATTAGTGATTGTTGACTATATATGGTTATTTTAATTTAATTTTTCTTTTTTTGTGCTACATTTTTAAATTATATCATTTATATAAATTGTTATCAATAGCATAAATTTAAAGTTTTCTTTAAATAAACGCAATTCCACAAATAAAATATGAAAAAAAAGGGAAAATTTAGCTTTAAGTAATTTAAATATGGTAAAATAAAATGAACTTGAAGATGAAACGAAAACTTTGTTTCATTTTAAATTTTCTTAAATGCTAAGCTTCATCTACATATATATTTATACAGCAATATTTGCATGTAATTTTAACCGATTCTGCTGTTATAATATATCTAAGGTACACTTTTGATTTCAAATCTGTGTACTCCGCTTAAAGTGATTTCAAATGAAGATCTATTGATAAATTTGTACATGTGTTAAACTACTAATACATTTTTCTAACCCTATGAAAACTATAACTATAACTTTATTTAAAACATTAAAAATATGAACTCTAAGTCGATGCGGTTTACAGAGGTCAATTGTCATCAATTTATATCATCGAAAAATTTTATTTTATAATTTAATTATATTTTTATTAGCATAATCTAATTTTCCTTTTATATGGAACTTTTGAGCATAATCTACTTAAAATTGAACTAAATCTATATAAATAAATATAATAAAGAGTAAAATACATCTTTGTACAATATAATAAAAAAAGATAAGATAATATAATAAAAGAAGAGTTAAGAAATTTTGATTGATTACAATTTTTGCTCAACTTTTTATTTATTCATCAAATTGATTTTATTAATGATGTAATTAATTGATTGGTAAATAAATCGCTTTTATCACTTTTATATGTTAACAAATAAAATTAGTAGTTCAATATTTGAAGTGGGCGTTTGATTTATTTACTAGAATTAACAATTTGAATGGCTTAATTTGATTAGATTTTTTGTTTGTTTTTGATATAAATTAGGAACTAACGATATTATAAACCGCATAGCACAAGTGAAAATGGTTTTTTATCAGAATCAAATAAATTTCTGAAATTATTACAATTACACTAATTTTACTTTTACTTGACATTGAAATGATCTTATTTATTCTTAAATAAAACTAATTTGTTTAACTTTATTATACTATAAACATGAGTAATTACATGGCATGAATATACGATAAATAGATTCTTTGTGATCTATTATATAGAAATATCGAATCATGATAAAATAATAATATTATTGTTAGTTTTGTTTACTCAATTGAAAATTTATTGATGTCGATTGATTGATTGATTAATTTGTATTTACTATTATTTATAAGAACTAAACAGATTATTTTATTATATTAATTTCAAAATAAAATACAAAGTTGAGATTTAGAAAAGATTTTCCTTTAAAAGGAAAAGGAAATATAGTTTTCGTTATAAATAAAATCTTAATTGTTCGTTTTTGCGGCAAAATTGTTTGTTTCTTGTTTTAAAAGATAAGATTGATTGAACAATAGAACAAATAAATTTGTCATTTAAATGGGAATCTTAGATGACATTGTGCTAAATAACATATATTTTGTTTAAAAGATGGAGCTGTAACTTTTTGTACTAGAATTTTATAAAATAGTCCATCGCAAAATCGATATTATAATTGGTTTGTCGTCATTGTCGTTTAACTAATTTAATTATGACCTTTTTTGCTTAGCATGTCGTGATACCAATACTACACATGTGTGAGACGGATCTCGAGAAATTCCAGTAAATCCACAAAACAGAAATGATAATGAAAAACAAAACGGGAGATCTCAACTGCTAACAGAAAAACTACAAACCGGTTGCAAAACAATACTTTTTCGAAAGACTGCCATGAGGGAAGTATCCGTTGTAAAAGTAATATCGATGCAGCGAGTAACGAATGAAACATAACACCGACGTTAATCACCTTGTCACGCATCAAAATGAAGTGGGACGTAGAAGTGAACAGTTGCCACCGTGGTAAGAAAATTGTAGTATTATAGAGATTTGGATGATCCTTGACATCCTTCGATGTCAAAATAATTACCGAAGACGATCTTAAGAACAACGCAGGTGCAGGTAAAGAAGTAAGGGTCATTGAAATAAAAAAACGGTTAAATATATACCACAAAAGAAATTAACATTGCGCGTCACTCAACATGCTTCTACAACCCTGACACAGAAATGATGGGGCACATCGTGTTATAGAGGTATAAAACCCCAAAGAGCATATCGACAATTGTCTTAAATTTTAGTTTGCCTACTTCTAATTTATCAAAACCATACTGTTCATAATTGCTCCACTAATTTCCAGGTAATAACTCACATTAGTATTCCTAAGCACGAATTGCCTTAGTAGTTTATAACACCAAATATTGTACATAGTTAAACTCTATATAAATAAATTATAAAAAGCAAAACAAAATATTATTGCTATATAAGCAATTTACAAAACAAACTGACATATGTCAATTAACATTGTTTTGAATTTTATTATTCGAAACAAACAAATTATAAAATACAGGGTGGCCCAAAACTCACTAAAATATTTAAAATTCGAATAACTTTTCACAATTGATAAAGGTTATTTTCCATTAGTCTTTTTTCTCGTCTCTTTTAATTTTTGAAATGAAAGATAAAAAAAGCATTTATTCTCTTTCATTTATTAATATCAGCTTTATTTTTAAGTTTTTTTCATAATAATAGTATGTATTATTGTATTGTTTTCTAACCTATAGCCTAATGAACTTAACCTATTGTCTGAAAATGTTCCTATAAAAAATTATAAGTATTCAATTGGTCAAATTGTTTTGATTTTATTAAAATTATTTTCAAATTATAATCACAATGGCTTTGATACGTTTTGCTCAAAAATCAAATTTTAAGTTAAATTCTCTTATTTCGTTTAGTTGAATTTGGTTGATTGTATATGGGATAGGTTTTTTTATCATCAGGGTTTTTTTAATCAGAAATTTGATTTATCAATTAAAACCATAAAGATTTATAGTTTTAATTGAAAAAAAATATTTTTATTTTATATAATACATAATTCTTTGTCAGAAAATAAAGTAGTGTAATCAATTCGTGTGTAGTGAAATTTATTCTCCCGAAAATTTAAAATTTTCGCTCGTGCCTCGCTCAAATTTTAAACTTTTGCTTGAGAATAAACTACTTCATTACACACTGATCGATTAAAATACTATTATTATAAGTGCGAAAGGAAAACTGATGAAGACTTTTTATTTATTCCATGACCTTTTTCTACTTTCCATGACTTGTTTTTTATGAAAAAATGTGTTATACTATAAAGTCAATAGATCAAGACTTTTTTTATGGAAAAAAACGACTTTTACACTGACAAAATATATTTAAAACTACCATACATACAATAATTCAAAATTACATAATCCAATCAGAATCAATTTCTTATTTTTTGTTTTCATAGTTATACAATTTGTTAGAAAAAATAACAAAATAACAAATGCTACTTTACTGCCGCCGTAAAATAAAATAAAAATGGCGTTACTTTTGCAGCCGCTTTGATTATAAGCCAAAAAGTAAGACTTTGACTAACTCCCTAGCGGCAGTAAAGTTAAACTTTACGGCCGTTTGCCGAAAAAATATTTTATTCCATGAAAAATTGTGATATTCGCCCTACTCTCTCTTTAGAAAATTAATCATGCTTTCTCGTTCTATTTTAGCTAGAAGATCTGATCAAAAAAACGGATGGAGAGTTAGCTTGAGTTTTAAAAAACTACGCTGTATGGTAATTTTAAATATATTTTTCAGTGTAAAAGTCGTCTTTTTCCGTAAAAAAATCTTGCTCTATCGACTTTTTTTTATAGTAGAACACTTTTTTTATAGTATAACACTTTTTTTGAAAAAAAAAGTCATAGAAAGTAAAAAAAAGTCATAGAATAAATAAAAATTCTTCATCTTTTTTCCTCTCGCACTTATAAGATTTTCATATCTTCTATTTCAAAAATTAAAAAAGACTAGAAAATAAGACTAAAGGCTGAAAATCACATACAACAGAAACAACAGACTTTTTTGCTGTCAAATTTGTATGAAATTCTATGAAACTATAAACTAATTTGTATGAAACTATAAACTAAGTTATTTCCATACTTTAGCTCAAGTGTATAGCGCACCTAATAGTTTGAAAAATTGAAAAACTAAAATCAAGTTAGCTCTCCATTAGTCTTTTTCATCTTTTTTTCGAGCCAAAATAGAACGAGAAATCATGATTAACGTGATTTTTGAAAATTAAATATGGAATAATTCACAACTGAACAACGTTTAATACTAGAAAAATGAGCAGTCGCAAATCTTGGCGAGAGATATATACCAAAACATGAACCGTGCTAAAGTTTAAACTTAATGGAGCAACGGGGGGTCTAGGAATGGCAGCATATTTTCGTTTCTTATGTAAAATTTGTGATTGTCGAGTTATGGCCAGTTTTACGTAGCAAGCGCGTGTTCAAAAGATATTATTTACAAAACTAAATAATAGTAAATTATTTAATTTGGAGCTAAAGTGTTACTTTTCACAAAAAGTCACTTTAGCTCCGAATTAAATACACTATTTTTTCGGCAAACGTTTAAATTTATGAAATTAATCCATCGTCACAATAATTCAAAATTTCATCACCCAATCAAAATATATGTTATTTTTCGTTGTCATAGTTATACAATAATTCAAAATTTCATAATCGAATCAAACTATTTGCAATTTTTTGTTGTCATAGTTATACAATTTGTTTAAAAAAATAACAAATATCGTAAAAATATGGAAAGAAATGGCGACTTTTTCTACCGCCGTAAAAATATGAAATTACTTCACTGCCGCCGTAAAAAAATAAAAGTGGCGTTACTTTACAACCGCTTTGATTATACATAAATAAAGTCAGACTTTAACCTTCTTTCCTTAGGGGCAGCAAAGTTAAACTTTACAGCCGTTTATGCCGAAAAAATGTATTTCCAAGAAGTGTGTTTTCTGTTTATAAAAGAGAAAAAATAAAAAAGTTATTACTTCGGTCTGAAAGACCTAAGTATTACATTCATGAGCTCAAAGTGAAATTCTTACCCCCACTTTTTTTGACATTTCTCGACGTTTTAGGACCTCCTGATTCCAAAAAAGCAAAAAAAAAAAAAATGTATGTCTGTCTGTCGGCCGGCTGGCCGGCCGGCCGGCCGGCCGTCCGGCCGTCATTACCTACGCTGCAGGGAAAACCACTGGAGGGATTTTAAAAATTTTTTTTTCTAAAAATAGGTATACTCAAGTGACAGGTCCGAAAGGACGCTGTGTTCGATAACTGTACCGGAAGTGTGTCAAAAAAATCATTATGTGTGTCAAAACAAGGAAATTTGCATATTTTTGGCTTAAAAAACGTTCATTTTAAGTGATTACGAGTAGGAACATTGAATTTGGAGAAATCTTGATGGTAGGGATTGGTATGTGAGATCAAAAACTAGATTATTGCATTATACGTTTGTCAAATAAAAGTTGTCAAGTGTGTCAAAAGAAAGATTTTTATTTATTTTTTTACCTAATTTTTTGGAAAAAATATAAAATTAATTGTTTGTTTGAAATGAAGTTTTATTATTATTATTGAGAATTATGGCATTATAAGTTTGTCAAAAAAGTGTTGTCAAGTGTGTCAAAAGAAAGATTTTTATTATTTTTTTTACCCAATTTTTTGGAAATAAAATTGTTTGTTTAAAATGAAATTTTATTATTATTATTGAGAATTATGGCATTATAAGTTTGTCAACAAAATGTTGTCAAGTGTGTCAAAAGATTTTTATTTAGTTTTTTACCCAATTTTTTGGAAAAAAAATAAATTGTTTTTTTGAAATGAAATTTTATTATTATTATTGAGAATTATGGCATTATAAGTTTGTCAAAAAATGTTGTCAAGTGTGTCAAAAGAAAGGTTTTTATTTATTTTTTACCCAATTTTCTTAGAAAAAAAAAAAAATTAATAGTTCGTATGACATGATATTTTATTATTATTATAGAGAATTATGGCATTATAAGTTTGTCAAAAAGTAATGTCAAGTGTGTCAAAAAATGATTTCATTTAATTTTTTAGCCAATATTTTGGGAAAAAAAATGTAGCTGTTTTTATGACGTAAATGTAATTTAAAATGAAATTGGACATGGAAATTTTTGAATTTGTTGTAGTTTTTGAAATATTTTTGGAATTTTGAAAAAGTTTGTATTTTTGATTTTGTAATAATTTTTGCAATATTTTTAGAATTTCGGCAAAAGTTTTAATTTTTGATTTTGTAAGAATTTTTGAAATATTTTTAGAATTTTGAAAAATTTTTAATTTTTGATATTATTATAATTTTTGGAATTTTGAAAAAAGTTTGAATTTTTGAATTTGTAATAATTTTTGCAATATGTTTAGAATTTTGGAAAAAGTTTGAATTTTTAAGAATTTTTGAAATATTATTGGAATTTAGAAAATATTTAAATATTTGATTTTATTCTAATATTTGGAATATTTTTGGAATTTTGAAAAAGTTTGATTTTATTTAATTTAACAATATTTTTGGAATTTTGATTATAATTTTCCGGCAACGTATTGATGTTTCGTGTTAGTTTTGTAATAAATTTTTAAACAGAGATAAAATACTTGTACTTCAACAAAGAGTTATGTTTGATGTACATCGCTGCCCAAAACTAAAAACCATGTCCTCATAAAAGTTTTTTGCCGAAAACTATATCAAAATCCTTAACCCAGACCGAAGTCTTGATATCTCAGAGCTGTGAGATTTCAGCCCCTCCATATTTTCATTTTAAATTGGTCGAGCGACTTATGGGCTGTAGTTGCACTATATACTGTAGTTGCAAATTTTTCGTCTTTCTTTTTATTTTTTAACACGAAAATCATTCGATTAATTCGATTGAGTGAGAATTGGCAGAAAATCTACTTTTATTTTATAATCTAAATCAAGGATTTCAATTTCTTAATCCATCATACCAACTAATTCTGAATAGAATAGGTGACATACGAAACGATGAAAACCGCGATTTATATAAATGACCAACGAACAAAAATAATCATTTTATATTTTTAATTTTTTTGTTGTTGTTTTAATAAATAAAAAAATTGGATGTATTCCAAATTTCTGATAACAAACTCGGTTTTTCAGTTTTGGTTTTAAGTTCTTAATTACAATAAAACACCACAGAATATTTTATTTTGATCTTAAAATAAGATGTAATGTATAATATTTTTAAATCACTGACGTCAAATTGAATATCTGATAATTTTAAATACACATTGAAATAAAACCTAGGTAAGGAAACAGTTCTGAATACAAAATAGATGTTGATGTACACAGGGCGTAATGGAGGTTATTACGCACGGAAAGCAATAAATGCCAACGAGATGGATGGATGTAGTTTGCTCGTCGTAATACCCAGTAACGCCAGTGCCGTACAAGATTTTACCCTGCACAAAAAAAGATAAAAACTAAAAAACTATGCTTCAATACCACGAAAAAATTGTGTTAGCATTTTTCTTATTTCCAAGGTTTTGGCGCTGCATTGGTGATCTACTCAAAAGTTGATTTGATCAATTACCTTGTTCCAAAGGAACGCATGTTATATTGATATGCAAATCCTAGTTTGCCATGAATAGTGTAGTTTGAAATAATTATTTTTTCTATTATAGCATATGAAAAGACTATTTTCATCACGCTTAATGCCCTGTGAAAATGGGTACTTTTTCCACTACAGTGTAAAAAGAATAACAAATTGTAGTTGCTATGGTTATTCATATAATTTTACAAAGTTTTTTAAGCAACGCAACCATGAAAAAATAGAATATGAATTTTTAATGTGATGTTGTCGATATCTAATTTTATAATTTATAGTAAATTAAATATTGATTATCTATATATACTATCATAGAAAAAATTGCAATTCCTATGCGAGATAAAAACGTTTTCATTTCAACAAATGTTTTCATCTTTTGTAGGAAAATATACTATTACTAGCTAAAACCATACACAAATAATGATTATAAAAATTATTATTTGTCTATGCTAAAACTAAACAAGAAATATTTCTATTTTATAGTAGTAATTCAAATAGAATATAAAAAAGTTATTTGTTTCACTTGGACAAAAAATGATGGCTTAAAACTTCTTTTGGCGGGATATGACAAGTAACTCAAATCGTTTTTGAACGGAAGTAACATTTTCAAAAAGAAAAAATAAATAACTAAAATAAAGAAGAAATACAAACAACAATGAAATAAAAAAGCAAACGAATATTATGTTCGGCAAGTATACGATGCAATTTGATTACGTGTATTGTGTGTGTGTCAATTGTCATATTCATTTCATTTGTTAATGTTATTATATTTTTTTATTCAGTCTCATATTAAATCTTATATGAGTTGGATGTGTCGGTTTTAGATACTTAATTATTCAGCTTCGTTATGTTTTCAATTTATATTTTGAATTGTTTTAGTTTTTAACCGACTTAAAAAAGAGGAGGTTCTGTTTTTCATTGTGGGTTTTTTATGTACATATGTTGACCGATTTCTTAAAGACGGCTCGATCGATTTGGATGATTTAAATTGTATTCTATTTGGGTTGATTTCTAGAGGGTCCCATAATTTTCTATGATGTGAAAAATACCGTTTTTCAGAAAATTTGAAATACTCGTATTTTTATGTATTTTAGCCGATTTCGTCAAAACATCGTAATCTGTTTGAATAGTTTGAGTTGTATTATATTGCTATAGATGTCAAGGTGGTCATATATAATTTTATATGACTGGAAACATGCCGTTTTTTGATTGTCATTGACAAATGGTTTCCGTGATTTTAAGTTATTACTGCAAAAACGCTTTCTGAGCCGACATTTGCTTTATGACTACGCTAAAAATGAAAAAATAAAAAAACTTTTTAAAAATATAAAACCAACTTCAGAAAAAAACAAAAGAGGCACAAAAAACTGAAAAATAACTCAATCGTGGCTTTTAGGGACAAAAATACAGTAAGATTTTGATTAATTTAATTTAATTATAACTTACTTACTTATAAGGCATATTTATTATAATCATTATAGTTTTTATGAAAGTTATTATACTTTAACAGTTATTTGTAGTACAAAACTGTTGAAAGTCGGTGCCACATTGACGAAAAATCGAATATGTCTCGGGCGTGGCACTGATTACACATTATTGTAAATTATATTATCAAGAAATGCTACTCTAAATTTCAATATGACATATTTATGTTATATTTAATATTTTTAGTAATTCCTGCCACAGTAGCCAAAGAAGTTTTACTTCAACAGCGTGTAAATATTACGCACTTCGTTTTTTTCTCCAACCGTTAGTATAGCTTACGTCCGTGCGTCATATACTATTTTTTATTCGCCGCAAGCAAAATATTTAAAAAAAATCTAAATTCTAAATCAAAAATATAAATTTGCATAAATTTTGAAATAAAAATATGTTGAACAAGAAGTAACCTTTGAGAAAATATTAGTTATTTTTTTCAAAATAATTGAGTTATACAACAAATAATAACAAATATTTTAATTTCATTATGAAATTTTGATCTGAAAGCAAGCTTTGATAAAAATTTATATTTTATATAGAATTTAAACAATTACAAATATTTTATTACTTTTTTGGACGTAACTATGACAATAAAATATATGGTTAAAAAGTGAGACTTTAAGGCCGCAAACCACAGTAATAAAGCAACACTTTATTATGTAAATGTATTATGTAATAAAAACATATTTATGCTTCGCACAATGATACAAAGTTGTTATAATGTCTAGGATACGCTATATATAAGCACATTCATAAAAACCGAGGCGTTATGCCCTCTGCATTATGAATTCATAACGCCCACTATTAAGACGTTAAAAAACTAAATAATAGTTATTTATGTATCAAGGAAATTATAAGGATGTTAATTACCGAGGGAAACGTTTACTACCCGAGGGCCTCTGGCCTGAGGGTTAGTAAGTTTCACAAGGTAATTGACATCTAATAATTCACGTGATACATAAATAATTTTATTTTTTACTACCTAAAACATTTATTAAACTAAAACATTTATTTTTATCAAGTATTTGATAGCATGATTTTTCGTTTTAATTGATCAAGTTAGTTATTTTTCATTTCAAATTGTATTGCTGGGGTATTGTTATTCGTTACTATGGCTTTATGTAAATAATGTTGTTTATAAATAAACAAAACAAAAATTTATAATGTAAACTAGGTCTATTATGAATCCATAACTTCCTCTGATAATTCCCTTGGGAATTAAGAATGTCATTATTATTTCGGTAACTAAGGTCTAAACGACTTATGATAAATCAGTAAAACATAAAATTATTTTTACTGTAGTTTTGTCTACAAAATATAACTAATTCTTATTCAATTTAAGCTAATAAAAGATTTTTACATTTGTTTAAAAAAAATTGGGAACATTTTAGTTCGTAAATGTTCATATAGTTTTCGAAAACTATCAAATTATTTTATGCTTCACTTGCATATAATGTTATTTTAGTATAAAATCTTGGATACGCGATATATAAACTCATCTATAAAAACCGGGGCGTTATGAGCGGGCATTATGAATTCATCCCGCTCATAAGACGCAAAAAAAGTAAATAAATTTATTACTTACTTACTTTATATTATTACTCTAGTTTTGTCTTTTTTTTTTTTAAAGGCGTTCATGCTCCATGTAGGAGCGTTGCCAGGCTAATCAGCTTTGAATATTCACCACGGTCATTAGCAACAGCGACATAATTACCATGGCAACCGATTTTTTTAAGGTCGTTTATTACGTCAGTCTCCCATTGTAGGCGGTCGCGGTCGCAGACCTCCCTGGGGTACTAACATCAATTTTTCTAATCATTCCAGACTGTGAATCGGCTCGTAGAACATGCCCAAACCAAGCAATCCTATTAGAACGGATACAACCTATTATACTAGGTCATTCAATAAGTCCGTAGGATGACACATAGATGGCGTTACTAGAATTTCTTCCATATGATTTTTATTTAGTACTAACCTTCAAACGATACGTGTATAAATTTGACAGCAATCTGACTATTTATTCGTGAGTTATAGCATTTTGTGTGAAGCAACTTTTGTTTTTGAAAAAAAATGGAAAAAAGTGAATTTCGAATTTTAATAAAGCATTGCTTTTTGATGAAAAAAAATACAGTGGAAACCAAACAATGGCTTGATAAACATTATCCAAACTCTGCTCCATCGAGACAAATGGTAGAGAAGTGGATGGCTGAATTTAAATGTGGTCGTACCAGCACAAAAGATGCAGAGCGCAGTGGACGCCCAAATGAGGCTGTTATTCCAGAAAACATAAAAAAAATCCACAAATTGGTTATGAACGATCGCAAATTGAAGGTGCACGAAATAGCTGACATTGTAAAGGTAGCAGATGGTAGTGTTTTTACCATTTTACATGAACATTTGGGTATGCGAAAGCTCTGTGCAAATGGGGTGCCGCGTGAGCTCACAGTCGACCAAAAACAACAATGAATCGATGCTTCGGAGGAGTCTTTGGCACTGTTAAACCGCAATAAAAGGGAATTCTATCGTAGATATGTGACAATGGATGAGACATGGCTTCACAATTACACACCAGAATCCAAAAGACAGTCAGCTGAGTGGACAGCAGTCGACGAACCGAATCCAAAGCGAGCAAAGACGCAAAAGTCAGCCGGTAAGGTGATGGCGTCTTTATTTTGGGATACGAACGGAATAATATTCATCGACTATCTCCAAAAAGAAACCACCATCAACAGCGAGTATTACTGTGAACTTTTGGATCGATTGAAGGCTGAAATCGCAAAGAAACGATAACATTTGCAAAAGAAAAAAGTGTTGTTTCACCAAGATAATGCACCGTGTCACAGATCGATGAAAACGATGGCAAAATTGAATGAATTGGGCTTTGAATTGCTTACCCACCCACCATATTCTCCAGATTTAGCCCCAGCGACTTTTTCCTGTTTTCAGATCTCAAGAGAATGCTTGCTGGAAAGAAATTTAAGTCCAATGATGAAGTAATCGCTGAAACTGAGGCCTATTTTGACGAGAAAGAGAAATCGTACTATAAAAGTGGTATAGAAAAGTTGGAAAATCGCTATACTCGTTGTATCGCCCTCGAAGGCAACTATGTTGAATAAAAAAATCGAGTTTTGTCAAAATATTGTTTTTTTCTTACTTATCCTACGGACTTATTGAACGACCTGTTATCAGGACCCTCAAAAAGATCTCTGATCTCAAAGTTATACCGGGTTCTATACTCTCCATCGTCTGTCTTAAGTGGACCAAAAATGTAGCGTATGATCTTACGCTCAAGTACAGATAAATGCGATTCGTCATTTTGTGTAAGGGTCTACGTTGTGACACATACAACACAACCGGTCTAATCAATGTCTAGTATAACTTGAGCTTGGTGGTAGTTGATACAAACGGTGATCCAAGGAGAGGTATAATTGAGTAGAAAGTTCGATTACCTGCAGCGGTTCGAGCTTTTAGATCTGTAAGTATGCTGTTGTTTGAGTCAAGCATTGATCCCAAATATTTGAAGATTCTACTTTCTCAATTCGTTCATCGCCGCGCATCAAATCTTTCTTCTCCGCCTCTCTTGAAACATTCATATGTTTGGTTTTATTGTAGTTAATTTGCAGACCAATTTTTCTAGCACCACTCTCAAGCGACTTCAAAGTCTCACTCATAACAGCTTCACTTCGGCCGAGGCAGACAACATCATCAGCGTAAGCAATCATCTGTACTGTGTTTATTGACAAGATATTGTTATTAATCGGTAGTTTCTTTTGACGACACACATATTCCAAGGCTAAATTAAAAAGTATAGGAGAGATAGCATCATCTTGTCTTAAACCGGAGTCGACTTTAAAAAACTTTGATATTTCGTTCTCTACTCGTACACAGCATTGAGAGTTCTGTACTGCCATTTTGCATAGTGATACCAGTTTACCAGGGATTCCCATTGACACCAGAGCAGACCATAGAGTCTCTCGTTCGAGAGAGTCGTAGGCCTGCCTGAAATCAATGAAGAGTTGGTGCACAGGTATGTTGAACTCTCGGCACTTTTCCAAAATCATCCTTATCGAGAAAAGTGCATCGGTAGTATCTCGGCCCCACCGGAAACCTCACTGATATTCTCCAAACAGTTGTTCAGCAAAAGGATTGATTTTGGATACCAAAATGTAGGGAAAGATCTTATATGCTGTGCAAAGGAGAGCGATTCCTCTGTAGTTTGCACATTGTAGGCGATTGCTTTTTTTATGGATTGGTATCAGCATAGCTGTGTTCCAGTCCTGTGGCATGGTTTCAGTCCTCCAGATCATTTGAACAAGTTCAAACAATCTTAAGGATAGAGTTTCGCCACCATGTACAATTATTTCAGATGTTATATCGTCGATACCAGGTGCTTTATTGCGTTTTAATTTTGACAGCGCCGCTTCGAATTCCTCTTTGGTTGGTTCGTCTACCTGTACCTTTGAAGCACGAATAAGCTTTGCTCGTTGCCCGACTTGTTGCTGGTCACTTAAGTTGAGAAGATTCTCAAAATAAGCGGCCCAAGTATCTAAAATATTTTTAAAGTCTACTTGTAGCTCCCCATCTTCGTTTTAAATAGCAGTCGATCTAGTTTGAGGGCCCTTCTTTAAGGTTTTAACCTGTTGACTGAAGTTACGCGATTGATGTTCCTTATTGAAGCTTTCAATCTCCTCACACTGTCTCTTCCACCTACATAGCTTGCCTTGCCAGTTTATAGTTATCCTTTGTGGACCTGGTGTTGCGTCCTTGTAGACACTTCTGATAGCAATAAGTCAAGGCATGCTTGATCCATTCATGACTTCTGGGAGTGGTTTTGTGGTCTTCCAAGTATTCCCTCAGCGGCGCTTAAAACAGCATCTTTGAGCAAATACCATGACTTATCGACGTCTCCATTAATGGTTTCTGATTTATCCAATGTTTCGGCAATATGGTTTTGATCTATAAAATGTAAATAAAATTTTTATTCAATTTTAGCTATAGTAATAGTTATTTTCCTATAAAGTGCGCGAAGTCGCTTACGTTTTGGTAACATCCTGCTTTCGTTTCGGAATCACCTTCGTGCACATGTTAGGAACAACGTTTTTCCTACAATCGTTAAAGAATTAATATTTCCTACAATCGTCTAATTAGAATCGTTTAAATTTTGTCATGATTTGAAACTGCTAATTTATCGTGAAAATGAAGTTGCAATGGTTGCTATGGATGAAACTTGTAAACAAAAAATACTAAAAGGAGGGTAAAAATAGTATATTTTCCTACAAGAGATGAAAACGCTGCTTTTTCGTGAGAGAAAATTTATTCACGAGTCGCGTTAAATGTTTTTATCTCGCGTATAGGAAATGCAATTTTTTCTATGATAGTTAATATATAAACGATATTTATTAGAAATTATTAAATTAGAAATCGACAAAATAACATTCTATTTTTTCATGGTTGCTTCGTTTTAAAAACTTTGTAAAATTATATGAAGATACCATAGCAACTACAATTTGTTATTCTTTTTACACTAGTGACAAAGAACCCATTTTCACGGGGATTAAGCATATGCATTCATATGCTATCATAGAACAAAATATTTCTTTATTTAGATTTTTTTTAATTTTATTTTTATTTTATTTCTTCTTATACTCTTCTATTTCCTTAGTAAGATGAAGGTTTAACTGGAGAGCAATTTAATATGTAATTTGGGTGACTGTTCTATTAATATATATATAATAATAATAATATATCAACAATCGATTAATTTCACTTGTATTCTTGAGTTTTTGACTATTGACATACTCGTACTAATGCGGGAATTGATCACTTTGCGCACGCGATTTGCGTGCGGGAATGATTAATTCTGAAACGATTGTATGAAAAAGATTTTTACAGTCGTTTAAAATTGTTTAGCAACATTTTCGCCATTAAATGTTTATATGATTTTCCAAATTTAGCAAATTATTTTAAACGTCATACAATGTTTTTGTCATAAGCTAAAAAATTTAGGAGAATTTGTTTACTTAGCAACGTGCAAACAGCAAATAATTATTTTAAATTTCAAATTATTTATTTTCATGACATACTAGGATATATTATTATTTGTTTGCATATCAATATAGACTAACAAGTTAAATTGTTTCTTAATTTTTAGCAGAGATGGAAGCTAAAGTTTTTTTTCAGTTGGTTCAGTTTTGGTTCAATAATTTTACTATGGTTTTTGGTTTGGATTCGGTTTCTTAATATTTCAAAACTTGGTTTTGGTTTGGTTTTGGTTTAAAGACAGTAAAATTTTTTGGTTTTGGTTAGGGTTTGGTTCGGTTTCGGTTCAAATTCAGAATTTTGAGTTGCATTTTTATTCTTAACTAATTCTCGATATTCAAATAAAAACAGCTTTATTCCACTAATAAGTCGCATTAAAGAGACTGTTTTTGTGAATTTCATTAAATTCGAAAGTAAAAATAATTTCACGCTTTATTTCGCTTAATAAACTAAAAACCTAAGATTTGTCAAAACAAAAAAAAACCGTAATTTATATTTGAATACCAAAATGTAGTAGCCGTGAAAAAATAATATAGTAGTTTCAAAAAGAAATTAGTAGATTTTTCCAATTTATATAGGTACTAGACCAAATTTTCGACTATAAAAAAACCGAACCGTGAGCCAAACATGAAAACGTTGGTTTACGGTTCGGTTCAACTATTATTTAAAAAACTGGTTTGGTTTTGGTTTGGTTCAATCAAATCATTTTAAAAAAGGTTTGGTTTGGTTTTGGTTGAAAAATTTTTTGTTGAAATACTTTTCGATTGATAAGATTTTATATTCAAATTTGAAATACGGTAGCCGTATTCTATCTGTCAATATTATTCTGAGCGTTTATATCACAGATAGAATAATACTATTTTGTGGTATAAACGCCCAATGTATCGATAGTTTAATAGCAAAAAACTATTATTCTATTAAACTATCGATGGTATAAACTTAGTATATGTTAAACTTCAAATTATTTATTTTCATGACATACTAGGATACATTATTATTTGTTTGCATATCAATATAGACTAACAAATCAAATTGTTTCTTAGTTTTTAGCTTTTTAAGTGAAGCATAATATCTTGTATGCACCACTAGAGTTACTGGGTATTACGCCCATCAAGCGACATCCATCCCTCGGGCAGAGACCCTAGATTACGTCGCTTTCCGGGCGTAATAACCTACACAACGCCGTTGGTACATAAATAGCTATTGTTTTTTTAGCGTCTTATAAGCGGGCGTTATGAATCATTAACTTCTTATAACGCCCGGTTGGTAAATATTTTCGTTTTTCAAATATTTTCGTAAAATTACTGAAACAACACATTATTAAATTATACTAAATGGATTGTTACATTTTGAATTGTCATTCGATTTAATGTCTATTTAAATTTTGCATTAATTAAATTTATTCATTAAATTCTTCTCTCAATATATTCTAAATGTTAAGCAAATAATTTATAATCAGAATAAATTTAGAATATTCTAAACACGTGCCTTTAAAAAGATAGATTTGTAATTAATTTCAAAGTGAAAATTTATTGTCATTATTGAACATACACATTTTCGTAGGTTTATTGACAATAAAAAAAAGTACATTTAAATTCCATTAAAAGCACATCATTAAGATGCAATAATTTTTTTATATTTTAAATTTGATAACCTTTAAATTTTATTTTTTATTTCAAAACAAATTTTTTTTGTACATTTTGTTTGTTTTGTGTGAAAGAAAAATATTATTTATTATTAAGTAAATATTTTATTTAAAAAAATAAACAATAAATTGCGATTTGAGAAACTGAAAAAATTGCATTTTGTTTTAAGTTTTAATTTGAGGTCTTCTTACATCATTATTATCAGCGGATAATAATGATGTAAGGATAATAATGATTTATCATTGGATAAATAAATATTCAGATATTATAAATGAGAGCTTGTGAATTTTTAAATTCGTTTGTGATGTATAGAATTGAAATGAACAATTTGAATTTAAAAATTTTGGAGAATTCTTAACTTAAGGTTTAATTTATTTAACTAAAATTCATAAGCTTCTAGGAGTACTAGATATTACTTTTACAGTCAGGTTCATAAGGGTGATTGTAGTTGGTAGTGCGATTAAGTGTTAGCCCCCAAATAGCCAATAACGAAATCTGAAGCTTTTGTGAAGGTATAATAAACTGAACCAAAAACTAGATTTACAAAAACAGTCACTTCTATTTGTATTCAATAATGCATTAATTCGTCAACACTCTAAACGCTTTCAAAAGAATCCAAATCAATTTACATAATTTAGTAACATAACATGATATCAAATATTACACAAAAAATCCCTTAGAGCATTTTCTCAACATAAAGATATAAAAACAAATAAATAATTTAGAAGTAAAAGAAAACGAAAAAATCCAACTACAAGCTTATTTACCAGCATTAAGATAAAATCTTTAGTGAAATTACATTAAGCTTAAGAAGGAAAAATACATAGAACAAAACATGTTTTATATTTAGGATCGTTTTGTTTTTTTGGGTCCAAATTTCTCATGTTTCTAACATAATTTTTCTTAAAATCATTGTTTGATTTGTATTTTATTTATTTTGATATTATATTACCTGAGTTACTAAATTAAAATTAGATTTACTTTTCTAAATCGTTTAGTTCTATTACAGGCAGAACTTCATTAAAATAAATGTAAGACATATTTTACGAAACTTGCAAATAAAATTAACACATAAAGAAAAACTATCTAACCAACAACTTTAAGAAAATTTAACTTTATATAAAGATTTTGCTTTTCTATATTGTGTATAAAAGAAGAAAAATTTTAATTTACTTAAAATATAATTTTTTTTTAAATTTTTATACGAGTAAGATGAATGGAAGAATAAATAGAGTTATATTCTTATTTGTATTATACAACCGTTTATGTGTCTACAGCTACAGAAAGTTTTTCGATTTAAAGAAAATTTCATTTTCATTTTCTAAAAATAATGGACACAAAAAGATTTATCTCTTTTTATCAAAAACACTAAGAATACAAAAACAATGAAATAAGTAGTGTTTCTTTGTGTTTTAAAAGAAAGCTTTTATAATTGTATAAAAAATTATGTTCTACTTAATGTCTGGCAAACAAAAAACTACGTTTCTGCTTCTATTTGCATAGAAGTGTTATAATAAATAACATCAATCGATAAATAATCTAGCTATATGTATAAGTACTTTTACGAACAAAAGATTTATTGTTTTTATTTTATTTTTAAAATGTCAAGTTATCCCTCTTCTTAAAATAGATCAAGAAAAATTAAAATAAATTTGCAAAAAATCAATGAGATTGAATAAGATAAGTTTTTTTACAACCAAACTAGAAATTGTCACTTAATTGTCATCAGTGGCGTAGCTAGGGGGGGGGCGGTCCGCCCCGGGTATCACCCGTTTTGGGGTGACACCCGACCGTAAAAAACTGAAACAAACCATCACAATGTTTTCAACGATAAATCACTTAGAAACCATTTTAACCAGGTTATCCATATAGTTTTAATTTTTAAATTGTGATAACTTATAAATGTGTCCTATAAATGTGTTATTGGTTCAAAAAGAATCTATTCTACTTTTTAAAATTTTTGAGTTATTACGTGAAATAAAATTTTAACAATATTAATCGAATCAACATGTTGAGCATTGAATACCATCACCACAATTACGCAATAGCTTTGAATATTCCTATAGATTACCATATTGACTTTTTTTACGGTATATTATTTAGTATGCAAGAATGATTCTTTAACGACCAGTTCTGAAGACACATATGCTGAATAATGTATAGGAAAAGTGGTTTCCGTCGATAATGGAACACCCTTTGTCGATAGGGTGGCACCCTTGAGTTACAATGTCTCTATTCCAAAATTATTTGTAAAATATTAGCTTAACTTTACTACATAATATATGTTTTACATTTCAAACAAATTAATTGCAAACACCTAAGGAAACTAATAAACAATCAAATCACCGTGTTTGTAAATGATCTCAATATAATTTTTTTTCCTTTATCTTGAAACTCAAGGAATAAATTGAAATAGATCGTTTTTCAATGGACACAAAAATAATTACTGTGGAATAAAATGGCAGTTGTGCAATTACTGCAGTTTTGCAAATTTTTATAGTTAGATACATACTCATTTATCTATTTGAATTAAATGAAAGCTTATCATTTAAAATTACATTTTGTTGGGTTTTAAATCCCTTGTAAATTTCAAACTCATCAAGTGATTCTTTTTGAGATCCTTGGCTACATAAATGTAAAGTCTTCAAATTTTTTTTAAAAGTAGTGTACCTATTGTTATTAACTATGTAAATGGTTTGCAAAAATAGACTTTAAATTTTGTTTATTTTTCTTCTTAGGAAGGTATTCCTTAAAACATTTTCCGGTTTTCCCGATGTAAAATGTTTCACAAAAATCACATTTAATTTTGTAAATTATTGAGCATGATTCTAATTGGATATTTAATTTTGGTTTCAATACTTTATATAAAATGTCTTTTAGGATTTTATACCTATATTTTTTTTAAATAGTTCCTTATAATATTAGGCATATATGATTTGTATATTCCATTTTATCAAATATTATTTAATATAAGTTGTTACAAGGAAATTTAAATATATTAAATTTTTTGGCGGTGTATTTAGTCGTTAACACAGTGCACTTATTATGAACTAGACATATATGTATCCTACAAATATATTTAGAATTAATGCTTTGCTGATACCTACTATAATTAAAATTATTTTTTTAGATTTCGTTTAGCAAATATCGCAAAAACTAAATATGCCACGAGGAGTTCATACTTCTTAAAGAAAAAGTGGGTTCCAGCAGAGAAAGACCAAACAGGCTAAAATAGATGAAGTTCATGGCATATCTGGATCACTCTATAAATATGTTACAAAACCCGATGATATCCAAGGTTCATCAAAAGAAACTGATTCCCACGTTGATGCAAGGAATGTTTCAGAGAATATTGACTCATCTTCGGAAAGTAACAGCGACAATACAGAACTAATAATGATAACCTATGATGAAGACGAATCAGAAAGAAATACTGAAAATGACAGTGATAATGCTGCTAATGCTTCTATTATCGAAGACAGTATTTGCATGGGTGAATCACTTCAGGACTTAAGAGATGTATCACATTGGAATATACTCGTCTCTGATAATGTTCGCATTGAAATCATAAAAAAAGGAAGTGAACATTTTCAAAATAGAGAAGGGTCGTTTGCTACTGTATCTAGACACGGGTTGCACATAAAAGGTGATGTTCGCCATCTTTCTAAAGAATGGTATTATAAAGTGATGCCTTATGGAGAAAAAATTCAGCGGTCATGGATGGTTTATTCTCTTTTAAATAATAACCTGTACTGCTTCTGCTGTCGTATATTAGCTGTCACCAATAGTAATAATACAAAATCTACGACTAGATTTCAGAAGTGGTGGAAACTAAATCCAAAAGTAACCGACCATAAAACTTCAAATCAACATCTGGAGAGCTTTTAAAAGTGGCAAACTTTGGAAATGAGGTTAAAATTTTATAAAACGATAGGAGACGCAGCCTTGCAATTAATATATAATGAAAAACAGAAGTGGAAACAACTTTTATCCAGATTATTGAATATAACTTTGTTTTTATCTAAACAAAACCTAGCATTTCGTTGACATGATGAAGGACAAAGTTCTTCAAATAAGGGCAACTTTTTAGAACTAGTCAATCTATTGTCAGAGTATGCTGTAGTGTTAAAAGAACATATTTTGAATTTGGAGCATGGTAAATCATCAAAAGTATCATATTTGTCACCAAATATACAAAATGAGTTCATAAATGTTTTAGCGAACCACGTAAAGTTGTAGCTTGTCAACGAAATTAAATTGGTTAAATATTTTGGAATTATGTTTGATAGCACACCTGACATTTCACATATTGATCAAATGTCAGAAGCGGTTCGTTATGTGCAAATTGATGGTAGAAAAGTGGAAATCAAGGAAGTATTCCTTGGATTTTTCCTTTACATGGAAAAAAGCCGTTGATTTAAGCGATGAAATTGTTACACTGAAAAAAAAAATAAAGTAATGACAACCTCATCTCGAAGTTGGAAGTTTATTATTCATGCAAAGAAAAGATATTTACAAACAATTTCACCGTGATTGGGACAACTACTCAGTAACATTTTCCTGATAACAGAATGAGGTTTATTTAAAATATAAAGTGTTATATCCAATATAACAGTAGTTGAATAAAATTAATAAATATTTCCTTGAAAACATATTTCTTTGGCCTTATATCATGAATTTTTCATTTTAAAATTTAAATATTTGAGATTAATTGAACTATATCTTATTTTCACACAAATATTTCATGTGAGAGTCGGCTTATAATTGTACAGTTGTTGAATCAATCTCGTAGTTCGATTCGCCATATTTGCCCGCACGGTGAGGTTGAGACAACTGCATTTCGATTGGAAATAGGACATGTTTTTTTCAGTGTAAAAATCTTGAAAATGACGGTATAGATGTTATGAATTGTCGTTGCCAAGGTTATGATAATGCAGCTGTTATGAGTGGTATACATGGAGGAGTGCAAGCTATTATTAAAGCAAAAAATAACAAAGCAATTTTTGTCGGCTGCAAAGATCATTCAATTAATTTATGTGGCCAACACTCGTTTGCACAAAATGTAGCTTGTGTAACGTTTTTCTGAACAGTGGAAGCCATTTTTACATGTTTTTCTGCTTCGACTAGCCGCTGGGAAGTGCTTTTTAAACACAACAAAGCAACTGTTAAAATACTCTTAACAACGCATTGGAGTGCTCATTATGGTGTAGTAAAAGTATTGGCCGAAAATTTTGATGGGATTGTGGCTGCAATTGAGAAGTTAAGTGATCAACAAGAAAAGGCGCTGCACAGAACCTTATTCAGGCAGCATGTGATTTTACGTTTCTTTGCTATCTTTTGTTTTGGAATGATATTCTAAAGGAAATAAAATCTGTGCTCAGATTGGATTGCAAAGCAAGGGCTTGAATATTGATCAATTAGTTACAAAAATAGAGTCAATTCGTAACGAAGTCACATTGTAGAAGAGGCAAAAATTCTTGCTGCGAAAAAATCGGAGGACTATGACATTCCAATGGAAAGCTGAATTCGTCGTAAAAAACCAATGGCTGGTGAGTTAGCCCCTGATGTTGGACTGACACTGAAAGCTCAACTTAAAAAGAAGATGTTTAAATGTCTTGACCGATTCAGTGTTGAGCTCCGAACTAGACTGAAGTCAGTTCAAGATTTAGCTTCATTGTTCGAGGTTGTGCAGACAAACACTTAGCTTTTGACGAACAGTGAAGAGTTTAAGTTATCGGTATCAAAATTTGCCAGTTTTTATGATGAGGTATCGGCAACAGAACTCCTCATAGAGATACCAAGGTTGAGGAGGCATTTGAAAGCGGCCAATGTTACAGTTTCTAACTGGGTGTACCTTGACTTTTTGAAATTCATCGTGGGATTTTTCAGAATTTCTTCTGAATCTTACGGTCGCACTAGAGATATTTATGACTATTTGCGTATTAGTGACTTCGTGTGAGAGGAGTTTCATCAAATTAAAATTATTTAAAAATTACTTGAGGGCAACAATGACCCAATGTAGCTTATTAATAATAATCTTCATTTGTATTACATAAAAAAAATTATAAATTACGTTTATCGCCTTTTTATTATTATTGACAGTTTTTATTTTTGGGGTGACACCACAATATCCGCCCCGGGTGTCAGCCATGCTAGCTACGCCACTGATTGTCATACAGTGGTGGTATCATAGCGTCACTATAAAAAATAATCAAGAAATGCATAACTATAAAACTGGACATATTTATTGTATCTATCAATTAAAATGGTGGTCTTTATTTTGATTTCAGTACAACCGGATGAGTTCTATCAAAAACTTATCGTTATAGGGGTTCATCACACAACCACAGATTTTATTATATCATCACCTAGCCAGTAGTAACGTAGTAAAATTATACTGAGAAAATTATAAAGCTTAAGTTAAACTTAAGTTAAGTAAATACATATAATATATAAGAATGAAATGACATAAAATTAAATTAGGAAAGCATAAAGTTTAGTGCTCAATAATGGCCACAGTTTTAAAATCAATTAAAATATTGTCATTTAATACTATTTTTAAGGAAATGTACCAAAAATGAATCACAAACAAAAAATTTGAAATAAATAGGAATTATAAAAAAAAATAACGGAGTAAATTATTACACACTAGTGCGTAATTCAGTAACAAACAATTCAGTTTTATCATTAAAAACGAATCTCGTTTCAACAAACACAAAATTCGCTCATAAAAATAATAATTTTGATTTTAAATATAAAAGCTAGTTTCATACAACTTTTATCAAATGACGTTTTTGGTGTTTTTAAAATCTATGTATAGTAGAATTTTTACCAGCGAATTTTTGACAGATAGGACAAGAGAAAAAAGATGAGACAAAACGTAAAACAGAGATGTATTATTTATTTTGGGATAAATTGGTTTTCAAAACAATTATGTTAGTTAAATTTCTACTCCTAGTTCGTTCCATTTGTTTGTTGTGATATTTGTTTACATAGGCGTCGTTATTTGTATTATAATTATTTTTAATTATCAAAATTTTGTTATATTACCTACAAAATCATTAATATTTTTACTTGTTTTTGGTTTTCTGTTATAATTGTTTGAATTTCAATAGTAATTTATTAATTTTATGCGTTTTTTTTGTCCATTTCAATGGGACCCCAACAGTATTTTTTAATATTTTAATCGAGACACTGAATATTCGCGCATGTGCATATCAGTATGTGCATAACAAACAAATTTCATGTTCGCTGGTAAAAAAATTCTACTATACATAATGCATTAATCAACAAAAAATATCAACTTAAAAATTAAAATAATAGCAAAAGAACAAAAATACAAAAATACCAAAAGTAACAAAGAAACAAAAATCATAAAATATTCATTCAACAAAATTGATAACTTTATTTAGATATTACTATCCTCCTGTGCACTTTACACAATAGGTGCGTTCGATTTGACTGAAACAACTGAAAAAACAACAACAATTGCATTCAATTTTTCAGTTGTATCAGTTGCTTCAGTCAAATCGAACACGGCTAATATAATATTGTACATATTAAAATAATGATCGATATTACGACAAGTTTGTTTCATCGACAAACTTTAACATAATCTTTAAAAAAAACTATTGTGAATAATCAGTAACAATCAAATATCCTCAAAAGAGCATTTAAAATGACATTTGAAACTATTCAAATCTGTATAAGATTCCAATACATTTTTCGATTAATCTAATTTCGATAAAATATATTTCTAAAAAAAAAATAATGAAAATGTAAAGTATTATTTTCGAAACACGCTTGCCAATTTCCGTTTCAAAATTGACGTATGAGAGTGGGTTTGGGTAAATGCGTGAATGTTTGTTTTCGTAGTTTTAATACAAAACGCCAACAAATAAAATAGTAGCTAAATTTGTCATTTAGTACATTTACCTTGATTTTTCAGTAAATCCGTTTGTTTTATATTTTATTGCTCCAGATCCGAATACAAAATAATCCAATTAACCGCATAACATGTGTGGTTAATAACTGTAATTCAGACACAAATAGATTCATATACTATGTCAATAGATTACTATTCAATCACTAAACCCAAACCAATTAATTTGTTCAATTGTTTTAACAATAAGCAAAAATTCTTCCACATCGAATAAAAAAACGATAAGTCCACAGTTGGATTAACGCGTCGCGTTTAGTTCCATTTAAATTTATTTTTGTTTGTTTCTAAAAATAATTATCATTTCTATTATTACTATCATATTATGCATAAAAATTACTTTTTTTTGTATTTATTAAAATACAACGATAAAATTTTAATTAATGTAACATTAACATTACCAACTTTACAACTTTTATCATACAAAAAAAAATTAATGTACGTACACCAACTATGAAATCGTGATTGAAATAATATATTTATGGCTTTTAAGTTTAGTTTAACTGCAAATGACAGTGACGACAGAAAGTTGTAGCTCTAACGCGATATAAAATTTTTGGTAGTTAAAAACAGAAAGAAATTTAAAATATAGAAGGCTATTCTATAATTTTTGATAGAAAAAAATTAAAATTATGAAAAAACCATTAATATAAATAGTTTATTGCTCAATGATTATAATAAATGGTAAACGCCTGTTTGCCATCATTCTATAAATAACTAAATAAGTAAATATATGAAGTCCCTACCGAACATCTTTAATCTTTGGAACTGTAATCAACAATGGCCATGCTATAAATTTTTCACATCCGATACAATAAACAAAAATATTACAAAAGAACACTATAATTTTTAAAAAAATATTATAATTATGTATTTTTATTTATAATAAACTAACTTGGACAAGCAAAAACTTAATTTTTTTCTAATAAAAAAATTTATGTTAATTGTTACCATTAAATAATTTGTACTGCCATAAAATATACTTGGGTAAAGTATATTTTATGCCAACATTCTCAGGTTTATAGTAACATTTGCTCAAAAACGAGAAAAAAAACTCTAGTAAAATTTTGAATATTTATATTGTTGTTCTTGTCTCGCATACGATATTCATGATATGCTTATTGCTTCATTTTTTATTGGAAAAAATTTAACTTCTAAATTGCCCATTACCCAAAATTTTAAACTTTGGAGATTTAATTATTGGGTTACTTTCGTTTTGTGTAATATAATGTTAGCTGCAGTTCGTAACGCATGATCTGATCCAGATTATTTCATATTCCATGAAACGACACAAAAATGTAATAATGGGTGAGTCCGGTTGGTATAATAATTGCCTAAAAGTACTACTCAAAATTACATTGAAATATTAATTGGGACTACTCAAAATGATATTCTATTTTTTTTTATATGTCATTAATTTTGTTTTTACATTTCTTTAAATTCAATTTTTCAAACGATTTTGGTGAACATTTTGTGTGAAAAAACTGTTTAAATTAAATTTATTAGTTTTTTATTTATAATTTTTATTAATATTAGTTTTGGATGTGTTCGGTTCTTAAATTTTCTGTTTTTTTATTATACCAATTACGAAATACAAAATATTTTTTCACCTACATTTTCAAACATGAACTAATTTTTAGATCATGATTTGTGATCCAAAAACAAAGTTGGATCTCAATTTGCATGTAAAATTTAAGCGGATCCGGATCACACGGTTTCATGAAATGCAGCTATGAGCAAGAGGATAGGCACCAGAAACCACATTGTAGTTGTCAAGATTTCGGTACATTTCATTGCACCATAAAGCCACAAAAGATTTACACTTCTAAATTTTTCGAAACCATAGAATGTCTGACAAATTATTATTTTACGCACAAATGAAATACTATTACAATATTTTAATCAATAAGTGTTTAATGATATAGTTTATTATCAAGCAAAAGTTTAAAATCGACCGAGGCAAAACAATTATTAATATTTATTATAATATTTTAAAATTTCATCCCATTCCATACAATCAACTAAATTCAACTAAACAAAATAAAAAAGATTAATAACTTAATTTAATTTTTGAGAAAAAATGAAAAGCTATTGCTATTGAAATTTGAAAAATAATATTTAAAACAATCAAACATTTGATGACTATAATCATAAGGTGGTGAATAATGAAATATAAAAACATTCTTTATAGAACAATTTTTATTAGGTTAAGTTCAAAAGGTTAAGTTCATTATTCAGTATGTTAAGAAAACAATACAATAATGCATACATACTATTATTATGAAATTAATGTAAATACAAATGATGTTGTTATTAATAGTTGCAAGAGGATAAAATACATTTTTTATGCTTCTTATACATAATGAACTACATATTTTACGGTTGTTCCTTAAGTTTGTGTAAAACATAACTTTTTCGCTCTCTATTACTTTACGCCCTCTCTTTGTTACTTTACGCCCTCTTACTATTACTTCATCCCCTCTTTTTGTTAATTGTAGGAAGTATAAAAAATGCTGTATGTAAAACAGGTGTAAAGTTAATATCATCCCTACCGTGTTGTCAAATTCTCGCTCAGACTGAAATTAGTAACATTACACCCTTGGTCCATGACAGTATTTTAATCAATTAGTGTTTAATGAGGCAGTTTATTTTCAATTAAAGCGAGAGAATAAAATTCATTAAACACGAATCGATTACAAGACTTTATCATCTAACAAAGGAGGATGTAATTTGTAAACAAAGAAACATTTTCTTCTACATAAAAACAATAAATCTTTATTGTTTGAATTGTGAATAGTAGATTCTTGTATGAGCTTAGAATGAAGGCAATTCTTTACGAGGATAAAGCTTCCCGGAACGAGCATAGCGAGTGGAGGGAATCATCCGAGTGAAGAATTGCCATCATCCTAAGCGAATACAAGATGCTATTTTATCCACGACTGCAAAATATTTCGTTAATTTCCAGTTTTCCTGCAATAGTTTGTATCGCCATATATTGAAATAAATAAATCAAAGATAGCAAAAAAAAAAACAAAACTAAAACAAGTTTGTTGTTTATTTTATATTTTATATATGTATTGTTCTTGTTTTAACCTGTTTATATTACTATACCAACAAATGAAATTTTTAATTTGTTAGGGGAATATTTAATGTTGTGGAATGAATACAATTACAATGGAAGACATACGCATGGAAAGCATATATTCTTTAGTAGACGTGGATAAAAAAAATTTCTGATGATAAAAAGAACCCATTCCATACAATCAACCAAATTCAACTAAAAAAAATTGGGAGAAGTGCGAAAAAAATTCACTCGCTGAGGATTTCGTGAAAATAGAAGAACAAACTAACAAAAACAATTTAAATAAAGTTGCGTTGTAGACTTTTTATATTGGACCATTGGCACATAAACATGATTTATTACTTGTCAATTTCAATAGGAAAATCATTTGAAAATTGATCCAAATTATACAAAAAATATTAGCAATAGCAGTTTAGGGTAACTAAAGAGAGATTCAATTACATCATCTTGTAAATGGTTTAAATTAAAAAATATACATTATGAATTCGAATAACAATTCAATAAAACTTGACAATAATTCAAAAACTGTGCACATTTAAAATTCTAAAGAAATTTATAATGTTTCTTAAATTAAGTGCTCTTCCATATGACACCCCACTCGTTGGGATCAAAAATGGTTTTTCACCCTTCCCCAATCTCATCCCCTCAAAATACAGAACAACAATTATGTGACACTTCGCTATAGTTTTCGTTCCGAGTTTATCAAAATTTCTTGCCCTGTGAATTTTTTCAAATTTTTCTCTTAATTAAGCTCGAAACCCAAGGTAAGGTACCAACTTTTTGTTGCACTTTTTTGACAATAATTCAAAAACTGTGAACCGCAAAATTCTAAAAAAAATTACTATGTTTTTAAAATTAAGTGCACTTTCATTTGATATATCACATAACTGGGTTTTAAATGGTGTTTTCCCCCTTCTCATTCCCACCCCTTTAATAAACGATTATGAGTATTTTGTAATTCCTTATATTTTTCGTTTAAAAGTTACCACTTTTTATATATTTTCAAAAACTTTTGAAGTTTTTTTATTGAATAGGTTCGTAACTAAGTAGAGAAAGAAAACATGAAAAAACGCTATTATTCAATTTTAGTCAAAAAACTGTTTAGTGAAAAATTCTAAAATACATTTTTAAAGAATACTGAATTCAAGCCCTTTCTTATGATACCCTACTTTACTCGGTAAAAAAAGTATTTTCTTAAAGGCTTTACACAACAGCCCCGTAAAACAAACGAAAACAACTTTATTTTTTGTATCCGTCATTTTCAAGGGACAGGTTAGTTTTATACGCATCTAAAATTTCCGGTCCACAGGATTTATATTTTATAAGACAACCGATTTTAATACAGAAACACATCGTAGTCTCACCAATAGTGTTGTTCCGTATAAAAACCGGAACCCTAAAAAGTCGGACAAGTGCGAATAAAATTCGCTCGCCACGGGTTTCGTGAATGTAAAAGAACACAATATAAAAAAATTGACAAACTCTTTATATTACCAGATCATAGACGCATTACAAAATAAATTTTTAATTGTAAACGTCAATAGTAAATTACAATCACATCTACATCACAAATGAAATAAAAAAATGTTACTTTAGGTTAAATCTTATCCACAGCTGTTTATGTTAACTAAAGAAAGATTTAACCAGCAGCTTGTAAATGGTTTAAATTGGAAATATTTTTTCTGTAAATCAACATCGAAATTATGGGAGTAGGGTATATACTAAAAATAGCACTTTTTTAATAATAATTCAAAAACTGTAAACATGAAAATTCTAAAAATAGTTACAATATTTCTTAAATTAGGTGCCCTTTCCAATGACTCCGTACTCGCTTCTGTCAAAAAAGCTTTTCTTCACCCTTCTCCACTCCCATCCCTTAAAAGCACAGAAATATAATTATTTGGGCTTCGCTATTATTTTCGTTTAGAGTTTATTAAATTTCCTATCTATGAATTTTTAAAAATATTTCTGTCAATTAAGCTCAAAATGCAAGGGGGAAACTTTTTGTTGCACTTTTTTGACAATAATTCAAAAACTATGCATTGAAAAATTCTCAAAAAATTGCAATGTTTTTAAAATCAAGTGCTCTTTCAAATGACACCCCACTTGACCTGGTTTTAAATGATTTTTGTACCGCTTTTCATTCCCACCCCCTTAATAGATGTAATTATGAGTATTTGACTCTTCTATATTTTTTATTCATAAAGATTTTTATTTTCATTTCATAAGGCTTACTCATTTTTCTATCATTCCAAACATATTTTAAAATTTTCGTAGTAGGGTCGGAGACCGGAGTTAATCGATATAAATAAAACGTCATTATTCAAAATTATACAAAAAATGGTGGGGTGTAAAATTCCAAAATATATTTTTAAGGAATACTGAAGTGGAGCCCTTTTGTATGATACCCTACTCGTCTCGATAAAAAAAATTTTTTTCTCAAAGGCTTCACATCGTACCTCTGTAAAACAAACGAAAACAACTTTATTTATTTTTTAGCCCGTCATGTTGTGTGAATAGGTTAGTTTTATAGGCACCACAAATTTTAGATCCATAGGATTAATGGTTTACGAGATGATCAATATAATGCGAAAAACACGTTGTTCTCTCACTAATAGGGTTCGTTATAAAAAACGGATCTTTAAAACGTAAGAGAATTTAACTTAATTTGATTTTTAAGAAAAAAAAAGAAAAGTAAGGGACTAAAATGTTTTTTTGCTTGAATTGAATACTTCGATTAAGTAATGACTAATGAGTTATAAGGTGAATTTTAAGCCGTGTGTATAATTCTAAAGTGAGGAATATTATGTCTTGAATCAAGCGGCTCGCTATATAAACGTGTAAAAAGGTTGTTTCTGGTGACCTTAATATGCAGAACGTACCCATTCACGAAAATTTGAGTTGGGCCTAAGGTTGGCCCAGTACTTGGACGACCACAGAACCACTCCTAGAAGCCATGCATGGATCAAGTATACCTTAACGCTATTCAATACAAAAGAGATTGCTATCTGAAGTGTCGACAAGGACGCAACATCAGGTCCACAAAGGAGAACTATAAACTGGCAGGACAAGCCGTTACAAAGCTATGTAGACGAACGACGAGAGAATGGTGGAAGAGATAGTGTGAGGAGATTGAAAGCTTCAATAAGGAAGATCAATCGCGTAACTTCAGTCAACAGGTTAAAACCTTAAAGAAGGACCCTCAAACTAGATCGACTGCTATTTAAAACGAAGATGGGGAGCTACAAGTAGACGTTAAAAATATTTTAGATACTTGGGCCGCTTATTTTGAAAATCTTCTCAACTTAAGTGACCAGCAACAAGTCGGGCGACGAGCAAAGCTTATTTGTGCGTCAAAGGTACATGTAGACGAACCAACCAAAGAGGAATTCGAAGCGGCGCTGTCAAAATTAAAACGCAGCAGCTGGTATCGACGATATAACATCCGAAATGATTGTACATGGTGGCGAATCTCTATCCTTAAGATTGTTTGAACTTGTTCAAATGATCTGGAGGACTGAAACCATGCCACAGGACTAAAACACAGCTATGCTGAATGCTGATACCAATCCATAAAAAAGGCGATCACCTACAATGTGCAAACTACAGAGGAATCGCTCTCCTTTGCACAGCATATAAGATCTTTTCCTACATTTTGCTATCCAAAATCAATCCTTTTGCTGAACAACTGTTTGGAGAATATTTGTGTGGTTTCCGGTGGGGCCGAGGTACTACCGATACTTTTCTCGATAAGGATGATTTTGGAAAAGTGCCGAGAGTTCAACATACCTGTGCACCAATTCTTCATTGATTTCAGGCAGGCCTACGACTCTCCCGAACGAGAGACTCTATGGTCTGCTCTGGTGTCAATGGGAATTCCTAGTAAACTGGTATCACTATGCAAAATGACAGTACAAACTCTCAATGCTGTGTAACGAGTAGAGAACGAAATATCAAAGTTTTATAAAGTCGACTCCGGTTTAAGACAAGGTTATGCTATCTCTCCTATACTTTTTAATTTAGCCTTGGAATATGTGTGCCGTCAAAAGAAACTACCGATTAATAACAATATCTTGTCAATAAACTCAGTACAGATGATTGCTTACTCTGATGATGTTGTCATCCTCGGCCGAAGTGAAGCTGTTATGAGTGAGACTTTGAAGTCGCTTGAGACTTGAGAGTGGTGCTAGAAAAATTGGTCTGCAAATTAACTACAATAAAACCAAACATATGAATGTTTCAAGAGAGGCTGAGAAGAAAGATTTGATGCGCGGCGATGAACGAATTGAGGGAGTTGAATCTTTTAAATATTTGGGATCAATGCTTGACTCACACAACAGCATACTTACAGATCTAAAAGCTCGAACCGCTGCAGGTAATCGAACTTTCTACTCAATTTAACCTCCCCTTGGATCACCGTTTGTATCAACTAACACCAAGCTCAAGTTATACAAGACATTGATTGGACCGGTTGTGATGTATGGGCCACAAACGTGGACCCTTACACAAAATGACGAATCGCATTTATCTGTATTTGAGCGTAAGATCCTACGCTACATTTTTGGTCCACTTAAGACAGACGATGGAGAGTATAGAACCCGGTATTATAACTTTGAGATCAGAGACCTTCTTCAGGGTCCTGATATAATAGGTTGTATCCGTTCTAATAGGATTGCTTGGTTTGGGCATGTTCTACGAACCGATTCACAGTCTGGAATGATTAGAAAACTGTACGTTAGTACTCCAGGGAGTGGGCGACCGCGAGGTAGACCACGACTACAATGGGAGACTGACGTAATAAACGACCTTAAAAAATCGGCTGCCATGGTAATTATGTCGCTGTTGCGAACAACCGTGGTGAATCTTCAAAGCTGTTTAGCCTGGCAACGCTCCTACAAGGAGCATGAACGCCTTTAAAAAAAAAAACTAAACACTGTTAATGAAATACTCTAGGTATTCCAGTTCCGTATTAAATTATTTCTAAGCACACGAACCACTTACAAGTATAGTTATTCTATGAATGGTGTCGATTGTCGAAACAGTTGTGGAATCAAAATGTAGACGAACCTCTACACCGTCGCTCAGTTGTTGGACATTTAATCAAGTCTATGAAAAGTATTAATTTTTAACAGCCTCAATCGAAGATTAGCAGCTCGTTGTTGAAGTTGGCTTTAGAATTAGCGTTACAATTGGAAGTAACAAGAAGGGAAACAATACGTGTAAATCGGTTAGGAGCAAAAGGAAGATACCAAAAGCTAACTTCTTCGGCTCCTCACTCCCGCTCATACAGAAAACTTTAAATTTAAAGGGAATAGTCTCCTGGTGTAATGTTTTATGCTCATGTTTTCATCGAAACATACAAGAAAGGGTCGAACTACTCGATGGACAACTCAGCAAGTATTATATATATTCAATATGATTAAACAATAAACAACACCGTTTGTCTGACGTTTTGTTTAAACAAATAGATGCTTTGATAGGAAGAAAAAAAACCTCAGATACGAAGCTGCTGCAATCTTCCAATATGCATCAGGGCAAGGTTGGCTTCTGGGTTATGACAAAAATAAGGCACTTCTGAAGGAGGGTCTCAGACGATTATGTAGTGGTTAATATATTTAAATCCAAATAATTAACCACCACAAACTCATGACATAAACCAACGCTACTTAATGCATAAACCAATGCTACGACAACTGGAGCAATTAACTCGGTTTGGCCTATCGAACTCCAGGAATAGGTCAACGAGCTCGAGTTTTCGTGGTAGATCGCCATCTACATACCGAACTCAGTCAAGAGCAAGAAGGAGCTCTAGGAATAGAAATGGTTCATGTTATTACCATCGAACGTTTGGAGCAACGGCACGCAAATGTAGATCTCCGTGCTCATTTGGTCAGACTACATCCAAAACCACCATGGATGTAGAACCAAAACTTCAAAAAAACGTTTAAAGCTCGAGGTTGAGACGGCTGTATCAGAGAACAGTAACTCCAGTCGTCTATTTATTTTCGATAAAATAAACGAACAAACCTTTCTCATCGACACAGGAGCAGACCTCTCGGTGCTCCCAGTCAATAACAATCGATTAACTACAAATAGCTCCAAATCAACAGGTCTAGTTTTATCAGCTGCCAACGGCACGATAATCAATACCTATGGAACAAAGCTCCTACAGGTAGATATCGGCCTAAAACGAACATTCACACACGCTTTCATGTTAGCACAAGTGAATCGTCCGATCATTGGCGCTGATTTTCTTAGTAAATTTGGCCTTTTAGTCGATCTCAAACGAAAACGGCTGATTGATACAGCTACCCAGCTGTCAATCCATGCCACAATGGTTAGTGTTGATACGCCAACACCTATCCATTATACGATCGATAACGATTATGGCCTGCTACTAAAGAAGTTTCCTTCCCTAACAGCAGAGCCGAACTACAATTTACCGGTCAAACATAACGTGGTACATCACATTGTTACCACTGGGCATTTGCCTGTATCAAGACCACGCAGACTAGACCCGATTCGTCAAAAAGCTGCGTTCACAGAATTTCAACACATGGTTGAACTTGGAATTTGTCGCATTTCTTCTTCCTCTGTATCTTGTCCGCTTCACATGGTTCGAAAGAAAGATCTCGACTGGAGACCATGTGGAGATTATCGCAGATTGAACGCGGTCACGATTCCTGATCGTTATCCGATACCGCACATACAAAATTTTTCGATGAATTTGTATGGTTGCACTATCTTTTCTAAAATTGACCTTGTTAGAGCTTATCATCTCATTCCCGTCGCGAATGAAGATATTCACAAAACTGCAATTACCACTCCATTTGGCCTCTTCGAATTCACCCGAATGCCATTTGGTTTACGTAATGCTGCACAAACGTTTCAGCGTTTCATAAATGAGATCGTTCGAGATTTAGACTTTGTATTCGTCTACATCGACGATATTTTAGTGGCATCGATAAATGAGGAACAACACAAACTTCATCTGGAACAACTATTCCAGAAACTAAGCGAGTTTGGCGTTCACATAAAGAGTTCAAAATGCGTTTTTGGCGTAAACACTCTCGAATTCCTCAGCCACACGATAACTCCTAATGGTATTCTGCCTTCTCAAGAACGAATTAATGCCATTACAGAATTCCCAGCACCAACATCAATCAAACATATTCAGCAATTCGTCGGTATGATAAATTATTATCATCGATTCATACCAAAACTAGCTGAAACACTAGCTCCAATTCATACACACTTGACCGCTTTACTAAAGAAGCCCAAGACTCCGAAAAATTTCACTTGGCCAAACGAATGTCAACTCGCATTCACCAAGTTGAAAACTGAATTGGGCAATATCACGTTGTTAGTTCATCCACGTAACGATGCTGCATACAGTATCACTACGGATGCATCGAACATTGCTGTCGGAGCAGTGTTACAACAACGTAACAACGATTGTTGGGAACCACTGGGATTTTTCTCAAAGAAACTTTCTGACGCTGAAACTAAATATTCTGCATTTGATAGAGAGCTACTTGCAATATATCTAGCAATAAAACACTTCAGGTATTTTGTCGAAGGTCACGAATTCACAATTTACACCGACCACAAGCCTCTCACTCGTGCAATACAATCTAAAACGGAACGAAACCCAAGGCAATCCCGCCACTTGGATTTCATAAGTCAATTTACTACCGACATCCAACATGTGCAAGGTAAAGACAACACAGTCGCGGATGCATTATCTCGTGCATCCGACAACGAAACTGCATCAGTTGAGACTCACTTCAACTACGATGCTATCATCGCTGCACAAAAAGCAGACTTAGAACTTCAGAATTTACTTTCTGGTTCCGTATGTCACACTAGTTCCTCAATGAAACTAGAGCTTTTTAAACTTCCAGGATTTGAAATAGTCTGCGAAACATCAACGGGTAACAATCGCCCATACATCGCAGAACCTTTACGAAAAACGATCTTTAATACTTTACACAACTTATCACATCCTGGTATCAACGGTACTCGTAAATTGATTGCATCTAGATATTTTTGGCCTAGCATAAATAAAGATATTAATCACTGGACAAAATCTTGTTTATCTTGCCAACGCTCTAAGGTCCAACGACATACAAAAAGTCCAATAGGACAATTCGAAATTCCACAATCTCGTTTCGAACACATCCACATAGATATCGTAGGTCCACTTCCTCCTTCTAATGGATGTTCATATATTCTAACTTGCGTTGATCGATTCACTCGATGGCCAGAAGCTTTTACTATGTCTGACATGTCTGCTGCTACCATAGCCACGACATTTGTCAATAACTACGTATCACGATTGGGTGTTCCACTGCATATCACAACGGATCAGGGAACACAATTCGAGTCAAAACTTTTCTCCGAGTTAACAAAACTTTTAGGCTCACATCGGATACGTACAACGGCCTACCATCCACAAGCAAACGGAATGGTAGAACGTCTTCATCGACAACTAAAAGCTGCACTTATGGCCAGAGGCAACACTATTCAGTGGAGCTCCGAAATACCAATAATTCTTCTAGGTATTCGAGCTACAGTGAAAGAAGATCTGAAGTGCTCACCCGCAGAACTTGTCTACGGACAAACAGTGAAACTGCCCGATGAGTTCTTCGTTGAAAATCCTCTTTCACAGCTGCCTACTCATGATACAGTCATTGATCAACTTCGAAATACAATGCACAATCTAATTCCAACAGCTACACGACAAACTAAACAAAATGACATTTTTGTTCCGAAGTCGCTAGAAACCTGCGACTACGTTTTCGTCAGGGTTGATAAAATTCGCACCGGTTTACAAACCCCATATGAAGGTCCATACAGAATCATACGACGTCTACGAAAACATTTCGTAATCGACATCAAAGGCAAACAACAATCTGTCTCGATCGACAGGTTGAAGCCTGCGTATGGTATTTCTTGTTCAGCTGATCGTTCACCAGCTTCTCGAACACACAAAGCTGTTCATTTCGAACAGACACACTAAGCGGGGGCTTTCATCTACGAGCGGGGTACTGTAGTGGTTAATATATTTAAATCCAAATAATTAACCACCACAAACTCATGACATAAACCAACGCTACTTAATTCACGCCATCCATACGAGAAATTACTTAATTAATTTATATAATTAATCGATCAATTAATTGATTCGAAAAACGAACCAACAAATCGATTTCAGGTTCAATGGCTTTCGTTGCCAATTTTGGTTGGCGGTAAAATTATTATAAAACTTCATTCCTTTGAATGCGATCGAGCTTTTCGCACCGTATTAATTTCTACCAAAGTTATGTGAATTACTAAAATTGTTTTTCAATAATAATAATTAAAAACAAGAAAATTGTTATATTAACATTTAAGATAATATTGTATATATTGTTTATTCAATAAATTATAAAGAATAAGTGCTGTGTTATAAATCATAAAATCATTAAATCACACATACAATATATACAATTAGCATCAATTACATAGGTAGAACCTCTTCATAGGTCTAAAAGTTTTTTCAGGAGACTCACAAGTCTGAACTAATACGTATTCTTCTACGTTTCCCGAAAAAAAAAATATGTGCAAATAAAATAAACAATAGTTTGTGCCCACCCACTCAAACCGTATATAAGCAAAAAAGTCAATTCTCTAACGTTTAAAATCATAAGAATTTTATGCATAATTCATAAGGTTATTGGCTAATAAATTTAAAAAAATTAAAGATAACTGTCAACATAAACTTTTTGATACAATATGTTGCATGCAATATCTTCTTCTTGCATAATGAAATGACATTTACATTTTCTAATCCATCATTATTGTGTGTACATATCTGCTTTGCAGTTTTTGTTTGCATAAACGAATAATATGCTATTTAAAAACTAAAAGTGATATTACGAGTATAATCAATGAATTTAATGATATATTATTTTTATAATTTTCTTAATTTTATTTTCTCATATCACAGGTGAAAGTTTTTTTTATTTATTTCTATATTATTTGTGATTAATTTTGGTATAATGAAAAAATTAAAAATTTTATATAATTTGTTTTTGTAATTTATCATTTGCTTTTTTTTAAATTTCAAAAATTAAGCTGTCTGTCTTTTTTTTTTGTTATTTAGTGGTAGTACACATGCGTGAAATTATGAAGTATATAGTGTACGTAAAACACACATTTAAAATCGAATGGATGAATGAATATTTCTGAATTTTATTAAAATGATTTAATTATTTTTAAAATAAAATTTTAAAAAAAAATGAGATTAATCGATGGTTGAGTTAATATTTTGAGTTTCATGTCACGTTTATACAATTTTACTTTCAACTACTACAATTTTTACTTTCAATAATATTGAATGTTTTTATATTAAAAGTAAATAATGCACGTTCAACGCTTGTTTCGAATAATCAAACCCAAGTGGCTCATTAAGACACGTTTCTCAATTTTAATTCCATAGTACGTAATCAAAAATCAAAATGATTTTATCTGTGAATTACTCTGTATGCAATTTAAATGTCCCAAAGCTTGAACGAAGCCAAACGAGCAAGGCAAAAAAGGAAGCATATTTATAATATAGATAAAAATTTTACGCTTTAACCAAACATAAAAATGCAGAGAATTTGAATGTTCCAAAGATCTAAAACTTAATTAAACTAATCAAACCAATAATAAAATTAACCATCTGCTCAAGAATGATAATTTCCATTTCGAATTATAAAAAATATTCAATACAATTTGGTTTCTTTTAGACATAAACAACAATTAAGCGTGAAAGAGTGAAATTAATTGCCTTCTTGCTAATAACAAATCAAACTGTACAAAAATGCTGCTGTAATATAAAAAGAAAGCAACAATAACAGTAACAATGGAAATTATGTTGTTATTGATCTTGAACTATTATTCAAACCACAAAATTCTAACTTCAAAATATCCAATTAAATGAAATATTTATCAAGTTTATCGAACTTGATATTGAAAATCATATATTACAAAAAAATTGCAAAACGATTTTATTTCTTATTTATAACTAAAAATAAAATTTAAATTTTATAACCATATAAATAACAACATTTTGTTATAAAAATACGACCACTACACATCCTACTACCTATAATTGTTAACTAAATTTAATAATAAAAAAAATATAATAACTCTTTATTTAGTATGAATTAATGGTGTTAAGATATTACATTTTTTATGTAGGCGGTTGTTAAGTTTACAAAGGAAAAACAAAAAAAAACATATTGTTAATTTGATTTTTTTTAAATAAAATCACCAAAAGTATAAAAATAGGTCCTTCATAGGTAACAAATTAAAAATGTTTTTAGGTTATGTGTTGTTAGTAAAAAGTTTTTGACATTGGTTATTGATCTAGATAAAGTTGAATTAAAAAATATATTTCGAACTGTATTTTTTAATATCATTTTTTAGTATAAGCTTACTTACTATGTATCACAGAAAAAAGTATTTAGCGTATTATAAATTTCGTAAAGTGAAAAATGAAAACTATTCACGCAATACATGTTTTTTTACTTTTTCGCAAATCGATTTAAAGTTAGAATGCAAAAGTGCTTTAATAAAATACATAATAAATTTGCTCTATTTGTATAAAAAGTACACACGGTTAAGTTAGTAACTTTAGAATGCTATGTTCTATCTTTTATTTTTGGATTACATACATATATTATATTATTACGATTACAGAAAAATCTAGACGATTACAGAAAAATCTAGACGATTACGGTCACTTCCAGGAAAATCAAATCAACAAAATACTACAACAAATTAAAGAAATGAATAGTGTTGTTGTACTTCTTAGAACATGGGTCGCCAATGAATAAAATTGAATGATTTTATGAATCAAATCAACGTAACGTAAAATAATCGAATATTCTAATATTTTCTCAAGGTTTCTAAAAAGTGACCTCAAAATTTCTAGAGATTAAGCAGAATGTATATAAGCAATTGCCTTTTGTAGAATAGAATTAGTGTGTTATTTTAAACCTGCGATAGTGAAGTTATAATTATAAAAGTGATTTTTAAATTAGTTTTTGTGAATAAAGTTTAAAGTGTTATTAAGTAGAAATAATTTGTGTATTATTTTAAACGTTGTATGAGTTTCTGAAGCTGTTGAAAGAATATTCTAGTTAGGAATATTGTTTGCTGTATTGTTTTCTTATTGTTGTAGAACAATTAAGTTGTTGAATACTTAATAAAACCTGTTGTTTGTGCTTACGAATCAGTAATCGAACTCAGGAAGAGATTGGAGATTGCGTTTATCGAATTGTGAGTAAGGCCAATTCGAAGGAAGTTTGGAAAAACGTAACAATATTATATATTTATTTTTGTATTATTATTGTATTGCTAGTTCTATATTTTTAGTTTTTATATAATTATTTTTGTTGGATAGTTATTATTTACATGTAAACTAAAGTGCATAGGTGCTTACTGCCAACAACTTACCAGTCAATCCGAAACATAAAACCAGTTCAAACTTATTTACATAAAATTAAGTATAGAATAATCGAATCAAAAATTGAAAAAATCTTGTGGGATGGAGTCACCTTAGAATATGTATGGCAAGGAATAAGGATCTGATTAGTGTTTGAGCGATATTGAACAATGTGGTGGGGTGTCCACCAAGCACTTGTTTTTTTGAAAGCTGTTAATGAGCCTAACAATGTACCTAACAATCGAATTGGATGAAACTTGGTACATAGCATTTAGTACGATTCACAACAGTTCTGCATCCCAACTTCCGGTTTTTCACTTCCGGCAAAATTTGTTTTTGCAATTTTTTACATTTTTCTCAGTGTCTTTATTCACACTACAGCGTACAATAATGTAGTGATTATGATGAAACTTATGAAAAAGTTTTCAATTAGAATGAAAATCATAAAAAAATGCGTATCAACTTTGGAAACACATCGATCAAAATGGCGCGTACCATCATACTGTATACTTTTCTCACTTTGTTTTTAAAGTTTGTTGAGAGCTTACAGATTTTGTTTATTAATCAATTTTGATGACATGTTGACAAAAGATGTAGATTTTAATGATAAAGAATAGATTAGTTTCTGGACAGAAATGGGATAAGTGGTAAGGGAGCATCCGGATTCCGGAGCACCTGTTTTTTTAAACTTCAATAACATCAGTTCCTGATAATTGATTTTGATTAAACTTGTAAAAGTTCTGTTGTCAGTTTGTCACTGCCGGCAAAAAAGTTTTTTTTATTCGTACAACAGAATTTATGTCTATTGCGATAATACAGTTTTTAGACCAGTATCTTTCAGGCTGATTCTGACATACCCTCACAGATGTAAAAATAGTTATAGCAAAGACTTTTCTCTTATCTACGACTAAAACCTCTTAAATGCGATTCTGTATGCAGTCACAACTGTGAGACGTCAAAAAATAACATCTTAACGTAAGACCATCAAACATGGTCATCTTAAGCATCATAAATTAAAGTTTCATATTTTTTTATTTGAATTCTTGGATGAAAAATTATATTAATAAAGGATAAAATATTAATTATGAATTATTTATGTTATTATTATAAAATTTATAATAATTATCTATATTTTATTTTAGTTTGAATCAAAATTATAAAACAAAATATATATTGATATATATTGATATTGATTTTAAATAAAATGGCGATTGAAAATTTCATATTTGCAATATCAAACTTTGACGTTTCATGTTGTTTTAGGAAATTTTGCAAATTTTATATAAACTTTAAGGAAAAACAATCATTCTTTTCTCATAAATTTATTGCAAAATAAATAATAATTAATATATGGTATAATTTTATATTAATTGTATATAAAATATTATAAAATTAAATACATTTTTGATTTTAAGATTGATATTCAATAAACTGGCGGTTGAATATTTTCACAAACAAAAATTATTAATACCTTAAAAAATTTTCTAAAACATAAACTTGATTTTTATAAAAAATTATTATATATAATATACCATAATTTTTAATAATAATTTATATGGTATTTTAATTTGTACATATTTAAATTATTTAAAAAGAAAATATGACATTTTATAATAATTTTGTTTATAAAAATAGGCGTTTGAAAGATCTCCAAAATATATTTGTAGAGTTATGATGAGGTTTTTTATGACAACGTTCACAGAATCGCAATTAAGATATTCCTCTTAAAAAATTTGTCATAATAAAAATAATCATAGCTAAGACCTCTTAACTTAGAATCAGCCTGTATATCTGTTTTTAAGTAAGGTATCTTGCCTTGAAAACAGGCAAAAATGGAAAAAACTAGTAACAGCATGAAAACTTTTGGATAAGGAAGAAAATATTGTGCAAATGATGGGAAACATAAATTAAAGGTTATCCGAGTTACGAGGGTGAAATGGGGTGTTTTTAGCGGTAGAAAATGGTTTTTCACGATTTTCAGTGAAAAAAGTTTAAAGTAAAAGTTGTAGGTAATAAAAAGGTCTATAACTTTTATATAAGCCATTTTTTCACATAACCTAAAACTTGTCGTGAAAAAAGAAATAACCGAGAAAAAAAGGTCTTTTCGTTTTTAATTTTTACCTCAACAAAAAAATTTTTTTTTCACACAATTTGGTGAAAACGTACATGTAATTTTTTGGAATCAAAATATTTATTTTTATGTTTGATTTTGATTTTAAAACAAAAAAGTGACCTCATTTTCACACGAAAATTCTCCTGGAGATTCTGCTGGAAAGAGTTTTTTCAAAAAAATCAGTAACCTTTATTTTTGTTGAAACGTGAAATGAAAACGTAAAACGTGAAATAGGGTGAGTTTTTAGGGATAGAAAATGGTATTTCACGATTTTCAGCGAAACTAGACCTTCTATCGAGAAAAGTTTAAGGTAAAAGTTGTAGGTAATATAAAGGTCTATAACAGAGATGACCAAACTTCGTTACACGTGGAGCCGGATTTCAATAAATTCTCGTTACGAGAGTCAACAAAAAAATATCAAAGTTGTTATGGAATTTTTATTTCCTTGCAAGTTGCATTCACCGTCTTCAAGCAAATACTTTAATTATGAATACATATACATACATATATTTAAATTTTGTAACAGCTATTGATTGCTGTTAGATGGCATATGTATTTGTAACTTCTTTGAAATCGGGTTCATAGTTCGTTAGGGCGGTACGACGCTTGTAAGTTGTGAACGGTGTTATTTGTAAGTTGTGAACGTTTCTTGGATGTTATAAATTTCATTATTGGAAAAAGTGATTCACAACAGTGTGAATGATGTGCCGAATATGAACAGTAATCTGCAAGCAGTTTTTTTTTCAAATTGGGGTACTTTGATTGAGACAGTCGTTTCCAAAACTACAGATTGATCCTGTGGAACTTTTATTCAAAATATAATTAGGAATCGATAATCCATCGTTAATAATAAGCTTTGCTTCTAAAAATAGGACGACTTAATTGTAAGAGATGAAAGGTCGATGTGTTCGATAACTTTATCGGCAGCGTGTAAAAGAATCATTAAACGTGTCAAAAAAAAATCATACTTTTGGCTTAAAACCTTCATTTTAAGTAATAATGAGAAATGTTGATGGTCGGGATTGGTATATGAGAACAGAAGCTTGATTGTTGAACTATAAGTGTGTCAAAAAAATAACGTCAAGTGTGTCAAAAGAATAATTTTCATTTATTTTTTTGCCCAATTTTTTGAGAAACATAAAATGGGAAACATTTTCGATTAGAAGCATTTGTCAAATAAAATTAATTATTTGTATGACAAAAAAAACGGTTTTTTAATTGAATCAACTTAACATATCATCTTGCTAGATTTAATCTTGATTGATTGAATCATCTTGGAAAAAGTTTGAATTTTGATTTTGTTAGAATTTTTGCAATATTTTTAGAATTTTGAAAAAAGTTTCAATTCTTAATTTTGTAATAACTATTACAATGTTTTTAGAATTTTCAAAAATCGTTTAAATTATTAGAATATTTTGGGAATTTTTGATTTTATAATATTCTCTTGAATATTTTAGGAATTTTGAAGGAAGTAGCAAATTTTGATTTTATTATAGTTTTTGGAATCTTGGAAAAAGTTTGAATTTTTGATTTTATTTATTGTTATAATTTTTTGAAATCAATTCAATCAGACCCCTTTTATTTGAAAAAAAAATTAAATTATTTATTTGTATGACATGAAATGTAATTGAACATGCATTTGTTAGATAATGGATTATTTGTATTTGAAAAGTTGAAATCGTTGAACGCTAAATGGAAAGGTTTTTGAGTAGTTTGTTGAGTGTATCATCTGTTCACTATAAACTATGTTAATCTATGATCTGTTATAATTTTCCGGTAACGTATTGATGTTTCGTGTTAGTTCTGCAATAAACTTCTAAACGATGTATATTAAACATTTTTTTCATATTGAATAAACATCGCTGCCTACAACTAAAAACCAGCACTCATAAAAGCCTTTTGCGGAAACCTTATTTAAAAATCCTTAACCCAGACCAAAGTTTTGATATTTCAGAACTTTGAGATGTCAGCCCCTTCATGTTTTACTGTTGTACACTCAGTTTTCTATCATGAATTTTAGAGAGTTTATTCTCAAGACGAGGAAAGTGGTTTAACATTTTTGTAGTTAAATCGCGTTAAAAAGCTAAATTTTTTTAACAAAACTCAGAATCGTTTGAATAAGATCAGTACAACTTTATCTTTTCCTTGTAATGCTAGGTTGGGAACTGAAGATTCTCCATTATATGAGTTAAGAATACACAGTCATTAATCCATTGATCATCCTTTAATTCCGGATAGTGTTTTTCTTTGAAAAAATTTGCTGATAGGTGGGGAAATAGTTAATTTTTTGTTTGTTTTAATTAACGAATGTTATCCCATTTTTCGATATTTTGGATTAAGATCTGGTAATTTACTGGTAATTTAATTACAACTTTATTGCAATTTTAACATATTTGTTTAACACTTGTTTACGAATTACGCCAATAGCCTACGGCAAAAAGTGTAAACAATTTTAATAAATTTTTAAATGTTATTAAATTTTTTCATTGCTTTTCGTGAGCCGCACGCGTTCTTTCAAACAGCCGCATGCGGCTTGAGAGCCGCAATTTGGCCATGTGTGGTCTATAACTTTTATATATGCCATTTTTTCACAGAACCAAAAATTTGCCGTGAAAATAGAAAAAAACGAGGAAAAAAGGTCTTTTAATTTTTAATTTTTATCTCCAACAAAAAACACAATTTTGTGAAAACGTACCTTATTATGTCCCTAATACGCTGTAATTTTTTGAAATCAAAATATCTATTTTTCGTTTGATTTTGATTTTAAACCAAAAAAATGACCTCATTTTTCACACGAAAATTCTCCTGTGCTGGAAACCATTTTTGAAAAAAAATCAGTAATCTTTATTTTTTTTGAAACGTCTACTTTTAGATGGTATAAAAAAAAATTAACATTACCATGGAAAAAATTTAGATTTTTTAAGGATTTCAACGATAAATTTTAACAAATAATGAATATTTTTAAACAATCATTGAAAAATAACTCTTTAATATAAAGTTTGTTCGGTTTTTCTCATTTCCTGCAAAATAGTTCAGTATTTATAACTTATGTTATGTAAATTTTTATTTTTTTTACACCATCTAAAAGTAGACGTTTCAACAAAAATAAAGATTACTGAATTTTTTAAAAAAACTTTTCAGCACAGGAGAATTTTCGTGTGAAAATGAGGTCCCTTTTTTGTTTTAAAATCAAAATCAAACGTAAAAATAAATATTTTGATTTCAAAAAATTACAGCGTATTAAGGACATAATAAGGTACGTTTTCACCAAATTGTGTTTTTGTGGGAGATAAAAATTAAAACCGAAAAGACCTTTTTTTCTCGGTGTTTCTATTTTCACGTCAAATTTTAGGTTATGTGAAAAAATGACTTATATATAAACGTTATAGACCTTTTTCTTACCTACAACTTTTATTTTAAACTTTTTTCGATAGAAGGTCTAGTTTCGCTGAAAATCGTGAAATACCATTTTCTATCCCTAAAAACTCACCCCATTTCACCCTTGTAAATCGGATCACCTTTAATTTATGTTTCCCATCATTTGCGCAATATTTTCTTCCTTATCCAATAGTTTTCATGCTTTGTATGAGAAGGAACCGATAAGCTTTTGATCGATAATGGGCAAAGTGTTGGGAGCCTCCGGAGCACCTGTTTTTTAAAATTAAAACTAAAATCTATAACAATAGTTAGCCATTGGTTGAAGTATTTGATTGATGGATATAAGCTCACTATATATCCTTATCCTGAACATTTTATTTCCAGAGCTGTCAGACAGAAGTCAGCATATGCATCAGCGTCGCCAATATCTTTTATAAAAAGTTAGGCATATTAAGTGATAATATAATAAATTATAAATTAACATCTCTGAATATCCGAAGATACCATGCCAACTAGAGATTAGGATCAATTAAGTTTCTTTGATAAGACGTTTCGACAATTAAGTTTCTTTGATAAATTTATTAGCATCGACTTTAAACTTTTGAGGATTAAAGTTATCAGGGAAAACCCACGACGGTAACAAATTCCAGAGATGAGAGCCTCTGTTTAAAAAGTCATGCTGGAAACTAAAAATTCCTTACCGGAATTGACAAACCGGAATTTGGTGTGCAAAATTATATGACAAACATTACAAAAGCCTTAAGTTTCATCAACATTGAATGTCATAGATCCAATGACAAATTTGGAAAAGACTTCAGATTTTTTATATTTATGTAAACCCGGAGGCGTTTGCAGATCATATCACAATTTTATCAAGACTTCATTCGTTTCCAATACAAATTCAGCGTAATCAATGTTTCAAATTTACATAAAAACCTCACAAAATAAGATAGCAACTGTTTCAAATTTCAATTACAAATAGCTGACATGATGACAAACAAAACGGTAGTAAAATTGACCCAAATCAGACCCAAAGAACTTCCCATTCAGGGAGTTGAAAACATACAATTAATAAAAATAAAGTGTAGTTTCAAATTTTCTTCTGCAAAGCATACCAGAGCTAGAGCTAGAACCACAAAGTTAACAGCAATAATCACAACATAAATATATTACTTACTTACGTATACAATACAAATAAAAATATGAGTAAATAAATGAATCGTTTTGTCGATTATGTGCTTTGCCAAAACAAAACGCCTACATACAGTAACAAAGGTTAGTCAACAAAAACTCTTAACAGGATCAGACTAACAATGAATCGTAAAAACGATATCATGAATAAAATGTTGGCTCAAGTAATGGTAGACTGAGGAGTTGAACAGGAAAGTAACGTTTCTTCGCGTATATTGACCAAAAGCACTAACAATATTAACAATTATTTATCCATGTTTACCATACCATAGTTTTAAAAAAAATATAACACAGAAAAACTATATCAGTAAATAATTATAAAATTAAAAATAACAATTGTGATCAATTTAACTACAACTAGCAAAATTAAAATTATAAAATTCCGGTGATTAAAATACAATTTTTATTTATTTTACATAAATTATAGTTTTTCTATTTTTAGAGCATTTGGATAATTTTGTTTTTGTTATTGAAAACGGAAATTTCGCTGAATTTACTTTTTTATGTGCACATTTTTATAAAGATTTTTTAATTGAGATCAAATTGATAAGTTGTTTGATTATTATTTTTATACATTTATCACAAATGTAGGTTGATGGTGAGCTGTTTACTTGAATGATCATTAATAGAATATAGTACTTTTTTAACTTCGCATACAACCTTTATGTATTGAAACTAAGTAGAGATAAAGTAAATATAGTTCGACGATATAGTCAAAAGTTATTCACACATGTAGGGAAAAATATCGAAAACAAAAGAAAATTTAAACAATGGCTCAAAACGACACATTTGTGAAGCGAAGAATCAAAAAATGAACTTCTAGTGATCACACCAATTACTTTGCTTCATTAAAATTCACAACATGATCAAACCATTCAAAACGTATTCATCCAATCTGTTTCTAAATTTTTAAATAAAAACCAAACAATAAATAACTTTTAGGGTTCATTCACACAATAGATCAATCACAATTTTCAAAGATTTTTAGAATTCCGTTCTCCTTTCAACACAAAACGAAATACAAAATAATAATAAAAAATTGACCTTATGTAAACAAACCCTATAAGATATTTAAAAATTAAAAGAACAAAAAATCTTAACATCTGTTATATTACATGCGTTCCTTTGGAACAAAATAGCTGCTCAAAGCAGCTTTTGAGTAGATCACCAATGGAACGCCGAAAATTTGAAAAATTTTCAAATATAGTCACACAATTTTATTATGATCAAAATTTTTTAATTTGGGCTGATATTTAGATCTGACTGGTCCATTTTATTATTAAAAATACCAAAACAAGTTTATAACCGATCTACATAAAATCGAAAAATAAACTGCTTTTCAACTACACAACTTGTTCGCGGTAGAGTAGATCAAAGCAAATTTGAGTAAGTTTGATCTTCAATGGAACGCGACTATTATATCATAGAAAAACAATGTATTCATAAAAATTAATTTACCTAAATAATTATAATGCAATTAAACAAAAAAAATTTTTGTTAATTCCATTCACGAACAAAAAAGTTGTTAATTTGAAATTCTATCCGTCATTGGTTTTAATCCATTTATGGTCACACACTATTTGATTAGTTTTTTAATACCACTAGCATAAATATTTTTTATTATTGATCTAAAAAATCATCATATTTCACTATGTATTAACATAAATTTTATTCACAATAATAATTAAAATTACTATTATTTTTTATAGCACTATATATATTATTTCTATTACATAAATTCACTTATTTTTTTTTTTTTTAATTCATTCACTTTTATTTCGAATTATCTCGCGGCGTAACTTTTTCTTTTTATATAAATTCTAAATCTAAATTAAATTTATTTTAGAACTCGATCTCATTGGTATTACATATTTTTTTTTTATAAAAGTGAACCACGATCATCGAAATTTACTGAACTTTATTTTTGTTTTTTTTTTTATTATCTCAATTTTAGTTTCTTTTAAAAAAACTAAAAGTAATTCACAATAAATTTAAAAAACGAAACTTTTTTTTTAAAAAAAGATCTTTCTACGATTAAGTTAATTTGTGAACTGAAATTTTAAAATTTAAAATAAATAAAAAAAAATTAAATTACACTATGAAAATATAATCCAAAATTAAACAGAACAACTGATCAACTGTGAACAAGACAACAACAAATATATACAATAAAAATAAAATTATAATGAAAGAGAAACGATAGTCAACAGACGCATGTTAAATATTTGTGAATGTGATTTTAGTGTTTTATAAAAATAGTTTTTAGTTTTATTACAGTTGGATAATAGTATATGATTTAACCAGCATATAAAATGGTTGTTATGCACGAGGATGAAGTTTATCCACGAGAGGTAGAGTGAGGAGCACAAACCAGCTGATGACCCGGATGAATAACAGTGAGAATTTACGAATGGGATACGATAGTTTGTCTACGGTTATAAAATACTCCATTCAATTTTAATTTTTACAGTTTCATTTTCAATTTTAAATTGAAATTCCAACGAATTTTTTTTAAATAAAAAGTGCTGTGTAGGAATTACAACAACACACATAGATACCTTTTAAGACCTAGGTCCCACAGCAACATGCATGTTGAGGTGTTGATGAACGCTTTTTAAACCTTTGTGAATTGTTCTTCCCGGGACTGTTGATTCGGACTAAGCACATTTCATTTATACTATGTACATCGGTGTGTTTCGATCAGTTGTTGATCTTTTGTTCCAAAAAACGTATTGGCTGTCAGATTTGTCTTCCAAAAATTTTTATATGTGTGCATAAGTGATGCTAGACTTTAAAAATTAGATTTCCTGATGCCGTATCAAAACTTCCCGATTTTTACCGTTTCTTTAAGGAAAAACTTACCACCAAGCTTTCAATTAAAAAAAATATGCATATATAGATATAAATCCAATTGTTTATATGGAAAAAACTTCTAAAACTACCACTATAACAATATTTGTTTCGATTCTTCATACACCTTGTGGAATAAGATAGTATTTCTATGAAATAGAGCATTAAATCTATCAAAATTGCGAAAGACGTTTTTTAAAAGAAGTAAATATGCCTTGATTTCGAGGTTTGCAAAAAATTTTAAAATTGCAATTTCAATACGTATAATCGAAATAATGATACAAAACAATTTTTTAATATGTTCAATATGCATCGATGCATAGTTGCAGGTGATTTTATTTTTCGTGTCGTAGTGTGAAAATATTCCTGAAACGCAGAAATATGTTATTGCTTTTGGGATTTTCGAAACGCTTGTTTCTATTTCCCTAAGAAATATCAGAAGGCTGAAATTTCATCGATTTTACTGTATACTATAAAGGCGATGAATGGCAGATTCATTTAAACAAAATTATTGAGTAATCAACATCTTTCTGGAAGCATACTTAAAAAATAGTTGTTGCAATCATTTTGAATAAGTTTAAAATTTAAAAAGCTTCTACAATTAATTGCGAAAAAGCCCGAACTTGTCAAGTTTTTGCCCACTTGCCTGTTTTAAATGAAATATCCCATAAACGGAAAAATCACCCGATCTAGCATTAATGTGTATTAATATAATGCTCATATATTTTAGATAGAACTGAGATCAAGGGTATTGCGGTCTATGATTTGAAATATCACATTTTTTTCGTTTTGGGGATGGGCTGGACATTGGCTAACTTCAGCACGAAAATAAATATCAGATCTATAGGATTTGTAGAAAATTTTGTTAAGAGAAGGTGCAAGTTCTTTTGAAAATGTTGTTAGAATAATAGGAGGAATGATGTTTAGAACGGAACTTTGCTGGTAGTTAACCACCTTAAGATTTTTTTTTGACAATTTTGGGTTTGAAATTAAGATCTTTCATATTAACTCCTGAAGACTGGATTTTTGATTTTTCTTTAGGAGTCTCTAAAACAGTCGAGATCACAGCAAAGCATTCCGCGAACAATGTGGTTTTTCTCGCTTGGTCAGTGACGATTAAATCACCGTCAATAATTGGAAAAAAATAGTTGGTACCAGACCTTAAAGAATTAATGGAACTGTCGGCAACTTTTGTTTCTTTTGTCAGAAATGGACATGGTAAAAAGTTTTGCCGCTTTCGCTCTGTCAATTTCTGTTTTTTTCGTTTTCGATTATTTGGTTTAATATACTATTGGGCTGTATAGATATTAGGACTTAAATCGTTAAGAAATTTTTGTTTTGGAACCAAGTATTAAATAATCTTTGTTTGTTTCTAAGGGCCAATTTGTCTGGAAAACAAATATTTTAGTTGGGGTTTCATTATTGAGAAGGGAACGAATTTATTGATACTAAAACATTTTAGTCAAACAAAATTTGTACCTTATTATTATTTTATTTTATATTTATTTTCCCTCGGATATAATGGCCAAACAACCTACCAGAGCTCCTGACATTCTTGGTCAAATTAGTAAATTGTTTTATTTGTTTTTGATAAATGATCTTTCGATGGTACAATTTAAAGTATCAGAACTTTTAGGTGGTTCATCCATAATTTGATTTCCACTTATTTAAAGTTACAAGTTCCTAAACAGTTTCAATCTAATCCTAGTCCTATTTGGGTTGCAGATTGGCAGGGGCTTAGAGATATATGTTTGATTCAAACATTTCTGCTTCTAATTTTTCAGAAATAATACACGTGGGTATGCGCAGGTTTATTTCGATAGATGGTTCTGAAGGCTGATCTTTGGGTTTCGGATAACTGTGAAGAAGCAAGAAAATTTAAAATAAATGCTCTTTAAAAAATGGCAAATATGGCCAATTTCAAAAAAGTTGCTAACACGAATTCAACAAATTACAAACCCATATCAATCTTGTCGGTTGTTGCTAAAATATTTGAGAAATTCATTAATTTTAAAATTATGAGCTTCTTAAGTCGTCAAAAATACTTAATGAAAGACAATGCGGTTTCCGTAAAGGAAGAGCGACGGGAAATCTACTTTCTTTGTCACACATATCTGGAACAGTCGGTTGAAAACCTTGGTGAGACTTCATTGCTGCCCAGCAATTCAAATCTTACTAATGATCTTGATTCGTTGTATGTTGCTGATTTGAAGGTACACAAACACACTATGGACGAACGCGTGTGTCTGCCTAGATCAAATCAATTTTACCTGAACAGAGTATCAATAGCAGCCAATCTTTTTAAGGTTCGAGTGACAAGATGTAGCTTTTCAAAGAATTTTTTTAACAGAATCTAGCATCTCTGGAATGCCTTACTGACGTGGGTCTTCCTTGATAATTGAAATCCATAAAACTTGAAAAATAGCGTTAAAAAATTCTCAAAGAGAATTGATCAATAGTGTGTGACCTTAGATCCCTAGTTAGCATCGTATCTTATACGATATTCAGAGATGTTAATCTATAATTTCTTATGGTTAACACTAAATAATGCCTAACTTTAAAAAAACAATACTGAAAAATTATCGGTTAGGGGGGGGGGGAGGGTCCGTAAAATGAATTAAAACGATTTATTTAATTTGATCAATTGAAAGAGTTTTCAAAACATTTTTTTTCATTTAGAATTATTACATTAATTTTATTAGGAATCGAAAAAGAAGTTTTATTTCTTAAAATAATTTAGTAAACAAACATCAAAATATTTGACACTCACTGTCAAACCAAATTAGATTTTTCTATGAAAAAAAACTTTCAAATAAGTCACCTCTTTAGGTTACTTATTCAAATAAGTAAGTCTCCACAGATAAGTTTCAAATAAGTTTTGGTTTAGAATACAGCCTGTGTTCCAATTAGCTGCTAAATTGTACTCAACTGCTAAATCTAAATTTGATTCGTCAAAATCGCCCAATTTATTTTAAATTTATGTGATTAAGTTGTCCGGTATTGATAAACACAACGATTTCTTTACAATCATTTAGAATTCAAGATTTTATTAAGATTTTTTTATCTATACGATAGCAATGGATCTAAACATTTTGTAATTTAGAATTATAAGACACTAGAAATGAATGTATTCAATTGAATAGAATAAAAATTGCTTTGAAAACGTAACAAAAGTTTTATCTCAATCCCGGTCGGTTTGGGAATCGAACCGGCGTCCTTCTGATCAGAGTTTATCGTTAACCATTTAACCAACTCGACCAGCGACGAGATGAAAATTTGTTTTTGAACGATCGAATTTGTAACGACGGACTATTTTCAATTTTTACTCTAAAATAATAGTATTCATATTCAAAGAAATTCGCTAATAATTTATTCTCTTCAATTGTAATAAGCACATTTGTTTGTACTACTGTACAAAAACATTTTTTTTGTTTACGGCTTAGTTACGTCACTCGATGTCAATTAATAATACATGTTTTACATAAATGATTGTTTAATTTGTAAAAAGACGAAACAGGAAACCTAATATGTGTATATAAGCGATCAAATTGTTTTGATCAAAAATTAGTTATAAATTTAAATCGAACTTAAACGAAGAAAAATTATTATGTAAATTTGAATCGAAACCGAGGCTAATTTTTATTATATAAAAATAAATTATTTGTTTTAAATTGTGATATCGAAGTTTTTTTATTTATTTATTTGAATGTAATGAGTTTTAGTGAAAATTGTTTGATAAATCATTTAGTAAATAAAATGAAAATGAAAAATGAATCTAAAACACAAATTCAAATACAAAAACGTGAAAATATTTATTCAAGTGAAGTAATAACGAAACCGTTCAACACACTTTTTATACCCAATGGCTACGGTGGTCGCTTCATTCCACACCGTTACATGTTAAATGCAAATATTCATAAATTTAATGTCAATCAACAAGCAACTAAAAAAGTTAATGATATTGCTGAGCTTCGAAATAGAAATAATTATTGGCGTGTAGATAAATTCGATCAAACTATGATGAGGGATATATTTCAAATTGACAGACCTAATTTGGTTTTATAATTTCATGATGCTTTTAATAAAGTTACGTTTAGTAAAATGAATTACAGCCTACAATCAACATTTGTTCCACAGGACTGGTTTTGGGAGAAGACAACATTCAAGAAATAAAATAATGTAATCCTTTTGTATTTTGATTTGTAAAATTTTGTTGATTTATTTTTGTACTGCTAAATTATTTTCTCTGTTAGCTAATTAATAGTTTCATTACATTATTCTTTGATTCATAAATGAGAGATTTGCAAGTGTATTTTGTTTGTCATAGATTCAATAGTTTTCCGGTTTAATATTTTGTTTTGTTTAAAAAAGTCCAATTTTCTCTACAACTTAACATCACAATTATTTTAATTCATTTTTAGTGTCAATTTTTGTCTTATTTTTTTTTTTATTCTACAAACACGTTCTACACGTTCTTTATTAAGATTTTTTATCCATACGATAGCAATGGATCTAACCATTATGAATTGAAATAATGTATTGGATCCGTATTGGAAAGATCCGTAACAAAAGTTTTATCTCAATTCCGGTCGGTTCGGGAATCGAACCGGTCGAGTTGCTTAAATGGTTTACCATAAACTCTGATCAGAAGCACGATTTTCGTATAGATAAAAAATCTTAATAAAATCTTGAATTTAAATTGGTTAGTGGCCATTCTCCACTAGTTAGGATTTGTCTCCCATATTCGTAGTTCCATAATGTTCTTCATTCAATGTCAACTTGGTTAAGGTATGAAGAACGGTAAAACGTGTTCGCAGAATAAAAAAAAGAAAAAAGACAAAAATTGACACTAAAAATGAATTAAAATAATTGTGATGTTAAGTCAATGGTACAAAAAACAATTTTTATCTCGTCGCTGGTCGAGTTGGTTAAATGGTTAACCATAAACTCTGAGCAGAAGGATGTCGGTTCGATTCCCGAACCGACCGGAATTGAGATAAAACTTTTGTTACGGATCTTTCGCTTGTCAAAGCAATTTTTCATTCTATTCAATTGAATACATTCATTTTTAGTGTCTTATAATTCCAATCATTTAGAAATAAAATATTGATTTAGTCAAATAGACTGAATAGATTTAGCACGTTTAGTACGTAATTTATCATCAATTGGAACGCAGTACCTTAAAATATTTTTCTACTTCCCGCCATAAAAAATGTACTTTTGAAATAAACATGCTGTTTTTCATGAGTAAATATTTGTTCATGAGTTGAGTAGTGAAATTTCACGAGTCGAGCGGTGAAAGTTCGCAAACGAAAAACGTTTTCATCTCTCTTTGGAAATGCTATTGCATTTTTCATATGCTATCGCAGAAAACATACATTTTTCTTTGATGGCAGATGAAAAGTCTATTTTCAAGCGGGCTTAACCCACTGTGAAAATGGTTTTTTTTCTTTCACGGAAAACAGCGTTTTCATCTCTTGTAGCCAAATCTACTATTTTATTTAATATCATAAACTATTCGCAACACCATAAATCAGTTATAAGAGATGAGTATTGAGTAATCGACTCAAGTCGCTGATAAAATAAAAAATTTAAACTCGATTTTCTCGAAACTTCAGTAATTGTTAGTATGTATAATAAAAAAATTAATACCAGTTTTTGGTTTTGTCGCCAGTTTTGTCTAGTGCCGGGAAAAAAATATCGATATATATGGATATTTATCAATGTTTCGAATAACGATAGCGGAATGATAACATATCGATACATCGATTCTTATCGATATATCGATAATTACAGATATATCTGTTTATTCTTTTATATCGATATTTTCTATAACTTTTTTAATATCACTTATAGTAGCAGTAATAAAATAAATGCTAAATTAAAGGGGTTGTGTTGTGACTTCTGGACAAGCAAAGCATTTTCAGACATATATTTTTTTTATAGAGATTTTTTGTAATTAATTAAAAAAATATTGCGACATATATTTTTTAGGGATTTAAAATGTTTACGCTTTAGGCCAAAGCTTCAACTTACACCACAACTAAATGTGGTAATTTAACACTTATACTCAAAAAAAACTAAGTAAATTATACAAATTTTTTATAAATATTTAATATACAACACACAAATTTTTTTGTAAGTTTACCAAAAATATTAGATAACAAAAAAAATTATTTGAAAAAACAAAAAATTTATTTGATTTACAAATTATTTTTCGATTTGAAGGAAAAAAATTTTAGTTTTATCAAAAAATTTTGTGTGTTGTTTATTTATAAAAATTTTGTAAAAGTGACTTTTATTTTTTGGAGTGTAAAATCATCACGAGTGAAAATGGGTCAGTTTGCATTTTCATGTACAAATTACTACTTTAACATAATTTTTTTCTAATTATCGAATGATGATATCAGAATGATAAAATATCGATACATCGATAAGTCGATATATCGATAAATCAATTTATCGATAGATCGAAATAACGATATATCGATATCTCAATATCTCGATTTTATCGATTTTTTTATATCGATATTTTCGATATTTTCTTAATATCGCCTAGCCCTAGTTTTGTGGCAGTGTGGCTAGAGTGCTAGACATTTGTTAAAAAATTTAGAAACAAGGTAAGTTTAAAGTTAAATTGTGCTCGAATTAAATTTCTGAAAAACTGAAACTAAAAAATTTTATGTAAAATAAGTAAAAAAAATTTAAGTGTAACTTTTTTTATAAAGGCTTATTCAATACCTTTTAAACAACAAAAAGTCCAATATAATCGGTTAACTTGTTTTTAGTAAATGGTACACAAAGTACAAAAAATATCAAACTAATAATATATTCAAACGCCTTTTTTCGAAAACGCTAGTCTGTAATTTTAGAATGTTTGGGGTAACTAACAAATCTTTAAAATATAAAGAAAAAAAGTTACTTTTCAAAATTTCCATGTTTGAAAAACGAAAATTTAAAAAAATCATTTAAAAATCTCAACAAATTTTGAGCCATCCTGTGTCAAAACCAGAGAAAAATAACAAAATAAAAAACATATATTAATTTTTCTACTATACTATAACGATTACCGAACTTTCAAGAAAACCGTAAATGCTCGGGTTCAAATCATCGGCAATCATGATTCGATTTTTCATCAATAATGGGCCCGATTCAGTAAAATTTTTTATTGAAAATTTCTGTTATTCTTTTCTGTTATTCATAAAATTCTTTTATTTTTTGTATGAAATTTTATAACGGGAAAATAAAATTTCATACAAAAAATAAAAGAATAAAATAAATTTTCGATAAAAGATTTTACTGAATCGGGCCCAATATCTATTGTTTTCGTATAGTGGTTAAGCCGCCAACCAATCGCTGAAATTTGTGTTTAAAAAGTCAACACACAAAACAATGAACAAAATTTTAATTTTAGTAACTTTTTTGTTTAAAATTTTGTCAGATTCACAAAATATTGTGTAGAATGTTACACCAGCACTATGTGTAAAACTTTACGTCTTTGGTATTTCGGAATGCGAATTTCACAATATTGTGTTCCCGTTCGGAAATAGGGTCCAAGCTTTTTTATCTGACAAAAATTTCAAACTTAAAACAAATAATTATTTCGATTTCTTTCGAAAACACTAATCTACTAAGAATAAGAAAAATAATCAAAAAGAATTACGGATCTTGCGTAGGTGCAATATTGTTTCGGTTGCCAAGAATCAAAAGCAATTTGAAGATATTCAAAGAACTTTTTTTTAGACGTATATTTTTTGGAGATGGGTGTTTTCAGAATTTTTGCTTGTGTTTGTTAATCATATTTGTGTGTTGAAAATTGCTATATACTTATGTTTTAAAAAAAATGATAAATAGTAATTAAATGAAAAAGAAAATTCGTTTTTATACCGTATTACGATTTTTTTTGGAAATACATACGTAATCAAGTTTTAAGCGTGGAGGTTGAATTTTTGAATTCCATAAATAATAATTATTGTTTTAAAAATAATTTATTTCGCTGAGGCAACTCTGAAGCAAACTACACTGAGGTAAATTAATTAAAAGTGCTAGAGAAATGTTGTTTTAATATGACTGGAATAACTTTTATGAACCCAAGCCAATAAACAGCTAAATTATTCAGAAGATTTTATATTAAATTTTGTACATTTCAACTGCTGAATGTTTTCTAATATCAAAAATATCAACTTATTCAAAGTTAGGCATGCTAAGTGTTAGTTATAGTAAATTATAAATCATCGTCTCTGAATAGCCACAGATATCATGCCAACAAAGGATTAGGACTAAGTTTCTTCAACCCCTATGTGAGAACATTTTTCCATGCAGTGTTCTTTTAATTTGTATATTAAAAGAAACTGTTCCAAAAAGTCTAATTTTTGAACAGCATTCTTAGCTAGGCTAAAAATATGAGAATTCCATTTCATATATTATTTTCAATTTCTACACCTAGAAGTTTTACAGATTCTTTCCCTACAAGATCTTTGGGTCAAACTTTATTGGAAACGAATTAGGTGTGGATAACCTAGAAAAATGACAAACCTGTGTAAAACACTGTTAACAAAACCCCAATAGTCGATTATCGTTAGATCAACGTTTAGGCATTTATTTATCAAATTTTCGTGCTATCGTCAACAAAACTATGGATAGTATTAAGTATTGTATCTAACAAATCATTAATATTATTAAGAGAGTGTTGGTGACAAAGCGGAATCTTGAGGAACTCTTACAATAGTTGAAAAGACATCCGATGAGACACCATCAACATTGACACGAAATTTTCGCGGCGGCATATAACTGTAGCAATTTTACTTTTTTAGACATCAATTTATATAATAATAATCCTTTATTGACTTTAAATTTTATAATACACTTGTATACATTTAATAGTTTACTGAGATCAGCTTTTAATAGTAAGCTTTACAACAGATGAAATTAATTAGTATGAGTATTGCGAAAAATAAGTGAAAAAGAATGTTTATATTTTCAAATGCAGTTCAGTCTGCTTAGTAACTAATAAAAAACTTATATTTACCTAACCTACTTAAATCTAAACTTAAAAGCTACGTTGCAAAAATTAAGCGGTGGTAAAGCTAATGGCGTTTATCAATTCATTTTCAATATGATTTAATTTATTTATGTGTCTATCATTAGCTTCTCTAGCAACTACATTGACAAGCTTTATATTTAATTCGTTGTGCAGTCTTAAAGTGCTATAACGTCTAGGGCGTTTATATATAGTTTTTAGAAATTTGTTTTGAATAATTTGAAATTTCTTTTTATGACACAAAGCAATATCCCACCAAATTGGTGCACCATAAAGTATGATATTAAGAATCACACACTTGTAAATTAGTGTCTTATTATGACTATTCAGTTTACTATTTCTGTTGAGTAGAGGATATAGACTTTTGAACAGTGCATTACATTTTTGTTGTATTTGAGTGACGTGTGTCTTAAATGTTAATGATTTATCCAAATAAATTCCTAAATATTTAGTTGAAGGTTTCCATTCCAAAGAAGAGTTTTGAATCAGAAAGGGTTGTTGTGGAAGTTTACGGAATGCTCTGCACCTAGTAAAATAAATAGCTTCACATTTTGATATGTTAATACTAAGTTTCCAGTTTTTAAAAAATTCGAGAATTTTAGTGAGGTACAATTGAAGCTTATTGATAATAGATACCGCCAGCTCATCTGACACAAATATTGCAGTGTCATCAGCAAATAATGATAATTTACATTCACTATCTCTTGGAATATCATTGATGAATAAACAAAAAAGCAAAGGACTCAATACGGCACCTTGAGGAACCCCAGCTGGAATGCTAAGTATAGAGGACATGGAATCAAAAATCTGGACAAAAAATGTTCTATCAGTTAAGAACGATTTTATGATTTTAATTAAAAATATTGGAAATCCATATATAAATAATTTATAGCAGACTGCGTCTTGCCAAACTTTATCAAAGGCTCGTTCAAGGTCTAATAATATCATTCCAGTAGATTTTAGCGAAGATCTATTAGATTTAATATGATTGACTACACGAAGGATTTGATGAACTGTAGAGTGCCCAGATCTAAAACCAAATTGCTCGTTTATAATTATTTGATTGTCAGTTATGAACTCTTCCATTCTTCTCTTGATAATCTGCTCAAAGAGTTTCCCCAATGTACAAAGAAGACTAATAGGTCTGTAGCTTGTAGCAAGAGTGGGGTCTTTGCCAGGCTTTAAAACAGGAGTAATTTTAGCTTTTTTCCATTGAATTGGGAAATAACCTAGCTTCAAGCAGCACTCGAACATTATCTTAAGAAAATGGATTCCACTTTCAGGAAGATTTTTAAGTAAAATAAATGGAATATTATCTACACCTGGAGCTTTGAGCCTTGGAAGGAATTTCAAAATATCAGAGATTTCAGAAGGGTGAATTTCAGAAATTGGAGCATTGTTATCCAAATTATTGAAATTAGTGCAAAAGTCATTCACTTGTTCTTCAATTACAATATTGGAGTTTGGAATTTGATGAGCGTCAAGGAAGACATCAGCCAATACTTGTGCTTTTTCTGTATTTAAGAAAATTCGATTTCCAGTGTTGGGAGTAACTAATGGTGGAATGGACTTGCGATGGTTTTTAAAATGTTTAGTTGTTTTCCAGAAGTTTCTTGAACCATTATCCAAGCATTCAAGCTTCGTTTGCCATTTTTGATTATAAAGAATATTTATATGATATTTAATAATTCTATTTAGCAAGTTTATTGAGGTTTTAATGTGAGCAAGGCGACTTCTGAGGTAAGATCTTCTAAGCGAATTTCGGTGTCTGATAAAACTTAACACTTGATCAGATAATAACAATTTATCAGTTGGAAGAACAGGCACAAGCGGTACGGATAGATCACGAGCTGAAGAAATGGATGCTGTCAAAAAATCGACTGCAACGTTGACATCTGAAATAGTATGAATTGAACTTAAATTGAAATTTTCAATTTCAGATGAAATATGATTCTGATAAATGCTCCAATTAGCATTTTTATAGTTAAAGTATTTACGATGGCAATGATCTACTTGATTATTAAATACTATTGAACCGAGGACTGGCAGATGATCGGAGCAGAGTGCTTGAATGGTGTTAACTTCGGATATCAACTGAGGGTTGTTTGTTAAAAATATGTCAATAATACTAGGGACTTCAGCAGGACTATAGTGGGTAGGATCTTGGAGAGCGATAACAACACAATCAGAGTTAATAGAATAATCATATAAAGTTCGACCACCGCGGTTAGTTCTAGGACAAAACCAGTTAGGATGCTTACAATTTAAATCACCACCAATTAGGTAAGGAATATTACCACTACAAATTTTTATAAAATCATTTCTGAGATGCTCAGAATTCGAATATGAACAATATACAGAAAATATTTTAAGTTGATTATTATCACTACTTATTATATTAATACCCAGGGATTCTATACAATTTAATTTAAGGTCAGGAAGAAGCGAATGTTTAATGCAATCTTTTATAAGAATACCAACACCACCCCTGCGAATATTTTCTCTATCATTACGATAAAATCGAAAATTAGGAATCGAAAATGAAATAGAAGGCTTTAAATGCGTTTCACTAATAAGTAATATATCAATATTAAAATTATCTAAAAACTGAATTACCTCAAATTTTTTATTTTTTATACCGTACGCGTTCCACACACAAATTTTTAAAGAATTATGGATAACAGACATATTTAATAGCAATATTAGCCATAACATCAAATTGTTCTTCTTTGGAATGGCACCCCCGAAGTCCTGAAACAAGTTCTTTGAGAATTTGTAATAACTCATGTGGTGCAAACAAATCATTTGTGCTATCTGAATTAATATTAATTGAATTTTCATGATTGATTGCATTTGTTTGAACCACTGTACTGAACTGCATTTTTTTGTTAACAAAATTATTATTATTATTATTATTATTAAAATTTTTATTGTTGTTTTGATGAGGTATTGAAGGAATAATAGGAAAATCCTGTTGTTGAAATGAAAACGTTGGTTGATTTGAAGGTCGACTCAACTTATTTTTTAGATTCAGATGATTTTTTATTTGAATGTATTTTTCTCTTTCTGGACAAATTATAGAGTTAGATGTATGATTTCCACTACAATTACAGCAAACATGTTTAGTAATATCGTTTTGTAAAGGACACTCCATATCATCAATATGTTCATCTCCACCACAGAAATTACATTTTGGCTTCATGTAGCATGCGTTCGCTCCATGACCATACATTTTACATTTATAACATTGGAGAGGACCTTTGCTGGTGGATCGACAAAATTCCCATCTGCACACTGTGTTATTAACAAATCTAATATTTTTTAATTGGTTCAGAGACATTGATCCCTTTTTGAAAGCAACAAAATAAAGGGCATCTTCACTGTTTCGACGATATTTTTTAGGAATAGTTTTCCAAACATTAACAGGACTCAGGCCACTATTCTCGAGGCTTTTCTTAACTTCATTTGTATCCATATCATGGAGCCCACATAGTACAAATTTAACAAAACGATTTTCCTCAAGCGTATATGAGAACATACCATTGTTATGTTCTTTTAATTTAGTAAAAATTTTGTTATAGTCTGATAGGCTATATGTAAGTATTTTTATGCCAATTGACATTATTTGTATATTATATTTTGAAATATTTAGTTCCTTCATAGTTTTATGAATCTCCGTTGAGGAAGATTTTGTAATTATTGGAGGAATTTTTTCTACAGGTTTTCTAGAACTTTCACCATACGGAGAACTAGTTTGCGACGTTTTTGCATATTTTGATAAATTAACGTTAGGCGGTAAACCTGCATACCTGTTTCTGTTGGGATGTCACTCATTTTAATGCCTTGACTCATCTGTTTAATGCTGCTGAACGAGCTCCTAGGGAGGCTACGCATCTGGCGACTTATAGTTCTTTTATTTGTGAGCATCCACACACAATAATCACAAAACAACCAATTTATATTTCAATGTTTAACTTTAATTTGATTTGAATTTATAACTAACAACAAATCCAAACAAAAAATAAAACACAGTTAGAAATTTTAATATTGAAAAACATCAATTTATATAATAAATAACAACGAATGACATTTAAACTATTTTTCTAATTCTCGCAAAACAAAAAAATACGATAAATAGTTTTTTAGCGAATGAAAATGAAATGAAAATAAAAATTGTAAGTCAGCATTCATCATTGCTTAATGTTTAATTAAACAATGCAACGGTTTTTTTACCATCAATATATACATATAAACTTGAGTCAATCACAAACTATTTATATTTAATAACGAATATGTATACCATAGGTATTCGAATATGTTATTTCCAACTATAATCATGAATTTTTATTTATTACGATCGATTTCTATTCTAAGGCAACCTCATAGTTAAGCCAGTTCATGTGAAGGTAAAATTTAAAAAAATGTAGCTTTCTCTTTGTTGACATTGGAACATGATAATATTTTATCACATTTTTTCTTGATCCTTTGATTACCTCTTGGTCTGCTACTCCGGGTTTACACGATGAAATTCATTCCGTTTAATGAGGCGAATGCCAACACTTACACGCTAAATATAAAAAGACATATATATTTTATTGTCCACATGTACACTCACTGAAACTTAAGCCATCAGTGAAAAGGTACCTTCTATATGATTTCTACGTTTAATAATAAAGTTATTTTTAATAAAAAAAACACTTGTTTATATTTCGCAAGTGTATTTTATATAAACAAGTGTTTCTTTTATTAAAAATAAATTTATTATTAATAATGTTTCGCCAAGTGCCAACAGTAACCTCAATAAATACTATTCTAGGTTTAACTTCTTCTATTTTAACATTTCCCTTTAGCAATAAAACTTCAACTCAACCTCAACAGAACCGACATATAAAAATAAATTAACCTAAACTTTCAATTACGCATGATGGATATTAGATTATAATGGAAATTATACAAGTACTGAACACTACATGTCTCAAAAGCTGAACACTACATGTCTCAAAGTTATTTGAATCAACGAGATTCAACAACTGATATGACTCATAACAATTCTTCTAAAATTTCAACAACCAGCAAACAAAATAAGCCGTTAATGCTCAAAATATATGTGCAGAATTCTGCATGCAGCGAAATTAGAACATGTTTTGTTATATGAGAGCAATTACATGTAAATTCTGCAAGATATCTCTAATTATATTTCGCTGCACAGAGGCAGTGCTACCACAATAAAAAAAAACAAAAACTACTTGAAAACTCAGATAAAAATGGGTGATTTTGGCATTTTGTTTGAAAATGAATTATTTTTTTTATAACTCAAAGAAAAATGAAAGATTTTTTTGAAAATGAAATTATTTTTGTAATGATTATTTGTTTATAAAGATATTCAAATATTCTAAATAATCCAAATTATAAAATAATTAAAACTAATATTGTTAATAAATAAATTTTTGGGAAAGGATTATCGGAAACAGTGGTATATTTAATTTGAACTTAAATTTTAATTTAGACATAAACGTTTTTACAGGCAACGATTCAATTATTTTCTTCTATCTTTTAATTAAAAAAACTGCTTTCTTTAAATTGTGATAACTTTCACTCAAAACTATTTCATAATACGTATAAGAACACTAACTGTCATTGTTACGAAAATTCTGCACGTCAAATATATAAAAATTCTGCACATCTATTTAAGATGCAGATATGCATGCAGCACTGCGTGCAGATTTTCTGCACATGTATTTTGGGCATAAACATAAACTAATTCCACCTGATCATTTTTTCTATTTTGAATCACAATTTTCTTGGTTCTGATGCTAATCTGGAATTCAATCCAATTCTCAAATTAATCTGATCTACCAAAGCAGCGAAAAATAATCAACCATCTAGAATTCTAATTTCCAATCAAAGGTTCGCTTAATATGAAGGAAATTAAAACAAGACACAAACTGATAATTTATATTAACAAGAAAGCGATTTGGACTGTAGTATGAAATGCTATAGGGTGGCATGTTGATTCAGTTAATTTAATGCTGCTTGCCTCAAATGACTAACCGAACTAAAAAAATTAAGCTTTTAAAATTTCTGCGTTTGTTTCGTTTTGTGATGCACTAGTAGAACAAAAATGGATAGGGATTGCGTAAGTGTTTAAATTTATTTTTCGAGTAAAAATTCACAATGTATTAATTTAAATTGAATTATTTTAAATTAATTGATAAAAAATATAAAACGAATTCCAAAAAATTAAATAAATTTTATTAAATATCCTATGATATATAATAAAAAACATAAAATTTTATACGAATGAGAAACCAAAATTTAAAAGAAATAAAATGTGCCTATGCCTTTTTTTATTCGAGAGAAACATGCACATTAGTTTGAATTTATTGTATTTTATATATGTAATTTTAAATGAAAGCGATTTGTTTTGCGCTAATTCCCGAAACAGAATCAAATTAACAGCTGTTTATTTTATTTTGTAAAGCATATAATAACGCAGACAATTGTGGTTGTAGAAAAACAAAATTAAACCAATTGTTATAGGGTTAGGGAAGTTTATTCATTTCGATGTTAGTTAACCTGTATAAAATACAAACTTATTTTAAAAATAATTAATAATCCTATAATAAACGATATTTAACAAATCATAACAGTGTATTTGTATATATTAGATGAGGCTATATAATTATCATGAATTATTTGTTTTACTATTTTGATATTGTTCATATTTACATAATGACGTCTAATGACTTTGACGTCTAAAGCAAGTTTATTAAAATTAACTAGCGCAGATAATAACCCTTGTACTATAGTGACATCTATTTAGTTTAGCTAGTCAATTTAGTCAATTTAATCACTTGAGGCAGACAGCATATGTAGAACATTTAATAAAATGTTTTTAGAAATCATCAATCAGTAAGAAAAGAAAAATATGATAATCCAAACAAAGTAAGACTTCTTAAAGAAATAGCCAGTAAATTACATTTTCACTAAGTTTAGCACAAACATTTACTAAACTAATCATAACTGAAGTGGTAAAAATGATGTTTTGAAAATACCAAATTTAAATTAAAAGTAGTAGAAATAACAATAATTTAACGATCAAACGAATAAAAATAACAGTAAAGAATATAGTTGACCATTATATAAGAATATTACAATTAAGTATAGAAGAATACACAAGATCAGAAAGCAATTACTGAGCAGGAACAGTTTGACGCAAAAAACAAGCTTAGATATATATTTAAGAAACTAGCCTCATGCTTAATTGTAATTTCAGTTTATTAAAATATTATGAACCTGTCTTCTCTTAATGTTCATCCAACATTGTCACAAAATTTGAAAACTGTTTTAATTATTCAATAACAATTTATTTGCCTTTGACATTACTAAGCATCACTAGTTTCTTCCGTTCTCTTGAAGAACACTAGTGGGGGAGTCATGTGGTGTCTTGCGACATAAAAAGTTTTTTCATCAAAATATGAATGTCCATGTATTTAATGTATCTCTTCGTTCCGTGATTTTCCTACAGCAACAATACACAAATTAAAATTTCAACCTACACTGAGCATACACTTTAACATAAAAATGAAATAAAAATGTTCGCATTTATATACCGTATCGAGAAACTTTAAGGTTACCAATCATGCTTTTATTGATTGTCAGAAAAATTACTAACCGAAAAAAACCTAATTTTGAAAAAACATCTCGACAGTAATCTCTCTAAAAGGTATTTAATTTTCATCTACTACGAGTTACGAGTCTTCTTCATCAACCATAATTTGTGTTTTTTATTCTCAAAATAAAACATAAGTCAAAGGTAAATTCAATTAAATAATTAACCAACTTTCATCACTTTACGACAATCTTATTAAATAATAATTTAAGTTACGTTAAAATGTAACAGAATAAAAATTAAAAACAAACAAAATTAAATAAGTAAATAATAAAAAAATAAAACTAGTAAAATAGTGAAATTACTTTCCATTTTTTTTTATTTTTGATGAATTATGACTTATGAGTAAGGTTTTAAAGAAGCAACTTGTAGAAGACACGATAAAAGAAGCAAAAAGTGGCTTTTGTTTATTTAATAGTTTTTTATTTTACATTTATATTTCTTAAACATCTATCGTTTTATTGTTGAGTTTATGTAGTTGATTTTAAAAATAATTTAACTATTTTAGTTTAGTTTTATTTGTGACATAAAATCTTTTGTAAATTTAAAATCGATTTTTTTTTGCAAGTTCATATCTTCTTTTTTACGTTATGTTAAAAATCAACTATTTATAGTTTATACTAATGCTTTCAACATCTATCTATCATTCTATCATGTAGTTGAATCGAGTTGATAAAATTATACTTTTCGATTATATATTTCAGATATCGTCGACTACAAAGCATTTACGTATTACTACTAAAAATATGGAAAGAAGCTCACAACACGATTTATTGCGATTCCAAACAATCTTTAAAATAAAAATTACTATCAATAAATAAAAAAATACTTATTTTTTTAATTTATTGATAAAAAATTTTATTTCCAAGCTTGTTTAGAATCGCAATAAATCTTTTTGTGAGCTTCATTTCTATTTTTCTAAAATGTAGTTACACGTAAATGCTTTGTTGCCGACGATATATGGAGTCTTTAGTGCGAATTCAGTTACGAATTAAAACCATTTTCGTGGATTATAGGGATCATTAATTGCTTTAACTTGGAATGTCAACGATCGTTTAATTTAATCTTAAGGTTGTTTGTTTTAATCTTACGGTTCTGTGACTATGTAGATAAGCATGTAGGATTAAACAGTTTACAAGGCTTGCCACAAACTTGGTCGATATATGCCAGACCTTAAGTTGGCCAACTACAAAAAACCCTTAAGTTGTTATGAATTACATAATTGAATTATCGATGAATAAACACTAAAAACATGTTCTATTTCCAATCGAAATACGGTTGCCTCAAACTCGCCGCTCGGACGGATATGGCGAATCGAACTCTGAAGTTGATTCAACAGCTGTACAGGTACAGAACGGTGTAGTTGAAGTAACCGCACATTATGTTGATGTAAAAATTAAATTGGTTTATCAAATTTCAAATATGTACTTCTATTTTGAAATAAAAAATTCATGATATAAGGCCAAAGTCAATTTCTTTTATGGAAATAGTTATTAATTTTTTAGTAGTAACATCAAACATGTAACACTTTATATTTTAAATAACCCTCTTTCTGTTGTCAGGAAAATGTTTACATGTTTCGGTTGTCCCAATCACCGTGAAATTGTTTGCAAGTATTTTTTCTTTGTTTTAATAATAAACTGCTAACTTCAAGATGAGGTTGTCATTACTTTAATTTTTTTCTGCGTAATTTGTTGGAAATGGCTTATTTTTGTAGTAACAGAAAAACTAGCCATAGGGAAACCACAGGGAAAAACAAGGTTTTACAATTGTGGAGTTGTCGGTAATTAATTAATTGTTTTTATTTAAGTTTAAAACAATTTATTGCTTTAGTAAGTTAGATGTTTTTTAACAAAACATTTATATATGTACTATAACAAAATTTTATATTTTGGTATAAAAAGAAACTAACATAGTTCTAGAGTTTCAGAATGTTGATATACAATTGCGTGTTGTAAAAAATACGATTCAAAACTATCAACAAAATACGAATAAAGGGTGAACTGTGGAAGGTGGTATATTTTAATATCTATTACATATATATGTTCAAATTATTGGATGATTCATTAGTTTTAAATGTTAAAATAAAATAAGGAAACCATTGAAGATCAATAAATTAAATTCTATTACGGAGTTAAATTCTCAAAGAAAAAATAGGGATTGTAACTTTTAATCCATAATATGCTTGTCCCTTTCAAAATTCTATTAATAATATATTCTGTGGATTACACATATATCTTCAATTATTGTTTGAAGTAAAACAAATCGAAATTCGATGATTCGAGAGTTTTTCATATGAAATTTTCCTCGATATTTTGAAATATTGAAATGATTCAACTCTCGATGTGTTTTTCACCGCCAATCGAACTTCTCCTCTCCTTCGTTAAGACTTCTTTTAATTTTTTCGTCCAACGCTAATTTATTGATTTAAAAATGTCATATTGCGACATATCTTTGGTTGGAAATGGAAAAAACTAAAATTTTGTATTGTCATTATATCGCGTTGAATGTTGATCCTATAGCTTACATGAAATTTCCATTGACATGTTAAGAAAATTATTAAAGGTATGACTTACAATTCTAAGATATTACTATATAGAAAGTATTATCAACAATGGTTTAAGTTTTAGTCGATGCATACAATGAGTGATTCCATACATGGGCGAATAAATTAATTATGGATCAGCAAAATTTGCTCAGGATTGAAATTCTTCTTACAACGGTCCTTTTTGCATTGCAAATTAAGTAATTTTTTTATTGCAGATTAAGCAATGTAGAACGCATGTTCTATCCATTTTATTTTATTTTCGATAACAACTCCAAGAAATTTAAATGAGTCGACCTCGTGTGATTCCTCATTATTAATTTTAATATGAAAGTCTTTATGTTGCTCCATTCGTTTGCTTTTGGTTTGGTTAAACTAAACAAGATTATGCTACTCCCATTCCATTATACGCTCTAAATCTTTATTCATATAATTAAGTAACAGCTCTCTGTCATTGGTATCTGCTGCACGTGATCGAAGCTAAGAAGATGCATTAGAGGCATGCAATATGCTGTCATCACCAAAACTGTTGATTGAGTGCACTGTATAGAGATGAGCAAATTATGTAAAATAAGGTTGGTTAAAGTACGGAACTTGGGGAACAACAGCATTCATTGGGAAAATTCAAAATATTATGGATGTAATGCCATCTAAATTGACATGAAATTGACGACCTGTATATAAGAAAACTTAATGAATTCATGAATTTAGCTATACGATTTCTTTGCCACACTATCAAATGCTTTAGAAATATCAAGTGAAATACTGAACGTTTCATCATAGCACTCCAAAAATTTGTCACACACATGTGTTACATATATGGCTAACAAATCATCTGTTGTATGACGTCTACGAAAACCGTACTGCTTATCATCGATAATTCGTGACACTCCTAAATATACTATTAGATTAATCTAATATTCTATTAGACTATAACCGACACAATTGCAATTGGTATATAATTATTAGTATTATATGTCAACCTTACTGGCTTTCATTGATATGGACGTAATGTCCCAGTGTTGTGAGAGAAATAGAAAATTTTGGTAAGAATCGGTGCTAGTTGTCTAGTAGTTATTAAAATTAATGGGTGCAGGGAATTTGTTGATATTTAAGCATTTTTCGGAAAGAAGCATTTTTCGTACAATATTACACCGCAAAATATTAGCTTCATTTTCGTTTCAACTGCAGGGCCATGAGTCTACGAGAGTTGGAAGGTTTAACTATGTTTGCGTCTTTTAGCGGAAATATACGACCCAAAAGATCCTCCTTCGTCTTTCGAAGCGGTCACGAGAATGTCATTCAGAATAAATGTTTAAATAGAGGACCGAATGAAATTGCTTTGGACTGACTTAAGTGCTTGAAAAAACAGCGAGAGCCAGATGGCGGGTTGCTTTTTTAGATAATGTCTTTTGTCCAAGTTTAATTGGTATTTACTGATATTTCTTGCTTTCTTGTAGACACAAGGGAAATAAGGCTGAGTATAAGCATAAGGAGTCAAAAACTCTTATTGCAAAACAATTCAAAAACTCAGTGCTGATGTTCTAGCATCTTGCTCAACACAATAAACGTTTTACCAAGGTGTTTCCTCTGTCTCCGCCAATCAACGGGTTAATAATTATGATCAGTATTATCTGGCATTTTAGTGGGATACAAGTATTAGTTCAGTTTGTCTTTCTACGTTGTCTGTGGGTGATGAGTATTTCCGCCATTTTGTGTTATGCATATTTAAGTTTTCAAGAATGACGAATCTTGCTTTAAGATATTCTGCGCTAATTTAAACAAGAACGGACGATAGGATAAATATAACTTCAGCAACACCTGAGATATTCAATGAGAGAATTATGGTGCTTAGTTCAACTCATAAGTATTCATTCGCATATATGAAAGTGGATTTCTAACAAATACAGCCATGTTTGTTATAAAAAGAATGTTCCAATTCGTAACTAGGTATCCGTCGAGATCCTATTTTAATATTTGCCACCGGCAATTTCTGCAGTAAGAATAAAAGTTAAAGCCTACTGGTAACTGAAAACGCAAAAAAAACATATAATTCTAAAACAATAAAACATCTCACCCGATTATGTTTGTATGCGTCCACAAAATTACTTTTTTATTTATTTTATTATTGCGTCCAATAACATCCTTAGAACGCATGTTGTTGTGGGACCTTGGTCTTAAAAGGTTTTTCTGTGTTGTTGTGACACATGTTGTAATGCCTACTACACATCACATTTTATTAAAAAAAAAAAGAAAAATGTAGATCACTTCACTTTTTCTTACACACACAGTACATTTGAGTTTTTGAATTTTATTTTTATTCTTTTTAAAGTACAAATTTTGGCTATTAAAAAAATCGATTAGGAAGCTACTTGGTAGCATTATAGTACACCAACACTTATATATACGAGGCATCCATATGAGACTGGTTCTTTGTAGACCTACAGCCCACGGCACACCCAGTCAATAGAAAAAAACGCACCTTAAGTAATTATCAACACATCGGTTTGCCAATTAACCGATGGTAAGCCAATATGGTTCATAAAGTAAAAGCACTGTATGTGCTAGGCTGATCATTCATATAAAAAGATTGAATTAAATCTTCAAATGAAGCATTCCAGATAACGCCCGATTATTCAAATTAATTAAAGATGTAGGACACTTGTTGATAGTCTACACTCTCACCGGCACGTTTATGTTGGAATATATAAGATGATTCCGTTGCATGAATATTGATATTTTTTCTAAAGACACTAAATCAATGTCCAAACATTATAGAACAATAATTTATTATGTTTAGGCACATTTTGATAATTAATCAAAAACAACATTTACGTTATCTGCAAATAAATTGATTGGTTTTTAAATAACGTAATTTTGATAACATATTTACCGCATTTACCTTGTTTCAACTTCTATTAAATACATTAAAAAGAATAAATTTTTGAAATTAATTAAATATGTTTAATGGTGTTAAGAAGTCATCTATCATCATCATTAGCATAATAAATAATATACATACAATTTTGTTGGTTTGTAATGTGTAGCCCTCCTCTTTATACCCATTTTTTATACTTCTGTTCAGTTGATGCTTCGTTAGTTAATTATTTGATAATTATGACTATGGATAATATTAATATTTCTATTTGTATACTTCAGAACAAAGATTAAAAAGGGTTGGAAATTATGAGAAATCAGTTTATAAACACTTTTTAAATAAATTAGTTTTGTTTTCAACGTCATTTCAGGACAATCATTTTCAAAGAAAAACATATAGATTGACTTAAGCTTAAATCCTCTCTTTCGTTCAACTTTAAAGACAAGTATAAGTAGAATAGACTTCAAAATTCGGTTGTTCACCCGCCTCTCTTGGTCAATAAATTGGTCTTAAACCTATAAAAATTAGTTGCTACAACCGAACTAAAAATGCTTTACAGTTGTTAGAACAGACTATTTCGTTCACATTAGAAATGCAATTAAATGACTCATCAAAAAATTTTTTACTTCTTTACGTCAAAAATACATAGATAAAAATTTGCTTTTCTGGTTAACTAATTAGTTAAAAGGATAATCAATATCTTAATATATTTAAAAAACCGTGTGAGAATAACAGGATATTTTTTTAGAAATAAAATAGCTTTTTTTCTTACATCAGGTACTACAAACAACTTCTTATAACAGAACAGAACATAAACACACAGTACAAAATGAAATATTTACTTTCACAACAACAACTCAAACCAAAGATAAGAAAAAAGGAATAAAGTTCAAAATATAATAATCATAAAAAACTATATTGGTTTTGGCAACCGAATAAATCTGTTGAATATACCAATTTGAAGACCAATGCTGTAGCTGTGACAACTAAATCAGAAATAAAGTATTTTAGGCAATCTACTAACGAATCAATCATTAAGTGGGATCGAATTTGAGTTATCAATGCTAAATTTAGTTACAAAAGACTAATCGCAATTACTTTAAACGAATTTTGATTGTAACAACAGCCAATCAGTTACTTTAACCTTTTATTGTTCCTCACAACCACATTTCTAGTAAACTTTTTTTTCAATGTAGCTTTGGCTTTTGTATTTTTGGTCAAAGTTAACATGGATGTTAAATAAAAAATTGTAGAAGCCATAAAAATTACGAACAAAGCCCTCAATGAGGACAACAAACTTACATACAACCATTCTATTTAAGTCTTTTTACAGATAGAACATTGAAATATTGTTGTTACAACGCAAATAAAATTTATTTTGACCTTTTAATGACTGTGATTTTTTTCTATAACGGAGATCGTAGCGATAAAATAAAATCTGCATCAGATATATCGTATAATTTTTTCCGCCGATAATTATTCCTGTCAGATATAGCATATATGTTCTTTGAGTTTTTTGGCGGAAAAAATAAAAATAAAATTTTTTACATAAATTTAAATTTTATTATATAATTTATATAAATTTGGTTTTTAATCGAAACAGTAGCTACAATTTTTAAATTTATCCTTTAGAAATGATATGATCTGATATATATTCGAAAATGAAAAAAAAAAAAATTTTTTTTGACGTTTAAAATATCTCTCCGATATAGAAAAAAACACAATGTTCCAATGCATTTTATGCGAAATGACTCAAATTGTAAAGACAAGATCGAAGGCAAAGAAATGTTGTGTCGATGCAGAAAATCAAATTAATGGAGAATTAAATACGTCACAAAAAGGGAAGATCAAAACAATTTTTATAATCATCCTTAAATGAACACAATACAACTTTTCCAAAAGCGGTTAAACAATTATTGATTTATATTTCATATATACATATACAAAAGATTAATAAAAATATTTAATTCATACTAATACTGATATATTAATTATATTAATTTTGTGAACATTTACCACATAAAAAGCTCAATTTGTCTTAGGGTATGGTTGCCGGGGGGTTGGTCTCTATACAAGAAAATGTTTGTATTAATAATACCAAAGATATGGGGTTGGCATTAGATTTTACTTTTCCTTATATAAAATTTACGTTTGACCCCGATTTTCCGACTCCGCTTAATATATTTAATCATACCAAACAAATAGTCACCAGACCCTCGTCGGTTTCATTTGATGATTGCCAAATATTTTATACTTGGTGAGGTGCCTGTCCTTGACGAGTCCCCAAACTTTTGTATCTGCCATTTTTCTCGATTCGCTCGCTTTTTCGTTCAGCAAACGCCGAAACATTACGATTGCCCGTGGATCTTGTAAAGTTACTACCACAATTTTGTTTATAGAAATTTGTTTTAGAAAACGAGGGTAACCTTGTCCGACAAAAATTTGTCTCTTATTGTAGAGTCCGACAATTGGCATTTTGGCATGTTTGGGTTGTCGGACTCAACAATAGGAGACAAATTTTTGTCGGACAAAGTAACCCTCGTTTTCTAAAACTAATTTCCACACCCCATTAATAAAAAAACAAAATTGTAGTAGTAAATTTACAAGATCGTCGAACAATCGTAATGTTTCGGCGTTTGCCGAACGAAAAAGCGGCCCAATCGAGAAAAATGACAGATACAAAAGTTCGCGGACTCGTCAAGAACAAGCGCCCCACGAAGTATAAAATATGTGGTAACCAACTGACTAAAATATAATAAAAAATTCGTCGATGAAGCATATTACATTATACTGTATACATCATTAAATTCATGTAATAAATACTTTAAATTATTAGGGCGCGAGGCAGAAGAAATGGGTATGGGAACGGGAAAATAGTGACCCTGATTAATAACCGAAGTTAATTACTTGAACCACGCTCCTCCGTGGAACCAAAAAAATTATTGTATCTTTACGACTATTGTTATTGTAATGTAACTGAAATTCCAGAAAAAAATAATATCTTCAATTTCAAGGTTAAGTTATTAATATTTAAAATTTACAGTTAAATTATTTAATATTTGTTCTTGAAATAAAAAGTCAAACTTCATATTTTTATTTTTTAAACACAAACCCCGTAAACAGTTTTTACATACAAATACACAATGTATTAGCATTAACTGATCAGAGACGTTAAAAATAGTAGCTTTTGAAAAATCTAAAACATAAAATGAAAACCAATGCAAAAACCGCATCGGTTTAAGTGAGTTAATATAAACATATCCACACAAGTCTTCACAAAGATAGACCAATCAATCCCATAACAACAGAAAAACTAATTCCCCTAAAATATTTAATAAAACATAACGAAATATGCACTTTCATAGGACACACTATATAGTGTATATACGAAAGTTCAATTAATGACGTTCAAAAAGAAAAACAAAATAAATAAAGCGGACGAAAAGAAAACTTCATTAGACAACATATGTGTGTGTATATTTTTTGTGTTTCTTTAAAAAAATTTAGTTCAATGCACTTTCTTACAACAAACGAAAAAGAAAATTCTAAATTAGATTATAACAAAATAATTTATTTTTCACAAACGCTAATGAAATCTTCATTCGTGGAAATTATTAAAAAAAAAATTCAGAATTTTTCTTAATTGCCTTAATTTTCTTAATTCTGTTTAACAATATATTTAAAAAAATAACTTGCATTAACTTTATTTTTAATTTAAAAGGATAAATTTAATATTTAATTAATAAATAGAAATAAAATCTTACATTTTATGGAGATGAAGAAAAATCCAGGAAAACGCCATCTTTATTTTATTTATAAATAAATATTTAATTTACTTATATACATATCACTTTTCAAAAATCACTTTTCTTATTATCGAATAAAAACACTCAAACTTTTTAATTATTCTTTAGTTTTTCCTTTTTTGAAGTTTTAACTAAACATTAATTTTATTTTGTCTGTAAAACTTTATATTTAAATTCGATTGGTATTTCAATATATTATTTATTTTTTTTATTTCTAAATTAAACTTCATTTGTAAAACAATTTCACGATGTTTTTAAGGAAAATTTTACCGCACGACTAAATATAAATTTTTTTTATTTTTCATTTTCATTTAAAAACCATGATCAAATTGAAAAAGAAAGACGAAAAAACAAGTAACTAAAGAAAATGTATATTTCTGTTGTATGTTTCGAATTTTCTTAGTAGAAAAATATTTGCAAAAATTTCGTTTGTAGTTATAACGAAAATTTTGTTCGTATATGTTTTATGTTTATAAAGAAGAAAAGCCCGAACGGAAAATCGATTTATTTATATATTTTATTTCATCTGTAGCATGACGAAAATCGCCGATCAGCTGTTTGTATGATATGATTGTTGTTTAGAAATTTTATATTAATTTAAATAAAGGACGAGAAAGTTCATTATGTTTGAGAATTATATACAATTTTGTATCATGGAGAATTTTCTTTCAAGTAGATATAGGGCGACCAAAAACATTGATGTATTTTATGGTAAGTTGAACACAGATAGTGATCGTAACCAAATACGCTTTTCAGAAAGTCGTTTGTATGTAAAACGGTTTTGTTTGATTCATTGTTTTGGATTGTTGAATGGGGTTCTAGTCATACGGTCGAGAAGAAATTGACGGATTTGAGGATTAAAACTCAATCGATTGAAGTCTGAAATCTGGATATTCCTTTACATGAAGATATAGTGCGAAAGCCAATCCAATCGAAAGCGAAACTCTTCATTAGTCTTGGTTCGGTTAATGTTAGTTTGTTGGATCGGGTTCAAAGAAAAGGGACAACTATTATTACTATGGGCACTGTGGCAATGAACCGATAAATGAATTTAGTGCATACTGGTGGATCGTTCTTAGTGTACCTGGATACTAAAAACTTAGAAATTACACCTTTGTTGGTCTCGATCTTCCAATGAAACTAATCCAAAATCACTTCTCTAGTCTTTAAGACATGACTAAAGAATAATTATGTTACGCACTACAATATTGGTAAGAGCCGGATAAGAGACTGTAAACTTATCGAAATCAGACATCACCAACCGAGGGTGATATAAGAATTATCTTGCGAATTATGCTTTTAAAATACAATTCCTTATAGACGCGTTAGCAACAAAAGAAAATTCAACAGATTTACTTTTTCTACAACTCTTGACACATCAAGGTAGTGTCAAGCAGTACAATGTACCTCTTAACAAGTGGCTCAATTTAACTGCTCAAACCGAAACTAAAAGACAACAAAAGTGTTTCATGGCAATGTAGCTGAATTTTTAGTGGCAAATACGTTATGACGGCGAATATGGTATACCTGAATAAAGAAGTTATCAGCCGTGTTGATAGCGACTTGTTCCTTGTCTATATGGGAGATTTTGTTGCAAATGAGGCAAAAAAACTGGAAAATGTGGAGGAGTCACTTGGCACGTGTTCATGCATAATAAGAGTCTGCATGATAAAAGTGTACAGGTTTTATGTTCTCTTTTTATTTATACGTAGTATAATGGAGAATCTTAAGGCTATAACATAGGGCTCGAAATAAGAAAAATCATCTGGGACTTTAGGACGAATCATCAAATGTTTTTGAACAATCTAAAAGAAGATCAGAGATTCTTTAATACCGTCAACTGACGATAAACCTTTTACCTCATTCCAAAGGTTCCTTTTCGTTCAGTGGAACTGTCACATTTAACTTTAACGAAAAACTTAACAAGAACAACTTTTCAGAGAGAAAATTTACGTAGAAAACTTAAAAGGAATGTTAAAAAACACAACAAATATTTATTGTGTTAGATTGTTTGTTTTTATTTTAATATAATTAAATATTAAATTCAAAAATTTTGTGGTTTTTATTTAATTTTCATGTAGCTTAAAATAAATAAAACAGATAAGTCAATTATAGTTTTTTCATAACTATAGTAACTATAACTTCTGTTCGTCATAATATCATATCGACTATCGTCATAATACGTCATAATTTATTATGACGAATTTATTATTGGCCTTACTCTCAATTCGATAAACGTAATTCTAAAATCCCCTTCTGGGTTCGATAACTGATTAGTAAGCAAAACCACCAGGTTTTATTAAGTATCCAACACCTTAATTGTTCCACAACAACAGGAAATTTCCGAAACTCAAACGGTTGATTGTAGAAATTTCTAGTATAAACTCCAAAATAATAAACAAGATATGTCCACTCAATAACACTTATACTTTATTTACAAAAACTAATTTAAAAGTAACTTTTATTCACACGGTTTTATATACACGATTTCGTTTACAATTAATTTCATTTCACTTAAACTATTAATTCTACTATTGCAGTCTTTAAATCAACGCAGTCTAAATTAAAACTAATTATAATTTTGGAAGAGGAATTCCTTATATACAATTCTGCATAATTTCTCGATTATTCGAGGTCTCTTTCTTTAGAAACCTTGAGAAATCTTAGAAATATTCTATAACATTATTCTACCTAACATGTTGATTTGATTCCTAAAATAATTTAATTGTTTTTCATATTACTTTTGTTGTTTATCTTTAACCTTTTTTCTTGGAAAATGTGACGTTGAATACAATTTGTATTTCATTGTGTTTATGTAGAATCGTAACATTTTATTTTGTTTTCAATGGAAAAAGAATAAAATAAATTTTTTATAGATGATGAGGGAAGAATTATCGATTTAAAATTGTGTTATCTTATGATTTATATGAATCAAAAATAAAAATACACAGTTCTTTGTTTTATATGTTTTTTCTATAAATACATATATATATTTTAATATATATATATATATATATATATATATATATATATATATATATATATATATATATATATATATATATATATATATATATATATATATATATATATATATATATATATATATATATATATATATATATATATATATATATATATATATTGATATATAATTTAATATATGAGTAGTTCTACGACATGTTTTTTGCGTATAAGTTCTGGCAACTAGTTTTAGTTAAAACATAAAAGTTAAAACATAAAACATAAAAGTTGATGACGTTCTTTCAACTTTTCTGAATGTTGCCGGTCAAAAAAAAAACAAAAAAAATACAAGAGTCAAAATTAAAATATATCCTTCTTACTCCTAAGTTAACTCAAAATTATCTCAATATTATCTCAAAACACGAAATAAACATTTATCTAAGTCTACCCGCTTTTAAATCTTCCAGGGGACTGAGAACCAGGGGACTGAGAATTTATCAGTATTTCGCTTAAAAATGACAAAATTACGTCTAAAAAAACGGATTCTATACCAAGGCAATACATATTCACGACGTATAAAACTACAAAATTACCTGTAATTAAAATTCTTTTTACGAAAATACTTGCCAGCGGACTGATAATTTGACTGGACAACACACGATCTTGCTAGTAATGATGACTGTTTTGATTGATAAAACCTCGGACTAAGTAAAACACTTGCAATATTGTATTTATTGAACTTTAATTAATTCCTGTGACGAGCGGTAACTTGATAGAAATATGAATTTCCAATATTTTCAATGTGTTTTGATTGGGCAGGAGAATAATAACAAATTCGTGGGACAAACTTTAATAGGATATATCTTATATGAAATATAGAGTAATGTTATGATTATTTACACATTATTAAAGCATCATTATTCAAAATTATTACTGCAGTGTAAATTTGTCTCTACGCACTTAGAATCATTGATTATTTAGTTTACCAGCTTTGACTTTCAAGGTGGGACAGGCCAGGGGACTGAGAATTTGACGTTTTGAATAATTTTTTTTCTAAGAAATATATTTCGAAACGGGTTTATTTTGGGTGACCAGCTAGACATATTTAAAGTTTACAAATTTCATTTGAAAAAATTTTTTTTTTTTCATATTAATATACGAAACAAGCAGAGCCGTTAAAAATTCCTATGTTTGTAGAACTACCCATAGTTTTAATTTAGGTACATATATTTTAAAATGACGGCTGTCATCTTAATTTCGCAATTTTTTCAGTTTTGCCCTTAAAATATTGATTTATTTAGTTGCCAACGAACAGCATAAAATAAATAAATCTACTTTTGTAAATGTAGTAGTAAATTGATTTGACTTTTTGTTCTGTCAGTTGATATGTTTGGTTATTTTTACATTTGAAAATGGTAGATTTTACGTTTTATCATTTTATTTGTAATATGTAACTTTATTATTAATTAGTAATTTAAATAATAATAAATTATTTTGAAACAAAATAATAATAATAATTAAAATGGCGGGTTTTTTTTATTTACATAAATTTGACAAATAAAATTAATATTTCAAAGTATTTGTAAAATCTACCAAAAAATCTAGATTTTTGAAACTTGATCTAGATAAAAAAAAATCAATCTTTTTTTGCCAAAGAACTCAAACTGACAACTAATTTTTGACAGCTAATTTTTTTGATCTCAGATCAATTTTATTTTGCCAAAGAACGCGACATTAGTTCTGACAAATTTGTTTCACAAAATAAAAGAATTCAATTTTTTTTATGCATATTATTATTTTTAAAATATTTAAATATTTTTATTTAAGAAAATTGCATCATTAATAGTACATTATGATGCTAGGACGTAAAGCTAAAGATTTTGGACGGATGTGGAGTTTGCAAATCGAGGCGCTAGCCGAGATTTGCACCCACATTAAGTCCAAAATAGCTTACGTCCGTGCATCATATACTATTTTTTATTCGCCGCAAGCAAAATATTGTAAGAAAAGTTGTTTATTCTAAATTAAAATTACAAATTTTCATAAATTTTAAAATCAAAATATGTGGAACAAGAAATCTTTCAAAAAATATTTATTATTTTTTCCAAATTCTATGACAACAAATGATAACAACTATTTTAATTGGATAATGAAATTTTGAATTTGCGGGTTGCTTTGATAAAAAAATTTATTTTTCATAGAATTTAAACAAATACAAATGCTTTTTACTTTTTTGGACGTAGCTATGACGACAAAATAAATAGCTGAAAAGTGATACTTTAAAGCCGCAAATCACAGTAATAAAGTAACACTTTAATATATAGGCGAATAAAAAATATATTTTTGCTCACTTTTTATAATAAGTTTCATATATTTTTTCCTTATTTTTGTTATGTTGCCGTTGTGTACAATGCAACATTTTTACATCGTCTCTTGAGAAAAAGTCAAAAATGCAAAATTATTGCCCTCAAAAAGATTAAAACTTGAATTAAATTATATCGCGTTCTTTGGCAAAAAAATTGATCTGAGATCAAAAAAATTAGCTGTCAGTTTGTGTTCTTTGACAAAAAAAGATTGATTTTTTTTTTATCTAGATCAAGTTTTAAAAATTTAAATTTTTTGGTAGATTATTTCAAATCAATTACAAATACATTGAAATATTATTTTTGCTTGTCAAATTTATGTAACAAAAAAAACCCGCATTTTAATTATTTTTATTACTAAATTGTTTAAAAATAATTTATTACTATTTAAATTATGTACTAATTACTAAAAAAGTTATTAAAAATAAAATGATTAAACGAAAAATTTATCATTTTTAAATGTAAACATAACCTAAAACATTACAGAACGAAAAGTCATAACAATTTACCACTACATTTACAAAAGTAGATTGATTTATTTGATGCTGTTCTTTGGCAACCAAATAAATCAATCTTGTTTTCGATCAAGCCAAAGAACGCGACATTTATTCTTCACAATGAAATTTATGTGGTTTTCTTTTCACTTTTCTAAATCAATTTATGAATTTGGGTCTGAACAGAACAAAAAACAAAAGTTGATGTGAAATTAGTTTGTATTATGTGGTTTTCTTTCCACTTTTCTAAATCAATTTATAATTTCGGGTCTGAAAAGAACAAAAAACAAAAGTTGATGAGAAATATGTTTGCATTAGTGATATTTAAATGGCGGTTGTCTACTTTTAAATTTGAAAAATTTCGTATAATAGCATATTCTGCAATTGCGTATTGAAATATGTAACATCCCAATTATTAACGAATTTTTTTCTTTAATTTTAGTTGCTCAAATTGTACAACCCTACTCGAGAAATAGCACCCATCGGTGAACACTTCGATTATTACGATCGGAAATGTAACGAAATCCATAATAGGTGTGTCAATCTTTCATTGTATTTGTAGCAGTATAAATGGTATATTTGCCGAATACGGTTTATGTTCTAAAACATTATTATTCATAAAATAAAACTAATTTTAAATCGTATTACATAAAACATTGTTTTTTTTATCAAAATGTTTGTTTTTCCAAATGTTAATTATTAAATAAAAGAAACATATGTGAATTTTTTTGTTATTGAATAAATATGGAATACTAATATCAGCCTTGGAAGTTATTATTTTATTGTTTCCTGAAGAACCTGAGAGAAGAAACTGTACAAAAGAAGTCGTAATAAATGTCACACAGCATTGCGGCTAAAGATTATGTAATAAATGGCGCCCAACGTGGGGCGCCATTTATTACAAATGTAGTCTTCCTTCTTTCTCCAGGTTCTTCAAAAAAAGATAAAACGTCCAGAGGATGATCTTAATGTTCCAGATTTATTTAATAACAAGCTAGTTTTTTCAATTTGTTCGTCAATTTTGAACGTGATTTGGTAAATAGGTTAATGAATCACACGCGGGTTTTAAGTGTCGATCCTTATTTACACAAATTATAGTAAATATATGTTCAAAATTTAGTGTTTTAAGAAACATTCGAGAAAATCTGTTGAGTTACAATTAAACTCATAGGTTAGTAACTTAGTTTAGCATCGCGTGATAACTTCACGTCGATCCTAAGGTACACGTTAATTACATTATCAACAATATATACAGAGCAAAATATTATTTGTGCGTTTTCATATATGTATATATATTGGTGGTCAATTAAATATGTGATATTGAACGTGATATTTTTGGTAAATAGGTTAATGAATCGCACGGGGGTTTTAAGTGTCGATCCTTATCTACACAAACTATAGTAAATTTCTGTTCAGACTTGAATTGTTTTAAGAAAAATTCGAGAATAATTTGTTAGTCTACAAATTAAAAGAGTAACTTAGTTTAGCATCACTGCGTAGTTGTCACGTTGATCCTAAGTAACACTTTAGCTGTATGTATGCATATATATGTATTTATATACTAATTACTAATAGTATACTACATTTATACGGGTAGATATACTAATTTCAATTTAAATAATTTTGAACGTGATATTTGGTGTGAATAGGTTAATGAATCACACGCGGTTTTAAGTGTCGATCCTTATTTATACAAATTGGATTTATTTCTTCAAGGTTATTTGGGTGGAATCACATTCTAGAATTTTGTGCTAGAAATTTTCAAATCAAAGCACATGTTGATAAATTAGTGTACCATCGCGTATATTATCACGTTAATCCGAAAGTACACGCTAATTAAATTTCAACAATTTAAATATATTAAGCATATCATTAGTGTGCATTTACTATTAAGATATATAGTAGTTTTCAATTGAAATTAATTTATATACTATTTTGTGAAATAAGTTTATAAATTTCACGTGGTTACAAAAGTGGTTTTGTCGAATTATATTCTGGAATATTTAGATCGTTTAAACTTACACTTATATGTTAAGGACTTTAGTTTGAAACACGTACACCTTTACGTCGATTCTAAGGCCGTGAGTTTATACCATCGTCATCCATTTTGAATAGAATTTGATTATATAATCATACATAAAGTGTCACATCTATTAGCAATTGCTTTTAAATCAATGATCTTATAGTCATTGCTGCCATTTTATTAAAATTAAATATAACTTTGTACGTTGCTGCTCAAAATTAGATAATTAATTGATTTTTGTATCAAAATGGGTCCCAAAAAGTTATCTACGCAACCTACAGCTGCGTCTACAGTAAAACCACAAACCTCCGTTGGTGTTAAGCCGGGCATTCACATACAACGGAAACAGAAACCGAACCTGAAACTGAAAATTTTCCGTTTCTGTTTCTGTTTCTAATTTGGTTGACGGTGGTGAATAATAAAACAGAAACGGAAACCGAATTTTGTTTGAGTTTGTGAATTTGTTATCCATTATGAATAATAAAATTGAAGAATAACAAAAACAAATAATTTTTATTTATTAAACCTATTTATTAAATTCAAAATTCAAAGCTTTTGTTACCACAATTCAAAATAATAATTAATATTATGTGACAGTTTCTGGTCATGTGACAGTTTCGGTACTGAAACAATTCAATTTTAATTGTTTCCGTTTCAGACAAAACAGACGAATTTTACGTTTCTGTTACGTTTCTAAATTCGGTTTCTGTTTCCGTTGCTGTCAAATTTGTATGAAATTCGGTTTCTGTTTCTGTTTCCGTTGTATGTGAATGCCCGGCTTTACAGAGGGTGAATCATCAAAATCCATAGATGATTTTGTAACTCCAAATCGTAATGTATCCGATAGGATAAATAATGAGTACATTAATAGTCAGCGATCGTATGATCAACCAGCTACTCAAAACATTTCTTTAAAACGAACAATTTCGTATGCTGATGAATAATATGACAGGTGAAAATAGTAACTGTCACACTTATAATGATGGGAATTTTTCTAGATGCCACGCTAAATTTGGTGGTAATAAGACGGGGTAATAATATTTGTTTTTGGACGATAGACTTAACATCACAATTATTTAATTCATTTTTAGTGTCAATTTTTTTTCTTATTTGGTTAATTGGTTAGTGGCCAACTAGTGGAGAATTTAACGGTTTTATCAATGCTTGAATCGCATATCGAAACTTCAACATACTTCCAATAACGCACCGTTACGTTTCATTGAAAGAATTGAACACACTTATTTCACAATATTATTGCCAACATAAAAATTTCACTTTTTTTCATGAAAAATATAATTTTTGACACGCCATTTTTAAGAGATAATTTTTATTAAAACGCGACAAGACCAAGCCAAGCTGCAACCCTAAATTTTGTAAAAGCAATTTTGAAAACCAAAACAAAAAGTGGCAATACAATATTATTTTATTCTTTTGAAAATAAGAATTTTTATATTTTCTTATAATTTTAAATGGAATCTTACTAAAATTTCATTGGAAAAATGGCTGATGTTGAATGGAATATGATATGTAGGGTGTGTTTACAGGAAGGTGTAATGACATCGATTTATGAAAAAGATGAAACAAATAAAACCATTCAAGAAAAAATTGGCTTATGTTCACCAATAAAGGTATACAGATACATTTTGTGCTATGTGACAGGTATTTTCTTTGTTGTGAAATATTAAATTTTCCTGATTTTTAGTTTGTAAAAGGAACAAATCTTCCGGAACAGATATGTTCAATTTGCTTACAAGATCTAACCGTCGCTTATCGTTTTTATTCAAATTGTGAAAGTACAGAAGCCGTTTTAAAATCTATCACAGAAAACTTACTATATGAGGTAATAGTTCCTGATACATATCACAATAATTTGACGTTGAATATAAATCAATATAAATTACCTGCCGATATTCTTATCAAAAAAATACCATCTTCAAATATAAAAGTAGAACCATCAAGTGATGCCGATGATGTTGATCCTAATATTGAGTTTTTAGATTATATTCAAAATTCGGTAAGTTATTTTTGTTCAAACATTTATTCAAATAACGGACGATTCGTTTGTCTTAATAGAACGATTCTCAAGATACAACTTCACAAACTCTTAATGAATCTCAGATAGAAAGTGAGAATTATACACATGAACTAATACAACGGTATAAAGACGAAAATTCATCAAACGATATATCACATATGTTGGAAGTGAATGAGGACGATCAAGAGGAACATGACTACGAAATTCAACAAAATTCTGATTATGAGTATGGTGAAGAGTATTCAACAACAACCGTGCGTCCTGTTAAAACAAATAAACATCGTCAACAACGAACTAATACCTTTTTTGATAGTATAAATCGAGCAGCAACAATCGAAGATATAACTACACAAATTGGACCCAATGGTGTGGAAACGACGTTAATACGTGTAAAACGACAACCCAAAAGAGAACATACCCTCACAAAACCTTTAAAAGTATGTGATATTTGTGGTAATACGTATAAGTATCAGCATGCACTAGAGAGTCACATGAGACGACATCGCGGTGAAAAACCATTTGCATGCACGTAAGGGTTTATGTTTATATTTTATTATGGTTTAATTCAGTGAAATTTATAAAATAATATTTTACTTTTTAGAATGTGTGATAAAGCTTTTGTAATTCCCTTTGAACTAAAGCGGCATATGAGAACGCATACTGGACAAAAACCGTATTCATGCAAATATTGTGATCGTAGATTTTCGGATTTTGGAAGTCGAATAAAACACGAACGCTCACATACTGGTGAACGTCCGTATAAATGTGCACAATGTCCAAAAACGTTTGCCTATTCTCATGTACTAGCATCACACATGTTAACCCACACAGGTGAGAAAAAATATGGTTGTGAAGAATGCGGTAAGCGTTTTACAAAGTCTCATCATTTAAAAGCTCACAAAAATACGCATTCTCGAGCACAGCTGAAAGCAAACGGAAACAAACTACTTAAAACAATAATAAATGTAAATAATTCAAATATTATAAGTAACAGTAATACAAATGAAACAATTGTAAAACTTGAAAATAATAATATTACAACCGAAGAAATTGTACAAACAGATCAGGAAATGTTAGAAGAATTTGCTAAGCATAATAACGTAATTTTAGAAGAATTAGATGTAATTACAATTATAACACCAAACACAAAAATGGAAATTAAAAGTGAAAATGATGAAATGGTAGCATTAGATAATGATGAGGACTGTAACAGTGAGTTTGTGGACGATGATGATAGTCATATACAAATTATGGAGGATGGTAATTGCATTGAACACGAGATTATTCAATAAAGTAATTTTTTATTTATTGTTACAATATACAAAATTTAAGTAAATAGAAATTTTAACATGATATGATAATCTTCCAAAGCTATCAAACTTTTATTTTTTTATTTTGTAACATTTTCTTTATTTCTTAATTTAATTAAGTTATCATGTGCACTCTTTAAATGGGGATCCAAACGTAAAGCTTCACGATATGATTGTGATGCTTCGTCATATTTATTCCAACGATGGTATAGAACACCCAAATTGGCATGATACAAAGCATAATTAGGACGTAATGTAATAATTTCTTTAAATATTTTTTCAGATTCATTAAAATCACCTAATTTCCCAAATGCATTCGCTCGTGTAAATAAAATCGCTGGATCGCTAGGATTATAGGTTAATGCAATTTTCGATATGTCAATTACTTCATTGATTTGATTTTTATTATCAAATAATGCTAAAATATTTGCCCAAGCTTTATTTTGTTTTGGATCCAATTGTATTGATTCTTTCCAATATTTCATTGCCATGGTATCGTTTTTTAACTCTATATAGAGATTACCTAAGTTATACAAACAAACTGGATACCGTTTGCGGTATTTCAATGCTTTTGTATAGCATTTTAGAGATTCGTTGTAATTTTTTAATGATGCTTGCACTATTCCCAAATTCATCCATGCCGCTGGAAACTCCTCCCTGTAAAACGTAATTCATGTAATTCAAAGTTTTGAGCAAATATTTAATTTGTTTAGTTTTGAGGGTAACATTTAGAACCAGGGTGATTCAAACACAACAAAAACTACTTACAATATTTCGACAGATTTCTTTAGATATATTTCCGCTTTACGAAAATCTCCCATCTCTCGGTACAAATTTCCCAAATTCATAATAGCTGATTCATATTCTGGATATAATGCAATTGCCTTATGATAATATTCAAAAGCCATTGCTTTCTTATTATTATCTGTTGCTAATCGTGCAATATTATAATAAACCTTTGCATTATTTGGACAAACTCTTAAAGCACTTCGGAATAGAGTATCTTCAGTTCGCCATTCATTTGCTCGTGTGATTGTTTTTAATACCAAAACGATTGAGATGATAAGAAAAATTAATTTTATAACGGTTTTATTGAATTTTTGCGACAATTGTTTAAGTCCGATGCCAATTAAGAGACAATACCCTATTGACGGTAGATATAAAATTCTTTCTGCTATAACAAACCCCACTTTTATTATTCCTGATGCCGGTATAAATGGAACTATCATTAAACTTAATCCTAGATAAATTTTCCTAAAAATAAATTCCTTTAAATATGCATAACTTAGAAATTAATAAAGAATTCTTACTTGTTGCCAACCCATACCATTCCAACTAACATCAAATAAAAAACTATAGTTCCAATCAATCTGACATCCCTAAAACTTTCCACCAATTTTAAGGAACCCAAAGCCCAATCAAAACTTAGCCAATCTGGACACATAAGCAACCAAAAATTTAAGGAATACAAATAATTTTGTGTCAATATTCGTGTTTGAAGATTGTCATTTGCAGCAACTGGATTGTCCATTTTTTTAAATTTTGGACTTTCATAATTCATTATTTTTAAACGTAAATAAATTAAAATTAATGTAAATGTAAATAAAAAAATTATTCTTATATATAAAAATGTAAATTTGTAGAATTTTTTAAAATTAAAATTTTTTATAACATCATAAATTATTAAAAATGGTAACAGTGTAATGCCATTTTCTTTGAACAAAATTGACAACGTTGTTATTATAAAAATCGGAATGAATAATAAAATTTGGTTTGTTTCTGAAATATAAAAACAAGATTAATTTCTAATTGGAATTTTTGTTTACTGGAAAATATAAATTATAATCAACTTTAAATAACTTACTACTCGTAGCTTTGATAATCTTTATATAAATCCAAAATACCATTAGGAATGATATTGCAACCATCAATTCTGCTCTTCCAACAATTCCTGAAACAGCTTCTGTATGAATTGGATGTATCGCAAACAAAATTGCACCGATTTGTGGTATACTTTCACCCTGTTCTAATATCCCCGTGTAGAACTCTATCAATCCACAACTTATTAATACATGCAAAAATAAATTTATACATTTCATATAAAACGGATTCAAACCGAATAAATAATGTTCGATTCGAAACATAAGTACAGTTAAGGGTCGATATGATTTGTGGCTTGTGGTGTCTGTTAAATTATAACCCCAAAAATCATGTTCAAATAAATTTGATACATTAATTGAGTTCAAATTAGTTACATCATAATTCCGTACAATAGCAACAGAATCATCAAAAACATAGTCGCCATTCAAAGAATATCCATAACAAACTAAACATAAAATGGTAACAAAAAAATACTGAAATATTTTTGTATGCGTTAATAAAACAAACATATTTTTGTTGTTTGTAATATACCTGATACTTTTTCTTATTGGGAAGCATTTTATCAACTTCTTTAAAATAGAAAACTATCACATTTTAACTTAATTTTATTAATAAGAAGCCCTTTGGCTTTTAACACAACAAACTTTTCCACCACCGAAACTTTTAATATTTTGTTGACATTTTCGCTAATAAAACCATCTAATCCCAATTTGTACAATTTCCAAATTTATTGCACAAAAAACTCATTGAACTATTATGATGACATATGATCTATAAAACAGTGTGCGTTGGACATAACTACTGTACGGATAGGGAAAATTAAATAAGCCGGTAGTAGTGTGTTAAAAAATTAATTAAATAAGAGATTGTTTTGTGAAAAGTGAAAAAAGATCAATTAAAAAATTCGTAAAGAATTTCAATTTAAAAATCGATCAAAATAATTAAAGAAAAATAGGAACTTAACATTGTCGTTAAATTAGTGAATAATTGGCAAATAATGATTTTTTATCTGCAGAATTAAAAGATTTGTTTTTTTATGAGGAACTAGAAAAAGGAAAAATTTTGCATTTTTATTTGACATTTGTTTGCTGTCAAATCAATTCCTTTTTAGTTGGGGTGCGGTTCCCATTTAGTAAAATATTGTTTTATATTTAAAAAAATAATAAAATTAATTAGCCTAGAATGTAAACTTAAAATAACGTAACGAATGAAAATGAACGAATCAAAATTTATAGTTAGTCATTTTGTATACCTCGATACAACGTACAATTAGATTTCATGTTTTCCTGAATTTTTAGTTATAATTTTTTGTTATTAAAATGTCACGTTTGGCTGATTATTTTGTTATTGTTGGTTTCGATCATGAAAAAGAAAGTAAGTTAATTAATCTTTTGTTAGGGTAATTAAATTCATAAATACAAAAAAATTAAAAAAAATCAACAAAATTATTAGTTTTTGACAGATCGACATAACCTATTAAATTACTTTGTCTTATTGTTTTTAGCACATAATGGACTGAGAACAGGAAAAATACTCCAACGATTTCCAGAAATTGATTGGGCTGATACTCCGTTTATACAAGGAATAGAATTGGTAATTATGCAATTAAAGTTCTACATTATAATATGTCGTTTTGTGCTTTCTGATAAGAAACTATAATCAAACAAGAAAGTTTTTTGAAGAATTTTCATGAAACAATTTGCTTTACTTTTAAACATCTAAAATAATATACAAGAAAATGTTTAATATAGGATTAACCCTTATATAGTGTAAGGTTAAAATTTATCGTCCTATAACATTTTATTTCCTTAAAGCGTTTTTATGTTTCAATGCATAAAAACAATTGGAAAACGATGTTTGGTTCTGTTCATTTTAGATTATAAGGTTCCCCGAAATCAATCAATTCAATTAGTTTTATCTGCATATATGCATTTATAACTGTCATTAGCTATGATGATTGATTAACTCGACGGTAATTATCAAAAACTTAGATAGCTACCTTATCTAGACTTAGTTTAGAAGTACCGTTAATAATTACCTCACAAAATATTCATTTTGCACCTGCGAATTTGTTTGTTTTCTACTAACCGTTCTCTTACCGTTACATCGATGTATGGTTGAATTTTTTGTTAGCGCATAGAGGAATTAGCTATTTTTGATTAGTTCATTGTTTTTAATTTTGGATCTACAGGTATGGTATTCCCTCGTACACCCATCCCTGCAATTAATATATATACGAAGGTGGAACATCAAATACTATTGTCAATAGCAGTGAGATATTGCTATCCAAGGTGATATCTTAGAGCTGCTTGCTGGCAAATGAACTGTATCCAGTCAACGGTAGTCAACCTTCAATTTTATGCTCAAAGAACCGAGCTTCATATAACTCCATGAGTGCCTATTATGTTCTTTCATATTTTTTTATTTTCTTTATCCTATCGTGAAATATTGGTCTATGTCATATGGACGCATAGGACCTAGATTTTAAAAGGTTTTATGTGTTGTAGTGGCATATTTTAATTTCTACTACATGCACATTTTATAAAAAACAGTAATTTAATTTAATATATTATTTTTGAAACCTTATTTTAGTTTTGTCAACCGTTAGGATGGGCTTTATCGACAGAACGACAAGAACCTCGCTTTTTTGTTTCCGTACTAACCGACATTGATGCAAATCGTCACTACTGTGCATGTTTATGTTTTAATGAAACAGTCTCTATAACACCAAGCAAACCAGCCGATGAAGAGGAAGAAAATGTAACCCCAGGACGACCATTAATACCAACAACTATTACGCATCATAGTATAATGTATGCGCCTAAATGTTTAGTCCTGGTTTCACGATTGGACTACACCGAAACTTTTAGAGTAAATATTATGTTAACTGTATACTAAATAAAATTTAATATGTTTATTTATTATAGAACTGTCTCGGAACAATATATACAAACTATATTGAAAGTTTATCTTTTCCTCTTGAAACCTTAATCGGTAATATATTAGGTTGTATACAAGTTCCTCCACCAGGAGGCCCTCAAGTTCGATTTTCAATAGGAGCTGGAGATAAACAAGCTCTTCAACCACCATTATCAATAACATTGCCTGTTACCGGAACCAGTGTTAGTTTTTTATTTCACCAACTGGGAATCAAAAATGTTTTATCATTATTTTGTGCTGTGATGACTGAACAAAAAATATTATTTCATTCAAAAAGTTATACACGATTAACAGAAAGTTGTCGTGCTTTAACAGCATTAATGTATCCATTTCGGTAGTAAAAAAAAAACTCAAGACACATAGTATATTTATTTTATATAACTCAACTTATTTGTTTGCAGATATAGTCATGTATATATTCCTATATTGCCAGCCGCTTTGATAGAAGTTCTTTCAACACCAACACCGTTTATAATGGGTGTTCATAGCTCATTACAACCAGAGATAACTGATTTGGTAAATTTTATAATGCAACTGGCATTAGGAACGTCCAATAATTATATTTATTACTACATTTCAGCTCGATGTAATTATAGCAGATATAGACGGTGGCTCAATATATATACCTGAATCTCTTGTACCTCCTGTATCACGATTACCAACATCACTATGGGATTCAATACAGCAGGCTTTATTTTTAGTATTACAGCCAGAATTAGCATCAACAGATTTAGCATTCTCATCAAATAATATGAACGGAATAACAAATCGTGAACAAAATAAAAATCAATTGATGATTGATAAAGAGATTCGTGCTGTTTTTATGAGAATGTTTGCAATGTTACTACAAGGTTATCGTTCATGTTTAACATTGATAAGAATTCATCCTAAACCCGTTATAACATTCCATAAATCGGGATTTTTGGGTGCACGTGATTTAGCTGATTGTGATTTTGTGTGTCGTGTGTTGGATAGTATGTTTTTTACTGGCTTTATAATTGACCGTGGTCCATCATGGCGACCATGTGATGCATGGGATGAGTTATATAGCGGAATGTCTGACTTGATACGATCGGAAGATAAAGATAGTAAATTAATATTAATTCATATACAAGAATTAGCACAAGTATTATATACAAATGAAAATCCAAATCCTCAAATTTATGCACAAAAAGTGTTACGTCCACCTGATGGAGCATTTGCCAGAATTCATCAACCTTCAATGCCGCTTATTAATTCTCAACAAGTTCAATCAATTATAAATGAAGGTTTATCGAAAAATGATTTACAATCTCGTTTTCAAACAATACGAACACCTCCACGTATTGTACCCATGGGACCACATTTACAAACAATTTCTGATGGTCGGCCAGTTTTGAATAATACAGCACGACGACTGGAAGTATTAAAAACTTGTGTCAATTGTATATTTGAAAATAAAATTGCAGATGCACGAAAAAGTTTTCCAGCTGTTTTACGAACATTAAAACAACGTGATGCAAGACTGACATTATGTCGAGAACTAGCCCGAACCGTACAAGGAAATAAAGCGATGCTAGAACATCAGCAATTTGACTTAGTAGTAAAGTTGATGAATCGAGCCTTACAAGATGATTCAGCAATGGATGAAAATGGAGTTGCTGCTGCTTTGTTACCACTTTCAACGGCGTTTTGTAGAAAATTATGTACTGGTGTTATACAATTTGCATATACATGTATTCAGGAACATCCTGTTTGGAAAAATCAACAATTTTGGGAAGCAGCATTTTATCAAGATGTACAAACACAAATTAAAGCATTGTATCTACCACGATTACCGATAGAAGGCAGTTTTACAAACTGGATGGTTGAAAACGGAAAACTAAGTCCGTCAAATTCAAGGTAAGATTTTTGTTTAGTTTTTTTCTGTTAACTTTCTATCGAATATCGTTTCTCAGTATCTGAATTAAGTTATGCTGTGGTTATTTGTTTTTGTAATGATTCACTTGATTGGTTATGCTTCCACCAACACGTTTAGTGATTTTCACCATCCCTATTAACATTTGACGGCTTTCGAGAAACGATTGGGAACCTTATTGGGAATAAGTTGACAACTGGCATGTAAAGGATATCCTACTCATTGAGAGGTTAAAGTTAAATCCTTTAAATTCTATAATTTCATCACTTTCACGAAACGAGGGATTCTGAAGCTGTAGTTCATCGATTATTTATTCCGCAAGTTGAAACAATATTTTAAGTTTCTCGATAAGATGAATAAACTTCTATAGTTGTCCATTGACACCTCTGGCTGTCATGTGTTGTTCGACAGTGTTTCTCACTTTTGTTCTTTATTAATATTTTTATGGACAATTAAAATAAAAACTAGTTAGTTTCTACTTTATTTTTTCCAGAGATCTCATGGACTACCGTTCATCTATATTATCTCGAGTTCAAGAACCATCGGCACTAGAGATAGCAGCTGAACAAATGCGTGTATGGCCAACATTGGAACAAATGAAACAGCATGAATTAGTTGTATCAGAAGAATCAACTTTATATAGTCAAGCAATACACTATGCAAATCGTATGGTTTCATTACTTATTCCACCCGATGTAAACACTGGTGGTCGTGTACAGAAGTTCGACTCTCATTTAGAAGATGATACAAGCGTATCAAATAGTGTTGTAGAATCTCGTAGTCGTAGCGAACATTCGGACGAAGGATTTGAAGAAAGTGATCCAAATGATACAGGAAATGTTGTTGCGAAAATGGTTTGCCGTTTTATAGATCGTGTTTGTACAGAGGGAGGTGTTACTACAGAACATGTTCGTAATTTACATGCAATGGTTCCTGGTGTTGTGCATATGCATATTGAAACTTTAGAAGCTGTTTGTCGTGAATCAAAACGAATTCCGCCTGTACAAAAACCAAAAATACAAATTCCTAGTTTATTGGCTGGAGAAGAAATGCGGAGTGATCCAATGAGAGTGTATTTGTTACCGGATGGCCGTGAAGAAGGGGTAATATCAACAATGCTTCCAGCGGAAGGAGCACTATTTCTTACCAATTATCGTGTCGTATTTCGCGGAACACCCTGTGACCAGCTAACATGTGAACAAAATATTGTTCGTGCATTTCCAATTGCCTCATTAACAAAAGAAAAACGATTATCTGTTTTAGATTTACGGCAAATTGATCAAGTCCTACCAGAAGGATTGCAACTACGATCGTCAACATTTCAACTAATAAAAGTGGCATTTGACGAAGAAGTGAGTCCAGATGCGATTGAACTGTTTCGTAAATGTCTAAATAAAACACGACATCCAAATGATGAATTCAAACATTTTGCATTTGCTTCCAGTCACTACATGGTACTTCCTACACCGATGCATAAGGTCAAAGAGAAAAATGCAACATTAAAAGGTTTTGCTAAAAAGACCTTATTACGTACAGCTAAACGGGCCGGTTTTAAACAAAAAGTTACAACAAAACGAAAATACGTTTTAACTGGAGCTGATTTTGACGAACAAAGTAATGAAAATGATAATGATGATGATTTATCTGATGATAACACAGAGACAATGCCTAGAGTGACTGTTAAAGATGTAGAAAGGTTAAAAGAAAGAAGCTATGTTAAAGATTGGCAAAGAGTTGGCCTTGGTGATCCACAAACGAATAACAGTTTTCGTATAACTGCTGTAAACGCAAATTATAGCTTATGCCGCACATATCCTGCAATTTTAGTCGCGCCATCTCAATTTAACGACGAATCTTTAAAAAACCTAGGACGATCGTATAAAAATAATAGAATTCCAGTACCGACTTGGCGTCATCGTAATGGTGCTATTTTACTCAGAGGCTCAGTACCTCATGCGATAGGTGTTATTAGTAGGTTAAAAGGACAACCTCATGGTGTTGATTCGACAGGGAGTGGTAGTAGTAGTGCAAGTGGATCGCAAGATCAAGATCGATATTTTATTACAATTATTCATTCAATGCCACATACAAGAGCCATGCGTGGTTGTGTTTCATGGGGTCTATCTGACTCAAATCTTTCAATCAATTCATTACTCTTAGCTGTTGACGGACATTCCATAATGGGGAAAAGTAATGAATTATCGTCCACACTTACTCCAGATTTGAACCGTCGGGGGAATCATAGTAACTTTAGTGGTGGAATTATTGGTGGGAGCCGTAGTGGTATGAGTAATTCAAGCGGAGTTGTCAAAACATCAAACAAATGGGGATCATTGAAGCCAATGCATCATCAAAACATGAAAGATGATCGTAACAATGACCATCATTATATATTTCAACGCGTTCCACTATATGTGCTAGGTGAAAAAAGTCAATCGAAATCTGCACGATTATCTGAAATGAGCGCAGAATTTATTCCAGTAGATTACACGGATGTTCGTCATTCAAGAATTGCGTTTAAAAAATTGATGAGAGTTTGTCTCCCATCATCACCAACAACAGAGCCAGATCAAAGTTTCGCAAAATTGCTAGAACAATCTGATTGGCTACAACAAATTCGAGGATTATTACAATTATCTGGAGCTGTTGTAGATTTAATTGATTTACAAGGTTCAAGTGTTACTTTGGCATGGGAAGATGGTTGGGATGTAACAGCACAAGTTTCATCCATCGCACAATTATGCTTAGATCAATATTATCGTACTATCGATGGCTTCCGTGTTTTAATCGAAAAGGAATGGTTAGCATTCGGTCATCGTTTTGGGCATCGCTCAAATTTAAAACCACATTCCAGTTCTGGTTCACCGTTTGCACCAACATTCTTACAATTTTTAGATTGTGTTCACCAAATACAATCACAATTTCCACTAGCATTTGAGTTTAATGATTTTTATTTAAGATTTTTGGCTTATCACTCAGTTTCGTGTCGATTTCGAACGTTCATATTTGATTGTGAGTTAGAACGAGTTGATTTAGGAATAGCAGCAGTTGAAGATAAACGAGGATCATTAAATTCTCATCATAAACAAATTGAAACAAATTGTGGTGGATCAGACGATGATAGCATTTATCCTGGTGGAATACGGGGATCTCCAGGAACAAGCCAAAAATTGGGACATTCAGTTTTTGATTACATAGAACGACAGCATGCAAAGTCTCCAGTTTTTTATAATTTTATGTTTTCTCAAGATCCCGATCGTAACGTATTACGACCACAAACGTCATTGGCATCGTTAGAATTATGGCGATATTATATTGATGAAGAGTTAGCGCAAGGACCACCGTATGATCCAGAACTAGTTGGTAATGATAATATTGATGATGAAGTTGACTTGCCAAGTAAAATTCTAAGACGAAAAGTTGTGACCGCTGGCTATGACAGTATTGACAAATGTGATGCCGATGCGTTTTCGCGATTATTAGAAGAATTGAAATTAGCTGAATCAGAACGTGGATTACTGCCCCAAAAGTGGAGACAAGTTTGGATAAACTGGAGCTACCACATTCAGATTCATTAGCACGGCATGCTTCATTTAGTAGTGCGCTAGTTAGATCGCATGGCCGGTTATTACATAAGAGGTAAAAATATATTTCATTTAATTGAAAAAACTTTTATTAATTTTGAAATTTTTATATTTAAGATCTACACTAGAAATTTTAATGCGAGGGCGTTTAGCTGGTCATCACCAAGAAAGTTTTTCACATCCTCATCGTTTTGAGAAGCATGCAAATACCACACCAACACACTGTAATTTATGTGATGGATTATTATGGGGTCCAATGTGGACAGGTTTACGTTGCATGGATTGTGGTAATTCATATCATGAGAAATGTGCTGATTCCGTTCCAAATAATTGTACAAAATACAAAGCGGTTGAAGGGAGTATCACAAACTTTAATGCGCTCTCAAGGAGATAATGGAAGCGTTGCATCAAGTGCAAATACAGGGCAAACATCGTCCCAACATTTTTATAATCAATATAGTAGTAATGTAGCTGAAAATAAAACTCACGAAGGTTATTTATATAAGCGCGGTGCATTATTAAAGGGATGGAAACAAAGGTGGTTTGTACTAGATTCAATAAAACATCAGTTGCGATATTATGATGCAGTGGAAGATTCAAATTGTAAAAGTTTTTATTGGTAAGTTTTTGTGTTGGTCATTAAAAATTTACGATTAAAAAATTTAATATTTTTATTCAGATTTAGCGGATGTTCAATCGGTCACATCAGCTCCACCGGCGCCAATAGGAACGAAAAAAATTGATGAAAGGGGATTCTTTGATGTAATACTTTTATCTAATTTTAAATTAAATCATTTTTATTTAAAGAATTTTTTTTATTTTAGCTTAAAACAAATCGGCGTGTATATAATTTTTACGCTCCGACAGCTATTTCAGCACAAGAATGGATAGAAAAAATTCAAGCCTGTTTACAGTAAATAAATTATTATTTTTTTACCTTTATATTTCATTTTAAATTTATTCTTTTTTTATTTAAATATGTATTATATCTATATATTTGTTAAAATTACTAAAACGTTTCGTTCTAAAAAATTGCGGAAGGAACAAACAAACCAACTGAAAAATTTGTTTATGAAAGAAGGGAATTAGTATAAGAACCACAAAGTTATTATTTTATTTAAATTAGGTAATAGGAATTTCACGCTTCCAACTGTTTTTTTTTAAATAATTTTTGTTGTCTCACTTGCATGCGTAGATAGATAATTTTGGTTTCATTTGAAATAACAATATAGAGATCAGCTTGATATCAAAACCGAATATGGTTTGCAGTGTGTGTCTATTTATACATGTCACAAAATGTTTATTTCATTTAACTATGTTTTGGGTATAAATCGATAAAAGTTCTTAGATCGTCTAAATTGCCATTTTTAAACGAAAACTCCAAACCACAAAAGTAGTATCAGTATCTCATACAAAAATCTCAAATAAATCAATCAATATTAATATAATAGTGTAAATATGTTTATATCACGTAAAGTACTGCATTAATTGTCGCAATTATTAATTAAATAACTAAATGTACTTGCTATTAAATGTCAGGTATGCGCTAGCTGTTTGTTTTATTAAGTTTGTGCAGGATAATTTTAATAAAACAGATTTCTACTTTATCGACTCAATCATTATCCATTATCACGTATTGAAATGTAAATAAAAAATTAAAATAAATTTGCCATTTGATTACTCTAATTTTATATTTTTTTTGTAAATAATTTATCATAGTTTTTTATATTAAATTTAAATTAATATGTGGAATGCTAAAATTATTATTATTGTATTATGAAATATGTAGATTTTTTTGAATTTAAAAATAATACACGATATATTAATTCAAAAAATAGCTACTTAAAAGCCAAAAACATATTTTATTTGAAATAAAATAAATGGTTACTCGTTAATTAAAAAAAATAATAATATAATAAAAGAAACATTTCATTTTATCTTTTTATGTGATATATCCTCATATTTTTTTTGAAATTTATACCTATATGTTTATCTATAATTTTTATACATATTATTTTATTTTTGTTATAATTTAAAGAAAATAAAAATGTCTAAATTTTATTTACATTGTTTCACTTATCTGTTTAAGTAGATTTCATATAAAAGTAAAAATCTATCTATTGTAATGTGCTTCATCTCGGAATTTTGGAAAAATTTTGGTGCCAAACGACTCTATATATGATAAGCGGAGACGGAAAATCAAAATCAAAAAAAAAATTATAAATATTTATATATATATAATATATATATATATATATATATATATATATATATATATATATATATATATATATATATATATATATATATATATATATATATATATATATATATATGTATATATATATATATATATATATATATATATATATATATATATATATATATATATATATATATATTATATTTATATATATATATATATATATATATATATATATATATATATATTATATATATTTATATATATATATATATATATATATATATATATATATATATATATATATATATAATATATATATATATATATATATATATATATATATATATATATATATATATATATATATATATATATATATATATATCAGTGTTGCAAAACGTTACTCGTAACGTAACGAAATAACGAAATGAAATAGCGTTATTTGTAATAATTACGTTTATAACGTTTTTAAAAATTAAACTGTGTTACAATAACGTAAAACGTAACGATAACGTTAATAATTTATTCGTTTTTTTGGTATACTTTTTGTATAATCATATGAAAATTATAGCGCTAAAATCGGTTGGATAACATCCAACTTATCTGCTCTTTTTCAATAGTTTTAGTAGTTATAAAATTGTTTGATATTTGTAACAAAATACATAATGAATATATTGTAAGATTTTAAGTATATTTCAAGTAATATCAAGTCTGTACTAGCTGTTTCTGCATCACAGGTGTTTTGAGTAATTTTAAGAAAGATATTATTATGCTGGCCGATATAAGAAATAATTCTGAAGATCTATTAAAAGTTACGCTTATATAGTCATTAACAAACTATCAGATTTGCAGAAAACTCTTGATAAGAATGCCTATAGTTTTGTTAAAAAACTAATTATTTTTAATTTGAAATGAGTCAAATTTTTTTAATGTATTTAATTATTTAGTTTTATTTTACTATGAATATATAAATTTAATATTTTTATAATTATACATATGCAAGAGATAACAACTATCCATTAGAGATTTTCCATTTTTTGAGCAGTTAAGTAGGTTAGCTTTAAACTTTTCATTCATCTTTAAAATAACGTAAATATAACGTTATAACATAATAAAATATAATATTTTTGTGTTTCATAACGAAATAACGTACCGAAAAAAATTAAAGTAATGTTATAAAAACGAAACGCATAACGTTACGAATTTTTTTTTCGTTTTGCAACACTGATATTATATATATATATATATATATATATATATATATATATAATATATATATATATATATATATATATATATATATATATACCCCGACAAACAAAATGTAACCGTGAACTAGAATACGGTTTCACGTCCGTTAAAAGTATATTGCAAAAAATATCAGATTTGAACACGAACAATATACGAAATTAACTTGCACTGTTTTTTAAACAATGTAAAGCAGTGAAATAGACACGATATAACACGAAATAAATCTAAGATAATGAAAACATCGGGTTAAGATGGTTTCTTAATTTTTTAAAAACAGATTTTATATTTAAAATAAAAAATAAAAATTTTTCAATTTCAGTTGTTCAAAAATATGTAAAGCAAAATATTTGTTTTTTTCAGAAATGCAAATTTTTTTATTTGAAAATCATGTGTAATTATTGTCGTGATTCTGGTAGTGGTAATGTCATTTCGGGTTAGTTTACGTCGGTTCAATGTGCTTTAAATAAAATGATTTAGAACCGAAAAGGTTATGAGAAACCAATATTATTATCAATTTATTTAAATTTAGCACACAATATTAGTTTGCAAATTTGTTATTTATTTATTATTATTTATCATTATCACACATTTAACCGACGTAAACCGACTTAAGGCATAACACTTATTGTAAATGAATGGGCGCTATATGGACAAGATGAAATTTTTTGGTTTATGAATTTATTTCATTTCCATTTCCTTATTAAAGTTAATTATTGAAGAATTATTGAATTATTATTAAAGTTTATATAACCATTATATTAAATCAATCAACATTAAAGTCTTTGACTGAAGCAACTGAAACAACTGAAAAATTATATGCAATTGTTGTTATTTTTTTCAGAAAGTTCAGTCAAATCGAACGCACCGCACCTTAAATTAATTATATTCAAAAGGAAGAGAAATCAAAACAAATTCATAAACCAAGGATTTTCGTACGGGTGACAGAAAAACCGTTTGGTTTTCACAAAAATTATAAAGTTTATCCATGCTTGATCTTTTTTTTCTTCTTTCGTCTACTGCTACTCGTTAGAATTAAAAATAATGTGTAATCCAAACGGCTAAAATACGTTGAAGTTGTGTAGTGTCCCGTCCGTCCTATTACTACGTTTCCATGACAGAGTTAACTCGAATTAAGAGTTTCGTTGAGTTAAAAACATGGCGTCGCTAATCCGTATCGTTTCCATGATAATATAAAAATTCTTGGAGTTAGTAAAAAATTGCGTATTTAAATACATTAATTGATGACATTAAATGAAAAATACAAAAAGTGATTTGGTTACGACGGAAAAATTGGACATTTTACTAATGTTTTTTTATTATTAATTTACTAGTTTTTTTCTTGAATAATTTCAATTAAAATTTTATTTTCCTCTTCACTCCAAAACACTCGCGACGCCATTTTTACTTTTTTGTTTTGTGTTTGTTTTTTGTTAACCTTCTCTAATCGCGCTACTTTCGTTGAGTTAAGGTGAGTTAAGAAATTTAACGAAAACTCCGTTTCCATGACGAGATAATCCGAGATAATCCCGGTTAACTCGGTCATGGAAACATAGTATATGTCAGTTTAATATCGGTAAAAAATATAATACTCGGAAAAAATACGACGGCAGAAACGAAATTGTAACGATGAGTTAATAGAATCGTATGATGTACATTTCTACGTCAGTTCGATTCTAACAAGTGTTTTGAAAACAAGTGGCTAGCAGCAAATAATTAAATTAGTGTGTAAATTTTGTGAAGAAATTTTGTTTTTACCCATTAATATTGCAAACATATATAAAAATCCAAAAATTGGTAAGTCTCTAAACTTTCTTTTAGTTTGTGCAGATAAGATAATAAAATAACATAATCAAAAAGGGGAATCACACAATTTAATAAAAAAAATTTCGTTATGCGTAAAAATTTCTGTATTATTCACCGCCATTGTGAAAAAAATCTTTTTTCATAACTGCGGGCAAGAAGTTTTTTTTTTTTTTTTTTTAATAAAATGTGTTGTGTAATAGGGTTTAGAATATGTGTCACAACAACACATAAATACCTTTTAAGACCTAGGTCTAGACCTGGGTCCCACAACAACTGGCGTTCTGAGGTGTAGATTAACGCTTTTTTTAAACATCTGTGGGTTGAAGCCACCTGAGACTAAGTGTTCCGGCAAACTATTCCATTTGTACGCAGTTCGGACAAAGAAGTCTCTCTGCGATCTGCCAGTATGACAGCGCGGGATCTTTACCGTTTCACTGGTTGCGGCAGCCGATTGCCGAGTGGAACGGGGGTAAGAATAAGTTTGAGGCATGATGCCGCTGATTTCATCTGAGCACTGCTGATGACGATATTTGTAAAAAACAACGAGGTCAGCAACAGTGCGACGATGTTGTAGGGAATCAAGTTTTGATGTCAAAGTTCGATCACCTACAATTCGTATAGCTCGCTTTTGAACAGAGTCCAAGAGGGCCAAGATGGAAACAGAGGCAGCACCCCAAACTTGACAGCAGTACTCCATACAGGGACGAATATAGGACTTATAAACATGGAGCAATTGGTATGGAGTGAAAAATTTTTTGCATCTATTTAGGAGGCCGAGTTTTTTAGACGCGCTTTTTGCCATCGCCATTACATGATCGTTCCAGAGTAGGTCATTTGAAACTGTGACACCCAATAAACGAATGTTTTTACATTCACCCATTGGTTCAGTTGTTCCATTATTTCGGATTCATCTATAATAAAATTTACTGTATTTCATTAAAATAGCAACGACCTTTCTTTTAATTTACGGGGTTAATTTTAACTGAAACACGTTGAATTTTTTCGGTGACATTTACTATATTCTTTATTTATTTCGGTCAGTTTATTTGACCTTTCTCAAAAGCTGAAAATTATTTTTAAAATTAATACACATTATATAAAAATCATTATTCTTAACTTATGTCCGTTAACACCGTTTAAATATTGATGGAGATGTTGGTGAACATGGTGATTGTTGAATGTCTGTTGTTTGTACGTTGAGGCTATTTTCGGTTGGTAGATTTTTTAGAGATACTACAGGTTGAAAAGCACTTTTTATATCAAATTTATAACCATACGCTCTATTGATAAGATAGCTGCGTGTTTGTCCTATGTATTGTGAGCCACACAAACATGTCAGCTTGTAAACTATATTACTCATTTTTCGTTTTTGTGTTTTATCTTTGAGTTTTGAGAAACAATGCATCTTCATCGTGTTAATAATTTTGAAAGAAATTTTTAGGTGGATGTTATCGGTGTTAAATATATTCAAAATATGCGAGATTGTTTCTGATAGCTTAGGAATATATGAGATGGACGTATAGACAGTTCTTGTATCGTTTTTGATCTCTTGATTTTGTATTGGTACCGACAAATTTTGTTGTTGTTCACCAATCAGGTTTTGTTCGAACAAGAATATGTGACTGATTTTCTACAGGTTGGCGTAATTGATCGTTGTTGTTTGTTATAACATGGTTTTTTATTGTTGAGATAATGAACTTTATTGGATAGTTTTTCTTCTGTAGGATTGTATATATGAGTTTATTCTTATCTACGGTAAAGCATGATGAAGTAAGTCGTGATAATCGGTTGATGGTTCCATTCACAATATTTCTCTTGTGTGTGAATGGATGAAAGGAGTTGAAGTTAAGAACTCTCAATTTGCTAGTAGATTTTAATGAATGGTTTGAATTTTATTAATTTGTAGATTTTATGATTTTATGAATGCTACAAAATTAGGAGAATTTGTTTACATAGCAACGTACAAACAACAAATATTTATTTTAAACTTCAAAATAGTTACTTTCTTGGTATACTATGACACATTTGTATTCTTTTGCATATCAATATAGATTAACAAATTAGATTCTTTCTTAGTTTTTAGCTTATTAAGTGAAGCATTAAATCTTGTATGCACCACTGGCGTTACTGGGTATTAAGCCCATCAAGCGACATCCATCCTTCGGTTCTTAGGGCTAGATTACGTCGCTTTCTGGGCGCAATAACTACATAACGCCCTAGGGACATAAATAGCTATTTTATTTTTATATATGGCTGTAAATACATGTTTAATACTAGAAATATTTTGATAGTGAATAGTAAACCTATATTACTCTAAATCTGTATTAAACTGTATGATTGAACCGTGCAAGTATGATACTTTTAAATTAATTAATGCTTTTAATTGATGCTGCGTTATTGCATATTTGGAATAATAAAGAACTAAATTATTTTAATACTAAATACCAGTGGATTAATGTTGTTAGCTACAAAAATGTGGGAAAAGATGCCAGCGGTGTCGTGAAAATAACCAACATAAAGTTGACAATAATTCAAAAACTGCGCACTACAAAATTTTAAAAGAAATTGCAATGTTCCTTAATCTTAGTGCTTTTCATACGACGTACCGCATTCGTAATGGCAATAAAAGATTTTTCACCCTTCCCCAGCTCACAATTTTATTTTATTGATGATATATACGCTCAAAATTCAATTCAATAAAGAACTACCTCAGTTATAATTTAAAATCAATCAAGCAAAGAATTACGGTACAGAGTGATCTTACTAATTCGGCCATCCTGGAGCTTCAGCATCTCATCTCATCTTCAGCAATGTCGTCTTTTGGTTTGGTCATACGTCGAAAGAAAAATTTGGTGACTATAACCTCTTTTGTGCCAACCATATGTCAAATTCGGTTGTCTTTTTTTTAAAAACAAATTCGTTCGTTTTGTTCAATGGCAAATGCCTATGTATCCCAGCGCTACTTATTTTTTATAAAATTCCGAAATTTGATGATCTTTAAACTTTCTAAAAGTTGTTAGATTAGTTTTCAGCTTTAAATTTCTTTTGTCTGTGTGTCCAATTCATTTATTCTACTTTCGATCTCTTCGACTAAAGATTGAAGTCTGTAATTCGATTTACCATCAAATGTTGTTATAGAATTTTTGGACATCATTGTATCGAATTGCTTCCTCATATTGTTAATTCTCATCCACCATCTGTGTTTCTTTATATATTCTTTCTCCTGAATAACATTGGCCTGATTTTCATCGTCGCCAGAATCTTTCCTTTTAGAATTGATTTTAATGTGTTTTAATTCGCGTCGCATTTCTTTTAATTACAGTAAACTTTATTTCCCAGATCAGTTGCATTCGACGTACCTGGTTCGAAAATTTTATTTAAGCTCGATTGAAATCTTTGTAGAAATATTTCCTTATCAACTGTTCCAAAACAAGCCATACACGTTAAACCGTTATGATTTCACAAAATACCGGACAAAATAATAAATTATTTTTGCGTCTATTTTCACCGAAAATAAAAGAATTTCTTAAAATTTTGTATCCAAGGAAGTCCTAAATCCAGTGCGAGGCTTAGATATTATTATAATCTAAAAAGGTGCCACTACTAAGCCAATATCGTTTCGATGTTGAATCCAAAAATATTGTAAACAACTGTAAAATCTAGTGATGAAATTCTGCGATGACCTGTTTCAAAGATGACTTATCGCTTCTTCCCGGACGAGCCCCCAAAAAATTGTAGAATTTCATAGATTTCTCTACGGACATTTATATAATAAATTCAACTTGCAAAACTTTCTTTCAAAATAATTTTATTTTATTGATGTTATACGGGCAAAATCAAATAAAGATCTACCTCAGTTATAGTTTAACATCAATCCAGGAAAAAAATTACAAGAGAAAAAACAATTACTAATAAAAACAACAAGCTATTTAATAACAATAGATTTTATGGAAAAATCTGTTGAAGATTTTGATGCATATTTTATGTTAAATTATGGTTGAGACAAGAACAACATCTACCAAGTGACAAGGGTGTTAAAGAATCAGTTCTTATTCTGCCGTCCCAAAGTCAAAATTTACTTTTGCAATTATTTAATTAGATTTTTAATACTATTATATACTTTGTATTTCTTATTTAAATTAAAAATTAGATATGTTTAAGTTAATATATATATATCTATGACATATTTTTTTTCCATGCGTACCGGTTGTTAAATACATCGAATATCACCACTGTATATATATATACATATTTATCCTGGCTCTTTTGGCCTCTGTTCAAAAGCGAGCTATACGAATTGTTGGTGATCGAGATTTAACATTAGGTCTTGATTCCCTGCAACATCGTCGCACTGTTGCTGATCTCGTTGTTTTTTATAAATATCGTCACCAGCAGTGCTCGGATGAAATCAGGTCCATAATGCCTCAGACATATGTTTTTCCCCGTTTTACACGTCAATCGGTGTGTGCGGGCGGTCGAACTGTCGAGATTACTCACTGTCATAGTAATAGAATGCAAAGAGATTTCTTTGTGCGTACATCGTACACATGGAATGCTTTGCCCGAATCAATAGTCTCGAGTGCTTTCAATCCACAAAGATTTAAAAAAAGCGTCCACCTATACCTCAAGACGCATGTTGTTGTGGGACCTACGTCTTAAAAGGTATCTATGTGTTGTTGTGACACATTTTGTAATTCCTACTACACAACACTTCTTATTAAAAAAAAAAAATATGTATATATATTTATATATATATATATATATATATATATATATATATATATATATTATATATATATATATAATATATATATATATATATATATATATATATATATATATATATATATATATATATAGTATATATATATATATATATATATATATATATATATATATATATATATATATATATATATATATATATATATAACGATATAAAAAAGAAACAAACCACATTACATAAAATAGTAACAAAATGCCAAAATACAAAATGCTACACCAATTATCTGCACAATCAGTTAAAAGACGGCTTTTGAAGCAAACAAGTCATTTGAAATTACCACGTACAAGAACTTTACATACGAAAATACCGAATCACATTGAAGAATATGCCTCATCTCATAGTGAGGTTTTTCAGGAACAGTTAAGCTCCAGTTTATCGGAATCGATTTTTAGCAATGAAGCTTATAAAGAGGAAGAAATTCAGCAAGCAACATTGTCAGATTTAAAAGAAGATGAGGATATCAAAAAACATTCAACGTTTCTAAAATTCTTGCAAACTTGGGCAGTCAAGTATAATATAAAAGCAAATGCATTAAACGAAATTTTACTCTTTTTGTAAAATTCAAGGGGGTTTTATGTGCCAGTTGACAGCAGAACTCTTCTAAAAACTCCTTTAACTAGAGTTGTTTTAGATGTCCCACCAGGAAAGTATGTGCATATTGGATTTAAATCTGCATTTGAAACACTTCTACGTTTCACAGAAACTGAAGAAATTATCTTAGATATTAATATTGACGGAGTACCTATTACAAGGAGTAACCAAAGTTGCTTTTGGCCCATATTAGCGAAAGCTTGCAATTTAAAAAATAGCAAAATATTTGTTGTTGGTGTATATCATGGATATAATAAGCCACACGATTATAATGAATATTTAAGGCCACTTGTAAATGAATTGAAAACACTTTTATCGGAGGGTTATGTAAGCTCCGGTAAAACAACAAACGTAAAACTAAGGTCATTTATATGTGATGCCCCTGCACGATCTGCTGTTCTAGGCACAAAATCACATACAGGTTATTTTGGATGCCTTAAATGTGAAGTTGAAGGAGAATTTATAAAAAACCGTGTGTCGTTTCCTATTGACAGCTTTGCACAAATAAGAAGTGATGATTCGTTTCGGAAAAGACGAAATAAAGAACATCATAAGACTAATTCTATCATAAAAGAACTTCCAATCAACACAGTAAAACAGTTTCCACTTGAGTACATGCATTTAGTTTGTTTAGGAACAATGAAAAAAAATGCTTCAAATGTGGATTTCTGGCGAACCAAAATCGTTACTAAATGCAGCAAGCGTCAAAGCTATATCCAACAAAATCAACAACATCTCAAAGTCACAACCAACCGATTTTCAAAGGAAAATAAGGCCACTGTCCGATTTAGGATATTTTAAGGCAACAGAATTTAGGACGTTTTTGTTATATGTGGGTCCATTTGTACTAAAGAACATTTTATCGTTAGATAAATATAACAATTTTCTGTTTTTACATGTTGGCGTTTTAATGTTATGCCTTCCTGAAATTTCGCAACAAAAGGTGGACCTGGCGAATGACATATTGAGGCATTTTATTGAAGGAGTAGGCCTGCTATATGGGAAACATCATTTAACATACAATATGCATTGTTTATCGCATTTAGCAGAAGATGTGAAGGAATTTGGTAATTTGGATAGCTTTTCGGCTTTTAATTTTGAAAGCTTTCTGTATAAAATAAAATGTTTGCTCAGGAAACCTAATCAACCACTCGAACAGATATGCGATAGAATTGCAGAAATTAACAATATCGAATTAGATGAAAAAGAAAAATCAAATGTTGGTTTTCCAATTTTTAAAAACCGAAAATTAAAGGACGGTAAAATTATTTATTGCAAAATCCTTCTACAAGAAACGGAAATTGACAACACTGAAAAAAATAGATGGTTCTTGACAAAGTCTGGCGAAATTGCCGGGTTTCTGTATGGCGAAAAAGTCGATGGAACAGATTTTCTCTGCGGTACCTCAATTACAGAAGTATATGATTTTTATGAATTTCCAATTGCATCAAGCAAATTTGATATATATAAAACTGATGCACCGACCAGTGGAAGTATTAAAAGATGGAAAGTAAGTGATGTTAAAAAAAAATTATTCGCAATGAAAAACGACGATGACAATTGTTACGTTTTTTTTCCATTATTACATTTTTACTGCAAATAAAATTAACTGTCAATAAATTAATATATAATAGTCAATAACATGAATTTGAATTACATTGCCTCCTTAAATTGTACATGTAACTGGATCATTTACATACCATAATATATTATTTACATATGTTTCTGCTTATTTACAGATAATGTTTTCAGTTATCGAAACAACAAATGGTAATAAAATGAAAGAAGTGTCTGTGGTTTGTTCCAAATGGATTAATGGAAGTGAAGTGGCTTGGCCTAAAAATTACAGGAAGGCAATTAAAAAACAAATAGATCAATCCGACGATTGGGTGGGATTTAATTGTGTAATTTTAAAGGGTGGAATTTCGAGTTACGATGAAGCGAAAAATAAAGAAATTTTTTTTTCATAATTTTCCAATTCCGAGTGTGAGGAGTACACAAACAAAAATCAAAAACAGAAATTCTTAGCAAAGGATTTTAATGAAAAATTTAATGAATCTTCGAATTCAATTCCCACTGAGGTCCATCTTTACTCGGAAGAGGTTTTCAAGACAGATAACGAAAATGTAGGTGATATAACTGCAAACCACATGCAAATTATTACAATGGATAGTAACAATTCGTATCTTCAAACAATACCACATCTTTCCGCAATAAGTTGTGAGCAAAATGAATTCCAAGAAAATAATAATCGAAGTCACATTACAATTGATAATATGTCAACGCTTCCAAAAATGCCACCTCTTTCCATAATAAGTTCCTCCGAACTAAATAAAATCAACAGAAATAATAATGGCACTTGATTCCAAACGGCAAAGGCAGTTAATTCATATGTACCGTTATCTCAAAATCAAAATCCAATAGACACAATTGATACGAATTCTTCTATAACAGCGGGCGCTCCAAATTTGACTGATAATGTCGTAGAAGGCACCCCGGTTTATAAATCGAATTGTTTTATTGAAGAAGATGATAATACTTATTGTAATAATAATGCATTATTGAAGATAAACGATATTTTGAACAAAACTACGACGCAATTAAAAGATTTTCAAACAAAAATTAAGAAAAATCGAACTTCTATCAAACAAATCATTCTGGAAAATCAAATAATTATCGAAAATCAAAAGAAAATGTTGGAAAATCAAATAGACATAAAAGAATGCCTGCAACATCTTATGAAATCATTGCCAAAGCAAACTCAAACACAAATTATACAGGATAGAAACTTCATTTTACCGAACCTACCGATAAGGACAGTGGAAAATTTACTAACATTCAATAGTAAATTATCGGTGCAACAATATATGGACCAAATGGTACTAAAAAATTTATACGTATATGGTAAACATTTAGTTAATTATTTTTGGTAATTTCAGACTATTTATCTCTACAAATTTAAAGCAAACACGTTAAACAAAACCACAAAAAACATTTTTGAACATTTATTTGGTTACGAGTTACTGACAAAATATTCCTGGTCTGGACAGACGTCTTTCTCAAAAGGTAAATAATATTTTTCAAATTGTGTATTTTAAATTAAACTAATATTATTTCATTCCAGATATTCACAATTAGTATTTGCAGAGCTGATTAACATACTAGAGTTACTAAGGGCTACAAATAATTATTTAAATCAACAAACAACTGCCACATTTATAGAGGTCAAAAATAGTGTTCAGGAGTTTTTGAAAAGGGCCAACTTCAGACACAAAAAGTCAATCAATCAACAATCAATCAACAAAACGTAAATTTTGAAATATATTTATAGTCCCTGGGCCCATGCCGATTTCATGTGATGATTACCACATATTTTATACTTCGCGAGGCGCCTGTCTTTGATCAGTTCGAAAACGTTTGTTCTGTCATTTTCCTCGATTCGGCCGCTTTTTCGTTCGAAAAGCTCCGAAAAACGCCGACTGCCCGCGATCTCATAAATTTCCTATTACAATTTTTTTTTAACTAAGTGTGGTGGAAATTTGTTTCACGAGGGTAAGCTTATCCGACAAAAACGTGTTAGCTATTGTCGTGTCCGACAGTTGACATTTTGTATGTTTGGGTTGTCGGACTCGGCAATAGCAGACAATCTTTTGCTAGATAAGGTTACCCCCGTGTTCTAAACAAAATTTCCAACCTCCATAGTTAAAAAAAAGTTCTAGTTCCCGGCAATCGGCACTTTTCGGAGCTTGCCGCACGAAAACGCGGCCAAATCGAAGAAAATGAGAGAAAATTTTCGAACTTATCAAAGACAGGCGCCTTGCGAAGTATAAAATATGTGGTAATCATCACATGAAATCGGCTTGAGCAGGGACTATTACTTCTACAAATAAATATTTAATTAAAATAGTTTAGATGAAAATTAGTTCTTATAACGTGCTATGAATTACTTAGGAACATACTTATAAATATTTTTTTTTAACTTAAAATAGAAACAAAGTAAATTATTTTCAAAACTAAATAACAATATTCTAAAGAAATTGAATAAGAATACTGAATTAATGTTAATTATCTTTTTTGTATATGTATATGTATTTTTCAGAAAGTAGTAATAAAGTAAAATAAAGTAGTAATAAAGTAAACAGTTTTATTAAACCTTTCACTTACGATTTCTGACTTTTAACCACACTAGGGGAAGATACATGTCGAATATAAGGCATATAAAAGCTGCGTTTTTTTCATTTGGGTCAGGGTCAAGGTTTGAAAAAAACGATGTGGGTCACGCAAAGAAAAAAAATATTATATTTTAAATTGTTGGCAACAATGCAGCTGAGAAGAAAAAAATTGTGAACTTGTAGCGCCATTTTGAAATTAAAACTCAATATAAAAAAATTCAAAAAATATTTAACGTCTCTTGAAAAATAAAAATTCATATAAAAAAAATTTAGTCAGAAACACTAATCTATTTTTTTTACATATGGCAATGTTCATTGATTATTGCAAATGGCGTGAAATAAAATAATTGATAATTAATAAAAAATTGAAACATCTATTCTGTAAAAAATATGGATTTTATATCGTAGATATTGCTTTAAAATTAATTTTAAGCAAATTTATTGAAATCATGCTGAAAACAAATCATATTAAAATTGATTTTGAACAAATTTAACAAAGTATCTTTGACAGTTTTTTTATTTTGAATAAATTTTCTTTGACATTTATAAGTTTTAAAATGACCATTGACGACTGGTAAAGTGATAACAGCGCACTCTCTTAGCAAAATTTAAAAACTATTTAAAGAAATCAAAATTCAAACGAACAGTAAGTAAATATTAAAATTTATTCTTTTTGATTTGTTTTGGATAAATAATTTAAAAATATGAGTATAAAAGATTTAAATTGAAGTAACAATTAAAAATTTTTAGGTTTTCTTCTCGAGTCTGCCAATATATGCCACATTTTAAAACTTTTGCTAAGAACTGCACACAATCGGTAAAATAATTTTTAGCACATCTTGAGGAGATATTAAATAGTATAGCGGTTTGTATATTGTTCATATTCATCTTTATTCGACACATTGTCAATATTATACTGTTTTTTTTAGACAACCCAATATTATAGGGCTCTTCTGACCTTATTAATAAACAGCACTTATGTAACCGTTCTAACAAAGTTAGAGTTGGAATTCCAGTCATGGAATTTAATTTTTCGTCAGTATTAATAAGGAACGGTAGTTTATTAAGTTTTTCTGTTTCACCATTAATTTCCACACATACGCCGCGCTCGTGAATGTTGAATTGAGTATCTATGCAAAATTGATGTATGGGTGGCACCCTTCATCATCCTTGCTATTAGTAGGATAAATATTTCCAAAGCCATCTTCTGTTCTACCGGACGTATCAATTGATAAACTAAAAAATAAAATATAAGTACATACAAGATTTATAATTATACATTTATTTTCAAAATTGTACATACTTGTTCATTATATTTAACCTGAGTTTTCTTGCCTTTGGCTTCCTCGTCATTATGCTTGATTGTGGTAAATTTCTGATGGAAAAGCATTTGATGTGATGCCCTTTTTCGTATATGTTCGCCCGTGGTAATGGAATTAGATTCTGTTCTTTCTTGCTACAGAACACAAAGTTTTTGCGAATCTTTTTTCCCATCCTTAGTACATTTTTCCATTCATTTAATGTTATTTTATTTAACATGACCTTACGGGGAATATGATGCATGGACACGCCGTCAATATCATATATTTTGCACTATGGTGCGACTTAAATATGTTTTGCACTGTGGTACGACCCAAATATTTCGCAGTTTTACGATTACTTTCCATTTTGCTATTAAAAATTATAAAATTGCGATTAAATTATAATAGGTAATAGTGTTGTAACTTACAGTTGAATAAATAAATACACCAATTGTTGCACAAATTTTAAAAATATTAAATTTAATATGGTTTAAATATTTTTGTGAGTAAAAATATATGGTATTTGACATATGTTTACAATTTGATTTATTTAACTTGTTTAACATAAAATCCGCTAGAGCACATGGTGTATGTCGTCAATTGAACTAGACCCAGATAAATATCTGGGTTATGTTGTTGTTGTTTTTACATGTAAAAAATAGAGTTAATATCACCAGACAACCGGTCAGTTTTCTGTACGGTAATAACAACCGCGAAACGCCTTCCAAATCGTCGCTATTTACACCGTTTTTACACTGATAAAAGAGGTTGAAATAAATGGTTTTTTCTATAATTGTTCTAGTTTTTGTCAGACAAAACAACCGAAAAATAACAGATCGGCATTTTGGCGTTTAACATGGATTGACGAATGCATTACAAATATTCGGTTTTACTACCGCTTTATGGATGGCCAAATGTGTGTAATAGAGACACTTGTTTCTAGTATAATGTGGTTGGTAATTGACCGACATATTAACCGTTTAAACAACCAGATGGTCTTCGTACAGTCAAAATGCACCGCCCAAGGTCGCCCAAATTGTGGTTAAAATATGGTACTTGAGGAAACAGTTGTCTGACTAAAAACTGAATGGGTCTTCAGTCCCTGATCGGTTATTTTATAATACTTTAAAAGTAAATTGTTTTCCGGGATATATATATATATATATATATATATATATATATATATATATATATATATATATATATATATATATATATATATATATATATATATTTAAAAAATTTTTTGATTTCGGAATTGCAGTCCCTCTAATTTTTTTTCTTTTGTTGTTTTAATAAACTGACATAAATATTGTAACAATACATTGATATTTAGAGGTCGCTCATGAGTCATGAATATCACGACTTAGTCAAAAATTCCTCTTGCACTGGGAAATGTCAAGCCAAGGCCACTTTTGACTTACTCAATCTCTGGTAAGTCACTGAAGATGTTATAGGAATGTCATTTGACACTATTGCCTCTTACACAGGGTTTGATAAGGGAGCATGCGTTCTGCTAGAGAAATTACTTAGCAGAAATCTTCTTCACTCCGCATGTCATTATCACATTCATGAATTGATCATCGGTGAAGTATTTACCCTTCTGTTTGGCTCTACTAGTGGTCCTAACATTAGACTTTTTAGTGGTGCTAACATTAGTCTAGCATTGGTCAAACTATAAATTACAAACCATTAGACGAAGTCAGGTGTAGTGACCCGCTATTGCAGAAAATGAAGCAAAATGTTGGGTCATGTTTGAGAAAGTTCTTATCTGAAGACAGTTCCTATATACATAGAAATGATTATAGAGAAATAAGCAAGCTATGCTTAATAATTATGGGATCTGAAGTACCAAACAAGCAGCAATATCACTTTTCTTTACCAGGAGCCTACCATATAGCCCGGTGGATCGCTAAAGTCATATACTGCTTCAAGATATATCTTTTTAGAGAGCAATTCAAACTGAGAGTATCTGAAAAAAAGTTTTAACTGAATTCAGCCTGTTTGCTTCACATGTTTATGTTACAGCTTGGATTGCATATCCTCTGTCTGCTGATGCACCGATTAATGACTTAAATTTGGTCAAAGCTATCAAACAGTTTTCAAAAGTAAATGTTTCTGTAACCAGAGCTGCCATGAAAAAGTTACAAAACCATCTTAGGTATTTGGGACCCGAAATGACCCCACTATCCTTATCTCATCCAAAGTTGTCAAAGCTGAAAAGAAACAAATAGTGAATGCTATGGTTTTGGATGGCAATGACTGGTCTGTTCATGAGATACCTTATGCCGCTTAAGAAGTAGCTGCACTTGAAAACAGTGAACTTTACGATTTAATAAAACCGTCATCTAGCGCTTCCTTACAGTTGCTGGGGCAAGATATTTCTGTTCTTGCAGAAAGTGAACCAGATGCTTGGCATAGCTTACCTATGTATGTAAGGGCAGCCAAAACAATCAGGTCCTTAAAAGTTGTGATTGACATAGCAGGATGTAGTACTGGTCTCATGTCTGCATTTAACTAATTTTTAACAAAGAACGAATCGGAAATTCAACGACTCATCCAAGATATTGAAAATCACAGGCAGCGTATAATGGATAGTGGATACGTCGAAGAAGACTCTAATGAAATGTTATACGTCTACATTGTTTAATCTATAATTTTAATTGCTGAAAATTATGCATATCTAAATTAATATGTATTTATTGTATAGTTTTTCTCTTCACATTGAATTTAGCTCTTGTATTCTTATATTTTATACATATATGTATATTATATTTTTACTTATGTTAAGATTTTGCAACAATTTGAAATTATTTGCTGATCTATTTGCATTTCTTTAATGATGAATAAAATTTAATCCTCATCTTACTTTTTGTTTTTATTATAAATTTGGATATAAAAAAAAAAAAAATTTTTTAAACTTTGACCTCTATGAGCGACCTCTAAATTTATTTCTAAAATCTCGCATGTCAGATTTGGCATATAAAAGGAAAAAAATTGGGGGTCTGCATTATGAATTTCAAAAAAAATATTTTTTGGACCACTCTAATATATATATATATATATATATATATATATATATATATATATATATATATATATATATATATATATATATATATATATATATATATATATATATATATATATATATATATATATATATATATATATATATATATATATATATATATATATATATATATATATGTATATATATATATATATATATATATATATATATATATATATATATATATATATATATATATATATATATATGTATATATATACATATGTATATATGTATATATATATATATATATATATATATATATATATATATATATATAATATATATATATATATATATATTATATATATATATATATATATATATATATATATATATATATATATATATATATATATATATATATATATATATATATATATATATATATATGTATATATATATATATATATATATATATATATATATATACATATATATATATATATATATATATATATATATATATATATATATATATATATATATATATATATATATATATATATATATATATATATATATATATATATATATATATATATATATATATATATATATATATATAACGATATGAGATATAACTGAATTTGGCGGCATTCTCACGGTCTCCATTTTTGACCTCCACCATAATAAGTTTTTATGTATGTTCCGGCAAATAATCTCTTGGACAAGCTCGTGAACTGGCCATAACCGGGTACCGGTTAAGCCGCTAGAGTCTAAAAAGTCGAATAATCTAGGGCGCTATAACTTCCATTCGAATAATAATATTTTAATAAAATTTATAAATATTGAATATTTGAACATATTTCTATCATTTTTATCCAGATGACCACCACCAAGGTTTCAGGTTCCTGCAAAATCAGCTGTTTTAAAAACTTACTAAGCTTTTTCGGTAGATTTCATATAAATTTGCCCTTGATCTAGCTGAAAATGGCCAAGCTCACATTTGAAAATTTTTGCACACAAAAATACAACATAAATCTTTCAAAAATTTAAAAAAAAATAGTTGGGTCTAAAGGTTGAGACCCTAGGGCTGTTGAAATGAAAACAAACGCAAAAGGCAATGCTTTCATCATGTTTCAGTTTATGTTATTTAAATTCTTCATCTTAACTTTTAAGCATACTTTTAAACTATAGCCTCAAAAAATTTCAGCTTTCTAACCCAAGAGGTTCCAATTTTATAAGCGTTATAATGAACCTATGCAAGAAATATTTAGCCATTTAATACCATAGAAAAATTATCAAATTCTCTTTTGTTTTTATTTTTTTTAACTAATGTGGAGTTCTTTCAGACCAAAAAAAGTGATGTACATCAAAAAAAATTGATGTAAATCAATTGGTCGTGTTCTTTCAGACCAAATTTTTGATGTTTTTTCTGATGTACATCAATTTTATGAAATTGAGATTTTTTGATAAATTCGTCTTCCAGCAAAAACTAATACAAACACACACGTATAAAAACAATAACAAACGTGACGCCATTTTTTGAATTTACTATTTGTGGATAGTTTTTTGTGATTATTAGGTGAATTTTATAAAATTAAACATAAATTCTGCGTAAAGTGAATAAATATTTTATGTTTACACAATTATATTAATGTATAGTAGAATTTTTTTGCCAGCGAATACAAAATTTGTTTGTTATGCGCATATTGTTTGCACATGCGCATGCACATGCGCATATTGTTTGCACATGCAGTGTCTCGATTAAAATATTAAAAAAAACTATTGGGGTCCCATTGAAATGGACAAAAACAACGCATAAAATTTATAAATTACTATTGAAATTCAACCAATTATAATAGAAACCCAAAAACTAGTAGAAATATCAATGATTTTGTAGGAAATATTGTTGAATTGGTAATTCTAACTTTAGTATTTGCAATTCTACAGTTGTACAACCTGAACATCTAGTACATATTATGTTACACCTATCTTATTCTAATCACCTAGGCTCATTGTCAAAATGTATTTCTGTAGTGTTAAAACTAATAATAATACTTTATAGTAAATAAAATATAAGTCTTTTTATTTACTTCATCAATCTACAGAACATCAGGTTATGGGCGCATGCACCAAAGTGCAGTAAATTGCAGTGTTAGTTTTCTCTGGATTTTTGGAGGTGTATATTGTGGTACGAAAATCTCTGGTATTAACCTCAAAATAAGTTCACGTGTGTCAGTGGCACAGAAAGTTTAAAAAAGTAATTTTTTTTTCAAGAATATTTGAAAAATGGCAAGTTCGAGTCATGTGCCGCTTATTAAAAAGTTGAAAGGTGCTGATGATTATCAAAACTGGAGTTTTGCATGCAAAACATATTTGAAAGGTGAAGGACTGTGGAAGTGTGTGGAAGGTGATGAAGAAGCAACAAGTAATGAAGATAAAATGGCAAAAGCTGCTCAAAGAATAGTAATGAGTGTAGATGAAAGCCTTTTTTCACACATTATAGATGAAGACACTCCCAAGAAAATGTGGGACAACCTTAAAGCAGTTTGTGAGGATAAAGGTGTCAATAATCAAATGAGATTGATTAAAAAATTAATTAATACAAAATTAGATGATTGTTCTAGCACTGAGGTGTATGTTGAAAAAATTTTAAGTCTAGCTCAGCAACTGAATAAGCTTGGATTTACGGTTTCAGATGAGTGGACTGGCACATTGTTATTACTTGGCTTGCCAGACAAGTACGAGCCCATGGTTATGGGTTTACAAGCTAGCGGAACAAAAATTACGGCTGCAACAATGCGAACAAAAATTTTAGCCACCGTCCAAAAGGATAATATTGATTCAAATAAAAGCGATAACAATGAATCTGCTTTCCTTTTAAATAGGTCCTTAAAAGGGCATTTTAGTCAAAATAAGAGGTTCGGTCAAGGGAGTAAACAATATACAGTAAACAGTAAACAGTATAACTTTAATAAAGAACATATGCAGTGTTACAAGTGTGGAAAGTTTGGACATCTTAAGCACGAATGCAGAAGTAAAACCAAAGTCAAGGACCAAAGTCATCTCGCTCAAGATTCATCTGGAGATTCAGATGAAGATGCAGCCTGGATTTTATGCTTTTCAGCAAAAGAAATTTGTTTAGAGGACTGGTATTTGGATTCAGGGGCGACGCAACATATGTCGCCCGTAAAGAAAAATTTTGTTAATTTTCAACAAATTGATGATCGCAAAATAACAGTGGCAGACAACAATAAAATAACTGCAGTTGGAATTGGTGAGGTGCAACTTAATGTTAAAGTTTCTAATAAAACTAAAAATTTAACAGTAAAAGATGTGCTGTATGTACCGCAATTAGCTGCAAATTTGATTTCTATTAGCAAACTGAGCGAATTAGGCTTGATGATCACATTTAAAAATGACAATTGTACAATAAGCACCAAGTCAGGCAAGATTTTAGGTACGGCAAGAAAGTCAAAAGGAATGTATAAAATAGACATAGCTAAAAATAATGAAAAAGCTCTAGTTTCAGTAAATAAGCCAAAAGTTGAGATGAAGTGTGACACTCATATGTGGCACAAAAGGTTAGGTCACTTGAATGAGAAGTATATGATCCAGTTAAATGAATTAGTAGATGGGTATAAAGTTACAAAATCCATAAATGAAAAATGCCAAATATGTCTAGAAGGTAAACAGTCAAGAAAACCTTTCAAAAATTCAACGAGTATCACTAGTCGTCCTTTAGAATTGATACATACAGATCTAAATGGACCAATGAAGACTAAATCTATAAGTGGATGTAAATATTTCCTTATTTTTGTGGATGATTTTAGTCGATACACCATGATATATTTTCTCAAGAAGAAAAGTGAAGTTAAACATTTTTTTGAAGTTTATAAAAACTTAGTCGAAAATCAATTGGAGTTAAAAATCAAAGCGTTCCGAAGTGACAATGGAACCGAATATGTAAACAATGATGTCAAAAAATTTCTAGAATCTGCAGGAATTGAACTTCAAACAAGTTGTCCATACACTCCGGAGCAAAATGGAGTGGCAGAACGAAAGAATAGAAGTATAACTGAGAAAGCAAAATGTATGCTTTTTGAAGCCAATATGCCAAAAATTTTTTGGGCAGAGGCATCGGCAACTGCAACGTATCTATTAAACCGTTCTCCAACAGCATCAGTCGACAAGAAAACTCCAATTGAAGCCTGGTCTGGGGTAAGGCCGAATTTAAATTATCTAAAAGTTTTTGGATGCGAAGTAATGGTGGGTGTTCCAAAGCAAAAGCGCGAAAAATGGGACAAACATTCGATTAAGCATATATTTTTGGGATATTACCCAAAAAGTAAAAATTACAAGCTGTTTAACCCTCAAACAAACCAAATAGTCAAAAGCAGAGAATGCGAATTTTTCGAAAATAAGATGCATTTTAAAAGAAATGAAACTAAGAAGATTGAAGTAGCGGCTGAAGAAAATAGTCATGAAATAAGCTCAGATTTGATACCCTGCTTTAATACGGACTATGAACCAGAGCAAAATAGTATTTTAGAAGATAATATTCCAGAAAATCCAGTCGTAATTCCGACTAATGAAAGCTCAAGTTCTGGGAGCACTAGTAGCAGTACTGAATCGCAGAATATTAGGCAGGAAAATGCAACGAGTAGATCGAAAAGAAACACCAAACTGCCAGCTAAGTTCGATGATTACGTTATGTTTGTTGAGAGTGAAATCGAAGAGCAAGAGCCTTTATCTTGGCAAAGTGCCGTTGAAGGACCTTTTAGTAATCAGTGGAAACAAGCAATGAACTCTGAAATGATGTCATTAGAAAAAAACAAAACTTGGAGTTTAGTCGATCTACCAGAAGGCAAAAATGCAATCAGTTTAAAATGGGTCTTTAAGATTAAAAGAAATGAAAAAGGTGAAATTTCAAAGTTTAAGGCAAGACTGGTGGCAAGGGGGTTCATGCAGAAATATGGATCAGATTTCCAAGACACCTTTTCACCTGTCGTGAGATATTCAACAATTAGATTTTTGCTGGGCATAGCGCTGCGAGATGGCTTGCAGATTTTCCATTTTGACGTTGAAACAGCATTTTTGAATGGGGACTTGCAGGAGGACATTTACGTTCAACAGCCGGCCCCGTATAAATACATGAATCATAAAAACAAGGTTTTGAAATTGAGCAAAGCTTTGTATGGCTTGAAACAAAGTTCGAAGAATTGGAACGAGAAACTAACTAAACTCATATTGGATTTGGGCTTTAAACAATGTTCAACTGATATGTGCGTATTCATTTTTAGAAAAGAAGAGAATCTAATGTACGTCGCAGTCTATGTAGATGATTTGATAGTTTTGGCAAATTCAATTAAAGTGAAGAATCAATTCTTTAATTTTCTAAAAGAACACATCATAGTTAAAGATTTTGGAGAGTTGAAATACTTTCTCAACATTCAAATAAACCATAACAACAAAGAAGAAGAGATATATCTCCGGCAAAAAACATACATAAATCAGATTATTCAAAAATTCAACATGCAAGATTGTAATCCCTCGAATACTCCGTTGGATGCAAGTCAGAAATTATCAAGCTTTGTCGAAAATTCGGATTTGAATGAAACTCGAAGAGAAGCCCGTTTTCCGTATCAGGAATGCGTTGGAACCATTTTGTATTTGAGTCAAACTACGAGACCGGACATATGCTATGCTGCATGTGAATTATCTAGATATAATAACTATCCAGCTCAAGCGCATATAACAGCAGTCAAACGTGTTTTAAAATATTTAAAAGAAACTCAGAATTTAAGTCTTTGTTTTTCAAAACAACCAGAAAATGTCCTAATCGGCTATGTAGATGCAGATTGGGCCAATGATGAGCAAGACAGGAAATCCATCAGTGGTTATGTTTTCATGTTCATGGGTGCTCCGATATCCTGGAGTTCAAAAAAACAGAGAACAGTAGCTACATCATCATGCGAAGCTGAGTATATGGCTTTAGAAGCCGCATGCAAAGAAGCTGCTTGGCTAAAAAAACTTATACAAGAAATTGACCCGACACTTGTGCAAAAACCTACAAAAATTTATTGTGATAATTCAGCTGCTATTGAACTATCAAAAAATCCAGTGTATAAGTTCAATACTAAACATATTGATATTAAATATCACTACGTACGCGAAGTTATAAAAAATAAAGAAATTGTGTTAGAAAAAATTAACACGAAAGAAAACTTAGCGGACATCATGACTAAACCGTTGTTTGGTCCTTTACATAAAAAATTTACCAGTGGAATTGGTTTACACGACAAAAATTATTAAAATTTCAAGAATTCAAGATTACAAGTGTTTGAAGAACAACTTTATTATTTTCGATTGTTTATTTTTAAAATAAATTCATATTTCCAATGAAGTTAGAATTAAAGGGGCGTGTTGAATTGGTAATTCTAACTTTAGTATTTGCAATTCTACAGTTGTACAACCTGAACATCTAGTACATATTATGTTACACCTATCTTATTCTAATCACCTAGGCTCATTGTCAAAATGTATTTCTGTAGTGTTAAAACTAATAATAATACTTTATAGTAAATAAAATATAAGTCTTTTTATTTACTTCATCAATCTACAGAACATCAAATATAACAAAATTTTGATAATTAAAAATAATTATAATAAAAATAACGACGCCTATGGAAACAAATATCACAACAAACAAATGGTACGAACTAGAAGTAGAAATTTAATTAATATAATTGTTTTGAAAACAAATTTATCCCAAAATAAATAATACATCTCTGTTTTACTTTTTGTCTCATCTTTTATCTCTTGCTGCGTCGTAGCTGTCAGAAATTCGCTGGCAAAAAAATTCTACATAAATTTAGATCGAAAATATTTTGTTTTGTTACCAATACAACAATAATGAAAATCATGTGGTTTGTCCTTTCTTTCAGACCAGTTAAAAATTGATGTACAGCAAAAACCTGAAAGAACTCCACATAAGTAACCGTTTGAAAAAATATTAAATAAGAACAAAAAAATACAACAACAAAGATGATTTTGAATTAAAATTGTTTGATAATGTTTGATTATAAATTATGTGTGATGGTATAATTTTAGTGGTGACGTAGTTCATTTGATCTTTGGTGGATTTAATATGTTATGAGTTATGACTAATTTTAACCAACTTAAATAAAACTTTTCCGAAATTGCATTGATAAAGTTGTTTCGGATAATGTATTTAATTTAGTTTGATAATTTTGTTGATTTATTCTGTTTCTACTTAAATTTTTTATTTAAACTAATCTGACACATCTAATTTTATTGGTACACAAAACTGTCTGACACCGAAATCTACCTATTTCTAGCGGATATACCTGCCGCTGGACTTTTTAGATACACCTATTTTCAAGCGAAACTACTGTTGGTTTTTTGTAAATAAAATGATACTGGGTGATCCGATTTTAAAACGGTTTTAAGTTTTAAATTGCTGAAGAATTTGGGTATATAAGGAGTATTTGGGTATATAATTTGTTATTTTATCTCAACTAAATCATTAGAAAATTTTAATTTAAAGTATGGTATAAGTTTTTAATAGAAAAAAATCAAAAAAAATCAGAAAATAATGGAATTTTTAATTTTATTTAATAAATAATTGACTAAATTGTTAAACAATATTTGATAATTTGATTAATTCATAAAAGTTAATTAATATTAATATAATATAAAGTTAATATCGGATGTGACCGCCTTGTGCTGCAATCATTTCGCGCATTCTATTCGGCATTGAATTTAATAAATTGACGAAATATTGGCGCCAATCAACGCCTCTCATCATGTTGTGCGCTCTCACAATGGCATCCCAGCCCTCATCATTACTGTGTAATACTTAGTGTTCACTCCTAACTTTGCCTTTGATTTCTGACCCGACATTCTCAACTGGATTTATCTCTGGAGAGAGACTGAGAATACAAATTTCTACATTAATTAAATATTTAAAATTACAAGATAAAATTAATTCACCTCGGGTGATCAAACACTAAATCTCGTGTATCGCCTATATTTTCATTAATCAATTGTTTGAAAGCATTTGAAGTGTGTACCGGATGATTGTCGTGTAACAACAAGACCATACCATCGTCAAAATGTTCATCAATGTATGACTTCAAAGAGTTCTCCAAATAGTCAATGTATTGCTCGGCATTTAACATATTATTAACACGATAAATGGGACCAATTCTGTGAAAACTGAAACTAGATAAAATAATAAAAGTTGATTACTTGCTTTACAATATACAAATATTATACCTGACGATAAACGATAAACTGGAACGACATGTCCTCTGAATGTGCGCGATATTTTGCGGTTCATATCGGGTGCCATTTGTTCGCCAAACCCAATAACGCCTTCCATCAGCGTTACAAAAAGTGAACTCATCTGAGAACACACCTCTTGACCATTCAATCATTGTCCAGTCAATCATTATCTGGGCGTAATTTAATCGGCGCTACTGTGCACATCCGACAACAACTGCTTTTGAGCCGCAATTCTGTGATGAACTCCTATACAAATGCACAAAACAATTAAATAAACTGCCAATTAATTAAAACATTCGTTTATAAGCTCGTTTTTTAAGGACTCGGTGCAACGTTGAGTCACTAACGGATGTCAGCCTTTCATTCTCTTCTACTTCCGGCAAATGTCTTAATTCGGCATAACTTGACCATTGATTATCAAGCGATACGCTGTGAAGTGTCTCATTGTCTTCAGCTGTTGTCTTCGGATGGCATTTCTGGTCTTGGGTTCGGGGGAGAGTCAGACACTGCTTTTCAGATTCATCGATTTGTTGCCATTTATAAAAAGTCTTTTCACTTATTTCTATAAGTGATACACAAAATAACAAAATTATTAATAAAATTAAATTATTATAATCGTAAAAATTAAAATAATCGTTAAATTTTTTAACAATTACACGCATAATTTGATATTATGTCTCTCCTTTTGCCCGTAATTTAATAAATCTTCAGAATTTTAATTCACGGTCTTTGGCATTGAAAGGCATTTTGATTATTAAAACTAATTTGATTTAATTAACTAAACAATTTGACAACAATTTGGTAACGATTTGTCAAACCATAAGACAATGCCTTACAATAAATTACAGCTAACTTACTTTTTAGCCTTAAAGACTCAATTTTAAATTTAAACATAATTTTTATATTGTTCTAGTTTTAGTAAAATTGCAATATTATATACCAAAATACTTCACCAATATTCGGTTATTTAAAACTGAAACCCGATTTAAAATCGGATCACCCAGTACCATTTTATTTACAAAAAACCAACAGTAGTTTCGCTTGAAAATAGGTGTATGTTTTCGTTAAATGTCTGAATGTTAGACACGAGAAGTACTTGTCCTATCCCTACAAAACTAATTTACCCTAACAGATATTTTTGTTTCTTACGTATTTTTCGACAGTGGCGAATGCAGAATAATATAAAATTCAATTATTTGATCATGAATATCTTCCAAGTGCAATTCAATATTCTTTATTCGTTTGAATTTCAATAATTTTCATTTGATTTGAAAAATTTACGTTCGTAAAATTTAAATCTGTTTTTCTAAATCGAATTTACTAACGTAGGAAGTTCAAATTTAATATAGTTTTAGGATTTGGCACGTCGCGATGATGTTACCATCTATGTTTTTCTAGCAAACTAACTTTTATACATAGATCAAACGCTTTGCAGAAATTTCTTGAAACTGTTAAAATCAAAGAAAATTATGAACGTAAACGGCAAAAGACCAACCCAATTGATTTGTTGATTCGTGAAAACAGAATAAAAAGCAATTTTATATTTTCAATGAAGTTGTTTATTTGATACAAAATAATTTATGATTTCAATCATTTGCCTTGCCAAATGTTCGTCAGCTACCATCAAAGGAATACTGTTGGAGCCTCCCATTGAAATCGACGAAATGGGATGCCCTTCAGGTTTTACAATTCGACAAGATGCGTGTAACTCTTTGCAGTATAACAGTTCATTTAAAATGAATTTTAAATTGCTGATATTTATTCCAGCTCCAGGCATAATGCTAAAATCATCGTCGTGTCGACAATACATTATCATTTCCTTTAAATATTCAATTCCCTCGTTGGCACATGACTTAAAGCCACTTGTCAAAATCCTTTTAAAACCTAAATTTTTTATAACTTCTAAATTTTGTATCATGTTTGTCGGAAGTGTTACATCAAAAGCTCGATGAAAAGTAACAGGAAGTGGAGCTGCGCGTTCAATCACAAGCTTACAATATTCAACATGAATTTCATTGGTACTTGTCAAAGCACCAAATACAAATCCATCAGCACCCGCATTTCGTAAATCGTTTAGATCAGAAAGAATTATATCCATTTCAAGGTTAGAGTACTGAAAATCATTACCGGTTCTCGGGCGTAACATCACGTAAATAGGTATTGTCTCCTTTAATTTCTTCGCAATTTTTAATAAACCAACAGTAGGTGTCAAACCTCCTTCACTTAGGGCTGAGCATAGTTCTATTCGACCTGCTCCTCCATTAGTCGCAGCTATAACCGATTCTATAGTATCAACACAAACTTCTAATAACATTATTTTCAAGTCTTAAAAATCTGTTTTGAAAGACGTGTTTGATTTTGACATTTATTAAAAATATAATAAAATGATTACAGCTAGATGTCTCTGAAAAAAAAATACCCTCACGAAAAATAATAAACCACCTATTTCTTTTATCAATGTACAAATTTTTGAATTTATTGTTTCTTAAAAGATTATCTTTTAATATTACATTAAGAAAATTATGTTTTTATATTCTGTATCTTCATTTAATATAAGAAATTCAAATAATTTCTTCTTTATTCTTTAAGTTTTTTTCCGTCTATAAATTTGAAATTTAATATTTAAGTTTTATAACTTTATTTTATTTTACACCTTGCTCACACTTTTTGTTTATTTGTTAAACGTATTCTTGAAATTGTTTTTGTACAGAGATGAAATTTTTTATCGTGTCTTTTTTTAGTTTTATTATGATTTTAAAAATTCGAAAAAAATAAAACAAAACGATTATGACAAAATAATAAAAAATACGTTAAAATTTATTTATTTTATATTTTGATGTTTTTTGTCTGTTGTTTTTTATTTTAAATATTTTCTTGGTCTTAATTTTTGTTGATTTGTGTTAGAACAATGTTTTTATGATTGTTTAAGTATGTTTAATATTGTATCATCACAAAGTCTGCCATTTATATATTCTGCTGAAGTTACATATTTTTAATCTTCTTCCTCTGATTCAGATTCTGAAAATATAGAATATTTGATTAGATTTTTGATTTAACAATCAAAAAGGTTTTTGTGTTAGTTAAAATGTGGTAAATCAAGAAAGTCAAATAACCTATATTTATAAAAAGTTGTTTGACCAAGCAAAAGAATTACTTTTTAATTTAGCAATAATATCCACGCTACTGAATTAATGACATTTCATTCAGTAGTTCTACATACTGCACAATTTTAATTTAATTAATTAATCATCTTACCTTCTTCAGCACTTTGTAACCAATCGACGAATTTTTTCATCTGATCGAGAAAATGCATCTTGCCCTTTGAGGAATGAGCTTCTTTATACCATTTAAATATTGAATCTTCCGATACAACTTCAGTTCTATAAAAAAGCACGATTATTTTTTGAAATGCTTTCATGAAATTCATATTTTCATAGCAAAATTCTTGAACTTTTAATATGAGTGCCAGTTCAGATCGATCAACGGAGGTAAACGCTTGAAATAATGTTGTGTAAATTTTTAAATGTTTAAGAGCTTGTTCCGCTACAAGTTCTTCTTTTTTGTTCCATTCTCCTAATGCCATAACGGTTGTCCATATCTAAAATGATATGCAAAAATCATATTATAAAATAGGACAATAATTTTATTTGTATAATTTCTTCGATTTTGTTAGTTATATTGTTTATTTATTTACTTATTCACGTGCATCAAAGAAAAAAAATTATTTTTCATTTATTGTTGAAGTTAAAAAAAGAAATATTCTATGAAATATAAGATAATCAGATCAAGGCAAATTAATCGACTTCAATTTTTTACGCATATTGTTCACACCACAGAATTAAAATAATTATATTCTACAGCTTTACCGTATTGCGTTTTTGATTAAAATTCAAATTTATAAATCATATTACCAAACTAATAACTTCATGTTCAGGAATGTTATATTTTAACGCCATTTCTTTAATATCAGAAATTATATCTTTCGCTGCTTTATTTTCGCGAATATCATCAAGAAGTAACTGAAAGGTAAATAGAAACAAATATTATAATTAATTTTTATTTATAATTTTACTATTTGTTGTCATTCAATGTTGTCGAATTCCATTAGAAATTATTTTTATTACCATGAAAGAAACAATACAAAATCAAAGTGAGAATGTTTCCTGTTATAATAAAATTTGATTCTTGTTCACTATTTCTTATCCTAACTCAAAAAAATATTTTTAAATATAAAAGATCCAAATTACCTGTTGTACTTCACGTTTCGCTTCTTGACTAGCTTGATTTTTATGTAATTTAACAATTTCAGTCAATCCTTTGTCTATAAATACAGATTTTAAATAATCCTCATTTCTTTTGTTCATTGGAAAGAAATCCATTAATTTCGTTTCAAGTGATCCTTTTTTTAAAGCTTGTGTCAATGATGACAAACCCTTTTCCTGTTTTATTGTAACTAAAACTTCAACAAGAAATTCCAATGCAATGCCATCTTTTACTAAATGTTCGTTTATCAATACAGCTAATACTGTTGGTGGAACAGCATTATTGCCTATCCACAGTCCAGTCATACGTGCTAGTTTTATCCTTTCACTAGGTGTAAATCCTTTGATAAATACTAGAACTTTCTTCATCTCTTCTTCAAACATCTTTTCCAAGTACTTATATCTACGGATAAGCTTGTTGAAAACCTATTTAATTTTATACAAGAAAAAGTTAATACAAGCTAATTCTTTAAAGAATTCATATAAATATTTCAAAAACTAAATCAAAGCATAAATTGACAATTATGAAAAAATATTACTGTTAACATATTAAAGTTTTTGGCTTTTTACATGTAATAAAAATCTAGTACATTTTGAAACAACTACCAAATAATCATGGGAGCTATAATGATTCTTTCAACAAATGGTTTTATTTAGTTGTTTACGTACCAAGGGTCTAAAATTAGAAATTTCAGCCCGAGTGAGCAATAATCGCCAGGGATGAAATTAACTTTACACCTGTGATACATACACCATTATGCTTCTGACAAGCGGGTAAAGCGTAAAGCAACAAGAAGTAACAATAAAAAAATTTATTCCGCATTTATTTAGAATTCTAATTATTGTCGTAGTAGAAGAAAGTCATAATTTTTCTAGGTATGAAAAATCAGATCAAGCAAGTGAACTACTATTTAATATCGCACTAATATCCACACTAAAAGATTATCGAATTTCATCCATTAGTTCTACATAGTGCTTGGATAGTCATATACGCAAATGATTTACCTGTTCTTGATTGCGCATGGCTTCCATATCTTCGGACGCTGCAAAAATACAAGCTTTTGTGCTTGGGTTCTCCCCATCTTGTGAAATAGATCCTCCCGGAACTGTAATAATAAGAAATATAACAATTAACTGTTGTAAGATTCATTTAAAATCAATTCAATCAGAAATTTGTTTTTTTTTTGTTATATCCCTCATTGGCTTTAGTGCTTCTATCGGAAATTAGAGAAGACAAAGCAAGCAAAGGATATATTTAATATAGCGTTTTGTAATTAATAATAAACTCACTCGATAACAATTACTTATCAAATGAGCTCCTTCAAACGCAATGACACAACCTAGATAAATTAATGTCCAGAAATTAACTTTTGTCATCATTCTTCTATCTATATATCTTTTTGTAATAATAAAACAACGTATTTTGTCCGTGTGCACTCTTCAGAGAAATCTACTGCACAATGGATGGGGTCTGAAATTTCATTTCATTTCGGAAGCTCATAAAATTGTAAAAATGAGTATAACTCGCTTATAAAGTACGCTCAAGGGACTAGGATGAGCGAACGTTATATTGAGGGTGTACGTTATATCTATGTTTTTTTTTCTAAGCAAGAAATAAAATAAGTATGTATTGTAAATCGAGAAATAAAAACCATGTTGAATTAAATTTATAATTAATAATTAGGATTTTGGTGAACAATTAAACTCAAGCATTTAAGAGAATCGGCATTTTTCAATTCGAAAGGTTTTTTTTTTGGTTTTCAGTTTTCTAAACTAAACCAAAATATACTTGGCAGTCGTTAATGAAGATCTCTTTAATCGTGTTTCGTGCTCTGATTCAAACGTGCACTTCTCAGAATTCTAATGATAGACACAATGATAGATTCAATGATCGACACGATTCGTCGCTTTAATAATGAAATAACGTATACGCAAAAGTGTAGTTTCGAGATAACTCAAATATCTATAAAGATGGATGTGCGAATGCATTAATTAACAATATATTAATTTTTATCCCCAGTCATAAAATAATTCGAAAATGTAAAAACGCCACTTCAAAGATATCCTTATGGGTAATGCAGCGCACCCATTATATAATAACGTATACATAGCATACGTTATTTCATTATTAAAGCGACGATATCAATTACGTCAAGGCGATGGTGTTTTGAATATGAAATTGTCTTGACCAACGCCTTGATTCATTAATTGGCATATTGAGTGATAAGGTAATCTTTTAAAAATATTGGTGATCTAAGATTTACGATTCGAAGCATACTTATGTACTTCAATATTAGTAATTTGACTTTATCAAAAAACCTAGACTTAAAAGGTCTCCTTAGACGGATTTTCTTCTGAGTCTAAACTAATTAACGCTGGTGTACCCCAAGGCTCAGTATTGTCCCCAACCCTATTTTTGATTTACATCAACGAATTGTTGAAAATCACCAGCAACCCAATAAATAGTTTTGCAGATGATAGTATTCTGCACAAGTCGTTCGAGCCCCTTCCTTCAAAAGGTAAAATGCACGAACGAATTAATCCTGTCCGGAGAGACGCTGCCATAAACGTGAACAAAGACCTGAATAAAGTCGCCAACTGGGGTGACCAAAACCTTGTCAATTTCAACTCTACCAAAACACAGCTGTTGATTGTTTAGAGATTAAAGACCGAGTTCCCCAAAGATATTTCATTCAGTATGTGTGATGAACCAATAGGTGAATGTAAAAACATTCGTTTATTGGGTGTTACAGTTTCAAATGACCTACTCTGGAACGATCATGTAATGGCGATGGCAAAAAGCGCGTCTAAAAAACTCGGCCTCCTAAATAGATGCAAAAAATTTTTCACTCCTTACCAATTGCTCCATGTTTATAAGTCCTATATTCGTCCCTGTATGGAGTACTGTTGTCAAGTTTGGGGTGCAGCCTCTGTTTCCATCTTGGCCCTCTTGGACTCTGTTCAAAAGCGGGCTATACTAATTGTGGATGATCGAGCTTTGACATCAAAACTTGATTCCCTACAACATCGCCGCACTGTTGCTGACCTCGTTGTTTTTTACAAATATCGTCATCAACAGTGCTCAGATGAAATCAGCGGCATCATGCCTCAAACTTATTCTTACCCCCGTTCCACACGGCAATCGGCTGCCGCAACCAGTGAAAGATCCCGCGCTGTCATACTGGCAAATCGCAGAGATACTTCTTTGTCCGAACTGCGTACAAATGGAATAGTTTGCCGGAACATTTAGTCTTAGGTGGCTTCAACCCGCAGAGGTTTAAAGAAAACGTTAATCAACACCTTAGAACGCCAGTTGTTGTGGGACCCAGGTCTTAAAAGGTATTTATGTGTTGTTGTGACACATATTCTAAACCCTATTACACAACACATTTTATTAAAAAAAAAAAAAATGGCTAGAAGTGTTAGTGACTAATCCTAAGACAAAGTGACTAATCCTAAGACAAAGTGACTAATCCTAAGACAAAGTGACTAACCCTTTCTTTAAATTTTTTACTTCCGGCACACTAATCATCATTGAACGCTAATGTTTTACTCGGTGTTAATTTTTATAATAGCCTAGTTTCTTTTAGGTTAAACATATGGCGAAGCCTCTAGCCCGTGAACATCAAACGACGAAAGAACGGAAAATCAAATCGATTATGTCACGATCTCTACAGGTGCTGATATGGACGCTGATGATGTGCCTTCCATCTATAATAATTAACGGTTCAAGTTGTCATCTACATTAGACAAGCAAAGAAGACCGTTCGCTGGAATATCGACGCATTGAAACATACGGAAACATAGAAAAGCATTACATCGCTCTAGAGATGCCATTACACATTCAACGATAGTGTCAAACGCTTTAATTAACAATTATATCCACAGCAAGAACTACAGTCAAAAAGCGACCACCGAATGTATGCAACGAATGTTTTTTACTACCATTGCCTTCAAAAGCGTTGAAAACAAACAAAAACTACGAGAAATTGTTAGCAAGGAACACCCAAAGTTTCCAAAATGATTTTGCGCCAGAAAATCAAAAGCCAACTTTCTATGGAAAAGGAAACGCGAACACATGAACAGCTCTATCGAAAACATCAACCAACATGCAGCTAATGAAAATTCGAAAGCGAAATTTGCCAATGCGTGGCATCTAAACAAAGTTTTCCATCAAACTTATTCAACCAATAGCTGCGTCAAATGAGAAGATTTTTTTCCCTTAAGCCGGGGGCATTCACATACAACAGAAACAGAATTTCATACAAATTTGACAGGAAAAAATTCTGTTTCTGTAAAATTTGTATGTGGTTTCAAGCCTTTGAAGGACAATACATGAAGTGGAAGTCGCTATTAATAAAACTGAAAAATGGTCAATCACCAGGTATCGATGAAATTCTTCTCGCAGAACTAATTAAAAATTAAGGCGCAGCTCGTCGGAGAGGAAGGCCCAAATAACGATAGCGTGATGACATCATCAAAAGCCTTCGTGAGGCAGGATGTCAAAACTGGGATCAACTAGTTATGGAACGAAATAACTGGAAGCTAGTTGTACAGTACAGTTAGCAAAATCTCTCCATGGAATGTAAACGCTAGAGAGTAAAACCAATTATTTGTTACTCCAAAATCATTAACATTTAATATCTTCTTAAAATCTTCAGCCTTAGTTTTTCCTAGTAAAACATTAATGGCTACATTTTTTTAACCACATCACTTTTATTCCTTTTACTCGACATCTTCAAAATTTTTATATTTGACACTTGTAATTTTTTTTCTATTTGACAAACATACGGGTTCTTCTATTTCTTCGGGTTACCAACCATTGCAGAAATTGAATTTTTGGATAAACCAAATTTTTCTCGAGTTTGGGTTCGATGTTTTTTTAAACTTCTATGATTTGTGCCTAAAGTGACGGTTTGTTTCGTCTTGCTTTGAGCCATTTTAGTGTTTAACAAATACAAAAACTACAATGGATTCAATGTTATTTAATTTCTCAGAAACGTATTTTGAACAAAACGAATAAACAGCAAATAAACTAAAATAACGGTATAATCAAAAAAAAAAACAAAAAGATTAATCACAAAACTCAATAATTAACGAACGAAAAACGATTTCTTAAAAATCCGAGTACGTTCTAAAAGCTAATAGACTGAGAGCCAGTGATCGGCAGACTTACGGTGTGTTAGCAAACTCCATATTGATACTAGGTATAGTTTTTCATCTGCCGTAGGTGAAATGGGTATTCACTATCCCCGTCGATGGTTCTTTGGGCGTGTCCGCAAGTCAAAAAACGTAAAAATTGACCTTAAAAACGTGATTTCAGCATGTCTGCCGTTTTAATATCTTAAAGTATACAATTTTTTTTTTATTAAAAAATCCAATGGCAGACTCCGGTTCCTAGTATTTTTTTTTAAATTTCAAAGTTTTAAAATTTCATGAAAATTTACTTTATTTCAGCAAAGCTGAAATTTGTATATGTTATTTACATTATTATTATACAATACATATATATATTTTAAGAAGCACACACAGGGCGGTTCCAACATGCGGGCAGACGCTATAAGGCTTTCTTTGTCTGAATGGGAATAAAAAGGAATCAGTAGTCATACATAGTGAATAATTTTTATGAATGTTATAATTTAATAGTCTGTTAAGTAATAAAAATATAATTTCTTCTAAAGAAATAAACAAAATTTTTTAATTTTCATAATAATATGATGGAGAAGGTTTATTGAACATACGTGTACGACTATACATTTTGAACCTTCTTTGAATGATGTCTTTCTTTCTGATTGAATTCCGACGAAATTTTTAAGGAATTGTCTTCATAGCTTTGAAATGTAAACAAAATGTCAAGCCTTATTTTTTCGTTCATACTTTAGAATAGTCAAGGAAAGAAACAGTGTTCACATTTGTGGAGTTTCATAATAATGAATATTTATTATTTCGTGAGTTTACTGTATACCTGGAATGTTGTAACGGGTTTCTGCTCCATTCCATTCGTTCTCAGATTTTTAATAGAAGCACGTGTAATTTATTTTGTATTTAAATTTGTGAGTTTTTTTTAAAATGAACTTAAAATCATGGCAGATGAATTAATCTGTGCATGAAATTTAAATGCTGGTGAAGTGTACATATCTTTTCAGAAGAAAACTTTTAAAAAATGTCAGACTATTTTGCGTTTACGAAAATTTCATAATTTAAAATATAGTGATGTTATTTTACCACGTGAACATTTAGTTAGTGGCTATCATCGTACTTGTTACAAGACAATTACAGCATTGAAAAAAAATTATTATCATACAAAATAAAAAATTATAGAAACGTCTTCATCTCCATCTCAGTCAATTACACACTCGTTGCCGCAAATAATGCAACAGCCGTCAACTTCTGTCTGTATTCCTATTTTAATTTGTACGCTTTGTTGTTAAAATAAATATATAACCAAATCTGTATGATTAAGAAAATTAAAAAAATTTGTTTAACTCTAGAAGAAATTATATTTTTATTACTAACAGACTATTAAATTATAACATTAATTATAACATTCATAAAAATTATTCACAATGTATGACTACTGATTCGTTTTCATTCCCATTCAGACAAAGAAAGCCTTATAGCGTCTGCCCGCATGTTGGAACCGCCCTGTGTGTGCTTCTTAAAATATATATGTATAATAATAATGTAAATAACATATACAAATTTCAGCTTTGCTGAAATAAGTAAATTTTCATGAAATTCTTTAAACTTTTAAATTTAAAAAAAAATACTAGGAACCGCAGTAGTGTCTGCAATTGAATTTTTTAATAAAAAAAGATTGTATACTTTAAGATATTAAAACGGCAGACATGCTGAAATGACGTTTTTAAAGTCAATTTTTACGTTTTTTGACTTGCGGACACGCTCAAAGGAACCATCGACGGGGATAGTGAATACCCATTTCACCTACGGCAGGTGAAAAACTATACCTAGCATCAATATGGAGTTTGCTAACATACCGTAAGTCTGCCCATCACTGGCTCTTAGACTATAAGGTATACTTATTCATACGTTTTTGTTTTTTGAGAGTAAATTAAAGTACGTTATATTCTTATAAGCCGGTTTACGTTATAAGCAGTGCCATTTTGTACCAAAATTTGTTTTAAAAGCAAGGGAAAAAATTATCGTACTCTATTGGCAGTGTGATTTTATAAAATGTGATAAATAATTATATTCATATGGAAATTATGTATTTACATAAGTACATTGAAATCCAACACACCATGATGCAATAAATATCTCTCATTTATACCCAACGTGTAGTCCTTGGGCCGGCGCCGATTTCATGTGATGATTACCACATATTTTATACTTCGTAAGGCGCCTGTCCTTGGCGAGCCCGAAAACATTTGTTTTGCGATTTTTCTCAAATCGGCCGCTTTTGTGTTCGCCAAGTTTCGAAAAATGCCGATTGCCCGCGGTCTTGTAAATTTGCTACCTTTTTTTAACTGTGGGGGTTGGAAATTTGTTTTAGAACAAGAGGGTAAGCTTGTCCGACCAAAATGTGTCTGCTATTGTCGAGTCCGACAACTGACATTTTGGTATGTTTGGGTTGTCGGACTAGACAATGCAGACAAATTTTTGTCGGACAAGGTTACCCTCGTGTTCTAAACCAAATAATGTTTTCGGGTTCGTCAAGGACAGGCGCCTCTCGAAGTATAAAATATGTGGTAATCATCACATGAAATCGGTGCCGGTCCAAGGACTAATTGTTTTACACCCCGATTACCGAAGGCAAGTCATGTCACTTTAAGTGACTAAAGTCACATCGCATCAATTTTCGTATTGTTGGTCGTTTTTTACGCCTCAAGTCACTTTAAATGACATTTTAGTCCCCTCAATTTTTCATGTGACAATAATTTTTTCAAACGTATTTAATTGTTTTTGTGAATTTAAAGAACGTAAAATGTAATTTCTTTTTAGTTTTGGAGTTTATTCGTTTCAGAATTTTTAGTTTTAGTCGTGCCGTTGTTATCGACTTCAATAATACCAATTTTTAAGCGACGTGACATGACTATAGTCATGTCACCTGATGTGACACGACTTCAGTAATCAGGGTGTTAGTTTTTTAACCGAAAAGAAGAGGAGGTTCTATGTTTCATTGTGGGTTTTTTATGTATGTTGACCGATTTCTCAAAAACGGCTCGTTCGATTTGGATGATTTAAATTGTATTCTATTTGGACTGATTTCGAGAGGGTCCCATAATTTTCTATGATGTGAAAAATTCCGTTTTTCAGAAAATTGGAAAACCCGTATTTTTATGTATTTTAGCCGATTTCGTCAAAACATCTGAATCTGTTTGGATAGTTTGAGTTGTATTATATTGCTATAGATGTCGAAGTGGTAGTTTATAATTTTCTATGACTGGACATATGCTGTTTTTCTTAAAGTTTATTTTTAATTAAAAAAAAATTAAGTGCGTAATCTTTACACGCTGTTGACTTTTTTGGCTACTGTAACAGGTATTACTATAAATATTAAATATAAAACATATTTGTCATATTGAAATTTAGAGTAGCATTTCTTGATAATATAACTTACAACATGTGTAATAAAAAGCAATATTTACATAATGTATTACAAAGTCAATTCCATTATTGTCATAATTGAAATATGAAATTAGAGGTTTATGATATTAAAGTGAGAAACATAAACTTTACTTTGAAAATTTCCTAAATTTCTTGAAAAACTGCATCAATTGTTGTACCAAATCTTGTTGTTGAATTAAATGGACATGTATTCATCGTGAAATTTAATTTGTAATACTTTGTAAAACATTATGTAAATATGGCTTCTTATTACACATTGTTGTAAATTATATTATCAAGAAATGCTACTCTAAATTTCAATATGACATATTTATTTTATATGTAATATTTTTAGTAATACCTGCCACAGTAGCTGCCACACTAAAACTTGAATAGAAAATATTTGTCGATGTTAAAAATTAGTTAAGATAAACGATAACACTGTTTACTTTTGTCCAAACATCGTACACATGGAATGCTTTGCCCGAATCAATAGTGTCGAGTGCCTTCAATCCACAGAGGTTTAAAAAAACGTCCATCAACCCTTCAGAACGTAGGTTCGCGCTACGCTCACGGTCACGCTCTGTGACCTAGGTTTATTAACAATAAATCACATGCATCAATGTTTATCTTAAAGATCACCCACTCACTGATAATGTACAAAACAACAAAGCGTCATTTCACCAAATTATATTTTCCGTGACGTTAAATAGCATCGTTTCAATATTAAATTGTTCAAATATCTTCTTCTATAAATAGAAATATGGAGGAGTGACTTATTGCTTATTAGTAACCTGTATTTTAGGTTAAAAATTTTAAGCATATTTAATTCAATATATTTGTCGCAAGTCGCCAGCATTTATTTTACATTAGGCTCTATTGGTTAGGCGCTTTCTCTCTTACAACTTGTAAAAGACATGAAGAAATAAATGCCGTCCTGTGGTAAATTGGCATAACCGTATACGAGACCCCAAAAACTTTTCCGAACGAGGTTTTAGAGAAGTCCGATCAATTTTAATTTAATCAACAACTTATAAAAAAAAAAAAACTATTGAATACAGTGTTGGCACAACTTAACATGGCACAGACGTCATAATTAAAAATTACTTACCCTGTTATGATTGGCAGAAAAAGCGAAAACGCCCGTCTTCATAGATAGGTTCTAAAGTTATAAATAGAAAGATGCCATAGTTTTAGAGTCATTTCACTTATATCTTTACATTTTTTATCCTGTTCCATACCGTGATGTACGAAATTTGAGTCATCAAATTTTGACATCAAAATTGAATTCCTTTCAACATTGCCACATTGTTAAACTCAGTTTTTATTGATATTTTCACCAACAGTGCTCAGAAGAAACTGATACCTCACGCTTTAAAAACGGTTAAAATAAAATTTTGATTTGTATACTTTTGTAAAGGGTGTAGTAAAATTAACGCAAGTTTTGAATTTACCGCCATTTGTCCATTAAATTGTTGGCAGCACTGAAAAAACAACAATTTGACAGCTAAGACTTTAGGACTAGAAAAATGACGGGTTAAGCCGGGCATTAACATACAACAGAAACAAAATTTCATACAAATTTGACAGCAAAAATTTCTGTTGCTGTAAAATTTTTATGGAATTCTTTTTCTGTTGTGTGTGATTCAGCCTTTACACGATACAACAAAATAATGCGAATGTATCAGAAAACCGTAGAGGCCATTTGCCCGGTTTGCTATTCCATAAATAATCCTAATCTATGTACTTTATGATACTTTTTTTTTTAAGGCGTTCATGCTCCATGTAGGAGCGTTGCCAGGCTAATCAGCTTTGAATATTCACCACGGTCATTCGCAACAGCGACATAATTACCATGGCTGCCGATTTTTTTAAGGTCGTTTATTACGTCAGTCTCCCATTGTAGTCGTGGTCTTCCTCGCGGTCTACCACTCCCTGGGGTACTAACGTATATTTTTCTAATCATTCCAGACTGAATCGGCTCGTAGAACATGCCCAAACCAAGCAATCCTATTAGAACGGATACAACCTATTATATCAGGACCCTCAAGAAGGGCTCTGATCTCAAAGTTATACCGGGTTCTATACTCTCCATCGTCTGTCTTAAGTGGACCAAAAATATAGTGTAGGATCTTACGCTCAAATACAGATAAATGCGATTCGTCATTTTGTGTAAGGGTCCACGTTTGTGACCCATACATCACAACCGGTCTAATCCATGTCTTGTATAGCTTGAGCTTGGAGTTAGTTGATACATACGGTGATCCAAGGAGAGGTTTAATTGAGTAGAAAGTTCGATTACCTGCAGCGATTCGAGCTTTTATATCTGTAAGTATGCTGTTGTTTGAGTCAAGCATTGATCCCAATTATTTAAAAGATTCAACTCCCTCAATTCGTGCATCGCCGCACATCAAATCTTTCTTCTCAGCCTCTCTTGAAACATTCATGTTTGGTTTTATTGTAGTTAATTTGCAGACCAATTTTCCTAGCACCACTCTCAAGCGACTTGAAAGTCTCACTCATAACAGCTTCACTTCGGCCGAGGATGACAACATCATCAGCGTAAGCAATCATCTGTACTGAGTTTATTGACAAGATTTTGTTATTAGTCGGTAGTTTCTTTTGACGGCACACATATTCCAAGGCTAGATTAAAAAGTATAGGAGAGATAGCATCACCTTACCTTGTCTTAAACCGGAGTCGACTTTAAAAAACTTTGATATTTCGTTCTCTACTCGTACACAGCATTGAGAGTTCTCTACTGCCATTTTGCATAGTGATACCAGTTTACCAGGCATTCCCATTGACAACAGAGCAGACCATAGAGTCTCTCGTTCGAGAGAGTCGTAGGCCTGCCTGAAATCAATGAAAAGTTGGTGCACAGGTATGTTGAACTCTCGACTTTTCCAAAATCATCCTTATCGAGAAAAGTGCATCGGTGGTACCTCGGCTCCGCCGGAAACCACACTGATATTCTCCAAACAGTCGTTCAGCAAAAGGATTGATTTTGGATAGCAAAATGTAGAAAAAGATCTTATATGCTGTGCAAAGGAGAGCGATTCCTCTGTAGTTTGCACATTGTAGGCGATTACCTTTTTTATGGATTGGTATCAGCATAGCTGTGTTCCAGTCCTGTGGCATGGTTTCAGTCCTCTAGATCATTTGAACAAGTTCAAACAATCTTAAGGATAGTTTCGCCACCATGTACAATCATTTCGGATGTTATATCTTTGATACCAGGTGCTTTATTGCATTTTAATTTTGACAGCGCCGCATCGAGTTCCTCTCTGGTTGGTTCTTCTACATGTACCTTTGACGCACGAATAAGCTTTGCTCGTCGCCCGACTTGTTGCTGGTCAATTAAGTTGAGAAGATTCTCAAAATAAGCCAAGTATCTAAAATATTTTTAAGGTCTACTTGTAGCTCCCCATCTTCGTTTTGAATACCAGTCGATCTAGTTTGAGGGCCCTTCTTTAAGGTTTTAACCTGTTGAAAGAAGTTACGCGATTGATGTTCCTTATTGAAGCTTTCAATCTCCTCACACTGTCTCTTCCACCATTCTCTCTTCGTTCGTCTACATAGCTTTGTAACGGCTTGTCTTGCCAGCTTATAGTTCTCCTTCATTGACCTGGTGTTGCGTCCTTGTAGACACTTCAGATAGCAATATCTTTTGTGTTGAATAGTGTCAAGGCATGCTTGAACAATCCATGGCTTCTGGGAGTGGTTCTGTGGTCGTCCAAGTATTCCCTCAGCAGCGCTTAAAACAGCATCTTTGAGCAAATACCATGACTTATCGACGTCTCCATTAATGGTTTCTGATTTATCCTATGTTTCGGCAATATGGATTTGATATCTCTCTTCTATTTCAGCATTCTTTAATGATGAGATGTTAAAACGTTTCCTTTGAATGAATTTTGGAATGACTGGATTTGGTAAGTGGAACCTTATCGTTGCACATACAAGAAAGTGATCACTTCCAACGTATGCACCTCTAAAGGGTCGCACATCCCGAACGCTCGAAAAGAAACGTACTGTTACTAGAACGTGATCAATTTGATTTCGAGTGTTTCCATTCGGTGAGACCTAAGTATGTTTATGAATTGATCGATGCGGAAAGAACGTACTGGCATTCTCAAATTATTTGATAATGCAAACTCAGTCATTCTCTCACCATTATCATTCGAATTCAAATGCACGCTGTTTGGACCCACCACATTTCCATAAGAGATATCTCTTCCAACCTTTCCATTAAAGTCACCAAGAACCATAATGAAGTCGGGTGTGGGTGTTTGTTTCATAACCTCTTCCAGTGCTATGTAGAAATTATCCTTCTCGTCGACGGTCTTAGCTTCAGTAGGTGCATGCACGACAATAAGAGAAATATTGTTATATGTACCACGTACACGTAGGTAGCAGATCCTCTCACTGACCGGGATGAATTTCATCACGGCTTCTTGTATGCGTGCACCAACAAGAAAGCCAGTACCAAATTCTCTTCGAGAAGGATGACCACTACAGTATAGAGTGACTGTCCAAATCTTTTTTTCCGATTATCGGCTGTCTAATTTCTTGTAGAGCAATAATATCCATCCTATACCTCTCAGCCTCTGTTTCCAGACTTATAAGAGCATCAGGAGCGCTCAGGCTGCGCACGTTCCACGTTCCGATTCGGTAGTCTGGTCCTTTTTCACGTCCAGGTAAAATTCTGTTTTTTTGTCCGGGTCTGTTATTCTCTTTCTGATTTCCATATTTAACATATTAGTTTTTTTTCCGGGGTTAGGGTGTTAACCTTAGGCCCAACCCAAATTGTCGTGAATGGGTCCGTTCTGCATATTAAGGTCACCAGAAACAACCTTTTTATACGTTTATATAGCGAGCCGCTTGATTCAAGACAGACGCACGCTCCAAGCCGCCAATGACAGGGAAGACAGACGCTTGAGTAGCATTGGTTGTAAGGCGCCAATTCGCCATGATGTAGCGTCATTGACTAAGCAGTTTTTACTCTGCTTGTCTCCAATACACCAACCTAATTCTGTCAGCATTACCCAGGCAGCACGACGTGGACGTCGAATTTCGGACTTCGCTACCCTAAAGCCGCAATTAGACTATTGCAGAACTCTGCAATATTTCTGCAATGGTAGTGTGTAAAATATTCATTGCAGAAAAGTTTGGCAATGAACTCATTTTAAAACATTGCAATGACTCATTATTACGAATTATGTTTTCTAAAATCAATTTTCAGTTTTCTAAAATAAATCAATCAATTGAGACGCTAGCGCGTCTCGTGAACAAATGTTTACTCACGAAAAAAACAATGTTTTCATCTCTTGTAGGAAAATATACTATTTTTATTTGAAAATTGTGTTTTTCTTAATTATTTATGGTTTTCCATACAAATTTTTAATCCCGGGAATCCTGGAATTTAGAATAGACACCACGGGATTGCAATCCCTACGGCAATGGTAGTGTGTGAAATATTCATTGCAGAAAAGACTCATTGCAATGTTTTGCAATGAGTTCATTGCCAAACTTTTCTGCAATGAATATTTTACACACTACCATTGCAGAAATATTGCAGAGTTCTGCAATAGTCTAATTGCGGCTTAAGGTAAATATTATAACGAAAACAATATATAAATTGAACCAATTGGCACGTACTAAATTACGTTCCACCCGGAAGGCTGAAACCTGTGCAGACTTTAGCTTTAGAAGAAACAAGAGTATTGCCTTCTTCGCACTAAGCTCATATACCATCCACAACTCCAAAATAGTTGGATATTGTGAAAAAGTACAAACTTTTTAATTAAAACAAGATAACATTTTACTGGATATTCTTTCTGGATTTCATTTTAATAGATTCTTCAATAATGAAAAACATTAGTATCGATGGCTTAATTGTTTTTTAATTAAAATTCAAATACTAATCAAAATAGTTTCTTCACAAGCTAATAAATAACATTTTCATAATTTCTCTCTAAAAAGTACACTTTGCTTTAATTGTCCAGCGTTGCGAAAGCTGTCAATATCAAAGCAGTTTAGATAAGTTCATATCGTAACCGCTGTCAATTACTTATCGTAACTGCTGAAGTTTTGGCCTCAAATTTTCTTTTTTAAATCAAAGTACGCGAGTGATTCCTGTCAAACAAACTATTTCAGTTCATTGTTCAACTTCCTTGTAAATTGATTCAGAGCAGAAACAAAACACAAATGGAATATAATTATATGTAGTAATTATATGTAATATTATATTATAATATATATTATAATATATATTATAATATATATTATATTGTAATATTATATTGTAATATTATATTAAATATATATTATATTATATTATATGTAATTATATGTAGTTTTAACTGTTTTCCATTTGAATAAAACTTGTAAACAATTTACTACTTTTTAGAGAGAAATTATGAAAAGCACTGTTCGTAACTCGTGGAGAAAGTAAGTTATTTCAGAATTGGTGAATTGTTTGCACTCGCTATCGCTCGTGCACAAACTTTCACCAATGCTGAAATAACTTACTTTCTCCACTTGTTACGAAATGTACTATTTTGGGTTATTATTGAAATTGGAACGGATTATTTTAAATTGGACTATGGTGGAAATAGAACGAATAAAGCAAAGTAAGGAAGGTGACCCAACGTCATCTTTTGAAGATCACAGTCATCTTTTACGAACGATTGCCATCTTGTAAAATAATGCCATCTTTTTGTCATCTTCTACAAAAATGAGCATCTTTGTCATATCGCATACTTATGTGGTTTTCGATTGGTAAAATCAGATTTGATCGAAAAAGATCTAGATTTTGCCGACCAATCGAACATGAAATCAGCTGTTTTTACAATTTTTGTTGTATGGGTAAAAAAATGAAATTTGCGACATGTGCTTTGATAATAGTAAACTACTTTTTACACACTTCACGCACTTTACACACTTTTATTTAATTTAGAATTATTTATTTCATTTAATTTAATTTAATTTACAATTAATAAACTAATCTAAAATCTCATATTAAAGAAAACAATTGACATATGTCAAATTTCATTTTAATTGGTATTAGTGAAGGGGAATTGATCTGAGGGGTAAATCTAGCTAAAATCTCAGATTTGAAAAACAGATCTCAGATCAAAAATAAATCAATTTTTTTTTGATCTGACGTACCAATGAAACACAAATTTGCTGTCAGATCAAAAATAGATCAATTTTTTTTTGATCTGACGTGCGAATCGAAAATCACATTATGAATTAATGATTATCAAAAGCTGTCAATTGGGAATGAAAAACAATTTGAGCATGACCGATATGTCAAAATATTCAATCATTTTGATTATTAATGCATTGCTTATTCCTAAATTTCAAAGCTTATTAGAATTCCTTTTTGGTCTACCAGGACCAAACGCATCGGTGAAAAGAGTATTTTTCTTTATTAAGTAATGATATACGGACAGTTAAAAAGACTCAAACTCGAAAATTTGTTTTATTTTAATAAACGAAAAAAATCAAGCGCAGAAATTTTATAAGAGAGCCCAATGAAACCCTCTTGAAAGAAGTCCATAAGTCATTCAAATTTATGTATGAAAAAGAAAATATGTCCTTTTTTGCGAAATAAATCATTTTCAATATTTTAATAAATAAAATTACTAATTTTTGAATAAAAATTTTATTTTAATTTTTTTATGAAATTTTTATTTTACTAGATTGTTGAGGTGGGTCAACGTAGTTATATATTGACAAAAAAAAACTCATCTTTTGGTTTGGAAATAATCTGGTCACTTAAAAGTTAGATACTAGACAAATAAAATAATAATTAAACAACACAAAATAAAAATAAAATGGTCATTATAAATTGAAAATATAAATGGAACAAGTTTGCAGAGGTCATTTATAAAAATCAAATGATTAAATTCAAAGAAACATTTTCGGAAACGAAACATTGTAGAGCTGAATGAATATCAAATACGGAGAATTATATAAATTTTTGGTGAAAAACTACAACAAAATATTTGATATCGTCACACATATTTCCCAAAATAGGTCAAGTTTAAAAAATATTTACTACAAAGAATAAATTCTGTTTTCTCAGTAAATTTATTCAGCTTTTAAAAATCAGACCAACAGTAATTTTTGTTACATAAAATAAAATCAATTTAATATTTGACAATTGAAATAAATAAAATATTTGGCCACGTCAATATATGTTAAAATATTATTTTTTATACAAAACAAAGCACGTGTAATATATAAAGGAATTTGAAACTCACCAAGTAAACCTCCAGCAATTAAAATATCAAATAACACTTCACCGTAACGACGATAATCTAATTTGTTACCAGCAAGATCTAAAAACTTAGACACTGCTTCGAGATCACCTTCAGCTTTTTGAAGACCTGCAATGACCGCGTCACGGAATCCCGTGGGGTCGTATTTCTCTTTCTCATCTAAAAATATTATAACACAAAGTTAGTTTCATTTTTCGTATTATTTGTTTAAAATAATACCTCTTTTTCTGGTCTTGATGCGTTGACCTGATAGTACTGGTCTTTCGGTTTTTTGACTCATACAATAAATTGCTGGAACAGAAAAAAAATTTCTAATTACCGTTATAATAAACCCAAACAAGTTTTGATGACTAATTATAATTACAGTTGAATTTTATTACATTTAAAAATTTCAATGACGTACAAATAAATAAGGTCTTAAATGAAATTCTTCTAAAGGATATAGGAATACATATAAATTACTTTAAAGGTCATTGCCCAAATTAGATATTCAGAATGTATATATGCATAAACACTGAATGTCAGCCATTTATATTAAATTTGACAAAGAATTTATTTAATTCGAATATGTTTTATGATAAAAACAATAGAATATAATTTAACAAATAAATTAAATAAATTTCTTACTTTTGTTCTGATGTCCCAAAATAACACAAAAAATGAAATAAACCAAAAAAAATTCTTTTATCTTTCGTTTTGTTTTTCAAATTAATTCAAAAATTATATCTACAAATAATTTAATAGAAAAAATATAGAATTAAATTAAATGAAATATATAAATGATATTAATATAAATATGCACATTTTAATAATGTATAAAAAAAAACGTGTCGCCTGTCACGAATTAAAATTCTAAAAAAATGATGGCGCGTCTATTACAATGAAATTTTTCATCTATTTAATTAAATATTTATTAAAAGCTTAATATTTTTATCACAAATTGTAATTAACACTTTAAATTATCACAGAATGATATTTTAGAAAGTTATTATTATATTTAAGATGTTAAAATTTAATTTTAAAAAATACTTACAAATATAGCGAATTTTTATTCTAGATCACAGAATATCACTAAAAATTTCACGCGACGAAATAAAATACTACAAAAAATGTGCGAGTGAGAATTTTAGAAAATAATTTTCATTACCAAAAGAGACAACTATATTTTGAATATAATGATTTTTGATGTGTTAAAAAAAGAAGAGTATATAATTTTTGGTTAATTGAACCGGAAGTGGTATTTCATATATAATATATAAATAGTTAATACGGTATTAACATATACTTATTTTCATATAAACTGTTTTGAATCAAGTTTAATAGCAATCAAATATAATATTTCATTTTATTCTTAGGTATTATATGTAGTAATAAAAATATTCTCAATGGATTGACTTTCCAGTTAAATTACCGCTGTACAAAAGCAATGTTATACATATTTGATAGAGTTCAGTGTTTAATTTATTTAAATTTAATTAAGCTGACTCTCCATTAGTCTTTTTCATCTTTTTTTCTAGCCAAAATAGAACGGGAAACTATGATTAATTTTCTAGAGAGAGAGAGTAAGACGAATATCACTCTTTTTCATGGAAAAAATATTTTATAGGATTGGAATTGTGACATTTCACCATTATTTTTGGCAAGATTACTTTATCTTAGGCGCCCGGCCAATATTTTTATTTTTTATTTTATTGCAATTTTATAAGCATATTACCCATTCGCTCGTGTACATTTGATCAGTTCAGTCGATTTTCAGTTTTAGTCCGACAATTGCAAGCCTATAAAATGTAACTAAAATAATAAAGTTAATTAAAGTGAAATAATTTTGTGAAATCTAATTAAGTATTAAAGATTAAAAGAAAATAAAAAGAAATAATATTATTAAATATTATACATGGTGTATCCGATTAACGCAATAAAGAGAAAAATATTACAAAACAACGTGACAAATGGCGGGAGAATTTTAGAAATCCTTAAAATTAAGCAATCATCGCGATTATAGTCAAGTATGCATGACTGCAGGTGTATTAATCATATACACTGTATCTTAAACCAAAGTTAAAGCCAAACATAACCACCTGGAATCAAATATCCGCCGAAAAATTTGCTGACAGTAATCATACACAATACATGCAGCCTCATCATTTTTGTGAATATTCTCAATAATCTCAAACATCGCAGAGTTTCCACATAAATCTATTATTTCTGCAAACTATATCAAACTAAAAACTATACTGGAAATATTTAAAAATAATAAGAAGAAAAAATAAAGGAATACAGAAACTTCGCGATTACATTTGCACTGTACCACTTTTGCACACAACTTCACTGTACAACTTTGGGAAATAATAACAACACATAACTTTGAGATAAGCAGGATTATACAAAATACAATTCACGTTAACTTACAGATGGTAACAAACATCAAGCCAGATCATCTCATCAGTAATATTCGATAATACAAAAAAGGAGGACACTCAACATACGGCTATAGCACATACTATAATAATACCAACATACACCTACGTCAAAGGTCTAATAGAATCTCCATACAGCCCACAAAAAGATCAAAATATATTAATTCGCAATATCGATGATTGCATTTCATAGCAAGTTTTATATTAATCAAGAATTGTCTCCCAATAATCAATCAAATACAACAGAACACATTATTTTATTTTAAATTGTGCTCTGGTTCATGAATAAATTTTCTACATATAATCATCAATCTACCACAACCATTTGGATGTTAATAATTGAAGTATCAGTGTCAACAACATCAATATCAATCTATACCTATATCAACCTATACGTTTCATCAACTCTGGATCAAATTTATCAATTTGGGATATAGATGATTTTATTATATAGCACAAGTTCTATATTAATCAAGAATTGTCTTCCAATAATCATTCAAATACAACAGATCACATTATTTTATTTTGAATTGTGCTCTGGTTCATGAATAAATTTTCTACATATAATCATCAATCTATCACAACCATTTGGATGTTAATAATTGAAGTATCAGAGTCAACAACATCAATATCAACCTAAACCTATATCAACCTATATTTTTCATCATTTCTGGATCAAATCTATCAATTCGGGATATAGATGATTTTATTATATAGCAGCAAGTTTTATATTAATCAAGAATCGCCATCTAATAATCAATATACAACAGAACACATTATTTTATCTTCGGATGATAATAAATTATCTTTGAATGTTGATTATTTTTGGATGTCAACAATTGAATATCAGGTATTCTTAATTGTCCTTAGGACATTGTAACTCAATAACTTATAATTATATAATATTGTTCACGGACTTTTTTTATATTACTTAAAATGATTCTAATAATAATATAAACAGATGATCCATAATTAACTTATATACATTATAGGGTGCATATCGTTCTAATTTCTTTTAAGTTGTCAATCTGTAGTCCGCACTAAGTGAATTAGTGCCCTGGTTTAAATTATTGAAATAATAACTGCAATGTGATTGTTTCAAAATATATTTTATATATAATTAAACAAATTATATAAATATTACATCAAAACATTTTTCTAAAATATATAGGGTATTATTTCATCAATTTACCAACTATCCTCTCATGTCTTAAGATAACTCTCATTCTAAAACACAACTAGATAGATCTAACTACTCCACAGCAACACAGCTTATTAAGCTTTTTAATTGTAACTTAATAACTTATAATTATATAATATTGTTCACAGAGTTTTTTCATATTACTTAAAATGATTCTAATAATAATATAAACAGATGATCCATAATTAACTTATATACATTATTGGGTGCATATCGTTCTAGTTTTTTTTTTAAGTTGTCAATCTGTAGCCCGCACTAAGTGAATTAGTGCCCTGGTTTAAATTATTGAAATAATAACTGCAATGTAATTGTTTCAAAATATATTTTATATATAATTAAACAAATTATATAAATATTACATCAAAACATTTTTATAAAATATATAGGGTATTATTTCATCAATTTACCAACTATCCTCTCATCTCTTAAGATAACTCTCATTCTAAAATACAACTCAGATAGATCTAACTACTCCACAGCAACACAGCTTATTAAGCTTTTTAATGTATTGATATATCATAATTCCTTTAACACCTTTTCTTTTAATTAAGAACTTAAGTGTTTTCGAATTTCTAAAGCCACTTTCAATACTCTTCCCTCCATTAATTGAATGATTTGAAGATTTGTTAATATTGAAATATTCACCTCCTTAACAATACATTAATTCTTTGTTGGCCGATCTATCTAATATTATAACTTACCTGTATAAAACACTTGATGGATAAAATCAGGAAAAGCAAAAGATACGACATGAAAAAAGTATCTAATAAAAAAATTAAAGTAAATGATAAAGATGAAAATGAGATTTCTTCTTCTATGGAATCCATTATAATAACCGACAATAATGATTGTTATGACCTACCAGAGTTTATGGATAATGACAGCTCTTCAGAGACAGACCAAACAATAGAAAAACACCTAGGACCTATAGATGTTCATTCTGTTAATGATAACACCCTGAATGACTACATTAATTCAAAAATTCCGGATAATGCCGAGGCTGTCAACACCAACAAATACTTTCCAGGTGATACCGGGCCCTATGCCCTGTTTATGGAGGGCAACTCGATTGATGACATATCCATGTCCATATTCCTCAAAAAATTAAATCTCGGATATATATCGGAAATTTATCAAATGAACAAAACAAGAATCAGAGTGACAACCAGAGACTGGATCACTGCTAACAACATAATCGAACATTTTAAAGACAACAAAGAATACAACACTTACATACCTTCTTCCTTCATAGAAACTAAAGGTATAGTTAGATTTATATCTCAAAACTTATCAATTGATAACTTATTGAAGGAACTCAACCCATTAGACAGAATTTGTAAAATCAACAGACTCACTAAATGGAATTCAGAACTCGGAACTGCTGAAAACACATCCTCATTAGTTATAACTTTTCGGAAAAGTTTTCTCCCAGAACACATATTCATCTCAAATGTTAAAAGAACAGTTTTTCCTTACATCTTCAAACCATTATTGTGCTATAACTGTCTTATATATGGTCACGCTGCTACTTACTGCAGAGGGAAAACTAGATGTGCTAACTGTACTGAACAAGACCATCTAATAGATGACTGCTCTAATAAAGCTCTATGCTTGTACTGCAATAAGCAATACAAAACAAATCATCCTGATTGCATTGAGTATGAATCTCAAAAAAAAATCAAGGAATTGATGATAACTAAAAAACTGACATACAAAGAAGCCAGACTTTCAATATCTTCTATAATACCTGAACATAACTCGAACTCATCACCGTCTTCTATTCTCAATAAGACTACCAATAAAATTGAATACTCCAATTCACTAATCAACTATTCCAAAAAACAAAAACAATATATGACTACTATTTTCAGAGATAATGAAAAACTTAAAATAGAAAATGCAAAGTTGAAAAATATGCTAAGCGAATATAGTGAAACGATCAATGATTGGAAGACTTTCAAGGAAACACATAGGAAGGAAAATGACTCCTTAAGAGCGGAAATTGATGAAATTAAAAATAACCACATAGAAGTATTGTTACTGGTAAAAGATACACTAGATATAGGAAATAACTTTGTCAACCTTAGTTATGATGACCCCAACAAAGACTTAACAACTACAAATTTGTTTGATAATCTAAAGAAATTGGAAAACTTGTTGTCCTTACACACCGTAGACTCAATAAACACCATAATTGGCATCTAGAACATTAACTGCTACTCGAATAACAACCCTATTTAATATACCTTCCACAACCATCGATATATGAAACAGTTTACTGATTTCCTCTAATCCAATCTATCAATTGTCTTTTTATGTTTCACTATTTTTTACATATCAGATAATGCCTTTAAACATTATACAAATTAATATTAGAAGTTTGAAGAGGAATAGAACTGAACTAGAACATTTTTTACTAATTGAGAACATAGATGTAGCCTTTTTATCTGAAACCTGGTCCCATTCAAATGACAAAAACAAAATGAAAGGATACACTTACATCCTAAAACATAGAAGTGAGAAATCAATATGGAAATATGAATAGTTAACCAATTAATTATAGCATTCCTAAATTGGATATTAAATCGGGTGGTGACTGGAATGTTCTTCCACAATTTCACAACGACCAAATTGTAAATTCAAATGATATGCATCCTTACACTCGGTGAAGTGATGGTCAAGAAACCTAGTTTTATTTCCCATAGAATAGTCAATTCCATCTGCGATTCTATTATCCATTTCGGTATAATAAGAAGAATCATAAGAATCATTTATAGTAAACATTATCATTTATAGTAAGAAGTAAAGGACCATTAAAGTAAAGAATCATTTATAGAATTATTTATAAGAAATGAATCATTTATAGCAAACATTAATATCAAGTCTAAAAGAATCATTTATAGTAAACATTAATATCAAGTCTCATTCATTATATTTTATGTAACTTATATAGATATAAGCATTATTACAATACTCAAATTACACATAAATTTGTTATTCATTATTTATATTATAAGAAATGATAATATCGTTGTTAGAAATAAAACAGTATATACTGTCCATTTTTAGTATTGTTCTGATTTACAAATTTTAAAATATGTACTCCAATTAATTGTACAATTATATAATTATTGAAGTACTTTTCATATACCTAAATCACATTAGAATTCATATACATCATAATACTATATATTTACAATTTTTATCATAAGAAATGAATATTAATTCTAGTTAGATATAAAGAAAATAGTGTAATGAATTATAGTAGATACATTTGTTATTTTAATACTAAATACCAATCAAATAATCAAATATTGAATATATGAAATAGAACCGATAATTGATCACTCACTGTAATTAGTTTTTTAAGTTCATTATCATTAATTTCAAATTAATATATAAATAACCAAAACATAATATCCAAAAATATAACTAAAAATTAAATTAAACATAATAATAAAATGCAAAATACATGACTAAAGATAAAATTAAACACATAATTGTACAAGGTCAGTTCAACATTACAACAGTTGCATCGTGAGGTGCTTGGTCAAGTGAGAGATTCTTTTTCCTTGGCGGCATGGCAGATACAATGCATTTATGTATTGGTCTTGTACATGACACCACTGAAGGACAAGTCTCTCAATTGGCCAATCAGGTCATCGCGATGCAATTGTTCTAGTCCTACCACGACTATAAAAGGGTTTAACTTAAGTGTTACAATGTCATGGCTATTAATACATTTAGTTATTATATTATATAATCATAAACATGTAAGCCCGATGGTAGGAGGATAAATTCATGTTATCTTCAGTGAATTAATTGAGACCAATAGCCTAATTGGGTTCTTAATTAATCATAGAGACATAGCATTAATTCATCTACCTACAGATCGGGCGTCTAATTTTATACATCTTTGGTGATATGGGCCTATGCCTAAACCAAATAAAATGATAATCTAAAAAAAAAAAAAAAAAAAGCATATTACAAAAAAAATTTTTGGAAAATCAGTCCCGGGGACCAAGATATAGGCCTTTGAAAAAAAAAAATATCGTATAAAAGTACACTTCTTTTACCGAATGTTGCAATCCAAATGACGTTTAATGTTATTTTTGATATATAATTTTAAAGAATCAACATGAATAACTTAAAAAAAAAATAATTATAACCTTAGGGGCCCACGTTATGACCATTTCAGGCAAGATTACTTTAACTTAGGCGCGAGTGGATTTTTTTTTTATTATTTTTATCCTAAATTAAGAAAATTTTGTAAAAGGGACAGTTTTGATCGTTTATCTTATAAGCACATAGGAAATAAAGCAAAAATAAGTAAAAAATAAAAAAATTTTGTCAAAACCAGTGCAATTTTGTATGGATTTTGCTTTTTTCAAAGGCTCCGATACAACTCGTTTTGGTTTTATTCGCTTCAGTGAGTGATTCTCTATCAAATAAAAAAAAAATTCTTGGGGCCTAAGAAAAAGTAATATCCCCGAACACTTTTAGGTAGATTTCATATAAAAATCTACCTATTGCAATGGGCTTCATCTCGGAATTTCGGAAAAATTTTTGTGCCAAACGACTATATATGATAAGCGGAGACAAAAAAACAAAAAAAAAAAAAATTTATATATATATATATATATATATATATATAAACGATATGAGATATAACGAAAACGACCGGCACTCTCACGGTCGCATTTGTTGAGCTAGATCAAAAAAATTTTCTGTACTTGTGTGTTTTAATAATATCTTGGACAAGTTCGTGAATCAGCAAAATCCAACACGTGGTTAAGAAACTAGAGGCTTTTTGCTGAAAAAAATTGATTTTTTAAAACCGTTATAACGGCCGTTTGGATACTAATATTTCAAAAAATTTTACAAATTTAGAATCTTTGGAATCTTTTTTATCAATTTGTTTTAAAAATAGATCTCTGCAGTTAGAGGTTCCTGAGTGAGCGGCTCCAACAAAAAAGTTTGCAAAAAAATTTTTTTTTTTAAAACAACCGGCACTCTCACGGTCGCATTTATAAGGCCAGATCAAAAAACCTTTTTTAAAAATGTGCGTTTTATTAATATCTTGGACAAGTTCGTAAATCAGCCCAATCCAACACATGGTTAAGAAACTAGAAGCTTTATACTAGAAAAAAACTCTGTTTTTTAGATCCGTTATAACGGCCGTTTAGATTCTAATATTTTTAAAAACTTCATAAATTTAGAATTTTTGAAACCTTTTTAATCAGTTTCTTTCAAAAAAAAGACCTCTGCAGTTGGAGGTTTCTGAGTGAGCGCCTCCAACAACAAAGCTTGTAAAACACAAAATGCGTTTGAATCAACCGGCGCTCTCACGGTTGCAGTTGTGGAGCCAGATCAAAAAACCTTTCTTAAAAATGTGCGGTTTGTTAATATCTTGGACAAGTTCGTAAATCAGAAAAATCTGACACATTGCTAAGGAACTATAGGCTTTATACTAGAAAAAAGAGTAGTTTTTTTAATCCGTTATAACGGCCGTTTGAATACAAATATTTTTAAAATCTTCATAAATTTAGAATCTGTGAAAACATTTTAATCCGTTTCTTATAAATATAAACCTCTGCAGTTAGAGGTTTTTTACTTGTCTGCTTCAACAAAAAAGTTTGCAACAATCCCCAACTACAATTTCCAAAAACCTTATAACAGTCAATGTCAACCTTATAACAGTAAAAAAAATAAAAGATTTGAATAGAAGAAATTAATTTTTTTTTCTTAGAAATAAACTATTTTGATATTTTGCAGTAATTGCACGACATATGATATAGATTAGATTTGTGTCATAAATTGTCACACACATGTTCTGTGTGATTTGATATTTGTTTGTTGCAAAATTGGATAGATATAATTTTGCTTGTAGGTAGCTAATTATCTTTTTACAATTTGTTCGATATCTGTTTGAAATTAGTTTGTCTTGTTTAAACTAATCTGATACATCAGATTCTACTGGCACACAAACTGTCTGATCTCGAAATCTACCTATTTCTAGCGGATATACGTGCCGCTTGGACTTTTTTTATAGTATATTACTTTTTAAAAAAAAAAAAGTCATGGAAAGTAAAAAAAAGACATGGAATAAATAAAAAGTCTTCATCGTTTTTCCTTTCGCACTTATATGATTTTCATATCTTCTATTTCACAAAATAAAACAGACGAGAAAAAAAGACTAATGGAGAATGACCTTTAGTTGGCAAATATTTAATCAAACTAAATTAACAATTTTTGTTTAAACTATATATATTTATGGTAGGTCTATTATAAGCTGATTGATGGCTCACACCTTTGGCAAAAAGAAATATTTTTATTATTATTGAACTTTGGAATATCTTGCTATAATTTTGAACTTGCTATAATAACCATTATATTCACCATTATTTTTAATAAACATTTAATTTTATTATATATTTTTGACAATGTCGTATCCAACATAGACTGCTAGATAATTTTAAATATATTTTTTCAGTGTACAAGTCGTCTTTTTTCATAAAAAAGTCTTGCTCTATAGACTTTTTTTTATAGTAGAACACTTTTTTATAGTACATATATCACTTTTTTTGTTAAAAAAAAGTCATGGAAAGTAAAAACAAGACATTATTCCATGTATTCCAAAGTCTTCCTCTTTTTTCCTTTCGCACTTATATGATTTTCATATCTTCTATTTCACAAAATAAAAAAGACCTTTAAGCTGACTCTCCATTGGACTTTTTCATCTTTTTTTCTAGCCAAAATAGAACGGGAAACCATGATTAATTTTCTAAAGAGAGAGTAAGACGAATATCACACTTTTTCATGGAAAAAATTTTTTATAGGATTGGAATTCTGACATTTCACCATTATTTTTAATAAACATCTAATTTTATTATATATTTTTAACAATGTCGTATCCAACATAGACTGCTAGATAATTTTAAATATATTTTTTCAGTGTAAAAGTCGTCTTAAAATAAAAGTCTCGCCATAAAAAAAACCTTGCACTATAGGGCGATTTTTCTGTTCCGGTGTTTATCGCAATGGCGCTGCAAAAAGGGGATAAGAGAAAAAATCACAAAAATTTTATATGGAATTCCATACAAAACACAATTTGAATAATTTTAAAAGTTATCTATGAAATTTCTCATTTTACTACAACTAAATAATTTAAATTTGCTTATGAAGTTCTATTGACTATATATTAAGCTTAATATATAAAATATTTTCATTTCAATTCTGTCCGTAAAACAAATACGAAAATAGGTTAAATTTTTCATACAACTTTGTATGGGAAATTTTGGCAATTTTTATGTTTCTTTTTTGAGCGACTTAAGAATAATATTTTATATGTTACGCTTAAAATATAGTCAATAATACTCCATAAGCAAATTAAAATTGTTCAATTGTGGTAAAATGAGAAATTTCATAGATAATTTTTAAAATTATTCAAGTTGTGTTTTGTATGGAATCCCATATAAAAGTTTTTAAATTTATTCTCTTATCCCCCTTTTGCAGCGCCATTGCGGTAAACACCGGAACAGAAAAATCGCTCTATAGGGCGATTTTTCTGTTCCTGTGTTTACCGCAATGGCGCTGCAAAAAGGGGATAAGAGAAAAAATCACAAAAATTTTATATGGAATTCCATACAAAACACAATTTGAATAATTTTAAAAGTTATCTATGAAATTTCTCATTTTACTACAATTAAATAATTTAAATTTGTTTATGAAGTATTATTGACAATATATTAAGCATAATATATAAAATATTTTCTTTTCTTCTGTCTGTAAAACAAATACGAAAATAGGTTAAATTTTTCATACAACTTTGTATGGGAAATTTTGGGAATTTTTATGTTTCTTTTTTGAGCGACTTAAGAATAATATTTTATATATTACGCCTAAAATATAGTCAATAATACTCCATAAGCAAATTAAAATTGTTCAATTGTGGTAAAATGAGAAATTTCATAGATAATTTTTAAAATTATTCAAGTTGTGTTTTGTATGAAATCCCATATAAAAGTTTTTCAATTTATTCTTTTATCCCCCTTTTGCAGCGCCATTGCGGTGAACACCGGAACAGAAAAATCGCCCTATAGGGCGATTTTTCTGTTCTGGTGTTTACCGCAATGGCGCTGCAAAAGGGGGATAAGAGAAAAAATTCAAAATCTTTTATAGGGGATTTCATACAAAACACAACTTGAATAATTTTAAAAATTATCTATGAAGTTTCTCATTTTACCACAATTGAACAATTTTAATTTGCTTATGCAGTATTATTGACTATGTTTTGAGCGTAATATATAAAATATTATTCTTAAGTCGCTCAAAAAAGAAACATAAAAATTACCAAAATTTCCCATACAAAGTTGTATGAAAAATTTAACCTATTTTTGTTAAAATTTAAAGTTAAGTCTATTGAATTGATACTAAGTTTACACCAGTATCTAATTTGCTACGTATCAAATTTGCTAGCCATTTTCACCATCATACTTTTTAAATTTGATACGGTGATGTAAACTCTTATTAATTAGGTATGACATATTAATTTTTAGCGCTTCCTTTTCATTGTTATTTTTTTGGTTAGGAAAACATAATTTTCATATATATTTTTTATAAAAAACTGAAAACATTTATTATATTAATGCTAAAATTTATTTTACTTTTAATTTCAGCAAAAAAATCACATCAAACATAAATACATATTTATAAAATAAGTTGATTTATTTTTATTTTAAATGTCATACCTAATTTAATGTTCACACCGTATAAATAATACCTATTTGCTACGTACCTAATTTGATACGTAGCAAATCATCCTACCAAATATTTGGTACGTACTTTTTTGATAACTGTTTACATCGACCATAGTCGACCTAATAAGTATAGTATGTACCTATTAGATCCTGATGTAAACTTAGTATGAAATGTAATTAGAACAAATTTGTTATTCAAGTTCAGTGAGTTCTTACTTTTATGAACTCCCTTTAAGTTTTTTTTGAAATGTCAATCTATACAACTTTTTCTGTACTTCTCATAAAAGCTGATGTAAAAAAAAAACAAACACTGTTTTCTAATAAAGATAAGTTCAAAATTGTTCACAAAATAATACAAATCTTTTATTAATACATAAAACAATTATCTGTATCACTATAGATAACAATGTAACCTACAATTATATTACAGATAGCTGAAACATATAACATAATAAAGTTAAAACTTCAACAGGTTATGTGCCCAGGCACGTGATATATATATATATATATATATATATATATATATATATATATATATATATATATATATATATATATATATATATATATATATATAAAAAAGTAAGGTTAATTGTTAAAATTGTTTTGTGTGTTTTTATTAACTGCTTGCAAACATCATGGACATGTCAAAACACATAAAAGTACTAACGTGTCAAGAAGAGTGGCCCTTATGGAAAAGAAAAATTAGAGATTTACTAGATTACCATGAAGGTGCGTTAGACACTATAGATGGCAAGCTAACAAAGGCGGAAGAAGTGGCAGAAAATGCAAACACAGAACAAAGAAAAGTGTTTAAAGCTCAAAACGATTTATATAGAAAAGCAAATAGTTATGCAAAATCCATGATAGCTAGTGCAGTCAGCGACACTGTATATCAAAAAATCATGGACAAAGAAACGGCCAAAGATGCATGGGAAGCTTTAAAACAGCTGTTTGAAGCTACATCTAAGGATCAACTATTTATAATATGTTCAGAATTTTTCTCGTTTTGTTGGTCGTCAAGTGAAGATGCATCTACACACGTTGCAAAATTGAGAAGTCTGTGGAACGAACTAAACAATGGACTTAAAGCCAGAGATGAAAGCAATTTACCGGATTTAATCTTAGTTTGCAAAATACTAAACATCTTACCGAATAACTTTGAAACATTCAAATCAAGTTGGATGTTATTAACAAAGGATGAAAACAGAACCTTTGACGAACTAAGCACGCAATTATGTATGTTCGAAAGAAATTTCACGAGACCTGATAATAAAAATAGCATGGTGCAGGAAGCGCTATCAGTCAAAGCCAGTAAAATGAATCAAAGTAAAAAAGGTATTAGATTTAAAAAACGATCCAAGAAAGAGGACATTTGTCATTACTGTAAGAAAAAAGGGCATTGGTTAAATGAATGCAGAACTTGGATAGCTGATGGAAGACCAGCCAAAAATAAAGAAGAAAGTAATACTATGACAACAAATGTAGCACTTACTTTAGTCAATGGTGAGAGCTATGCAATTGATACAAGTTCAGAAGACTGGTGGATCGATAACGGTGCAACAAAACACGTGACGAACTGTTCTAAGTATTTTATCAACTTTGAAGCTTTTAAGGAACCGTCAAGTATCAAAGCAGCGGGCAAAGAAATTTTAAACGCCATTGGAACAGGAACGATTCAAATGTTATCAACAGTTGACAACTGCTGTCAAAAACTAACATTGAAAGATGTATGGTATGTTCCAGATGTTTCTAAAAATTTATTCTCAGTTATAGCAGCTCAAGATAGAAATCAAAATAGCAAATTTAAATCAACAACTACAAAATGTTGGCTAACAGTAGATGACAAAGAGGTACTTTATGGACAACGTGAAGTAGGTGGAACGTTGTACAAGGCAGCCATCAAACCAGTAAGTCCAGATAACACAGATGAAGTAAATGTTGTTGTGGCTGATGATTCACTACTACAATTGTACCATGAAAGGTGGGGACATCAAGACAAGCGCTACATTAAAGAAATGATTGAACAGGAGCTAGGAATAAAAGTAAAAATGCATAAAAACTTATGTGAGCCTTGCATGTATGGAAAAGCACATCGTTTACCATTCGGTACTAGAGAAAAAGCAACAAAACCTGGAGAATTAATGTCAGCAGATGTCTGTGGACCATTTGACACTTCGTTTCAGAAGAAAAGATACCTTGTTGTTTTTAAAGATGTTTACACAAAGTTTCGCTACGGATACACTATAAAAGAAAAATCTGAAGTAAAAACTACATTGAAAAACATGCTTGCTCACATAAAAACATTAGGTCATACTGTAAAGGAATTACTGAGTGACAATGGAGGAGAATTCGATAATGAAAATATAAAAGAAATATTAACAGATAATGGTATTATGCAGAGACTGACAGCACCATATACTCCACAGCAGAATGGTGGCAGTGAACGAGAAAATCGAACAATAGTTGAAATGGGAAGAACATTGAAATATTCAAACTGTGAAGCAGATTTTCCAAATGCAATATGGGCTGAGTTAGTAACTAGTGCAATATATATTTTAAATAGAACTGGAAAATCATCTGTGAAGAATATAACTCCGTACGAGTTATGGATAGGTAAGAAACCCAGAATAAAACATTTAAGAATTATTGGGTCGTCTTGTTATACACATATTCCTAGGCAGAAGCGGAAAAAGATGGATAAGAAAGCAATAAAAGGCTATCTAGTCGGGTATGACGCTGATGAACGATATAGAATTTGGATAAAAGAGAAATACAAAGTAATCCTGTCAAGAGATGTAGAGTTTGTAGAAAAACCAAGGAACTGTCATGAAGCTGTAGAGCTACCTCTACAAGACCGTCGAATGAATAATCAACAAAACTTAACCAATAAAATCAATGAAGACAACGATATAGAAACAAAAGAATATGAAGAACATGGAAATTCAGATAATTTCAAAGAAAAAAGTGCAGAAAGTGATTCAGAAAATCTAAGCGGTATCACTGAAGAAAGTGAAGACGAATGTCAAGAAGAGAAACAAAAGAAAACTGAATCATCATCAAGCCGATGTCTTAGAGATAAGTCAGTTTTGAAGAAACCCTCTAATCTTGACGATTATGTTCTATTAGCAGAAAACCTTGTCAATACTGAAGATAATCCAGAAACCTATGATGAAGCCATAAAAAGTAATAAAAGTGTAGAATGGAAAAGAGCTATGGAAAATGAGATGACATCTTTGAAAGAGAATCAAACATGGGAGTTAGTCAACTTGTCTCCATGTGCAAAAGTAATACCTTGTAAATGGGTTTTTCGTGTTAAAACAAATCCAAATGGCAAGATAGAAAAATACAAAGCGCGGCTTGTTGTAAAGGGGTTTGGTCAACGTCAAGGAATCGATTACAGTCAAACATTTAGTCCAGTAGCAAAATTAGGAACTGTACGCTCAATTTTAAGTATTGCTGCAAATGAAAGATTGTTTCTAAAACAATTTGACGTATCGACAGCGTTCTTGTATGGAGAACTGGAAGAAGTTATATATATGGATCAACCTGAAGGCTATAATGACGGTACAAACAGAGTTTGCAAACTAAGAAGAAGTCTGTACGGCTTAAAACAGGCACCAAGATGCTGGAATAAACGATTTGGAAATTTTGTATTAAATTTAGGATTCAGACCTAGCGAAGCAGATCCATGTCTGTATATTCGAAAAACTAAAGGTCAAAAATTGCTTCTTGTAATATACGTTGATGATGGATTACTTGCGGGATCAAATTTTCAAGATCTAGAAATTTTTCTTCAAGAGCTCAAAAAGGAATTCAAGATAACTACACAACCAGCAAACTATTTTCTTGGACTAGAAATTGAACAACAAACTGATAAAAGCATCCGCATTTGTCAAACAGCTTACGCAAAGAAAGTGCTTGAGCGATTCAATTTCTCTGAGTGCAAACCAATCTCTACACCAATTTTGAAAGATCCAGAATCTTCAGAACAAGGGAAAGAATGCACAGAAAGGAATTTTCCTTATAGACAAGCTGTAGGTGCTCTAATGTACTTGATGCTTGGTACCAGACCGGACCTTGCCTACAGTATAGGGTTTATTTCAAGGTCATTAGAAAATCCCACTAGGGAAGATGTAATTAGAGTAAAGAGAGTGTTTAGATACATTGCAGGAACTATTAATTTAAGTATTATTTATTCTTCAAATATAAATAAAGGTACAATGGAATGTTACAGTGATGCAGATTTTGGCGGATGTACAAAAACTGGTCGATCAACCTCGGGAGTAGTAATAACTTATGCTGGAGGCGCAATTACATGGTTAAGTCAAAGACAAGCAATGGTTGCTACCTCCACAACAGAAGCTGAAATAGTTGCTGCCAATGAAGCTGCAAAAGAGATCATATGGTTGTCACGACTATATGAAGGGATCTTAAAGATGAAGAATGTTCCAGTCCTTCAAGTTGATAATTCAGCTGCGGTCAGATTGGCACAAAACCCTGAATTTCATCGTCGCACAAAGCATATAGCAATAAAACATTTTTTCATCAGAGAAAAGATTTCTGAAGGGCATCTGGATATTCAACTTATTCCAACAGAACACCAAGCAGCCGATATGATGACGAAAGCATTACCAAAAACTCGTTTACAAATTTTATCCAACAAGTTGGGACTTCAATAAAATATTTTATTTTTAGTTCACCTTATTAATAAGAAATATGTTCCAATTTAATTAAATAAGTTAAGTAGGGAAAGTGTTAAAATTTAAAGTTAAGTCTATTGAATTGAAATGTAATTAGAACAAATTTGTTATTCAAGTTCAGTGAGTTCTTACTTTTATGAACTCCCTTTAAGTTTTTTTTGAAATGTCAATCTATACAACTTTTTCTGTACGTCTCATAAAAGCTGATGTAAAAAAAAAACAAACACTGTTTTCTAATAAAGATAAGTTCAAAATTGTTCACAAAATAATACAAATCTTTTATTAATACATAAAACAATTATCTGTATCACTATAGATAACAATGTAACCTACAATTATATTACAGATAGCTGAAAATATAACATAATAAAGTTAAAACTTCAACAATTTTCGTATTTGTTTTATGGACAGAAGAAAAGAAAATATTTTATATATTGTGCTTAATATATTGTCAATAATACTTCATAAACAAATTTAAATTATTTAATTGTAGTAAAATAAGAAATTTCATAGATAACTTTTAAAATTATTCAAATTGTGTTTTGTATGGAATTCCATATAAAATTTTTGTGATTTGTTCTCTTATCCCCTTTTTGCAGCGCCATAACCGCAATGGCAGGAACAGAATAGTAACAAAACAGGAACAGAATAGTAACAGAACAGAACAGGAACAGAAAAATCGCCCTATAGACTTTTTTTTATAGTAGAACAGTTTTTTATAGTATATTACTTTTTTTTTTAAAAAAAGTCATGAAAGTAAAAACAAAGACATGGAATAAATAAAAAGTCTTCATCGTTTTTCCTTTCGCACTTGTATGATTTTCATATCTTCTATTCCACAAAATAAAAAAGACGAGAAAAAAAGACTAATGGAGAATGACCTTTAATCACAAAAATTTTATATGGAATTTCATGCAAAACACAACTTGAATAATTTTAAAAATTATCTATGAAGTTTCTCATTTTACTACAATTTAATAATTTAAATTTGTTTATGAACTATTATTGACTATATATTAAGCTTTATTTATAAAATATTTTATTTTATTCTGTCCGTAAAACAAATTCGAAAATAGGGTAAACTTTTCATACAAGTTTGTATGGAAAATTTTGGCAATTTTTATGTTTCTTTTTTTAAGAATAAAGCGCCCTACAGACGATCCAACTTGTCGGACGACAAGTCGGACGACCAAATTGGATGTTATCTCCAGACGATCCAACTTAACATCCGATTTTGACAATTCGTTTTTGGTTTTTGTTTAACAAAATTACTTTATTAATTCATATATATACCAAAATACTTTTCTAAAATTTTCTTTGTTTCTCATTCTATAAAATTTCTTACTCAATTGAAATCGCCCGACAATAATACACACCATCCGATTTGTTTGGTTGCTCGGACGGTCGGATGGAATTTCCATCCGACACATCCAACTTAATTTTATCGGAAAGACATGCATACACACAATCCGATTTTACATCCAATCCAACCAAATCTGTCCGACCGTCGGATCGTCTGTAGGGCGCTTAAGATTTTATAGGCGCGTTCCATTGAAAATCAAACTTACTCAAATTTGCTTTGACCTACTCTACCTCGAACTAGTTGTGTAGTTGAAAAGCAGTTTATTTTTCGATTTTATTTCGATCGGTTATAAACTTGTTTTGGTATTTTTAATAATAAAATGGACTAGTCAGATCTAAATATCAGTCCAAAACAAACAAATTTGATAATAATAAAATTGTTTGGTTCCATTGGTGATCTACTTCCTGCTTTGAGCAGCTGTTTTGTTCCAATGGAACGCATGTTATATTACGCTTAAAGCCATGCCACATACAAAATATAACCCTGGTTAAACATTCCAATTCAAACCTATTGAATCCTATTAAATCCAATACAATTTCAATAGGATTAAATCGGATTGAATTGGTTTAATAGGAAGACTTCGATCTACCAATTAAAATTCAATCGGAATGAATGGGATTCAACAGGAAAAGAGGTTCTGTAGGATTCTAATGGAAATTTCCAATTGAATTTCAATCGGAAATTAAGAGATTCAATAGGAAAAAAGAACTTAGAAAAAAATTAAACAATCTTATGAATTTAACAGGATTTAATTGGAAAAGATTTAATAGGAATGAATAGGATTAATCGGAATTCTGCATTGGAAATTTCCAATTAATTCCTATTTGTATACATTTCCTATCCATTCCGGTTGAAAAATATAAGAGAGACATTTAATAGGAATGAATAGGATTGTATTGGAAATAGATTTTTTGAATAGGAATTAATTGAAAATTCCCAATGCAGAATTCCGATTAATCCAATTCATTTTTTGCAATTGGTTTCAATTGGAATGTTTAACCAGGGAAACGAACGAATTCGGTCGTTTTAAGTAAAATGTGCCACATGAACAAAAAATTTATCGGCGATATTTACAACAACAACAACACTAAAAATGACAGTTTGCAAAAAAAAATATGAATTGTTATATTGAATTTGAAATGAAAATTTTTATTATGAATGAATTATGAATATTTCTAAAATTTTATTTTAAAACAAACTCAACGTCAATTATAAACAATCACAAAAATATAAACTTTCAAAATGAAAAATACCACGATGTGAGGTTAAATCCGAACGATAAAAAAAATAGGTCATTCTACAAAAATCGTTCATAATTCTCCAAAAAATCAGTGGAGATTTATGAACGATTTTTTTTATTTCTATCGGCGGTAGAAATCGTGCAAAATGATTTTTGGAAAAATCATCAATTAAAATTAATTTAATAATAAGCTTTGTTTATTTTAATCGATAGGTATTCTAATTTACCATACATTTGGCATAATATCCAAATAAAGCAAGTTTTCGATTAATAAAAAATTAGAAAATCGTTGCTAGCAATCCGGTAAAAATTTTTGTCATGTGGCAACGACTTTAATATCTTGTTCACGTGGTGTGTAGTGTAGTGTAGTGTATTTCAAAACCCGCCAGGTGAACACAGAAAAACTACAACGTAGCGTATTATGAACTCCATTCAAAATGTATGGAGTGTAGTAGAGCAGATTTTGAACTACGGACCACGTGAACACTTTCGTAGCGTAGCGTAGTATGTTTTGAAAGATTGCCACCATTTTTTAATACAATGTATTGTGTATTAGGAATTACAATATGTGTCATATAATTTTGATTATTGAATAATAATATTATATTATAATTATTAAATAATAATAATCTATTATAATTATTTTAATGTCCAAAATTTTAAAATCAAGATTCATAAATTCCGAAGGGAAATGTAGTTTAGAATCCTTATTCTAGTTAGCATAGTATCTTCCAATATTCAAAGACCTAAACGGAATTTAGAATCTTCATCCGAGCTGGCATGGTAGTTTCGGATATTGAAAACTTTTAAAGACCACAACAACATGTGTTCTAACTCCTAAGGTGTGGTAAATGCAGATCTTTTTTTTTTTTTAAATTTCATATACAGATAGCCAATGACAAAATAAAAATACCATTTCTTTCAAAAAATTAAATTTCGCTCTAGGGATGACACAGGGTGGCGGCAAAGTTTCAGGGGTTGTCGAAACATGAGTATCTTTAAATATCGATTGCTAACGATTGACTAAACCGATTTGAGTCAATTATAGCTCATTAGAAAGGTAATTGATAGGACTTATAAAAAAAATTACTTAAAATTTTTTAATAATTTTTTAAAAGTGTGTTAAACTTAAAAAAAATTTCAAAGATGGCGCTGTTTGGGGGTACCCTCACTTTTACCACTTTTTTTCCAGAAAAAAATGTTTAATTTGTTTGTAATCTAAAACGAATGTTTCCCAGGTACATAATTTCTCGTTTTAAAAATAAAATTTTTACAAAATTTTCATTTCCTTTTTTTTCAATTTTTTTTTTAACCAATGCAGTGAATCATCTATATAACTCAACCCACCGGAATTCTTGTTTTATAATAATTTAATGGCCATTTAACTATTTTAAGGATACAAATTATTGCCCGATTTATAGTCGGTAACGTTAACTTAACGTTAACTTTAACTTAACCGTAACCTAAGACACCTTGAAATTTTGATTTATAGTCGGTAAGAAATTACCTATTCATTGACGTTTGATTTGATATTAATTTTGGTTTTGTAATCAATTTTATAAATCAATATATTCTTTAAAAGTAACAAACTGATTTTAAAATCAAAATTTAAAATAATGAAATTCGGAACAAACATTTGACACAAAATTTAAAAATAAAAAAAATTATTTTCATGTTAATTTCATGCTAATATTTGGCTTTAAAGTCGCTCTTTTTATATCCTTTGCATTTTTTAATAAATAAAATTCTATTTTTATGGACACTTGCAATTAAATATTAGTTTTCTTCAGTTTTTATACTAAACGTCAAAAAATCCTTAACAAAACCTTTAAGATAGAATGAAATGAACTTTACGTTAACGTCAAGTTTGTGTTAACGACTATAAATGCTCTAGTGCATTTTCATACATTTGTACTTTACGTTAAGTTAAAGTTACCGACTATAAATCGGGCATAAGTATTTGAGGGTGTGAATGCTTTTTACATAATTTATCTTTTCATCCATTTATACCTGTCCGAAATTAATTTTAAAGGCATGGACAAATCAAGTACCGTACTTTATTACCTGTTAATGATAATACCTGTCATAAAATGAGAGCGCAGTAATGAAAATAATAGTCTTTAGAGATATTTTGAGCCAATAGCATCATTACTAAATTCATTTGTCAATCTTGTCAAAAAAAATATTTGTGTTGTGTTAGCAAAGAAGCTTCAAAGTGTTTTAATAGTTAAAATAATTTTTTTTTAAATCATGAGTAAATATCTTTGTTCAAAACCATTTGGTATCGGCAACTAATTTTACGCATTCATCAGGCCGAAGACTTGCAAATTTTGAAAATTCTACTTTTAATTCTGGAAACTTGCTCTTAAACTCAACGTATGCTTCATTTAACGTGCATAGCAGTAACCGTTTTTGGAGAAATATTCGTTCACTACCACGTTTTACAGATGTCGTAACATGTTTACCTGGCATTAATCTTTTTATTTCATTAATAGTTTCTTCTGGTAGTTTTTTATCGGCATTTGGAAATGATGACAGCGCTGTGGATTGTTTTATTTGATCCTTCTTGCTTTTTTTCAATTAAGTGACGTGTTGCTTCTGTTCCAAATAAGTTTTGTATTTCTTGCACTTTCATATCCATTGGTAGTAGAGTTAATATTTTTCGTTTCTCCATATAATCGCCATTTTTAAAGGACAACAAGATTGACAAATGAATTTAGTAATGATACTATACGCTCAAAATATCTCTAAAGACTATTATTTTCATTACTGCGCTCTCATTTTAAGACAGGTATTATCATTAACAGGTATAACAAAGTACGGTACTTGATTTGTTCATGCCTTTAAAATTAATTTCGGACAGGTATAAATAGATGACAAGATAAATTATGTAAAAAGCATTCACACCCTCAAATACTTAATTTGTATCCTTAAAATAGTTAAATGGCCATTAAATTATTATAAAACAAGAATTCCGGTGGGTTGAGTTAAATAGATGATTCACTGCATTGGTTAAACAAAAAAATTGAAAAAAAAACGGAAATGAAAATTTTGCAAAAATTTTATTTTTAAAACGAGAAATTATGTACCTGGGAAACTTTTGTTTTAGATTACGAACTAATTAAACATTTTTTTCTGGAAAAAAAAGTGGTAAAAGTGAGGGTACCCCCAACAGCGCCATCTTTGAAATTTTTTTTCAGTTTAACACACTTTTAAAAAAATTATTTAAAAATTTTAAGTCATTTTTTTTATAAGTATCAATTACCTTGCTAATGAGCTATAAACAGAGTTTCGAACCGAAATGTTTTCCGTTTCGGTTTACGGTTTCGTTCCGACTATTATTTCGTTCCGGTTTTCGGTTTGGTACATTAGTTTATTTTTTCGTTCCGGTTTTCGGTTCGGTTCCGGTTCAGTTCCGATGTCAAAATCAAGGATTTTCAGTATTCTTATGCAAAAATTTAAAAGAAACAACTTCAGTAATTATTGAATCTAGAACATCGATACAGGCTTCAGTAAGAAGTTTTTCAGTCATAGTACCGTAATATTTTGAGGTCTAAATTTCATGTCTAATAACGTTGGAGCAAGCGTCATTACAATACTTGAGCTTAACTTTGATGGCAGATTTTGTTTACATGAAGCTTTTGCTGATATTTTAAGACATTTTAAAATTTTAAACTCTTTTTTATGAAACCGTTCAATATGCCTCTCAAAATTTGCTGCATGGTTTCATGGTATTTTAAAAAAATGTAATAAATTTTGGAATAGATTAGAAACCAAACTTTTAGTACCTATAGCTAATTTTACATGCAAAATGAAAATCTTTTACTCATACTTAATATATGAGCAGCTTTTTGTTAGAATATTTTTTTTGTTTATTCACTGCAAACCGTTTTACATGAACCGTAAGTAAAATGATTTTTTCGTTACGGTTACGGTTCATTACATATAAAAAATTACGGTTTCGGTTACGTTACGGTTCAGCCCAAAATTTCGGTTAATAACGGTTTTCGGTTTACGGTTCGGTTCCGGTTCGAAACTCTGGATGCTTCAGCTTCTTTTTAAAAATAGCGATCTTCGACTCATCTTTTAGAGCGGTGGACAGTTTATTAAATTCATTTAAACCAATGTACAAAAAATTAGACTCATTAGACTTTGTCCCTTTTTCGTCAACGACATAATCATAGACCTGTCTTTTTGAATAAGTATGGCTATCACCAACTATCTCTAGACAAAAATCATTTTTGACTAACTTATTCTTTATTTTAAAAATAAAAAATTTGTTTAATTTGTTTAATTGTGATAAAATGAGAAATTTCAAAGAAAATTTTTTGTCTTAGTTTTATTTTAATTTAACCCAATGAAATTCTCTAAAATGTAATGAAATCATTCAATTTCACCATATAACATTTGAATTATACTTATAATAAATAGTTATACGTCTGGCCTACTGGGATATTAAAAATTATCGCTTGTAATTTCCCAAGGGCGGTGAAATTCGAAATAATTGTTTGCCAAAAATTTCGAAAGCAAGTATATTGATAAAAGCACGAGGTCGTAGGCCGAGGGCTTTTATCAATACCACTTGCTTGAGGAATTTTTCAAAAAATTATGAGAATTCGTTTAGAAAATTTTTTGCCATTTTTCATTTATTTATATATTTTTTATGAATTATACGTTGGCCTACTGTGATATCAGTTAATTTTTTCAAAATTAGATTGATAATTTTTAATATCCAGTAGGCCAGACGTATAAATATTTGTTATTAGTATAATTCAAATTTTATTGGTCAAATTGAAGGATGTCATTATATTTTAGAGAATTTCATTGGTTTAAATTAAAATAAAACTAAGGCAATAAATTTTCAAATAAATTTTGAAATAATGAACTGGTATCGCAGTAGGTCAATGTATAATTGATAAAAAATATATAAAGAAATGAAAAATGGCAAAAAAATTTCTAATCGAATTCCCCTCGTTCGTTGATAAACTCTCATAATTTTTGGAAAATTCCTCAAGTAAGTGGTATTGATAATAGGCCTCGTGCTTTTATCAATATACTTGCTTTAGAAAATTTTGACAAAAAATTATTTCGAATTATCACCGCCCTTGGGAAATATTACTACTGAAATTTTTTTGCCTTAGTTTTATTTTAATTTAAACCAATGAAACTCTCTAAAATGTAATGACACCATTCAATTTCACCAATAAAATTTGAATTATACTAATAACAAATATTTATACGTCTGGCTATTAAATTATTAGGCCCTGTGTCAATACAGCTAAATCTAAAACTAAATTTTCTTACCATATGGTAGAAAAAAAATTAGCCTATATTGAATTTATTACCAAATTTTGCTGTGTCAATGGCTAAATCTAAATTGTGACATATCGAAATAATTGTCTTTGCTTTTAACAACATGTCTTTGAAATTATAATGAACAAATTAAATAAAATGTATTTTCCAATATATTCCAATATATTTGTTTCATTTATTCAAAACAATAAACTAATTTACAATAAAGTAAACAAAATAAAATCATTTTTGTTTTTTTTCTATTTTAGATTCCCTTTACCAAGTTTATACCACCGATAGTTTAATAGAATAATAGTTTTTTGCTATTAAACTATCGATACATTGGGCGTTTATACCACAAAATAGTATTATTCTATCTGTGGTATAAACGCTCAGAATAATATTGACAGATAGAATACAGCTAACGTATTTCAAATTTGAATATAAAATCTTATCAATCGAAAAGTATTTCAACAAAAAATTAGAAAACTAATATTAATTTAAAATTAAAACTAAATTTTGAGTGATTTTGATGTTGCACAGTTTTACAATCGCATGAAATTGTCTTTTACATTTAACGTTTTGACCGTTACAATTTTTTTGAATATACTATTATACTGTTACGTTTTTCCAAACTTCCTTCGAATTGGCCTAACTCACAATTCGATAAACGCAATTCCCAATCTCTTTCTGAGTTCGATCACTGATTAGTAAGCAAACACACCAGGTTTTATTAAGTATTCAACACCTTAATTGTTCCACAACAACAGGAAAACAATACAGCAAACAATATTCCCAACTAGAATATTCTTTCAACAGCTTCGAAACTCCAACGGTTTATTGTAGAAATTTCCAATTCACAACGTTCAAAATAATACACAAAATATTTCTATTTAATAACACTTATAACTTTATTTACAAAAACTTTACACAAAAACTAATTTAAAGATCACTTTTATAATTTTTAACTTCACAATCGCAGGTTTAAAATAAACTAATTAAAAACTACAAGAAACAATTTTCTTATATACCTTCTGCAATACTTCTAGATAATTCGACATCACTTTCCAGAAACCTTGAGAAAATATCAGAATATTCGATTATTTTACGTTATGTTGATTTGATTCATAAAATCGTTTATGTTGACCGTATTTCTAAGAAGAGACAACAACAACAATATTCATTTCATTCACTTTCTGTTGTGTTTTGTTGATTTTATTTTCCGGGAAGTGACCGTAATCGTCTAGATTTTTCTGCAATCGTAACAATACCCTCCACTTAAGCCTGTTCGTCCCGAACAGGATCTAGCTCTCCTTTGTATAAGGCCAATCTTTCCAAATGTACTACTTTCGCTTTGCCTCGATGGCCTTTCTTAATTCTATAAACCACGTCATTCAACTTCGTTATAATGTTGTAAGGTCCTTCCCATGCAGATTGCAGTTTGGTGATAACCCTCGTTTTCGTTGTGGGTTGTGTAGCCATACTAATTGTCCTTCTTTGAAACCTTTATTATTAGATCGTATATCATATCGGGCTTTCATTTTATCACTGGTCAGTTGTATCTTCTGCCGAACAAGATTGTGAATATCCTCAAGGTTCTTCCTGATTCGGTTGACATATTCTTGCGCAGACAATGATGTTGATGGTACCGCTCCAAATTTGAGGTCACCAGGAAGTCTTAAATCACTTCCAAAAATAGTTTGAGCTGGTGTCATGGTCGTGGTGTCATGAACTGCTGATCTGTATGCCATCAAAAATAAAGGAATGTGTTGATCCCAGTTACGTTGATTCTTACTGACCACTTTTGCTAGATATTCCTCCAAAGTAGCATTGAATCTCTCAACCATCCCATCTGACTGTGGGTGTGAAGCTGTCGTCCTCGTTTTGTTAATCCCCAGCATTTGACAAATTTCCTGGAATACAGCTGACTCGAAGTTCCGTCCCTGATCGGTGTGGATCTCCATAGGAACTCCATAGCGGCTAATCCAATTATTTATCACAGCTTCAGCGATTGTGGTTGCTTCCTGGTTGGGAATCGCACACACTTCCGGCCACTTACTGAAGTAGTCCATGATCACAAGCACATATTTATTCTGATTATCAGTTGTTGGAAATGGTCCCGCTACATCCATTGCGATCCTTTCAAATGGAGTACCTACATTGTATTGTTTCATTTTTCCATAACTTCTTCGTGCGGGTCCTTTCACCGCCACACATTTATCGCATTTTTGACACCACTCCACAATTGATTGCCGAGTCCCCGACCAGTAAAACCGTTGTCGTATTTTTGCAAGAGTCTTATTGATCCCAAGGTGACCTCCACTCGCTCCTTCGTGATACTCCTTCAGTACTGCTTCTATTTTCCCTTTTGGTACCACTGTAAGGGATTGCTTTATCTTGCCATCTGAGCTTTCCCATACCCTCTTTAAACATCCGTTCTCTAGCTGGAGACTGTCCCATTGCGCCCAGTACGCCTTCAAAGTTGGAGTTTTATCAGCAACATCTCCCCATACTGGTTTGCAACCCTTTTCCTTGAACTCGATGATCGGTGCAAGATCCGGATCTTCTAATTGATCCCTCCTTATGGCTTCAGCAGTCCATTCATCGTCAGGTAGCACTTGTAGTAATCGGACATCGATGATGTTCTCCTTATTTTCTTGACGACTGCAATGCTTGCATTCAACTTGACAGGGTCGTCTCGATAATGCATCAGCGTTCCCATGTGCAGTACCCTTTCGATGTTCAATGTCCAAATCGTACGCCTGCAACCGTTCGATCCAACGTGCTACTTGTCCCTCTGGATTTTTGAACTGGAGTAACCACCTTAACGCACCATGGTCAGTTCTGAGATGAAATTTCTGACCATACAAGTATTTATGAAAATGTTTGACGCATTCCATAATGGCCAATAACTCCTTCCGGGTAACACAATAATTTCGCTCCGGCTTTGATAACATTTTCGAGAAATAAGCTATCACCTTTTCCTGACCATCTATTTTCTGCGACAATACTCCTCCTATACCTTCATTACTGGCATCAGTATCCAAAATAAACTGAACATTTGGTATAGGATAGGATAGAATTGGAGCCGTACACAATCTCCTTCGGAGCTCCACAAATGCTTGTTCCTGAGGTTCATTCCATTCAAATGCTTTATCTTTTCTTGTTAACTCATGCAGACTTTTGGCAACGTTGGCGAATCCTGGCACAAACCGTCTGTAATATGTGCACAATCCAAGGAAGCTTCGTAGTTCATGTAGATTCTTTGGTCTTGGCCAGTTCATAACTGCTGCAATCTTGTCGGAATCTGTATGAATTCCCATTGCCGTAACCTTGTGTCCCAAATATTTTACTTCTTCCTTGAAAAGTGAACACTTTTTGGGACTTAATTTTAAACCAGCTGCTTGCAACCTTTCCAGTACCTCCGCCAAGTTCTTCAAGTGGTCATCAAAGTCTTTACCCATGACGATGATGTCATCCAAATATACAAGGCATGTTTTCCAGTGCAAGCCTTTAAGTACCCGTTCCATTAATCTCTCGAAAGTTGCGGGAGCGTTGCATAACCCAAATGGCATGACATTAAATTGCCATAGTCCATTACCTACACTGAACGCCGTTTTCTCCCGATCTTCCTCTGCAACTTCCACCTGCCAGTAACCACTCTGCAGATCCAGTGTTGAAAACAATCTTGAACCCGATAATGTATCTAGTGTATCATCAATCCTAGGCAATGGGTAGCTATCCTTCTTAGTAACTATGTTTAGTTTCCTGTAGTCAACACAAAATCTCAAGCTCCCATCTTTCTTGCCAACCAACACCACAGGTGAGCTCCAGGGACTGTCTGAAAGCTCAATTACACCAGCTTCTTTCATATCTCTTACCATTTTATCAGCTTCCTCTCTTTTAGCCAATGGTAATCTCCTTGGTGCTTGACGTATCGGCTTTTCTGCTCCGGTATCAATACGATGTTTCACCATATTGGTTCTGCCATTTCCTTCAGGTGAACTGCAGAATACAGACTTGTGTTGCTCCAACAATTGACGTACTGCTTTCTTCTGCTCTTCTGAAAGCCCTTCTGTCCATTTCTGCACAAGTTGTTCCATTTCTGCCTTTTGTTGTTTTGTGTTGACCGAGCAATTGATGTTTTTCTGCTCGCACTTTATTATTTTAGCTACCTCTTCACATTGTCCTATGATTGATCCTTTCTTCATTGTTTTCTAGGTATCTGACAGATTTAAAACTCTTACTGGTATTTTGTAATCAGCATCCGATCTAACTAAGGTTTTCCCTATAACGACTTCTTTACAATTTTGATGTTCTTCTTTGTTGGCCTCCACAACCCACAACCTGGGTGACCCAGAACCTCCTTCCAATTTTCCCCAAATGATTGTTTCTGATTGGGGTGGCAGCTTTTCTCTGTGATCCAATATTATTCGACGGACACAATTTGAATCTTCACCAATAAACTGGAGTGGCAACTCAACATTTCCGTACGTGAGTACTCCTTTGCCAGCATCAATAACGAATCCATTTGGCCTCATAAAGTCCATTCCCAGGATGACTTCATCCACAATGTCAGCTACAACCACTTCATGTTGAAAGTGAGTATTCCCGATTTCAAAGTTGACCACTTTCTTTCCTTTAATACTTGCACTTTCGCCAGTAGCTGTCTGCATCCGGTATCTCCCTGCTGGTTTTAGTTTCCCTTTCACAATATCAGTGCGGACAATTGTATTTGTTGCTCCCGTATCTAACGTGATGACACAACTATTTCCATCAATATTAGCCCTAACAGTAAGGCTGTCACCACCCCTTGTCAATCTCGAAACATGGATGAAGGTTATGGGGCAATCGGTTGTAGGAGCCAGCCTACGCCCCTTTAGGCTGACTCGTTGTAGTTTAACTGATGCGGCGATGCTCCATCGTCTTCCCTAACTTGCTGCACCCGTTCTTCTGCTGGACGTCGCTGCATAGGCGATGCTGATCTTGTTCGTTTCCTTCTCACATCTCTGCATTCCCTCGAAATATGGCCCAACTTGCCACATAACCAGCATCGTATTCTATCACTTCTGACACTCTCTCGTGGTCTTGACTTGTAGTTGTTTTCATCAGCCAACTCCACCCGGCGTATTTTAATTGATGGTTTAATAATTGCTTGCGCAGTTTCATTTGTTAAGGCATAAGCAATAGTTTCTGCGAATGTTGCTTTTGGCGACAACATTACTGCTTTTCGTGTTTCTGGATCACGAATACCATCAGTAAACGCCTCGATCTTCATTTTCTCCATAAAATTCGGTGGAGTATTCGAGTGTGCCAAATGTACAAGGCGTTCTACTGCCGAAGAATAGTCCTGAATGCTTTCTCCATTCCGTTGCAAGCGACCCTTTAACTCGATCCGGTATAGCTCCTTTTTGTGGTCGCTGCCATATTTTCGTTCCAACGCATTCATCACTTCAGCATAACTTTTGCGATCGTTTTCTGGTACTGCCTGTAATGCTTCAGCTGCTTCCCCTTTAAGTGCAACTATCAATGCAGCAAGACGATTTTCGGCGTTCCAAACATTTTGATCTGCTGCAGTCTCGAACTGGAACTTGAAGATGCCGAACGATGTTGTTCCATCGTATGACGGTGGTTTTAATTTAATATTTGCTATCTGTTGTACCACCTGTGAAGTAACTTTAGCTGTTTCAACATCCTGCAACCGTTTTTCGAAATCATCAACTTTCGATAAAACCTTATGCTCAAAATCTTGAATTTCACTTTGAATCTTCTCGACCTTTCCATCAAATGCCGTCGAGATTTGGAGAAGTTTCTCATCCATAATTTGCTTTACTTCATCGCGATTTAAAGCTAATTGCTGGCTGATTGTTTCACTAATTTCTTCTTTGTTAGCAGCCAATTGTTGATTGATGTTACTGATTTCTTCCTTAGTTGCAGCCATTTGTTGATTGATGTTACAGCTAATTTCTTCCTTATTAGCAGCCAAGCTTTGATTCATATTGGCATTTACGGCAGCCAATTGCTGATTCATATTCAAATTTATTTGTTGCATCATAGCCATTAACTGTGCAAAATCACTATTTGCAGATGGCAATGAAGATGTTGTTTCCGCAACAAAACTTTTGTCTTCATCAACTGCTACTGAATCAGCATTTGTACTAATCACTCCAAACTGGTAACCTTCCACAACTACTCCACTAGCTTCCATAGCTTCTCGAAGCCGTATCGTTAATTCAGTTTTGTTGCCGGTTGTTGCCAATCCACGTTGTTCTAGTTCTTTCTTTAACTCAAGAACCTTCAAATCACTTAATAAAACCATTATTAACAGCTAACTAATCCCGCCGCTGTCACCAATGTTACGTTTTTCCAAACTTCCTTCGAATTGGCCTAACTCACAATTCGATAAACGCAATTCCCAATCTCTTTCTGAGTTCGATCACTGATTAGTAAGCAAACACACCAGGTTTTATTAAGTATTCAACACCTTAATTGTTCCACAACAACAGGAAAACAATACAGCAAACAATATTCCCAACTAGAATATTCTTTCAACAGCTTCGAAACTCCAACGGTTTATTGTAGAAATTTCCAATTCACAACGTTCAAAATAATACACAAAATATTTCTATTTAATAACACTTATAACTTTATTTACAAAAACTTTACACAAAAACTAATTTAAAGATCACTTTTATAATTTTTAACTTCACAATCGCAGGTTTAAAATAAACTAATTAAAAACTACAAGAAACAATTTTCTTATATACCTTCTGCAATACTTCTAGATAATTCGACATCACTTTCCAGAAACCTTGAGAAAATATCAGAATATTCGATTATTTTACGTTATGTTGATTTGATTCATAAAATCGTTTATGTTGACCCTATTTCTAAGAAGAGACAACAACAACAATATTCATTTCATTCACTTTCTGTTGTGTTTTGTTGATTTTATTTTCCGGGAAGTGACCGTAATCGTCTAGATTTTTCTGCAATCGTAACAATACCCTCCACTTAAGCCTGTTCGTCCCGAACAGGATCTAGCTCTCCTTTGTATAAGGCCAATCTTTCCAAATGTACTACTTTCGCTTTGCCTCGATGGCCTTTCTTAATTCTATAAACCACGTCATTCAACTTCGTTATAATGTTGTAAGGTCCTTCCCATGCAGATTGCAGTTTGGTGATAACCCTCGTTTTCGTTGTGGGTTGTGTAGCCATACTAATTGTCCTTCTTTGAAACCTTTATTATTAGATCGTATATCATAACGGGCTTTCATTTTATCACTGGTCAGTTGTATCTTCTGCCGAACAAGATTGTGAATATCCTCAAGGTTCTTCCTGATTCGGTTGACATATTCTTGCGCAGACAATGATGTTGATGGTACCGCTCCAAATTTGAGGTCACCAGGAAGTCTTAAATCACTTCCAAAAATAGTTTGAGCTGGTGTCATGGTCGTGGTGTCATGAACTGCTGATCTGTATGCCATCAAAAATAAAGGAATGTGTTGATCCCAGTTACGTTGATTCTTACTGACCACTTTTGCTAGAAATTCCTCCAAAGTAGCATTGAATCTCTCAACCATCCCATCTGACTGTGGGTGTGAAGCTGTCGTCCTCGTTTTGTTAATCCCCAGCATTTGACAAATTTCCTGGAATACAGCTGACTCGAAGTTCCGTCCCTGATCGGTGTGGATCTCCATAGGAACTCCATAGCGGCTAATCCAATTATTTATCACAGCTTCAGCGATTGTGGTTGCTTCCTGGTTGGGAATCGCACACACTTCCGGCCACTTACTGAAGTAGTCCATGATCACAAGCACATATTTATTCTGATTATCAGTTGTTGGAAATGGTCCCGCTACATCCATTGCGATCCTTTCAAATGGAGTACCTACATTGTATTGTTTCATTTTTCCATAACTTCTTCGTGCGGGTTCTTTCACCGCCACACATTTATCGCATTTTTGACACCACTCCACAATTGATTGCCGAGTCCCCGACCAGTAAAACCGTTGTCGTATTTTTGCAAGAGTCTTATTGATCCCAAGGTGACCTCCACTCGCTCCTTCGTGATACTCCTTCAGTACTGCTTCTATTTTCCCTTTTGGTACCACTGTAAGGGATTGCTTTATCTTGCCATCTGAGCTTTCCCATACCCTCTTTAAACATCCGTTCTCTAGCTGGAGACTGTCCCATTGCGCCCAGTACGCCTTCAAAGTTGGAGTTTTATCAGCAATATCTCCCCATACTGGTTTGCAACCCTTTTCCTTGAACTCGATGATCGGTTCAAGATCCGGATCTTCTAATTGATCTCTCCTTATGGCTTCAGCAGTCCATTCATCGTCAGGTAGCACTTGTAGTAATCGGACATCGATGATGTTCTCCTTATTTTCTTGACGACTGCAATGCTTGCATTCAACTTGACAGGGTCGTCTCGATAATGCATCAGCGTTCCCATGTGCAGTACCCTTTCGATGTTCAATGTCCAAATCGTACGCCTGCAACCGTTCGATCCAACGTGCTACTTGTCCCTCTGGATTTTTGAACTGGAGTAACCACCTTAACGCACCATGGTCAGTTCTGAGATGAAATTTCTGACCATACAAGTATTTATGAAAATGTTTGACGCATTCCATAATGGCCAATAACTCCTTCCGGGTAACACAATAATTTCGCTCCGGCTTTGATAACATTTTCGAGAAATAAGCTATCACCTTTTCCTGACCATCTATTTTCTGCGACTATACTCCTCCTATACCTTCATTACTGGCATCAGTATCCAAAATAAATTGAACATTTGGTATAGGATAGGATAGAATTGGAGCCGTACACAATCTCCTTCGGAGCTCCACAAATGCTTGTTCCTGAGGTTCATTCCATTCAAATGCTTTATGTTTTCTTGTTAACTCATGCAGACTTTTGGTAACGTTGGCGAATCCTGGCACAAACCGTCTGTAATATGTGCACAATCCAAGGAAGCTTCGTAGTTCATGTAGATTCTTTGGTCTTGACCAGTTCATAACTGCTGCAATCTTGTCGGAATCTGTATGAATTCCCATTGCCGTAACCTTGTGTCCCAAATATTTTACTTCTTCCTTGAAAAGTGAACACTTTTTGGGACTTAATTTTAAACCAGCTGCTTGCAACCTTTCCAGTACCTCCGCCAAGTTCTTCAAGTGGTCATCAAAGTCTTTACCCATGACGATGATGTCATCCAAATATACAAGGCATGTTTTCCAGTGCAAGCCTTTAAGTACCCGTTCCATTAATCTCTCGAAAGTTGCGGGAGCGTTGCATAACCCAAATGGCATGACATTAAATTGGCATAGTCCATTACCTACACTGAACGCCGTTTTCTCCCGATCTTCCTCTGCAACTTCCACCTGCCAGTAACCACTCTGCAGATCCAGTGTTGAAAACAATCTTGAACCCGATAATGTATCTAGTGTATCATCAATCCTAGGCAATGGGTAGCTATCCTTCTTAGTAACTATGTTTAGTTTCCTGTAGTCAACACAAAATCTCAAGCTCCCATCTTTCTTGCCAACCAACACCACAGGTGAGCTCCAGGGACTGTCTGAAAGCTCAATTACACCAGCTTCTTTCATATCTCTTACCATTTTATCAGCTTCCTCTCTTTTAGCCAATGGTAATCTCCTTGGTGCTTGACGTATCGGCTTTTCTGCTCCGGTATCAATACGATGTTTCACCATATTGGTTCTGCCATTTCCTTCAGGTGAACTGCAGAATACAGACTTGTGTTGCTCCAACAATTGACGTACTGCTTTCTTCTGCTCTTCTGAAAGCCCTTCTGTCCATTTCTGCACAAGTTGTTCCATTTCTGCCTTTTGTTGTTTTGTGTTGACCGAGCAATTGATGTTTTTCTGCTCGCACTTTATTATTTTAGCTACCTCTTCACATTGTCCTATGATTGATCCTTTCTTCATTGTTTTCTGGGTATCTGACAGATTTAAAACTCTTACTGGTATTTTGTAATCAGCATCCGATCTAACTAAGGTTTTCCCTATAACGACTTCTTTACAATTTTGATGTTCTTCTTTGTTGGCCTCCACAACCCACAACCTGGGTGACCCAGAACCTCCTTCCAATTTTCCCCAAATGATTGTTTCTGATTGGGGTGGCAGCTTTTCTCTGTGATCCAATATTATTCGACGGACACAATTTGAATCTTCACCAATAAACTGGAGTGGCAACTCAACATTTCCGTACGTGAGTACTCCTTTGCCAGCATCAATAACGAATCCATTTGGCCTCATGAAGTCCATTCCCAGGATGACTTCATCCACAATGTCAGCTACAACCACTTCATGTTGAAAGTGAGTATTCCCGATTTCAAAGTTGACCACTTTCTTTCCTTTAATACTTGCACTTTCGCCAGTAGCTGTCTGCATCCGGTATCTCCCTGCTGGTTTTAGTTTCCCTTTCACAATATCAGTGCGGACAATTGTATTTGTTGCTCCCGTATCTAACGTGATGACACAACTTTTTCCATCAATATTAGCCCTAACAGTAAGGCTGTCACCACCCCTTGTCAATCTCGAAACATGGATGAAGGTTATGGGGCAATCGGTTGTAGGAGCCAGCCTACGCCCCTTTAGGCTGACTCGTTGTAGTTTAACTGATGCGGCGATGCTCCATCGTCTTCCCTAACTTGCTGCACCCGTTTTTCTGCTGGACGTCGCTGCATAGGCGATGCTGATCTTGTTCGTTTCCTTCTCACATCTCTGCATTCCCTCGAAATATGGCCCAACTTGCCACATAACCAGCATCGTATTCTATCACTTCTGACACTCTCTCGTGGTCTTGACTTGTAGTTGTTTTCATCAGCCAACTCCACCCGGCGTATTTTAATTGATGGTTTAATAATTGCTTGCGCAGTTTCATTTGTTAAGGCATAAGCAATAGTTTCTGCGAATGTTGCTTTTGGCGACAACATTACTGCTTTTCGTGTTTCTGGATCACGAATACCATCAGTAAACGCCTCGATCTTCATTTTCTCCATAAAATTCGGTGGAGTATTCGAGTGTGCCAAATGTACAAGGCGTTCTACTGCCGAAGAATAGTCCTGAATGCTTTCTCCATTCCGTTGCAAGCGACCCTTTAACTCGATCCGGTATAGCTCCTTTTTGTGGTCGCTGCCATATTTTCGTTCCAACGCATTCATCACTTCAGCATAACTTTTGCGATCGTTTTCTGGTACTGCCTGTAATGCTTCAGCTGCTTCCCCTTTAAGTGCAACTATCAATGCAGCAAGACGATTTTCGGCGTTCCAAACATTTTGATCTGCTGCAGTCTCGAACTGGAACTTGAAGATGCCGAACGATGTTGTTCCATCGTATGACGGTGGTTTTAATTTAATATTTGCTATCTGTTGTACCACCTGTGAAGTAACTTTAGCTGTTTCAACATCCTGCAACCGTTTTTCGAAATCATCAACTTTCGATAAAACCTTATGCTCAAAATCTTGAATTTCACTTTGAATCTTCTCGACCTTTCCATCAAATGCCGTTGAGATTTGGAGAAGTTTCTCATCCATAATTTGCTTTACTTCATCGCGATTTAAAGCTAATTGCTGGCTGATTGTTTCACTAATTTCTTCTTTGTTAGCAGCCAATTGTTGATTGATGTTACTGATTTCTTCCTTAGTTGCAGCCATTTGTTGATTGATGTTACAGCTAATTTCTTCCTTATTAGCAGCCAAGCTTTGATTCATATTGGCATTTACGGCAGCCAATTGCTGATTCATATTCAAATTTATTTGTTGCATCATAGCCATTAACTGTGCAAAATCACTATTTGCAGATGGCAATGAAGATGTTGTTTCCGCAACAAAACTTTTGTCTTCATCAACTGCTACTGAATCAGCATTTGTACTAATCACTCCAAACTGGTAACCTTCCACAACTACTCCACTAGCTTCCATAGCTTCTCGAAGCCGTATCGTTAATTCAGTTTTGTTGCCGGTTGTTGCCAATCCACGTTGTTCTAGTTCTTTCTTTAACTCAAGAACCTTCAAATCACTTAATAAAACCATTATTAACAGCTAACTAATCCCGCCGCTGTCACCAATGTTACGTTTTTCCAAACTTCCTTCGAATTGGCCTAACTCACAATTCGATAAACGCAATTCCCAATCTCTTTCTGAGTTCGATCACTGATTAGTAAGCAAACACACCAGGTTTTATTAAGTATTCAACACCTTAATTGTTCCACAACAACAGGAAAACAATACAGCAAACAATATTCCCAACTAGAATATTCTTTCAACAGCTTCGAAACTCCAACGGTTTATTGTAGAAATTTCCAATTCACAACGTTCAAAATAATACACAAAATATTTCTATTTAATAACACTTATAACTTTATTTACAAAAACTTTACACAAAAACTAATTCAAAGATCACTTTTATAATTTTTAACTTCACAATCGCAGGTTTAAAATAAACTAATTAAAAACTACAAGAAACAATTTTCTTATATACCTTCTGCAATATTTCTAGATAATTCGACATCACTTTCCAGAAACCTTGAGAAAATATCAGAATATTCGATTATTTTACGTTATGTTGATTTGATTCATAAAATCGTTTATGTTGACCCTATTTCTAAGAAGAGACAACAACAACAATATTCATTTCATTCACTTTCTGTTGTGTTTTGTTGATTTTATTTTCCGGGAAGTGACCGTAATCGTCTAGATTTTTCTGCAATCGTAACAATACTATCGATCAAAAGCAAAATATCAAATAACTATCTATCAAAGTAAAAAGGTATTGTTACGATTACAGAAAAATCTAGACGATTACGGTTACTTCTAGGAAAATCAAATCAACAAAATACTACAACAGATTAATGAAATGAATATTGTTGTTGTTGTCTCTTCTTAGAAATAGGGTCAACATAAACGATTTTATGAATCAAATCAACATAACGTAAAATAATCGAATATTCTAATATTTTCTCAAGGTTTCTGGAAAGTGATGTCGAATTATCTAGAAGTATTGCAGAAGGTATATAAGAAAATTACTTTTGTAGTTTTTAATTAGTTTTATTTTAAACCTGCGAAGCTAAAATTATAAAAGTGATCTTTAAACTAGTTTTTGTAAATAAAGTTATAATTGTGTTATTGAGTAAAAATACTTTGTGTATTATTTTGAACGTTGTGAACTGGAAATTTCTACAATAAACCGTTGTAGTTTCGAAGCTGTTGGAAGAATATTCTAGTTCGGAATATTGTTTGCTGTATTGTTTTCCTGTTGTTGTGGAACAATCAAGGAGTTGAAGACTTAATAAAACCTGGTGTTTGTGCTTACTAATCAGTGATCGAACTCAGGAAGAGATTGGGGATTGCGTTTATCGAATTGTGAGTTAGGCCAATTCGAAGTAAGGTTAGAAAAACGTAACATTGGTGACATCGGCGGATTAGTTAGCTGTTAATAATGGTTTTATTAAGTGATTTGAAGGTTCTTGAGTTAAAGAAAGAACAACGTGGATTGGCAACAACCGGCAACAAAACTGAATTAACGATACGGCTTCGAGAAGCTATGGAAGCTAGTGGAGTAGTTGTGGAAAGTTACCAGTTTGGAGTGATTAGTCCAAATAATGATCTAGTGGCAGCAGATGAGGAGAAAAGTTTTGTTGCGGAAACAACATCTTCATTGCCATCTGGAAATAGTGATTTTACACAGTTAATGGCTATGATGCAAGAGATGAGTTTGACCATCAGTCAACAAATGGCTGCAAATAAGGAAGAAATCAGTTTCAACATGAATCAACAGTTAGAGAAAGTCAACAATAATATGGCTGCAAATAAGGAAGAGATCAGCTGCAACATCAATCAACAAATGGCTTCTACCAAGGAAGAAATCAGTAGTAACATCAATCAACAGCTGGAAATAGTCAACAATAACATGGCTACAACCAAGGAAGAGATCAGTTTGAACGTCAAGCAAATAATGGACGAGAAACTTCTCGAAATATCTACTACGTTACGGGAGGAAGTAGGCAGAGTTCATCAAGAGGTGAAAGAGCTAGAGCAGAAAGTACTTGATGAAAACAAAAAGGTACTTGCAAAAGTAGATGATTTCGAGAAACGGTTGCAAGATGTTGAAACGAATAAAGTCACTTCACATGTGGTACAACAAATAGCAAATATTAAACTAAAGCCACCATCGTATGACGGTACCACATCTTTCGGCATCTTCAAGTTCCAGTTCGAGACCGCAGCTGATCAAAATGTTTGGAACGCTGAAAATCGTCTTGCTGCATTGATAGTTGCGCTTAAAGGTGAAGCAGCTGAAGCATTACAGGCAGTACCAGAAAACGATCGCAAAAGTTATGCTGAAGTGATGAATGCGTTGGAACGAAAATATGGCAGCGACCACAAAAAGGAGCTATACCGGATCGAGTTAAAGGGTCGCTTGCAACGGAATGGAGAAAGCATTCAGGACTATTCTTCGGCAGTAGAACGCCTTGTACATTTAGCACACTCGAATACTCCACCGAGTTTTATGGAGAAAATGAAGATCGAGGCGTTTACTGATGGTATTCGTGATCCAGAAACACGAAAAGCAGTAATGTTGTCGCCAAAAGCAACGATCGCAGAAACTATTGCTTATGCCTTAACAAATGAAACTGCACAAGCAATTATAAAACCATCAATCAAAATACGTCGGGTGGAGTTGGCTGACGACAACGGTTATAAACCAAGACTACGAGAGAGTGTCAGAAGTGATAGAATCCGATGCTGGTTATGTGGCAAGTTGGGTCATATTTCGAGGGAATGCAGAGATGTGAGAAGGAAACGAGCAAGATCAGCATCGCCTATGCAGCGACGTCAAGCAGAAGAACGGGTGCAGCAAGCTAGGGAAGACGATAGAGCAGCACCGCATCAGTTAAACTACAACGAGTCAGCTTAAAGGGGCGTAAGCTGGCTCCCACAACCGATTGCCCCATAACCTTCATCCATGTTTCGAGATTGACAAGGGGAGGTGACAGCCTTACTGTTAGGGCTAATATTGATGGAAAAAGTTGTGTCATCACGTTAGATACGGGAGCAACAAATACAATTGTCCGCACTGATATTGTGAAAGGGAAACTAAAACCAGCAGGGAGATACCGGATGCAGACAGCTACTGGCGAAAGTGCAAGTATTAAAGGAAAGAAAGTGGTCAACTTTGAAATAGGGAATACTCACTTTCAACATGAAGTGGTGGTAGCTGACATTGTGGATGAAGTCATCCTGGGCATGGACTTCATGAGGCCAAATGGATTCGTTATTGATGCTGGCAAAGGAGTACTCACTTACGGAAATGTTGAGTTGCCACTCCAATTTAATGGTGAAGATTCGAATTGTGTTCGTCGAATAATATTAGATCACAGGGAAAAGCTGCCACCCCAATCAGAAACAATCATTTGGGGAAAATTGGAAGGAGGTTCTGGGTCACCCAGGTTGTGGGTTGTAGAAGCCAACAAAGAACATCAAAATTTTAAAGAAGTCGTTATAGGGAAAACTTTAGTTAGATCGGATGCTGATTACAAAATACCAGTAAGAGTTTTAAATCTGTCAGATACGCAGAAAACAATGAAAAAAGGATCAATCATAGGACAATGTGAAGAGGTAGCTAAAATAATAAAGTGCGAGCAGAAAAACATCAATAGCTCGGTCAACACAAAACAACAAAAAGCAGAAATGGAACAACTTGTGCAGAAATGGACAGAAGGACTTTCAGAAGAGCAGAAGAAAGCAGCACGTCAATTGTTGGAGCGGCACAAGTCTGTATTCTGTAGTACACCTGAAGGGAATGGCAGAACCAATATGGTAAAACATCGTATTGACACCGGAGCAGAAAAGCCGATACGCCAGGCACCAAGGAGATTACCATTGGCTAAAAGAGAGGAAGCTGATAAAATGGTAAGAGATATGAAAGAAGCTGGTGTAATTGAGCTTTCAGACAGTCCCTGGAGCTCACCTGTGGTGTTAGTTGGCAAGAAAGATGGGAGCTTGAGATTTTGTGTTGACTACAGGAAACTAAACATAGTTACGAAGAAGGATAGCTGCCCATTGCCAAGAATTGATGATACACTGGATACATTATCAGGATCAAGATTGTTTTCAACACTGGATCTGCAGAGTGGTTACTGGCAAGTGGAAGTTGCGGAGGAAGATCGAGAAAAAACAGCGTTCAGTGTAGGGAATGGGCTATGGCAATTTAATGTCATGCCATTTGGGTTATGCAACGCGCCCGCAACTTTCGAGAGATTAATGGAACGGGTACTCAAAGGCTTGCACTGGAAAACATGCCTTGTATATTTGGATGACATCATCGTCATGGGCAAAGACTTTGATGACCACTTGAAGAACTTGGCGGAGGTACTGGAAAGGTTGCAAGCAGCTGGTTTAAAATTAAGTCCCAAAAAGTGTTCACTTTTCAAGGAAGAAGTAAAATATTTGGGACACAAGGTTACGGCAATGGGAATTCATACAGATTCTGACAAGATTGCAGCAGTTATGAACTGGCCAAGACCAAAGAACCTACATGAACTACGCAGCTTCCTTGGATTGTGCACATATTACAGACGGTTTGTGCCAGGATTCGCCAACGTTGCCAAAAGTCTGCATGAGTTAACCAGAAAAGATAAGGCATTTGAATGGAATGAACCTCAAGAACAAGCATTTGTGGAGCTCCGAAAGAGATTGTGTACGGCTCCAATTCTGTCCTATCCTATACCAAATATTCAGTTTATTTTGGATACTGATGCCAGTAATGAAGGTATAGGAGGAGTATTGTCGCAGAAAATAGATGGTCAGGAAAAAGTGATAGCTTATTTCTCCAAAATGTTATCAAAGCCGGAGCGAAATTATTGTGTTACCCGGAAGGAGTTATTGGCCATTATGGAATGCGTCAAACATTTTCATAAATACTTGTATGGTCAGAAATTTCATCTCAGAACTGACCATGGTGCGTTAAGATGGCTACTCCAGTTCAAAAATCCAGAGGGACAAGTAGCACGTTGGATCGAACGGTTGCAGGCGTACGATTTGGACATTGAACATCGAAAGGGTACTGCACATGGGAACGCTGATGCATTATCGAGACGACCCTGTCAAGTTGAATGCAAGCATTGCAGCCGCCAAGAAAGTAAGGAAAACATTATCGATGTAAGATTACTACAAGTGCTACCTGACGATGAATGGACTGCTGAAGCCATAAGAAAAGATCAATTAGAAGATCCGGATCTTGCACCCATCATCGAGTTCAAGGAAAAGGGCTGCAAACCAGTATGGGGAGAAATTTCTGATAAAACTCCAACTTTGAAGGCGTACTGGGCGCAATGGGACAGTCTCCAGTTAGAGGATGGATGTTTAAAGAGAGTATGGGAAAGCTCAAATGGCAAGATAAAGCAATCCCTTACAGTGGTGCCAAAAGGGAAAATAGAAGCAGTACTAAGGGAGTATCACGAAGGAACGAGTGGAGGTCATCTTGGGATCAATAAAACTCTTGCAAAAATACGACAACGGTTTTACTGGGCGGGGACTCGGCAATCAATTGTGGAGTGGTGTCAAAAATGCGATAAATGTGCGGCGGTGAAAGGACCCGCACGAAGAAGTTATGGAAAAATGAAGCAATACAATGTAGGTGCTCCATTTGAAAGGATCGCAATGGATGTAGCGGGACCATTTCTAACAACTGATAATCAGAATAAATATGTGCTTGTGATCATGGACTACTTCAGTAAGTGGCCGGAAGTGTGTGCGATTCCCAACCAGGAAGCAACCACAATCGCTGAAGCTGTGATAAATAATTGGATTAGCCGCTATGGAGTTCCTATGGAGATCCACACCGATCAGGGACGGAACTTCGAGTCAGCTGTATTCCAGGAAATTTGTCAAATGCTGGGGATTAACAAAACGAGGACGACAGCTTCACACCCACAGTCAGATGGGATGGTTGAGAGATTCAATGCTACTTTGGAGGAATATCTAGCAAAAGTGGTCAGTAAGAATCAACGTAACTGGGATCAACACATTCCTTTATTTTTGATGGCATACAGATCAGCAGTTCATGACACCACGACCATGACACCAGCTCAAACTATTTTTGGAAGTGATTTAAGACTTCCTGGTGACCTCAAATTTGGAGCGGTACCATCAACATCATTGTCTGCGCAAGAATACGTCAACCGAATCAGGAAGAACCTTGAGGATATTCACAATCTTGTTCGGCAGAAGATACAACTGACCAGTGATAAAATGAAAGCCCGATATGATATACGATCTAATAATAAAGGTTTCGAAGAATGACAATTAGTATGGCTACACAACCCACAACGAAAACGAGGGTTATCACCAAAACTGCAAGCTGCATGGGAAGGACCTTACAACATTATAACGAAGTTGAATGACGTGGTTTATAGAATTAAGAAAGGCCATCGAGGCAAAGCGAAAGTAGTACATTTGGAAAGATTGGCCTTATACAAAGGAGAGCTAGATCCTGTTCGGGACGAACAGGCTTAAGTGGAGGGTATTGTTACGATTACAGACAATTCTAGACGATTACGGTTACTTCTAGGAAAATCAAATCAACAAAATACTACAACAGATTAATGAAATGAATATTGTTGTTGTTGTCTCTTCTTAGAAATAGGGTCAACATAAACGATTTTATGAATCAAATCAACATAACGTAAAATAATCGAATATTCTAATATTTTCTCAAGGTTTCTGGAAAGTGATGTCGAATTATCTAGAAGTATTGCAGAAGGTATATAAGAAAATTACTTTTGTAGTTTTTAATTAGTTTTATTTTAAACCTGCGAAGCTAAAATTATAAAAGTGATCTCTAAACTAGTTTTTGTAAATAAAGTTATAATTGTGTTATTGAGTAAAAATACTTTGTGTATTATTTTGAACGTTGTGAACTGGAAATTTCTACAATAAACCGTTGTAGTTTCGAAGCTGTTGGAAGAATATTCTAGTTAGGAATATTGTTTGCTGTATTGTTTTCCTGTTGTTGTGGAACAATCAAGGAGTTGAAGACTTAATAAAACCTGGTGTTTGTGCTTACTAATCAGTGATCGAACTCAGGAAGAGATTGGGGATTGCGTTTATCGAATTGTGAGTTAGGCCAATTCGAAGTAAGGTTAGAAAAACGTAACAGTATTATTCTATCCGTTTACACCATAATAGTTTAATAGCTATTTGCTATTATTCTATTATACTACCATGGTGTAAACTTAGTGCTTGTCAAAATTTATACTAGGTCTAGGGCAGGCTAATTTTTTAATTTTTTTTGTGGTGAATATAAACGTCAAAAATTAGTTTTAGACTTCAAAAAATTAGATTTAGCTGTATTGACCCACGGCCTTAAAGCTCAATTCTACAAGTCCGTTATTTTATTTTAAATTACAATATATAGAAATTAATATTTAAGTTTTCTTATTTTGGTAACCCTGTTTTAAGTTTATGTGACAGAGGTGCCATTTTGTATGGATGTAAAGTTGAATTTTTAATAACGAATTTATTTTGAATATAAACTTGTGGATTCACCTCTTTTAATAGGTTATGGGCCCAGGTCAGCCCACAATTAAAGTTTTTTCATTCAAAGTTAGTGGACAATTGAATTTAAGTGTTTAAAGTGCTGTGTGCTGGCCAGTTCTAGTTACGTTTGGTTACGTTTTATTTTATTTCAAAATGGCTACAAGTTCAAATTCAATTGATATGATTTCTCTCAATAAATTTAATGGAAAAAATTACCATCAATGGAGATTTCAAATAAAATGTGCCGTAGGGGCAAAAGATTTGTCAGAACTTATCATGAAAGGGCCTGAAAAACCAACAGATCCAGACAAACTAAATAAGTGGATTAAAGATGATTCAATGGCATTATTTGTGATTGCATCAGCAATGGATTTTAATCAAATTCGTCTTATTGAGAATTGTGAAACAGCCAAAAAGGCAATTCAGAAGTTAGACTCAATATACAAACAAAAATCAGAATTCAGCAAAATGGCGTTGTTGGAAAAATTTCATGGCTGTCAAATGAAAAAAAACAATCAGTTGTTGATTATATTTCACAGATTGAAAATTTAGCTAAAGAAATAAGAGATACAGCTGAAAATTTAAGTGATGCAGCAATTATTACGAAAATTTTGTGTTCGTTGCCTCAAAAATATAAAAACTTTAGACAAGCTTGGTTATCGATGTCGGAAGATCGACAAACAATATCGAATCTGACAACTCGGTTGTTGGATGAAGAATCGAGTTTAGTTTGTGATAACAGTGACAACGCTGCGTTACTTGTGAAACAAAAGAAAAGAGTAATTTGTTATCAATATAGGGTGTAATTGAAGATGTAAAATACATTCCAGAGTTGAAAAGAAATCTAATCTCAGAAGGAATTTTGACTAAGAAAGGTATGTCAATTATTAAAAAATCGAATGTTGCTGAAATTTACAACAAGAACAATAAACTTGTTGCAACTGCACTTCAAAATGAAAACAATATTTTTTATTTACAAATGAAAGTTGATCCTGTTTATGAGTTAAATACTAGTAATACTAGTGTGTGGCATCAAAGATTAGGACACATTAACTCAGCATATTTAAAAAAAAGTACCAATTACAGTTGATGATGTCAAGTTTTCTGATACTAAAGACTATTTTTGTGAAAGCTGTGTGTTAAGTAAACAACATAAAACATCGTTTGTAAAATGTGAAAAGAAGACAGAAAAAACAGGTCAGTTAGTACATTGCGATCTGAGTGGTCGCATGCCAGAACCTTCAGTAAGTGGTTACAACTATTTTATGCTTATGAAAGACGATTTTTCTGGATATAAATTTGTGCGTTTTATAAAACACAAATCTGATGCTGTTTATGAAATTAAAAATTTTATTCAAATTTGTGAAAGGCAAGGCAAGGTTGTAGAAAAATGGAGGGTTGATAATGGACGTATTGAGAGAGAAATGAGAACGGTGACTGAAAGTGCCAAAGCTATGCTTTTTGGCAAAGACCTTCCTAATTATTTATGGGCAGAAGCTATAAATACAGCAGTTTTTCTGTTAAATAGGACTCCAAATACACTGAGAAAAAAATGTATGTAAAATCGACGAAAATCTCTGTTGATTCAACATACATTTCAATCGGTTTTGATCCTACAAATCGTTCGATAAATTCAACAACTCATGAATGATTGATTGATTTAATTTTACCAACAATTTTCAAAGGACAGTAAGTAAATTTAACGAACATGCTTGTTGATAATTACGAACAAGACACACAATCTGACTGTTAAAATAACGTACACGTTTGTTGAAGTATTTTATTAGTATTTTATCAAATATATGAAGTATTTTATCAAATATATAGTAACAAACATCGGTCCAATATTAATCTGAAAAATAAAACTAGCAAAAATAATAACACGAATTTTTATTGATAATCTTTAAGAATTTTATTTATTTTACAAAATAATAATGTAAATAGTGATGTAATAATAATGTAACAAAATAATAATATACAAAATAATAATAAATAATAATAATGTTGATGGCCTAATCTGTGTGAGTTAAGTGATTGCATAAAACATACATAGTCCAGTGAAGTTTTGGAATTCTGATTTAAAATATATTATTACTAAATGTAAAAACTGTTTTGTTTTTTTACATTTAATATTTCGGGCTATTCGGTCATCAATAAAACATTAATCAATTTTTGTTATTTTCCCAACATGTTTCGATCAATATATGATCATTATCAAGGGATTCTAAAAAAAAAATTTCTATTATTATTATAACAAACGTTAACAAACGTTACAAAACTTATTCTTCTCACTTATGTCCAAAATTTATACTTACAATTTTACAATAAATTAAATAACTTAACACATATCTCAAAATATCATGCAAAATATAAAAGTTAAAATTAAAACATTAAACAAAGTAAAACATTAGAAAATTAAAAATTGAACCAAATTAAACAATCAAAAAATTAAAAAATTAAAACATTACAAACACTTGATGCGACTTTTCTTTCTTTTTCTATTGTTTTCGTGTGTGTGTGTGTTGGTGTTCTATGTCTCTTTTTATTATTATTATTGCAATTACTTTCGATGACCGAACAATACATCGGTGATATATTGTCGGTATCTCGTTTTCACTGTTTTCACTAAGAATATGTAAAGCCTCCATTGTCTAACGTCTGCCATAGTGATCCGCACGGGCTGGCTAAGATTTCCGCAGCCTTGAAATTCGGATAATGGCCCTCCTTCAGAAAATGATCAACCAGTGCCGTTTTTGGAACTGATTGTTCATCTATCCTAAGGAGATCTTGCTGTGGTCTTTTAGTCGCTTTTCAAGGTATTGTTTTGTTTGACCCACATATGATAATTTGCAGTCAGAGCCTCCATCTGCACTGCCGAGACATGGAATTTTATATACAACATTTGATTGTTTATTGTGTGGTACTTTGTCTTTTAATTTTGTAAACACCTTGCGTACGCAACTAGACGTTTTATATGCCATTTGCACATCCGGAGTGTAGAACTTGGCAATTCGTTCCACCTTCTCGGATATGCCCTTGACATATGTAAACGATCTGTAAGTTTTGCGGGAATCCTCCCGATTGCCAGTCTCACCCACAGCATTGGTAATATGTTTTTTATTAAAATAGTTTACAATAAATTTGTTGATCGTTCTCACTGGATAATTGTTAGAAATAAGGATATTGGATACAAGGATTTTGTTTGAATTGTGGAATTTGGGAGAGCTTAAATCAAACACGCGTGATATAAAGTTCATCACCGTGTTGTTTTTCTGATGTTGTGGATGATTGCTGTAATAATTAAGGATTCTGTTTGATGACACACTTTTTCTATACCAATCCGTCTCTAAATCCCCACTTTGACTTCTACTTACCATCACGTCCAGATACGGTATTTTACCTCTCACTTCTTTCTCAATGGTAAATTGGAGTCTGGGGTGAAACGAATTTAGCAACCGTAGTGTCTCAATGTCTGAATCCTTGGGAATCACAGCAAAGATATCATCCACGTATTTTACAAAGAGTTTTGGTTTGTATGATAACTTCTCCAAAACATCGTCCAATAATTTTCTAGTAATTACATCCGCTAGTATTATCGATAATGGGTTTCCCATCGGCATACCAAATATTTGTCGATATGCCTTTGAACGAAACACACAGTAATTACCATCAACAAGACAAAAGTTGAGTATTTCGAAAAACAAACCCTTTGGGATGGATGTGTAATTTTGTACCTCATTCCAATGTTCATCGATTATACTAACAGCCAACTCGAAGGGTATGTTGGTGAACAATGACACAATGTCAAAGCTCACCAACATATCCGAATCATCCACCTTAATAGCGGATACTTTTTCCTTGAAAATGAACGAGTTTTTGATGTTATAAGGGTCGTCATCATTTATTTTCTTTAACATCGGAGCTAACATGTGTGATAACGGTGCACTGGGTGTGTTGATACACGCCGTGACCGGTCTGAAAGGGATATCGGGTTTGTGGATTTTTGGAAGAGCATATATTTTAGGATCAGTGGTATTGTATGTTGATAGCGTATATTTATATTTTTTCTCTATTATTTTTAGCTTGTGAAGACGGTCAACAAATCTGTTAATTTTGGTTTGTAGATTATTTAACGGATTTTTTGGTAAAATTTTATATGTATTATCGTCTGATAGCAATGTTGTGACTTTTGCTTCGTATTCATCTTTTTGCATGACTACGGTTGCCTTTCCTTTGTCACTTGGAACCACTATCAATTCTTTATGCTTTTTGAAAAAGCAAATTGTTTCCTTATATATGTTTTCAATTGTGAGATCTATAATATTTTTTCGTTGTTTACGGTGAATAAAACTAGCATTCGATATGATATTAGCAATTTTTGCGCGCGCAATATCTTTATTTTTTGTATCACTGATTGTTTGTATTATTGCCTCTGTATCAGCGATAATATCAAACAACGGTAATTCATCGTGATTACTCGGCAAAGCGAATTTTGGACCTAACGACAACAACCATCATATGTTGTGAGGAAGAAAAATAGCAGACAAATTAATGAAGGCTATATCATCAATATTGAATTTTAATGTATTTATCAATTTATTGTAAAGGTCATTGAACTTTTTATTATGAATTGTTTTACACACGTTTTGTTGTTTATCGAAATAATGCTTTTGTTGAATTAAAAAATCGTTCGCGACATTATACGGTAAAACGTTTAGAATTTCCTCTTGTATATTATATAGTGATATATCTGTGTTACGTACGCGTATGTATGTTTATTTCGAATTTTATTATTTTAAATTTTGATTTTAAAATCAGTTTGTTACTTTTAAAGAATTGATTGATTTATAAAATTCATTACAAAACCAAAATTAATATCAAATCAAACGTCAAGGAATACGTAATTTCTTATCGACTATAAATCAAAATTTTGTAATGTCCTAAGTTACGGTTAAGGTAAAGTTAACGTTAAGTTAACGTTATCGACTATAAATCGGGCATTAACTTAAGACCATCAAACGTGGTCATCTTAAGCATCATAACTTAACATTTCATATTTTTTTATTTGATTTTCTTGTATGAAAAATTATATTAATAAAGGATAAAATATTAATTATGAATTATTTATGTAATTTTCATAAAATTTATAATAATTTTAAAACAAAATATATATTGATAATGATTTCAAATAAAATGGCGATTGAAAATTTCATATTTGCAATATCAAAGCTATGACGTCTCATGTTGTTATATTTGTGCAAATTAAATATAAAAAATCATTCTTTTTTCACAAATTTTTTGCAAAATAATTAATAATAATTAAGATATGGTATAATTTATATTAATTGTATATAAATTAATATAAAATAAAATACATTTTTGATTTTAAGATTGATATTCAATAAAATGGCGGTTGAATATTTTCACAAACAAAAATTATTAATACATTAAGAAATTTTCTAAAACATAAACTTGATTTTTATAAAAAACTATTATATAATATACCATAATTCTTAATAATAATTTATATGGTATTTTAATTTGTAATTAAATTATTTAAAAAGAAAATATGACATTTTATAATCATTTTGTTTATAAAAATAGCCGTAATAGCCAAAAAATATTTGTAGAATTATTATGAGGTTTTTTATGACAACGTTCACAGAATCGCAATTAAGATATTCCTCTTAAAAAAATTGTCATAACAAAAATAATCATAGCTAAGACCTATTAACTCGGAATCAGCCTGATAATTTCATTCATTAATAATATAAGAACTGAATCTAAAAAATTATGGTGCAAATTATGAAACTTTTTGCAATCCATACAATTTTAGAGCGATCTAGTTTCGAACCAATGAGAAAATTTTTAAACTTTAAAAAAGTTTATCATTCTCATCAGGGCTAGCCGACTAGATAAACTCTACCAAAAAATGTTAACGCTAATGATTATAAACCAAAAATTAGGTTACAACTCTAGCGAAGTGTAAAAACAAAAAATTTACATAAACATACATTTAATAAATTCAGGTTTAGTCAATTAATTTCTCTGGTGATCACTGTTTTGTTATACTCTAGATTTTCTAGTATTGAATAACAAAATTGTATCTGTGAGAAGAAGATGACTAGTCTTCACTTGTGTCTATTGACACATGATCAACAATTAATTCAGTAAATTATTTGTGATGTAACATCACCCCGATGGAAAATCTCCCATCAAGAATAATATAAGAACTGAATCTAAAAAATTATGGTGCAAATTATGAAACTTTTTGCAATCCATACAATTTTAGAGCGATCTAGTTTCGAACCAATGAGAAAATTTTTAAACTTTAAAAAAGTTTATCATTCTCATCAGGGCTAGCCGACTAGATAAACTCTACCAAAAAATGTTAACGCTAATGATTATAAACCAAAAATTAGGTTACAACTCTAGCGAAGTGTAAAAACAAAAAATTTACATAAACATACATTTAAGTTGTAACCTAATTTTTGGTTTATAATCATTAGCGTTAATATTTTTTGGTAGAGTTTATCTAGTCGGCTAGCCCTGATGAGAATGATAAACTTTTTTAAAGTTTAAAAATTTTCTCATTGGTTCGAAACTAGATCGCTCTAAAATTGTATGGATTGCAAAAAGTTTCATAATTTGCACCATAATTTTTTAGATTCAGTTCTTATATTATTCTTGATGGGAGATTTTCCATCGGGGTGATGTTACATCACAAATAATTTACTGAATTAATTGTTGATCATGTGTCAATAGACACAAGTGAAGACTAGTCATCTTCTTCTCACAGATACAATTTTGTTATTCAATACTAGAAAATCTAGAGTATAACAAAACAGTGATCACCAGAGAAATTAATTGACTAAACCTGAATTTATTAAATGTATGTTTATGTAAATTTTTTGTTTTTACACTTCGCTAGAGTTGTAACCTAATTTTTGGTTTATAATCATTAGCGTTAACATTTTTTGGTAGAGTTTATCTAGTCGGCTAGCCCTGATGAGAATGATAAACTTTTTTAAAGTTTAAAAATTTTCTCATTGGTTCGAAACTAGATCGCTCTAAAATTGTATGGATTGCAAAAAGTTTCATAATTTGCACCATAATTTTTTAGATTCAGTTCTTATATTATTCTTGATGGGAGATTTTCCATCGGGGTGATGTTACATCACAAATAATTTACTGAATTAATTGTTGATCATGTGTCAATAGACACAAGTGAAGACTAGTCATCTTCTTCTCACAGATACAATTTTGTTATTCAATACTAGAAAATCTAGAGTATAACAAAACAGTGATCACCAGAGAAATTAATTGACTAAACCTGAATTTATTAAATGTATGTTTATGTAAATTTTTTGTTTTTACACTTCGCTAGAGTTGTAACCTAATTTTTGGTTTATAATCATTAGCATTAACATTTTTTGGTAGAGTTTATCTAGTCGGCTAGCCCTGATGAGAATGATAAACTTTTTTAAAGTTTAAAAATGTTCTCATTGGTTCGAAACTAGATCGCTCTAAAATTGTATGGATTGCAAAAAGTTTCATAATTTGCACCATAATTTTTTAGATTCAGTTCTTATATTATTCTTGATGGGAGATTTTCCATCGGGGTGATGTTACATCACAAATAATTTACTGAATTAATCATTAATAATGTAATAACGTGATACTTCGAAATTGATATTAAATATATCAAAAACACTAATCCAATTGTTTACATATGGGAAGGTTCATTGTTTTTTTAATATGGCGTCAATGAATTGGGCTGAAGAATCTAGGAGGTTTTGATTTGGAAAACCTGAGAAACAAACCATAAGCGTAGAATTTTGGTTTGTCCAGTTTACAAATTTTGTTCTTATAATTATTATAGATGAATTCATTATTAAATGTTTTCATTAAAATAGTGTAACGACTCTTCGTTGGTTCTTTTCGATTATTGAGCAAATACGACAGTAAAAAGACAGATCTTTAGTTAACAAAATCTCAAACTTTATTTATCAACCAGTTACAGCAACTTCCAATTTTAATTGCAATAAATTCCAGGGTCTCCAATTTATGCACGATAAACTTCACCGCTTTTCCACAATTTGAATCAATAATATTCGGAATCGTAAAATCTGTATTTACTATTCCACTAAGTTCAAATTCTTTTACTATTAGTACCCAGGCTCAAGTACCACCGATTATTCCTTATACTTTCGAATATTTGTAAAACACTTTTAATTGCAAAATTAAAACTGATCATCTGATATTTTGTTCGCTTATTTATATCGAAAAATAAATAAATCGAAACTTCTATAATCCACTAGATTACGCAGTCCGTACATCTTGAATAGGCCACACCTATTTTCATTCATACTTGCATTTGTATTAGCGAACTCAAATTTAATTTATGCAAAATGTATTTGTTAAAGGGAGTTAACTTTTAATTCATCTTTGCCATAGAATGTAGAAAACATTTAGGCGGAACGTATTGGTTATTTATGATTAAATTAAATTAACCCATTCTGGACGAAGTTTATTACAATAGAAAATCTGAACTATACCCAAGATACTGTAACTTGTAAGTTAACCAAATTAGAGTAAAAACACTCGGCCTATAGTTATTACAGTTTGTTTTATTTAGTTTTTTTCTGTTAGAAATTAATTTTTTTAACTTTTTATTTAATTCGTACGACACGCAATTCCATTGCTTCTGAATCAATTTGCGTCGACATGTATTTTCATCGTTCAATGCTTTTCATTCCATTCTTCATTTTTAAACTTTCCCCATGCGCCAGGGCGTTCTTTATCTTTAAACTATCATCTTCATAACTATTCATTATTTTTAAGGGATCAAAAATCTCGGCGTGGTTTTCAACAGAGCATGCTCTGTGAAAGGCGATAAGAAACGCTAAGATAATTTAATCTATCGAGAAACAGTGCGAAATTTTTGAAATAATAATACAAAATAAATATAATTCATTTAAAAAATTTATATTATAAATATCGTTTTTTTTCCTTATTTACAGATATTAATTGTTAATAATAACACATTTATTTACGATTTTATGAAGGCCAGTGAAGATTTTATTTTAGAAATATTTTTCATTGGCACTTTTTCATTTAAATTATATTTATTTAACTAGAAAAAACAAATTAAAAGGATATGTATATAGTGGAACTGAATATACAAATTTTTATGACACTTAAACTGGCGGATGATATTACTGAAAGTAATAATTGTCTGAACCATCTTTCTCGAAGTTTACTAGTAACTAAATAAAACAAACTAAATCTATTTTTAAATTAAAGTTGATTATTATTTTAATCAGTTGAAAATTGAAAGAAAATTTTTTGCCTTAGTTTTATTTTAATTTAACCGAATGAAATTCCCTAAAATGTAATGACATCATTCAATTTCACCAATAACATTTGAATCATACTAATAACAAATAGTTATACGTTTGGCCTACAGGGATATTAAAAATTATCAAATAATTTTTGAAATAATTAACTGAAATCGTAGTAGGCCAACGTATAATTCATAAAAAATATATAAAGAAATGAAAAATGGCAAAAAATTTTCTAACCGAATTCCCCTCGTTCGTTGATAAATTCTCATAATTTTTTGGAAAATTCCTCAAGCAAGTGGTATTGATAATAGCCGTTGGCCTGCGGTCTTGTGTTATTATCAATATACTTGCTTTCGAAATTTTTGGCAAAAAATTATTTCGAATTATCACCGCCCTTGGGAGATTACTACTGAAAAATTGTTCCTAACGTCACGTTTTCCATTTTATTAGGAAAAACCCTCACAGTAATATTATCCACCACTTTTAACTACGTATATTATACATAATTAACTTTCGTTTTCTTAAAGTTAAAAATAATTTTTAATTGAACACAAAAAATAAAATAATAAATTAAAAAAATATTTACAGGAATTAAAAATAATTTGAAAAAATTAAACAAAACTGCTACTGGGTTGATCTAAATAAACAGTTCTCTGTGTTTTAGCGCTATTATTTGTATCCATATTATTACTACTATAATTATTGTTATTATTAGTTACAAGCCTCCTTGGCATCTCTTGTGGAATCTTAAAAACTTCAATATTACTATTGTTATTTTGTCCCCAATTCGAGGGTTTAATTGGAAGAATTTTCGGTTTAGGGGGTAACGGTGGTGGACCACGTAGATTAACAGAAATATAACCATTACATTCAGATCCATTACCATCATCACATAATACAAAATCATCTTCATTAACACTGCTCGCCATCGCACCTGCATAACCGTCTTCGTATGTAATCGTACCTAAACTATTAAAACTTGATTCCATTTGATTATCAAAATGAAATGATGAATTTGTGCTACTTTTATCATCAGTATTGATATGTTGACTATTGAAATCAAATTTGTGCTGACTATGCTGATCATCTAACGAATGTGGAAGATCATTTCGAATTGGCGAGTTATTTATTGTAGCTTTTTGCTGTTGATGACAGTTGTTGTTGTTTTTAGAGGTAATTGATAATCTAGGTGCGGGTTTTGGACGAATTGAAACCGATAAGTTACTATCTGTTGATGTATTAGATGGTACAGGTAATGATGTTAAACATGACATCATTGATTCATCAATGATTGAACGTGCATACGGTATTGGTTCATTCCCTTGAGTAGCTGACGATGTGTTTTCTTTTAATTTCCGTAACTTGTGATTTTGGATATTATTTTCTTTGTCCTTTAAGAAATCAGGCAGTTCAAAATTTATTTCTGTCCCTCGTTGATCCTCAAGACGTGAACGTTGGGCACGTTTTAAGCCTTCCAATAGATCTAGAATTGAGTTTAAGAATACAAAGATCAAACAACAATATGAATTTAAATATTATTAATAAAGGAAAAACTTTTAACGATATTTTTAAGGGACTTATAAATATTGCTTGATTAACCAAAAAAAAAATTCTAAGGCGAGCAATATTTAAAATAAAAATGTTAATAAAATGGATAATGGATAGCGGTGGTTAGTAGACAATTACAAAAATATATGTGATGTTATATCAATGAAAACAAATATTAATATGATTTTTGGGGTTGTTGTTTTAGTAAAAATCTACCTTACCGACCACAGTTTAGAATATACACCCACCATGATTTTCAGATCTTGCGGTCACCTGTAGTTTAACACCGGCTTTCCATTTTGCAATTAAAGGTTTTTTCAAATTATTATTGCTATTACTAATACTATTTACATTACTACTCCCAATTATATTCGGAGCATTACCACCAATATTCAAATTCACAACATCATTTCCATCTTCAGAACCGGTTGTTGAGCTTTTACATTGTATTCCGGTTGATTTTTTCAATTTATTTATACGATAATTGTGTTCACCACGATTACGTAATCTTCCAAATATGCCCGATGAGGATTCGGATCCCCAATCATCAGACTAAACAATAAAATGTATTAATTTAGTAAGAAAACATAAACTTATGGTTTCAGTACACTATTGTGTACTGAAATAACATAATTACTGAAATTTAAATCAAACCTTTGTCGATCCTTGATCACTGGCACGTGGTGGTTGTGTTAAATGTGGATCACATTTTCCTTGAAGTAATTCATTGAACACCTTATTTGTTATTTCATCAAGAGTAGTTTGTTGTGTTTGTGTTGTTTTATTACAAACATTTAAAGTTTTATTATTAAATGAAACCAAATTTTGACTATTTATTAATGATAAGTTTGAATTTGATGGTGAAATTGGATGAGAGATTATCGTTTTCTGAACTTTTTGAATTAGGTTTCCGGAATTTAAAGATGTGGATATTTGTGCAATTTCTGTTTGTACTTCAGTCGGTTTGCATACAACCTGTAAACGTTGACCATCAGTTACTGTAACTGGTAATGTCATATCAAGCGGTTCTGCACTTTCACGAAAAAATACCTGTCGCCAAGAAAAAGTACATAGAATAATATTTACATTAACCAAAAGTTTCACTTACCTGAACTAAATCTAATTTAAAATTATATTTATGTAATATAGGACGTAAAACTTCACCTAATGCTTTGCATGGTTTACTTTTAACAGATATCACTTTGCGATTAGGTAAATCAAGTTTAAAAATAACACGTTGTTCAATTTGAATTTCTTTTCGTGCCAAACATGTTGCCAGTGAATCTAATTCAATTGGTTTATTATTGCCGGATAAAAATGCTTCATAAGCTTGATAACATATTCCTCGCTTTTCTAAAACTCGTTCAATTAAATCTCGAATAGTTTCACTGCCACGCGGTGATACAATTGTTGAAGCACCATCAGAAAGTAAGACACGGCATAATGGATGATCGTCCGAATCAATATTATTTCTTGAGCTAATAGCTGCATCAAAACTGGATAATGAACTTCTTGAACTGTGAATATCACTTCCAGAATTTGCTATTTTCAAACCGCTCCCACTGCCAATGCTTCCCCGACCGTTATTTGTTTTATTTACTAATTGAGCACAGTCATCACGATCTTTTGATTTACAACGTGCTTTACGATGCCACGGCAGAAGAGATTTACGACGTCGATCATCAGCATTTGATAATGATTTTTTTAACTGAAAATTACAATATAAGCATAACAAAATTAAAAACGTATTTAGTAAATCTGATTGACATTATGAAAACAAATAAAAACGTATGTTGGTATTCAATGTCATATTTTGTTGAGTCAATAATGTAATAATATTGAAAAAAATAAATAGAAAAATATCACAACTCCAAATTTAAATTGAATGGGGCAAATTTATCAAATTCTGAGTCTTTGTAACACGTAGAATTGGTGACGCCATTTATATAGCTGCAACCGAAACCGAACAGCGTGTTTTGCAGGACGGCTTCAAACAAAATACTTTTATGATGTAGATTCTTTGGTATAGAACATTATGTTGATGTTAAATGAAATTCTTTCAGGCAATATGAAGGGAAACGAGAACCATTTGGAAACTTAATAAATTTAACGGAACAAAACTGTCCAGTTGAAAATTGTCCAGTTTTGTTACAGTTGAAAAAGAACCTTAAATATTATTTTGATTAAATACTATTTTACTTCTGGTAACTAAGAGTTATGAGACAAATCAATTTACAATGTAGCTGTAACCCAAGCTTTTGTAATTGGCATTCCAATAAATGGAAAGATTTGTTTCTTCCTTTTAACCTGGCCGATTTGCCACCTAAGCTTAATCCCTCTTTAGTATTAAAAACCTGATTAGCAGCCAAATTCTGTAACTGTACCTACGCATTTTGTATCTAGCTAATTATGATCAACTGATTTACATAGAGAATCCCTTACAACCCTTACAACACATCAACATATATTTACAAAATTTTGCTTTGAACCCTAAAAAGCGTTTTTTTGTTACAAGTTTCTTATTTTAATTACAACCTGTATGTATATGATCATAAGTAGTATACCAGAAGGTTTAATTAAAATAAAGTAGAAATAAGTGCGTGTAATACCAAAATTTGTCTTTTTTTTTTTGAAATTTTGATTTCAAAAACCGTGTTAAGTCGAAAACGTGTTAAATGAGTGCCGTGTAAAGCGGGGGATAGGTGTATATATATATTTTCATACAAAATTATGTAGAAGTATATGTTTTGGAATATGATGCCTACATTACTAAAAAATACCTCCGTAGAGATTCTATTAACGTGGATCCTAGGCTATTCAGAGTCTAAATAATAAATATTTCATATTTAATATGCTAAACTTGTCCAACTAATTCATTAAACAAATAATCTAGAAGGTATAAAAATATTATTTTGACTGTCGATATACCGATAATGTTATTTCTGTCCGTTTAAAAAATTCCATCTCATTATTTTTAATTGGCAAAAAATATGTTGCATAAAAACGATCGATATGGCGATTTAGGTTTTCTTTACATGCATATAAAAATCTTCTTATTTTATTTCCATTTAAAACTTAAGCTTTCTCCACTCAAAACTACACGCACTTGGATGTTTATTGGATTTGATTAACCAGAAGATTTACAATAATTACTTGACAATGTGAACAACAAAATGTAAACACTATAATTTTTACCTTTGTTGGTGTTTGTATTTGAATTCCAGTCTTTAAAAGAACATCTAATTGTTCTCCGCCAGGATATGGCAAAGCTTGATTTTTTTCCTCAGCATCTAGACATTGTTTATATAAATCAGATCTTATAAATCTTGCATAACTATCGAATTTCATTAAATTAAAAATTTGCTTTTGTGCCGATAAAAATAAATTCCTATCTGCATTTTTTAAATGTTCCTGTGTTGTGTTTCGTGCTTGTGAATCAACATTAACTGGTTCTGGTGCACCGACTGCCAAATGTCTTGTAAATATTGCAATCGCTTCTTTCTCTCTTTCTTTGGAATCGTTAATTTTTGTATAACGTTCACAAGCTGTCCAAAAATAAATATTTTCAGCTGAAAATTCTTTTTTAAGAAATTCTGAGAATGTATGAATACCAGATGGATCACTTAATAATTTTTCAAATGATGTACTCCATGTCGATGGACCGTATTTTCCATTGATTATATCACTATCAAAATTATTATTGTTATTATTTATGTTAATTCCATCGTTATTATTGTTTTGTCCAGAACTGTCATCACTTTTTGTATAAACATCATTTTCAGACGCGGCTAATGATGATGGACGTCTAGATAATGGTGTTCGTGGTTCGTTTGTTGTTCTTGACCGTAAAGACGACTGTCCCCAACGACGAAATGGTGATGTTCCAGGATTTAAACTACGAGACTGAAATAAAATAAAAATTATATGCATTAAATTTTTAATATAACTATCATGAAATTTTATTAAAACGACATTGAAAATATCATGTATAGGATGAAAAAAACATTAATAATAAAAAAAATAACGAAATATAAAGTAAACAAGTACAAATCAATTAGTAAAGATCAAATGCAGAAATAAACAAAATCGTAAAACTTTTTATAGTGTATTTTAGGTAGAAAAAAACAAAACATAAAATATTTTAAGTATTGATATTTAGTTTATGTTTTTTAAATAGTTATAAAGAAAACCTGAATTCGACCAACGACAATTATGATTGGTGTAATAATATAAAAATCAACTGCTAAATCCAGACAGCAGCGTGTTAAATCTAAAAATGTCAATATAAAATTGAAATAATTTAAAATTAATAAATAAAAGGTCAGTTAAGGACAATTATTCAATGAAATATGTACAAATAATCTGCCCTGTTTGACCTATCCAATCAACCTCATGTTTGAATATTAGACAACACTTTAATTAAACATAGACACAAACCCACGTACGCTGCATATTAGAAAATTAAATAAAAATGATTGTGTGTGTCATTGGCCTAAATAATAAAAAATTCTATTTAAAAATTAATGCTTTTGCGGTTTAATTTTCTTTTAATTTATTTATATTTTTCAATATAATTTAGATAAGATTTTAATTGTGTTTTTCTTTAAATTTATTAAAAATTAATGGTAACATTTTATTATTTATTTCTAAAATTTCATAAAATAAATATAGATTGAGAATTTTTAAACATAAAAATATTTTACAGTGGATGGTGCCATAACACAGAATCAACTAAACTCAATCACTGAAAATTTATTGAAATTTAAAAAATACCTTCGATTCTTCTTTGCAAGGCTACATTTTTTCGATGAAATTTTGCACCTTTTTAGGAAGTTCTAGACTTAAAGTAAAAGGAAAAAAGCAAAACCAATTTAGTTATTCTTCAACGAGTAAAAAAGTAGGACAACTGAGTAAATTAATTGTTTACATTCTGGTTACAGTATTTGAAGCTATAATACATAAAAATAGCCAGATCAATTACCAGACATCAATGAAGGCATTTTTATTGCATGTAAGTTGACCATTGTTTGTAAATATCAGTGTTTGCTTTTCTATTGATTCGAGAAACCCGAAGAGATAGAATTTCATCACTCAAAAGGTTGATTAGTTTAAACGCAATTGACCTCAAAATTTGAATAAAATATCATTTGCTATTTTCTACTGCTATCAAAGACCATAGTATCAATATTTTACTTTGCTTACGTAAATCTGGAGGTTTGATCAGCATTTTTTTTTTATTGCAGAGCTTTAAAGCAGTTATTTAGCACAACGACCTGAAGATATATAACAGCATAGACATTTTTGTTGACGATGACATTGCATCCTGCACTTGTAATTCATGTCTATGTTCTTAATGTATATTTGATTGCTCAATTGAAATTATGTCTTGTGTTAGAGGCAGTGTAGACTCGAACAAGTTGAGTATCTGTAAGTCCTGAAAATTTAATATAGTCGCAAACGATATGTCTTATCGAGATGGTAGTGTGTTCTTCCAAAACGTTTGTTCTTCTTAGAGTCTAATAGTCCCTTCAAGTCCCTACCGAAATCGGTTCATGTGTTTTTTAGTTGTTTCTATAAAACTGAAAATCATTTTAGCAAACATCATGAGAATGAATAATGCTATCAAGATCATTGTTTTTTGATTTTTTTTTTAAAACTATGAAAAAATTATTTGTTATTTTCGTAACGCAAACGGATGAGATATTTATGAAACTTTGATATATATATATATATATATATATATATATATATATATATATATATATATATATATATATATATATATATATATATATATATATATATATATATATATATATATATATATATATATATATATATATATATATATATATATATATATATATATATATATATATATATATATATATATATGTAAATAAGCTGCAAACGCAGCGGAGTTTAATTACTGTGAGCTATTTGCAATATTTGACAAAGGGGTTACGGGGAGTAAATGAATCACTTGCACGACTGAGTGTTATTGAAACTTCAATAAAACTTAGACCTGACATTCATTTTTTTTAAACTTAGTAATGCTTTTGGTAATGTTTGTACTTTGTAGCAATTACGCAGCTTACGGTATGTCACAGACAGCTTTTTATTATTTTAAGGATATCACAACAACAGTCTACACTCTACAGTTATAGTGTTTTTGATAAATCATTGGCAACACATTTCAGTTAACATAAGAACTAATTAGCTGTTGGGGTGTCTTGTACAAAATGAGGGGGGTGTTTATCAAACAAACATTTGAAAATTGATCAACCTGATATCGACATGATTTCTTTAGGTTTCAAAGCCTTAGTTCGTAGTCTGTATGTGTGTGGTATATGTGATTATATTTAAATGTTACAACTAATCAAGGACCAAGGTATCATATAATAAATAAATCTTAATAATGCATTTTTTTGACTTTAAAAACAACAATTCAGCTAATATTCACTTTTTCATGCCTTTTTTATTAAAGTTCGTTTTATATCACGTTTACAGCGCAAATTACTAAATGTAATTTAAATCTGTGCTATAAACACTTTTTGTTTTAAGAGCTTGGAAATAATTTGATACCAATGTAGTTTTACTACCTAGTAAATTATTTTTAGATTGATATTTGACGCTGTAAACACCATTGCAAATAAAAATCTTTAATTTCTACACCGTCCCTGTTCCTAAAAAATCATCAAATTTCTTTTCTCCGTCCAATATTTTTCAATAATCAGAGAAATAATTTGAGACATGGTCAGATACCAATTTAAACAGATACCAACTTAAACTAAACTAAATTAAAATGTGTTTATATCTTAAAAGATTTAATTTGCAATCAACGTTGTAAACTTAATTAAATATGAAAAGATGCAAATTAATATACTATCTACTAATTTGCTATGTCGTTGTAAATGCGGTATTATTATTTCTTTTTGTAATTTTTTTAACTTCCCAAAATGGGAAGCTATTTTTTTTGGGTTGATTTTCGAAATCGGAATTTTTATGATATCTTCACGTTACAAGACCTCCTGAAGCTTTTTAGGCTATTTGTAACTGGCGGTCTGTATGTATGTGTGTGTATCGTTTTATGTGGACGAAAATTTGTTCAATGATTTTTCAACGGATGGCCTAATTTAAATTAAAATGGACGATGTATCTTGTATCTTTCTATCGAATTCGACTCAATCGTTGTTTAGTAATGGCAAAAAACTGAATATTATCTTTTACAAATACCATGAGAATGAATAATGCTATAAAACTTATTGACCTATCGTTTTGTTTGTTATTATGTGAATGATTCACTAAATGCAATTTGCGATCTATGAAACTTTATGAAAAATGAAAGACAATAAATTTTATTTTTTGTTTATAATGAAACACTATATAATTTTCCAAATGTTTTACAACTTTGATTTTAATTTTAATTAATAAAATAACAAGAATGAATACAATTTATGCGATTGTCCGAATTGATAGACGCTTTTAAGAGAAGTGGTATTTGTTTGGTTGATCAAAATTATTATAATTTTTTATAAAAAATGGATGTGATTTAATGCTATAAAATAAATGCTAATATTGCATGCAAGTGACATCTATTTGGAAATTACATGAATATGTATAATAATTATTATAATTAATTGGTATAATGAAATATGTATTTATAATTAATTTTTAGATCAACCATACTCCCCACCATTAAGGAAATTAACAATTTCTTAATAAATCTAAATATGCTCATTTTGATTTTAACGTTAATGCTAATACATAATGATTTGTAATAGAAATTTAAACAAGATAAATAAATTTTGAATTTAGGTGATTATTTAAAATTAAATTTTAGAAATGAATGCATAAATGAATGTTAAATGTGTAATTAAAACAATTTGATTTGATTTTACAAGTAAATAATAAAAATGTAAACATATTGTATTTAAGCTTATTAAATATTTCTATAATACTTCGTTGAAGATTATCTTGACTTATGCTGGTAGTTTACAAATTTTCACAATAGGTCGTTTTAGTTCTCCTGCAGCTGTTTTAACTGTTACCACTCGAATTAGACCATCATTTCCAGGATGGAGTGATATGATTCGCCCTAACAGCCATTTGGACGGAGGCAAGTTATCTTCTCTAATCAATACTAGATCATTGATTTGTAAGCTTGGTTGTTCAGTGTGCCATTTTGGTCTCTGTTGTAGATTGTGTAAATATTCAATAGACCATCTTTGCCAAAAACCTTGTACTCTGTTTTGAATATTTTGATATTTGCTTAAGCGATTCTCGGCGACATCTAAAAGGGTTGGTTCTGGAATAGCTGTCAATGGCTCACCAATCAAAAAATGGCTTGGAGTGAGCGCACATAAATCGTCCACCTCATTGGATAATGGAGACAATGGCCTTGAGTTTAACAATGCTTCGATTTGTACTAGTAATGTGGTCATCTCTTCGAATGTCATCAGTGTACTATTGGTAACTCGATGTAGATGATGTTTAATTGATTTAATGTTTGCCTCCCATAATCCCCCGAAATGTGGACTTCTAGGTGGATTAAAATTAAATTTAATTTCATTCTGTAAAAGAAATTTAGAGATATTTTGATTATTTTCGATTGAATTATACATATCATATAATTCCTTCAGCTCTCTTTTTGCCCCAACAAAATTTGTTCCGTTATCAGAGTAAATTTCGGATGGAATTCCTCTTCTTGATATAAATCGTCTTAGAGTTGCAATAAAGATCTGAGATGTCATATCACTTGCTAGCTCAATATGAACGGCTTTTGTAGAAAAGCAAATAAAAATACAAATATAACCTTTAGTGGTCACTATACGTCCCTTTCCACTTCTTGTTTTTAGATATATAGGACCTGCATAATCAACCCCTGTATGTAAAAATGGTCGACTTGGAGTTATTCTTGCTTTTGGCAAACTTCCCATCAGTTGATTTCTGATAGCTGATTTGTATCGAAAACATTTTATACATTTATTTGTTATGAATCGTGTTTGATTTCTGCAGTCTAAAATCCAGTATTTTTGACGGAGTAAACATGTTAATAACGTTGGACCGGGATGTAAATTACGTATGTGCTCTTCCGTTATTATCATTTTGGTCAATTGATGTCCCTTTGGTAAGATCATAGGATGTTTAATGTTGAATGATGCTTCTAAATTTGCCAATCTTCCACCTACCCGTAGAATTCCCTCTTGATCCAAAAACGGGTTTAACTTTATAAGTTTGCTTTTGGAATTGATTTGTTTTTCTTCAATTAAATCTTGAATATCCTTAGAAAATTCATTCATTTGAGCAAACTTTATACACATTGTCTGGGTTTTCCTTTCTAAGTCCATGCTAGACATTAATCTATACTGTTTCCGAAACATGAGAATATACCCTAATATTGTTTGTATTTTTCGGAAACTGGAAATTTTTTGAAACAATTCTTCTAGTATTATATTTGTTTTTATTTGTGATTGTGCTACTATGGACGTAGTGCGTTTTTCAAGGACAGTTATTGGCTCATTTGAAGGAGTATAATTTGGCCAGCACCTGTTTGGAAGTGCAAGCCAATCTGGACCATACCACCACAGATTGCATGTCTTTAATATAGTTGGATTTACACCTCGTGATGCCAAATCTGCTGGATTGGTTTTAGAACTGACATGGTTCCAACTGTTAAATGGAATATTTCTTAAAATTTCGGCGGTGCGATTTCCAACAAAGCATGTCCATTTACGAGGGTGATCAGATAACCAATCTAATACAATTTTAGAATCGGTCCATGCATATAGATTCATTCCATCAATTTTCAATACATTGATCAGAAAACTGAGCAGTTTGCTTAGTAGTAATGCGCCACATAGTTCTAAGCGTGGAAGTGAAACCTGTTTCAAAGGTGCAACTCTTGCTTTTGACGCAATTATTCTAACTTGTATACTTCCATCGCATTGTGTGGTGCGTAAATAGACAACACAAGCATATGCGTTTTCTGAAGCATCACTAAATCCGTGAATTTCAGTTCTTAGATTTGAGTTTGCAGACATGATGTATCTTGGAATCTCTAATTTCTGAAGTTCTTCAAATGCTGGATACAGTTTATTCCAACTACTTGATAAATCTTCAGGCACATATTCATCCCAACCTAATTTTCTCAGCCATAGCTTTTGCATAAGAATTTTCAGCATAATTGTAGTTGGAGTGATGAGTCCTAACGGATCGAATATTTTGGCAATATCGGACAATAATTCACGTTTAGTGCATTTTAATCGACTGATTATATTTATTTTATATGAAAATGTATCAGTTATTGGGGACCACTTAAGTCCTAAAGTTTTACATGTTTCGGTTTGAATGTTTAAACAAGAAGGTTCTATACTTGAATTCACGGCATCTAGAAATTCCTTGGAATTTGATCTCCATTTTCGAAGATTAAAACCTCCAGAAAGTAATATTTTGGAGATATTTGTTTGTAATGCAATAGCTTCCTCTATACTATTGCTGCCAGATAATAGGTCGTCAATATAAAAATCAGTTTTTATTATTGACGTTTCAATTGGATATTTATTTTGGTTTTCATTTGCAATTTGGTTTAGTGTTCTTACTGCTAAATATGGTGCACAAGACGTACCGTAAGTTATTGTTTTCAACCAATAGTGGTTTATTGGCACACTGGTATTTTCTCTCCAAACAATACGCTGAAAGTTGCAGTCTTTTTCATCAACCAATACCTGCCGGTACATTTTCTCTATATCTGCAGAAAATGCAATACGATGAGTTCGAAATTTTATTAAGATGGATATAAGATCATTTTGTAATGTGGGACCAGTTAGCAAATTTTGGTTAAGTGATGTCCCTGAAGATGATTTACATGATCCATCAAATACCACTCGTAATTTTGTTGTGGTACTATCATTTTTAAAAACTGCGTGATGTGGAAGATAGAAGCACAGATTGTCTGGGCACAAAATATTTGCTGGTGGGATCAGGGTCATATGCTCCAACTTTAAATATTCATCAAGAAACTGATTGTACTGTTCAGCAAGTTGCGCATTATTCTTAAATTTCTTCTCCATTGCGAACAATCTAGATATTGCGGTAGATTTTGAATTTCCTAAAGGAGATTGGTTTTTCTTAAATGGGAGTCTCACTATATATCTACCATTTGATTCTCTCCTTGTGGTGTTTTTGTAATATTCTTCACATTGTAGTTCTTCGGAACTAGCTTCAGTATTTTCTGGAACGTCCTCTAGACTCCAAAACCTTTGTAAAGTAAGGTTAATATCTTCATCAGACATGGATACCAAGCATGTCTGGCTGTCGATCTGATCTGGGTTTACGGAGCCCGCTAATATCCATCCAAATTTTGTGTATTGAGCAGTAAAATTTCTATCGATTTCAATTTTTTGAGGCTCCATAATTTTAAAAAATATATCAGCTCCAAGAATTATATCAATATCTGATGGAGTGTTGAATAACGGATCTGCTAGTTGTAAACCTTGTAGTTTTTCCAAATTTACTTTGTCAATTTTTGTTTGAGGAATCTTAGATGTAACCTTTTTCAAAATTAATGCATTAATTGAAAATCTTTCAAAGGTATTGAATTTTGATACAAGTATGAGCTGAGTACTTCCATTTGTTGTTGCTGCCTTTGTTTCTCCCACGCATGTAACAGTAACACAAGATGCTCTCCGAGGAAGCTGCAGAGTTGAAACTAGACTTTCTTTTACAAAACATGATTGCGATCCTGAATCCAACAGTACTCGAGCTGAATGTAAATTTCCAAATTTGTCATATACGCCCACCAATGCTGTTGGAAGGATTGAAAAGTATGACATTACAGTGTTATATGATTGTAAATCGGATTGTGGCTCAATATGGTTTTCAATTGAGGTATGGGATGGATCTAGTTGTGTTGTTTGTGATAAAGCTACCGCTGGGTTTGAGTTGCTTGACTGATGTTGAACTGTATTTGGAGTATGTATCGAATTTTCAATATTATAATGATGAAGCAATGTGTTGTGACGCTTGTTGCATATACGACAGGAATATTTTGAGGAACATTGCATTGCAGAATGTCCTTTATTTAAACAATTAAAGCACACATTTATTTCTGTTACTAAGGACCTACGCTTCAGAATGGGCATTTTTTTGAATACTATACATCTAGTTAATGAATGTAATTGATTGCAGTAAGGGCAGCTTGTATTACAAGAAGTTTGAAAACTTTTAACTTGTGGTTTATGCTTGATATAACTTTTTTCTTGATACCCTGTACAACCTTCTTTAGAATCACATTTATTACAAATGAACTCAATAAATTCGTATATGGTGGGAAATGGATTATTAAGATTTTTGTTAGCCCAAGCTTCTTGTATATCAAGATCGACCTTATCAAGTAATATATGCACAAGCCACGGATTTCGAGATTCTGCATCCGTACCTAACGCCTTTATACCTCTCAAAATTTGATCAGAAGTATCACATAAATTTCTTAAAGCTGATAATGAGCCCTTTGCAGCTCGAGGTTGATCTATGTATGTTTTTATTAATGATTGTAAGATTGTATTGGGCTTGTTATATCGCTTATTAAGCTTATCCCAAGCTTCTAAATAATTAGCATCGGTTAGTGTAAAATGTCTAATTAATTCAGCTGGTTCTCCCCTTAATACTCCCTTTAAAAGTTGAAACTTTTGAGAATTTGACAAGGATGGATGGTTGTGTACCGAGGAAACGTATAAGTCTTGAAACGAAGGCCATGTACTGTAATTACCGTTAAATGGTTCTATGTTAACCTTAGGTAATCGTACGGTTTCTGGTGGGCTGCTCATTGATCGTTCATTTAAAGCCATTGTTCTATCTGATAAACCTTCTAAGAAAATTCGTTGTTGTTCTAACAATTGTTCAAATGTGCTATCGGATTGAGGTGGAGCTGCCACGTTTCTTTTCTTTTGAGTTAGCCATTCAACCATAATACTTTTTGTATCAAAGAATTTGTCTGAAAATTCATCAAATTTCGAAATTTGAGCAGGATCTGCAGCAAAAATCTCAATTTCAATATCGCGAAATTCCTTCCAACTTTCTTCAAGTTTCACTAAACGAGTTTCTATGGCTGATATAGAGGTTTCATCATTGATATTAGATGCGAAAGTTTTAAATTTGCTCACTGCACCAATTATACGTCCCCGCGTAGCAATTAAATTAGTAGCCATTCTTAATTTAAGAAATTTTAATATTATAGCAATAAATTATTTTCGATGTAAATGATACGAATATATGAACTGGTTTTATAACACCAATTATAGAAAATGTATATATATATATTTTATTTAATTTAATTTTAATTTATTTTTTAAAACGATAAGCTTATACTTATCTGAAATTTTGTTGTTCTAGATGTAGCCCAGAGTAGCGTCCTTATTCACATGTGCTTGATGCTTTTAAAGTTCTAGATTGTTCTCGATAAATTGTTACTAGGTGCACTAAATTCACAAACTTGTTTAAAAAACGCGCACAACTTAGGCGTCGGTTAACTATTATCACACACTTACGCGAATTATACTAATTATATACATGAATTAAGCGCGATCGCGGCGTAATTATGATATTTCGAATATAAACGCGTAATCTCGACTCGAAGGACCAATGAATGATTCACTAAATGCAATTTGCGATCTATGAAACTTTATGAAAAATGAAAGACAATAAATTTTATTTTTTGTTTATAATGAAACACTATATAATTTTCCAAATGTTTTACAACTTTGATTTTAATTAATAAAATAACAAGAATGAATACAATTTATGCGATTGTCCGAATTGATAGACGCTTTTAAGAGAAGTGGTATTTGTTTGGTTGATCAAAATTATTATAATTTTTTATAAAAAATGGATGTGATTTAATGCTATAAAATAAATGCTAATATTGCATGCAAGTGACATCTATTTGGAAATTACATGAATATGTATAATAATTATTATAATTAATTGGTATAATGAAATATGTATTTATAATTAATTTTTAGATCAACCATTATGTCACCCGAGCAGAAATTAGTTACAGATCGCCTGAATACAGTCAGGGCGTGTTTAGGATCTGGTCAGTTCAACTAGGGCAATCTTGTGTGGTGCTAATTTAGAATACACTTTTAGGGTTAACCTTATTTGAATATATCCAGCCTTGATTTGGATTTTCGCATTTGACACTTTTTCCTATTGGACAATCTGATCAGGGCCTTATACGAAATGCCTTACTAGGATTTGCCTTATTTAATTGTATCAGGCCCCTAACAAATTATATATGATTTTCCTTTTAGGGTCTGCCTTATTTAACTTGATCTAAGCCCTATTTCATTTGATAGTTCACTAGATTATTATCTGTTCTAGAAATATATATATAAAAAATAGTTTCATCTATGGTTTAGTTATTGCTTCTCAGCTGAAAACTATAATAATAGTGTTTAAGGTGGTATAATTTAATTTTTTTCTATTGTAACTTTTTTATTTTATTCTAATTATATTTAATTTATTGTATTTAATTTATATATTTAATATATAAATATATATATCAGGACCTGGTCTGGCTATCCCAATCAGAGCCTGATCCGATTATCCCAATCAGGGCTTGATCCGATTATCCCAATAAGGAGCTGATAGGGAAAAAGCGTTACACTTATGTTTAGGGCCGAATCAGGCTGCCCTACCAATGCCTTATCTGTACTAAGGTAAACCTGATCAGGGCCCTACTTGAGTCCTGACAAATTTTTGCTCGGGCAGCTATTTGTAATAAAATTTAAATAAACAATTTCTTTCTTGTTTTGTGAGTTTTATATGACAATGTAATAGTTATTTACATATCGAGGGCTGAAAGTAGAAGATTACACCTGCGGTTCATATTGAAGCCCGACGCGAAGCGAGGGCTTTTATTGAACCAAGGGCGTAATCTTACTTTCAGTTTGAGTGTATGTACAACGTTTTACGCACAACCGCACAACTTAATTGTAGAATATATCAATTTTTGAGTTTTTTAAACTCGCTAGACATTTTGAAAATTACTAAACATGCCATGATTTTGTTTATAAACTTCATACAATAATTTATTTGTTTGTTCTAACTTTATGATTATTTTGCGGGCAATTATTTTAGGGGCGAAAAAATAAACTAACCTTTTATATAGCAATGGGCTTTTATTTTACGGGCGTAAAGTTCAACTTTCAGCCACGATAACTATGATGTAAAATGTGTTTTACGATTCGTTTGTGTGGAAAGCAATTATTACACTTAAGCTGTTTGCAAATGCACGAGATCTTGATGAAAATATGGTACATATATGTATATGATTCTCAAGCTCATTTGGGTTCACATAAATATGGAGTGTCTGAATTATTTGACAAAGTAGTGAGAGAGGTTGATGAGTCTCATGGACAACTGTTTGAAACTTCAAGAACGCTTCGTCATGAAAACAATCATATTGTGTTGAAACTTGCAAAAGAACTTCCGGTATACAATATGTTTAGTTCCTTATCCAGTGCCACCAGTTCCTTATTCAGTGCCCAGGGGGCGGCGCTGCCCCTCCCTTCCCCTCCTCTCGCCAACCCCCCCCCCCCCCCCCCAACCCAACCCCCCGATGCGGTGGCTATTTTTGATTGAAGGTTTGCAAGGTCGCAGAAATAATTCTTCGTTTCTTTAAATGAAACATGAAAAACAACGCTACCTAAGTGAAAAATTGAGAAAATGCATAAAAAAAGCTAAACTTTAAACACTAACAACTTTTTCCAGGGATGAGACCGCGGAAATTTTTCACTTGATTTGAGCTTATCTTGTAAGGACCTTTCCAATATTAGCTTTTATTAGCCTTTTTTTTCAAATGCCTATATCTCGTGAACCAAGAAGCTCACAAATTTTTGGTAGAACATTTTTCTCTTAATTTTTGGAGCTTAGTAATAAAAAAATAAATTTAGGCCGTGCCACTTTTATCATAGTCTCCCCGATTTTAAATTGATTATAACTTTTATAATATTTTGTTTATTTATTTATATATTTTAGTTAATAACATATTTCTGTAATTTAATAATTAGATATTTTGCATAGAAGTGTCAAAATTGACATTACAGACATAAAATGAAATTCGTTCGAATACTAAATGAACCTCGCGTATTTTGATTGGTTCATTAACTATTTAATGAAACTGAGACCTCATTAAGTATTCGAACGCACTCCAGAATTTTTTTTCTGTCAAATTTGTATGAAATTCCGTTTCTGTTGTATGTGAATACCCGGGTTTATAAACTAAGATCTGTCAAAAGTCAAAACAAAACTCCGTAATTTAAATTTTAAAACACAAATGTAGTAGACGTGAAAAAAATAAAGTAGTAGTTTCAAAAAGAAATGAGTAGGTTTTTCATTTTATGTAGGTAATAGAACAAATATTTTACTATAAAACCGAACCGTAAAGCAAACAGAAAAACATTGGTTTACGGTTCGGTTCAACCATTATTTAAAAAACTAGTTTGGTTTTGGTTTGGTTCAATCAATTTATTTTGAAACTGCTTTCGTTTGGTTTTGATTCGGTAAAATTTCGTTGGTTCAGTGGTTTTGGTTTGGTTCAAACAAACCGGTTTCCGTCTGTGTTTTCAATTCCAAAAACTTGAACTTCTGTAAGCGATTTTGACGTCTTTGTATATGATTTTAGAAAAAAATGAAAACAATTCTGTCGATCGAGAGATAGACTTTGCCTCACATAAGATGCTGACTAGCGAAATGTCCTTAATCTGCCAGTATGACAGCGCGGGATCTCGACCGTTTGACTGGTTGCGCTATAGCCGATTGCCGAGTGGAACGGAGGTAAGCATAAGTTTGAAGCATGATGCTGCTGATTTCATCTGAGCACTGTTGATGACGATATTTGTAAAAAACAACGAGGTCAGCAACAGTGCGACGATGTTGCACGGAATCAAGTTTTGATGTTAAATCTCGATCACCCATAATTCGTATAGCCCGCTTTTGAACAGAGTCCAAGAGGACCAAGATGGAAACAGAAGCAGCACTACAAACTTGACAACAGTACTCCATACAGGGACGAATATAGGACTTATAAACATGGAGCAATTGGTATGGAGTGAAAATTTTTTTGCATCTATTTAGGAGGCGGAGTTTTCTAGACGCGCTTTATATTCTAATATAAGTGTTGTCGTCTTTACTAGAACAACATCGTAGAAAACTAGACTTTGGCAAATAATTATATTTTGCTTTTAACAACAACTTGTTTATCATAAATCCATAAAGTTTTAAATAAATACTAAAAAAAAATAGTGTGGTCAATAAAACAAACTTTACTGTTGTTTCGATACATATTACATGTATATTGTGTATGAACACGAAATTAATATGAAATCGCGTATTAATAATGTTAGAAAAATTAAGGTGCAAATAAACATGGTAAAGGTCGAATTGCAATAATCCACTCTTTTATCAAATTCAACGAAATCGTCCCATTTTCGTAACGATCGCGATATTCTTTATTTATTTTCTATCAAAATATTACAATTAATTTTTCTTTCATTTAGGCTTATATGAATCATCATAATTTATATTATCATTAAGAATAATAAAAAAAATATTTCATTGTTTATTTATAAAAATAACAATTGATGATGATGTATACGAATTATTAGTAACTAAAGGCGCCGTTTTTAAGGCGGGGGCTTTAAATAATAAAGGCAACAAACATTCGTTCTTATCTTCAAATTATTTGTATTCATATTTCATCGTTTTTTTTTGTAATTATTAGGAATTTTCACGAATTTGTACGCTTAAATTTTTTTTTAATTTTATTAGATTTGAGTTTTATTCAATAGAAATTATGTTAGTATTATAAATTATTTGTAATTTTTTAGGTAATCAAAACATTCTTTTATAAGAAGATTGAGAATTTAATGGTAATACGGTTGTTTATGTATTTATTATTTGTTTGATGTATTTATTCATAGTAATTATAGTAATCGTTTATTTTACTTAGTAAAGAATGGGGAGAAAACTCAAACAAATGATGCTTAAGGCAATGATCATACAAAAGTTTATTTATTTTGGAATATTTTTTTTAAAGAAATCTATATTCTATACTGTCGGTAGTTTCTATTTGAAATGAAGAGAATGTTTTTGATTCCGATTATTACTTTGATTTACAAATATTTAAATAGTATAACGCAATATAAACAGTATTCAAGGGAGTTTTGCAAAGACAGGTAAATGGTAGTCGAATGACGCAAGGTGAGATAAAACAGAATATGGTGAAAAACAGAACTTCCCAACCAAGTTCAGTCATTTTTTGGAGGATCATCAAAGTATGTGTGGTCGCGCATTGTCATGATAAAAGACAATAGCTTTTCGATTGACCCAGTCTGGACGCTTCGTTTGTATTGCTTGCGCGAATCTGGTTAATTGTTGACAGTAGAAGACCGGATCGATCGTCTGCTCAGAAAGTACCAACTCACAATAAACAATTCCCTTTCTATCTCACCATACACACAACATCACCTTATTAAACGTCAGCATCACCTTATTAGAAATCCAGGCTTTAGAGTCGTTTGTGGGCCGTGACCGGCCTTTGACCATGATTGTATTTAATATTATAATATTTAACCCACTTTCCATCATCCGCAAATTTGATTTAATCGGCTTTTTTAGTGACTGGCCTAGCCAGCGTAGTGCATTTTTAACATCAAAATTTGCAGAATGGAATCAAATAAACCAGTTTAGCGTTCGTTTGACACAATCAAATTAGTGGTGGCAGATATTTGCCCGCCAACACCATCTAGTGGACTTTATAAAACGATTGCCAAAAAATATTAATGTTTCAAGAAATAAAATGACGATTCTGTATATGAAGGCGTTTTAATATCGAACGAAACATATCATAACTAAAGCCGCAATTAGACTATTGCAGAACTCTGCAATATTTCTGCAATGGTAGTGTGTAAAATATTCATTGCAGAAACGTTTGGCAATGAACTCATTGCAAAATATTGCAATGACTCATTGCAATGTTTTGCAGTGAGTTCATTGCCAAACTTTTCTGCAATGAATATTTTACACACTACCATTGCACGACTATTGCAGATTTATTGCAGAGTTCTGCAGTAGTCTAATTGCGGCTTAAGGAGAGATAGAAATATTGCTGATGCATTTTTTTTGATAAAATGTGTTGTGTAGTAGGAATTACAATATGTGTCACAATAACACATAAAAACCTTTTAAGACCAAGGGATCAAAACAACATGAGTTCTACGGTGTTGATGGACGCAGTTTCTTTTTAATGTTTTTTTAAAGATTGGATAACTAAACAATAAATCCTATCAAATATTTTAACATATGAAATAGACCAATATTTCACGATAAGATAAAAGAAATAAAAATAAAATAAAAGGGCAAAAAGCAAATTGTTTGAAACATTTGCACGAATAAAACTAAAATTGGTTTGCCAATAATCCAGTTAGTGTCATATTCCTTGATCATGTGACGCATTGTATCTCTCAATAATTAAAGCCCAGATATTGAATTATATGAAGGTTCGTTTCTTTGAGCAAGCGTCATTTCATAGCGGGCCATCATCAAGAAATATTCCATAACAAATATTGAGGATGCTACCATTGTCTGAATATAGTTCATGCACTAGCACCGTAGATCAAAAATACAATAATTTAAAAAACAAAAAATGATCCCACCATGCGGGCGGGGTGACTTCACCACTAGTTCTGACCATATAGTGTGTTTACATCTATACATATTTCAATTCATGACTAACTGTTGCCATAAACTTTTCTTGGGTTATAATTTTACACAATAAGTACAATAAAAGTGCAACATACGTCATTTGAATGAAAGTGGCAAACCAAAAGATGCGAGACAGAATTAGCTACTGCGAGTGCCTTAAATCTTATATACATATTATCAATTTTCATCAAAATCGATGATCAGTATTTGCTGTAAATGGCGCTGGAAAGTTAATAAATTATGTCTCAAACAGATCCATCTTGAATCAATGTTTCCTATAAAAAATAATTTCATGAAAGAAGACTATGCGTGTGCGAAGATAGTTAAATTTTATTGTTGAATAAAATAAATCAGCCATCAGTGTTTGAAGTTTAAAATAAACAAAGTTCAGGAACAGAAACGAACATTGAACTAACTAAAACGATCGATAACTTTTCTGATGACCTGCTGGATGAGATGTGTCGAAAGGCCTTTTTTTAAAAGTTTGGGAATTGAACGGTAATCATAACTTTTAGTATAATCATTTTAACTTTATTCTATCATAATGACCTCGTTGTTGTTGCTGCATTGAAAATAAAATTCGAATCAACCGAATGCTTCCTGTCACACAGCACCGTTCTGTAACATTTGGGGACCCTGGTGCAGACACTTTATTCCTAATTTTATCTCGCGCAACATTAATTTCTTTTATCTGGTATTTCACGACTGTTACATACTTTTAATGCGATATTTTCATCGAGTATTGTTGGGCGCCTTAAGATTAATTTTTAAATATTTTACTTGAATACCCAACGCTTTGTTGATATAGCAAAAATCTTTTTTTTTCTTGGCGTTCATGCTCCATGTAGGAGCGTTGCCAGGCTAATCAGCTTTGAATATTCACCACGGCCATTCGCAACAGCGACATAATTACCATGGCAGCCGATTTTTTTAAGGTCGTTTATTACGTTTGTCTCCCACTGTAGTCGTAATCTAACTCGCGGTCACCCACTCCCTAGGCTACTAATGTACATTTTTCTAATCATTCCAGACTGTGAATCGGCTCGTAAAACATGCCCAAACCAAGCAATCCTATTAGAACGGATACAACCTATTATATCATGACCCTCAAGAAGGTCTCTGATCTCAAAGTTATACCGGGTTCTGTACTCTCCATCGTCTGTCTTAAGTGGACCAAAAATGTAGCAAAAATCTTACATACATTATTTAATTTAGTAAAATAACTCTTACTTTTAATAGTATTTATAACAATGCTGCTTTCAATCTGCAGTGAATTGATTGTAGTAATTGGTCTAATATTCAGTAACTCATCAAAATAGAGCCAAAACAACAGAACAACAATTTTTTGACTTTAAAAAAATACATAACCAAAATCGAAAATTTAGACACAAACAAATATGTATAATGATTTAATTTTTTATTATTTCTAACGGTTGACCACAAACCGTAAATAACAAAATATGCATATGTTGAACCTATTTTTTCCTTCACTTTATTCAATTCAATTCAAATAAACATACGTTCTGTAGTAGCTCAATTTACGTTCAGTGTGGACTAAGTATTACCATTGGAACATGCAAATTCCGGTTTACAATTCAGTTTAAATATAATTGTAATGGGTATCGAGCCTATTTTTTAAAAATAAAACACATTAATTGTTTTAATAAATTTATTTTTAAAAAATAGGCTCGATACCCATTACAATTATATTTAAATAATAAATATAAGCCTACAAAATAATAAAATAATTCAGTTTAAGTTAATCACTCAGTAATTCACTCGGTCGGCAAGCGCTATTATCTCCTATCACTAAATTGATATTGTGTCCGCCTACCGGCGCACAGTGCGATTTGTTCATACAATGTTTGGCAAAAAATATAAGGAGTGCTCGTAGAATGTTGAAATTTTACTCTGAGCCTTTGGTTAGCTCAATTAAGAAAAATATAAAGTTTCATCAAAATTGGCGACGCCCACTACCCACCGCCCATAGAACCCAAAATGTATTTTTGGCCCAAAGTTTTTGAAATTTGGCACAGAGCCTTTTATTACCTCAATTAAGAATAAAATAAAGTTTCATAAAAATTGGCCACGCCCACTACCCTCCGCCCATAGAACCCAACATTTTATGATTTTATGATATTATAAATTTTATGATTTTATAAAAGATTATTAATTATTTAAACTTTTTTTTTTTTAATTGATAGTATGGAGTCTTACCTTTCATTTTATTATAGCGGGAGCACCTAGCACGACCGAGCAACCTTTTTTTTCTTCCAAGGAAGTTTGCAATCACGGCACATTATAGAACAAATTTTATTCTATCATATCTTTTAAACCATATGAGCGAACTTTATAATTTATAATTTTTTAAATACGCAGAAAAGGCTATATTTGAAAATAATCACTATTTAAATTAGAGCAATAAAGGTATCTTACGTACAAACACTATAGAAGTGCGTAAACAGTTTTCAATATTTTGGACCAAAATTTACTTGTGACTTTACTTCATTATTTCAAAGACAAATAAACGTTTTTTTGGGATACAATTTATGGATTCTTCATACTGAATCAATTTTCTACAAAACTGCATCATTACACTTTTAAATTTTATGTGTCGAAAAAATTACTTATTGCACAAAAAATCCCACTGTGCGGCGTATAGCTTTGTTATATGATTTCTTAAATTCGACTTATACTCCAGGTTATATTCTCCTTTTATATTGCTTGCATTGTTATACAATCAAGGAATTTTTATTCCTATTACTTTTAATTCCTCAACAAGGACGTTTGCTAAATTTTCTCCAGTTTGCATAGTAATTTTTTCGTAACTTATAGTATTCCGTGTCGCGGGAAATAACAAATTCGTATTATAAAATATTTCTGTGTTTCATTTATTGCACTTTTTTCTCAAATCCCATTTCACAGGGAAATGCCGGCACAGGCGTACCAGTTTGCTAAATTTTCTCCAAGGAAGAGAAGTGCATGTTTTTCGCCCGAGAGCGAAAACTGAGGGTTAAATATCACTGAGGAAGATGGCATGCTCTCCCGAGGTGTATATACTATTCTTTTTTATTATTTTTTTGTATATACTATTTTTTTTGTGTACATATTTTTTTTATGACATTATAAACTAAATCTAATCATTTGAAGAACACGGAAATTTTAATTTTTAATGGTCATCTGAGTAGGTGGTTTTTATAAAAATTTGTTTGGATTTATCGTAAATATTTCTGTTACCATGAAAACTATCATTGTTGTCATGGTTTGTTATTTTTTACTCCCTAGAGAGTAAAAGATGCAATGCGCTCCCGCAAATTAGGGAGCGGAATTGAAATTTATTAAGAACTCGTGCAAAAAATATAATTCTATTGATAACTTTGAAATTAAAATTAAAATTAAAACTATTGAGATGCTACAAAAAGACAGAAGAAAACAATTTGAAGTGATATTTTTTTCAATTTAAATCGTAGCCAACTAGATTTGTTTGGAAGCTAAACGAATTTTGAATTTTCATCTTTTTTTTTCTTTAAATTCGTTTACTATTGGAGAAGTTTTTCTAATGTATTTAATATTTGGGGACCTCCAAAAATAGGTAGCCCAGTGCGATTGCACTTGTTGCACTTGCGATAGTACAGTGCTGGTCACACAGACGTTAAAGTTTGGTTGTGTTGTTCAAAATTTGGTTATAATCGCAATAATAACTTAAAAACTAAAAATTTAAAAAAATTCAAAATCTCAAAATAACTTACATTACTATCTTGCATAAAAATTTCATCCTCCTTTATAAATCCCATAACAAAATGTATATCATGTGAAGTAACTAACATTGTTTTAGCAATATTTTTATTTAAATCAATTGATGGCGAATTTGTTGTTGTATTTAATTGTAAGTGTTTTTTCATTTTCTTGTACAAATTTTCTTGTATAAATTTTCTTTTTGTTTATTATTTTATTATTTATCAAGTAATTTTAATACTAATAAAACACAAAATCTTTTCGTTTTTCACAAAGATTTAAAAAAAAAAGAAGTAAAATGATGAATTAAATTTAATTCATTTATACATTTAGCCTTATTTTTTTAATAATAATAATAATAATTGTTGATCGTTTTATTTTCACTGTATGTAAATTTATTTCAAAATTTAGGTTAAGCGATTGTTTAATTGATTATGGTATATTTTATTGTAAATGAGCCGTAATTGTTAAAACGTAATACAGTAACCCCTCCCTACAGTTTTCAATACTAATTTTCGCACTGCGTGATTAAAATTTCACACTGCACGACTTTTAAATTTTTTTTTAGAATATGTTGGTGAATTTCGTAAAATGAAAATGAAAAAAAATGGGATTTATCATAAGGGTCATTCTTTTACAAATCGAACAGATTTGAACAAAATCTGACCGACGCATTTGTGATTTGGCTTAAATATTTTTTTACGGGTATGATATCGAAAAAAATATACGTGTTCGAGGATTTTTTTTTTGGAAAATAGAGGCGATCTAAATTTCGAGAATTTCGTGATTTTTGGCTTGAAAGCTTATTTTCAAAAATTCATAACTTCGGTTTTATTAATGACAGAAGCTTTTGTTTTATTTTATTTTAAAGTTAAGAGATGGAATTTTAATAAAAAAGTATAGTCAATAAAAATTATTAACAAATTCCTATTGTTATAAACAAATAAATTGTTAACATTGATGTTTAGTGATTGCCTTACAAAAATAAAGAGATAAATATAGTGATTGCCTTACAAAAATGAAGAAATTAGTTTTACTGTTAGGAATAAATTAATTTATCCAGCGCGGGACAATAAAAATTTATGGAATTTTTTGTGTTTCCGCGCTCGATAAATTAATTTATTTCTAATGCTACTAATACACGAGAGAGCAAAATTGCAGGTGTCAGAGAAAAAGTGTCTGACTTATTGCTTATTGCTTAACACATAGAATTTGTTAATAATTTTTGTAGATAACAAATTTTCTTTTAAAGTTTATCTTTTAGCTTTAAAATAAAACAGAAAAAAGAATGTCTATCATTACCAGAACTGAAGTTATGAATCTTTAGTCTTCAAGCCAAAATCATGAAATCCTCGAAATTTAGAACCGCTCTATTTCTAAAAAAAAAAATCTCGAGCACGTATATCTTTTTTTTCTATATAAAACCTGTAAAAGAAATTCAGCCTAATCCAAAATGTGTCGGTCAGAAAGGTGTTCGGTTTGTAAAAGAATGATGATTCATATGTGTAGCAATTTGCATTACATATTCAGCTTATTTTTAACTGTGTGGGTGGAACATTCAATAAAGATCAAATTCAACTGCAAGCCAGTAAAGGTAGCATATTCTAAACAAATTCATATTATTGATATTATATTTTTAAATTTGAGTTGTTTTTTTAATGTTACTTGTGTTTATTTAACTTTTAACTTATGAAATGTTTTCTTTTTTAAGAGTTGTTGAATGCGAGGAGCGGCGATTGTTTGTCTTAACAGTTGGAAAAGTAAGACACAAGATTTGTGGTATCAGCTTTACACCTTTTTTGGTGGTTCAACTGTGTCATGGTGATCACAGCCTACATAGACATTTTTGTATTAACTTCTTTTAATTAAGATGTTCGACGTGGGACAAGAAAGGAAATCTGTGTTGTTTTATCACCAAAACTTTACACATGTGGATGAAAAGCACCACAAACGTGATAAAAAGTTGTGTGTAAGTGTAGAGACCGCTTACAACATCACATAAATTGCATAACAAAATTGTTGTTTTATGATTTTATTTCAAAATTATTGTACCGTAACACTTAAATCTGACATAAGAACTTTATTATCTCATATATTTATAACCCATTTTTTAAAAACAACTTATGGTTTTATTTATTCTCTTATCAGTTCGCATATATGAACTAATTCATCGTTATTAAAACTATTCCCATGACGAAATCATTTTTACCATAATCACCCACCGTTAAAAGAACTATCCTTTTATTCAAATGAATATGGTAAAATTTATTCAACCATATTTCTTTCACCTGTTCAATCTTTTTGTACCAATATATAATTACCATAAAATAATGTTGATATAATTAATACTTATTCTAAATCGTGATATAAGTTTTCGTTTAACTATTTTATAAAACAATTGAAAGTTGTTGTTCAATATGGTGTGAAGTTTTACTAAATTCGTATGACTTTCATTTCTCATATATACATATTGTATTAGTAATGAAATTAGCTGTTTATGGAGAATAAAGAATTTGAAATAGAAGTTTAACAATAACTTCATTATTTTTAACATTCGATTCAGAGAATTTAACGTAAAAATTAGCCAACCATTAAAATTCGTAATAAAAAAAAATCTCAACTAACACTTAAACTAATATTTGATTTCGATGAAATATTTTTAATTTTTATTTATTTAAAAACGGATGTTCTCAACATGGAATTTGCATTGTTAATGAAATGTTTTGTATGTTTTTTTATAATTTAAATAAAATGAAATTAAGCTAAACTAAGCGCAATAAGATCTTTATTTTTATTTTTTTTTTAATTACAAAATATCACAGTTAATAATTAAAACGATAGTCAAGTGTTTTGTTGTTTCTATTGTTAAAACTTATGATGTTCTGGGAAAAAAATAAAATATAGGAAACTAGGTTAATGTTGTTATTACGAGATGGAATTAATTTTTAAAGAAACGATCCAAAACGGGTGGAATAAATGTTACAACCAAAGTTCAACATAGAAAACACTTCCTAAAAGATTTATGATAATCAACATTGAAGTTACAAGGTGAATTGTTATTCCCAGAAAAATAATACAAAAAGGTCAACTTTAAGAATGAAAAAAATGTAGCTAACTCATATGAGATTTTTTATTATTCATGTTGACCTTACCGCAAGAAAATCAAATTTAGTTAAAGTTAGTTATATTTCTTTAGCAATACAGTCTACATTAGTTAATTAAATTTGCTGGTCAAATATTTCGCTATGATATTTTTTTAAATATTTGGCCTCAATGCTTGTCCCTGCGGGTTATTGGTTCGTCATCAATGGTCTACCTATACATATTTGAAACAACTCATTCTTTCTTCGCTCATTCTTGTAGACACTAAAGATAACATTTTCTTTTTGTAGAGATAGCGAACAAATCAGACTGTCGGCGTTTAAGTATTTCTCTGCTTTGCTTTAAATATAGTAACTTTGAATCAAAACTGAACCATTTTGATGGCTTCTGCAATGTTTGGGTTATATTAACGAAAGTGAAACTAAAGATTCACAAATCTAGAACATTTCAAAAACGTGTATATAGCGGAACGTGCTCAATTTGATTTCTAGTATTGCCGATTGTCTGGTACAAAAGTTTGAGCCTATCACATATTTGTAGCACATACTTCGCCATACCTGACTATTGAAGTTATCGACGTGAAGATGCTGATTTTATGACCTCTTTCACTGATGGATCGATGGAGTCCTTATCGTCGACGATCTAAACTTTAGAGAGATGTTATATAAGAATAAGCAGTAAAAAAACAATTCTTTGAGAATTTGATTCTAAACTAAATTTCTAAAGTAATTAAAATTACCAGACAATAATTAATAAACCCTAGCGATACGATACTATTACAGATAAAAAAGAAAATAAACAAAATTATTTACAAATGGTTGTATCTGACTAAATATAAATATCGTATAAAAGAAAATTGATTTTAATTGAAATATTTTATTTGTTTATATTTCTTTTTTTAGATTAAACACGCTTGATCAATTTAAAAAGAGAAAATAATAACAACACTATTGCACAAAGTGCATGTTGCGCCTCGTTTATAACTTGCATATATGAGAAATTTTAATTTCAGTTGCATTTCATTTAGTTTCATTATTGTTTTATGCTTATAAATGGAAAACAAAAGTTAATTTCTTATTTCACAATTATTTATTATTATAAGTAATTGTATAAAAATTTAAAAGACTTGTTGATGTGTGTTTGTGTTGGGCCAAATCGAGATCTAGTTATTTTTCTAGAGATGGTGTACCTTGCTCATAGCACTTTAGATAGAAATTTGCAATCAAAATTCATTCACTAGATTAAATTTTCAAATTATCGTTAATTTTTATGATGATAGCCTTCAAACAACAATTATAAATTTTAATTAAAGAATTTTACGCACAAACGTATTTATCGATTACATGCCATTAACCTCAATTTTTACAATATAAGATTATTGTTATTTATTATAATTAATATTTTAAATTAAAGTTTAAGGGATTCTATGTTCACATTAATTATTTACGTTTCACCTTTGAATATGCTCACTTATTGAAGACAACAACAAAACAAATGATACTTAGACTTATCAACACTGTTAATACTTTAATAATATGTTGTATTCCATAAATATTTTTAAATTCGAAATGTAAAAATATAATAATACAAATTATAAAACAAGTCACGATACTAATAAATAACTAATTTAGATTTTTGAATATATGTGAATATGTCCTATAAACAATTGGTCCCATTTTTAAATCTGCTGAATGACAGGGATTCAAAGTGCTGGAAATAACTTATTGATTTGTAATTCTTTAGTGCTTTATTGTAAAAATCACAAAATGTCATTTTTATAATTTTCGAATTGAAAAGAATCAAATTATAAAAAATAATATTTATACAAGTTAATAGCATATACATATGTATATGATTATTTATCTGCACTGTACATCCTTTTATAAATATAATTTTAGTGTTAATTTAATTGAATAGATGACAAATCAACAATAATTTTTTTTCAATACAAATAAAACAATTAACAAACAAATAATCATAAACAAATTTTGTTCACAAATTTAACGTAAGAAATGAATTGCCTAATTCGGTTGCCTATTTTTTTGGAGAACAAAGAAAATAATTTAACGTTGTTTGAAACATGTATTCTTGAGTTACAAGACAAGCTACACTTAAATCACTGAGCTTAAACGATAATAAAACCTCAACCACTTCTTTATAATAATAACATAATTAATTTTCATCTCGATTCACAAAGTTAAAACAATAATTGGTGACCAAAACAAGGAATACAAGGAAAGGAAAATACTCCAAAACAAAAATACATTTTGATAGCCAAAACATAATTAAATAACAATAAAAAAATTAAATATTTCATATAAAATATTAAAAAACATAGCTGGCTTGTAGGCATCAACTACGAACGTTTTAACAGCAACAACTTTAATATACGCTATTGGAACTGGAATTACCGCGGCTGCTGGCACCAGACTTGCCCTCAAATTGTTCCTTTTTAAAGGACTGAAAGTGTACTCAACTGATTCCAATTACAGGGCCTTGGATTGAGTTCTGTATTGTTATTTTTCGTCACTACCTTCCCGTGCCTAATTTACGCGCCTGCTGCCTTCCTTAGATGTGGTAGCCGTTTTTCCGGCTCTCTCTCCGAAATCGTACATAAACGAACAAAAAATGCAAAAGAATAAACGACCAGTAAAGAGCAGGCTGGATTTTTCTCTTTATTATATTGACTGTATTTAAAAGCAAAACAAATTCGCTAAATAAATCGGTATAATTATTTACCTTGTTTGTTTTCAGTTATTATAATTTATAGTTAAATTTTGAGTTTTAATTCATCTCACCTATTTGATAATGACAAATCGTATGTCGAAACGCGTATAGGATAAATTATATTTTTGTCATTTAATTTCATATTATAATTATAAAAATTATAAATAAATACGTCACTTAATGAAGAACATTAGTATTTGTAGATTTATAAAAATTAATATATTGTTATCACAAACTATGAAACTAGTTGTACACAACGTTCATTAATTTTCAAACAATTTTAAAGCAAGCTAATGTGTTTCCCATTTTTTTATTTCACTGATGGACAATTTATATTATGTATTATAAAAATAAGACTACTAACTAATTACAAAAATCAAACAACGGATGTTATCTTTATGATCATTAAACAAAAACTTCTATATGCATTATCATCATACAAATGTTAATTACATATGAAACAAAAATTGTTGAATTGAGTCAGTCAATTTAATGATTTTTTCTTACATACTTCAAAGATTAACTTTTAAACGAATATAGACAAAAAACCATTTAATTTCTTATTTCATAATTATTATTACTTTGATTACTTTTAGTTTTGAGGGTAATTGCAATTATTTATTTTTGCAAATTTATTTTCCTATTCATTAAATTTTATAGATTCAATTAGTAACATATTATAATTAAGAATGTTCACATAAAACAAATTTTTTGCACATAATGCATTTCTTTATTGAAGTTTGCCCTGTTAAAGAAAATTGTTCCAATTTCATGAAAACTGAAACGTTTTATTTCGTAATACTTTCTTGTTCCATGGTAAAAATTGATCTTTTCCTGTTTATTTTTAAATAAATAATAATAAACGAATTTTGAATTAAACGACTTTAGACTGCGTTCCAATTAGCTGCTAAATTGTACTAAACTGCTAAATCTAAATTTGATTTAACAAAATCGTTCAATGTAATTAAGTTGTCCGATATTGATAAAAAAATCAATTTCTTTACAATCATTTAGAAACAAAATTCTAATTTAGTCAAATAAAAGGTTGACTAAATTGATTTAGCACTTTTAGTACAATTTAGCATCAATTGGAACGCAGTCTAAAAATATGTTTAGCTAGATATTTAAAATATCAAGGCGCACGCTGTTATTGTAAATAACTAGGAGCCAGAATTAATAAGTAATCCGAAATCCTACAAAAGAAAACTTAAACCACAGTATACAACGAAGTTCTAAGTTTATGTAGGTTCAAATCATGTGATGAAATCTGTGGCAAGATGTTGTAACATCACTTTTGACGATTATTTCGTATTTTACGCTAATCGGTATGCTGTAACACAAAACGACTGTCGATTATCGTATTTACGACTGTCGTTTTGTGTTACAGCATACCGATTAGCGTAAAATACGATAGAATCGTCAAAAGTGATGTTAAACATCTTGCCACTGATATACGTTGTTATTCGTCAAAAAAATTAAATTTTGTTGATGTAAACCAAAACGCATTAGACGAAACAAAATATTCACAAAATATTCATTTAAATGATTGCAAGTTCGGCGGTGAAGCTGAGAAAAGGTTTAATAAAATTTATCTAAAAGTATGTTTGAGAGCAAACAAAATAAACGCGACTTTTAAAGGTCTGGAGCATGTTCAAAAATAATCTGCCTAAAACTTTTTAAACGGTAAAACTGTTATCGTAAATCGATATCGTCTGTTTTGTTGCACTTGGTTCGCAATTGGTAAATAATTGGCTGCACTAAATATGGTAAATTTCTTGCTCATTAAGTTAGGAAATAACGAAAGGTTGTAAAAATTACACACTTCATTAGAAATACTTTACAGTACTCAAAGTCTAAATTGATTCCCTGCAGCAGCAAAAATTAAAGTGATTTCTCTGTTCAAGATATCTTCATATCCTTCTTGACATTACAACCGAACATACAACCTCAGAAACGCTGTAGTTGCGATAAGTGGGGCTAGGTTTTACATAACATACTAAAAATAAATAATATAATTAGTTAAATAATATACTTTTCAATTCCCACAACCTTGACACAAAACATCAATTACCTAATATGCAATAGAGTATTCTATGTCAGAAAGATAAAACCGACTTCACTTGACACATGATTATAGAACTCCATGATAATATGGTTGTTATATGTTATGTTATATTCTAAGCGAAAGTTTTTATCGCCAGAATATTAAATATCTAATTCAGTTCATGCTAAATAGCAGGGTTGTAACGTATAATACGGTAACGTATAAAACACGTATTATACGTACGTATAAAACGTATAAAACGTACAGTATAAAACACACAATTATTTACGTTTTATACCGTATAAAAGTAAAATCCTTCATAAATAAAAATACATTTATATAACATTATCGCGGGCGTATTATTCATCGTACTCGTGATATTTAATATTTATAAAGCCTAGATTTCGGGACTAATAGGAACAGCTGCTTTAGAAAATATAGCGTCGTCATGATAATTTCTTACCCAACTATTCCTATGAGTTCAGAAAACTTCCACATTTAACGTAAATGCTTCTTTTCAAAATATAATTATTTATTTTCAAAACAAATTTAGTCTGCAATAAGTTGACTTTTCCAACCATACCTATTATTCATCAATGACCAAAATTGAATTTACTCAATAAACTTCTCACTAAACTTTTTCGTTTGACGTAAATACATATTTTAACTGTATACAGTCTTGTATTCTCTTGCGTTCCCCTTGTATCAAAAATAAAAATAAATGAAAACCAAAGAAATATTTTATATTTTAACTATTACAACTTTTGTATGAAAAGAAGATTTGATCTGCAAGAGCCTGTTATTTTCAAACTGTGTCTATTAATTGGAAGTGGTGCAACCCGGATTCACACAACAAATTTTTTTTAAAAACATCTCTCTAATAATTTTCCCAACTGCTATGAAAAAAACGACATTTATTCTGCAACAACATAATATTTCCCAGCTGTTCTTATTAGATGGGAGGAGCTGAAGTTGAATTGAACCATATTTTATATATTCAATAACATTTCATGATGCCAAATAATTAAGTTCATGAGCCAAATGTTTCTAATCCAAAATGTTTCCCATTAAGTAAATGTTGGAATCAAAATGAAAGAAAATCATATAGTACACCTACGTGTTGAAAAATTCAAAAATAATTTAATTGCTTGAGTTGATGTGCTCAAAAAAATCTCTAATATATAATTCAAAATTTTCAATATTCAAATCTAGTGAATTAAAGATTATTAACCAGTTTAATGAACAGTAACATAGTCTTTCGTATAAACTATAAAAATTAACTTTCAAATAACATCTAGAATTTAAATAGTTTTTGTTATAAATTATAAAATATATAAATAATTTATAACTACGTAATTATATTTTTACTAAAATATATATATTATATATTTTTACTAAAAATATAATTAATATCTGAAGTAAGAAGCATTTTTAATTTTTTATGAATGAATTTCCAAAACAAAATCATATTATACGTTTTATACGTTATATACGTTTTATACGTTTTATACGTTATATACGTTTTATACGTTTTATACGTTACGTATTATACGTGTAACGTATAAAACGTTTTATACGTGTATATTAACAACCCTGCTAAATAGCATATGCTTCTTAACTTTCTAAGAGTATATTAATTTTTATATTTAATAGCGAATTATGAATTTTAAATTTCCACTAAAAATTTGAAATTTAAATAAATGAAAATAAATTTGTTATAAACAAGACACTTTCAAAACATCAAGTTTAAACATAATTTAATTATAATTTATTACACAAAAGTAAACGAATAGACAGACCGGTATCGATACCGATAATTCAATTCGATTTTTGAAAGAGTGGATCGTGCCGTATCATCGAAAAATCAAACCATCGAAATCGTTAAATCGAAAAATATGTATCACTAAATCGAAAAATAATAAATCATTATTTCGAAAAACCGAAAATCACAACAACGAAAATGATAACAACGAAAGCTCACAATGTCGAAAAGTCATTAGACCGAAAGATCGTTGCCCGGGTTTTTTTTATGTACTGCAAATATATCATACAAACATCATATGACCGAAATTTATAAAATAGCCTCGAATATTGTAATGATTAATGATTTATTTATCAAAAAAAAATATTTGTGTCCATCCACTCCTTATAACGCATGTTGTTGTGGGACCTAAGTCTTAAAAGGTGTTTGTGTGTTGTAATGCCTACTACACAACACATTTTAATAAAAAAAAATTTATTGTATCCAATATTTTCGAAGTTATGATATTTCGATAAATATGATTTTCTTATTCTATTTTATGAATTTCAATGTGTCGATCTTATGAGTTAAGTATAATTCGGTGTATATGATATTTTGTGATATAATGTTTCGAAATAATCACTGTTTTTTTTTCAATGGTATGAACCATTAAATGAAATGAAATTCGGTGGTATGATCTTTCAGTCTACTAATTTTCAGTTCTTTAGCACGATTTGATAATTTAAATTTTCAAAGTTATATATGATAAGGAATATAAAATAGATCGAACAAACCCCTTACGTTATATGGATGTGAACCATGAAAACAAACACGGAAGTTTATAATTAAACTTCATTTGAATATTTGTATTTTAATCAAATTTAACTTCAGGTATTTGTAAAGAAATGCCTGCAACTACTATTCACATGGTTCTAGCCCAGTTCCCTTAGTAATCAAGAAAATTCGCAACAAATAGCTTTGAAACCGGTGCTAGAAAAAGAATGGCGAGGCAGCAAGGCAAGGGAGAGTAAAAAACCAATAATAACCTGGAAGAAAACGATGCTAGTTAAGGCAAAAAATGGCAAGGCATGGATAGAATTCCAAATTTATCGTTTAAAACTGATACAAATTAAATCATTTATTTTAATTGCAATAATATTAAAGATAATTAAAGAGATCAAACTTATTAATCTAATTTGGATAATTATTATAGTTTTTTATCTTTAAAAATCAAAACTCGTTAAGCAAAAAAAAAATCGTTATTTTAATTAAAACGTGATAAGAATTTTAAAATAAATGTAAATTAATCTTATTTATTATTCGTACCAACGGATAAAAATCGAACACATAACACAATATTTCAATATTTAATCACAAATAATACAAAATGATTAAACCAACAAGATACTACGAACTTGTGACAACTTAAAAAACAACCAAATTACAGCAAGATTTTAGCCAACAGAGATCAACAAGATAAAATCTTGTGTTTTTTCGGTAATAAAACAACAACAATTATTCCTATTATTATTAAGATTAATGACATATTGTATTAAATTAACACATATATTTAATGGTATTTTTTATACAACAGGATGACAAAAAGATTTCTTTCGTACCGGGTTTAGCTACACAACCCGTCTGTTGTATTTAAAACAAAAATTTAATTTTTAACAAATCACTATTTCATTAATACCTAATTAACTTTCATAAAATAATCACTACATTTTTTTATATTTATTTTCATTAATAATATCCACAAAAAATGACATCACAAGTCACTAAATTTCTTTTGAATACTTTTTATGAATGACTTTCATTCAACTATTCAAATCACCAAACACGAAAAAAAAATTTAATCATTCATAAATTTAACAGCATTTCCATCTTCTCTTACAATTAAATAATTGAAGAAAAAGTTTAATTTAACACATTATTTGGAAAACTTAAAAACTAGGAAAATAACAACTATAAGTTAATTCATTCCTTTACAATACCCGAACTTAAACTGAAATTATATTTGTAAAATAATTTTTTATTTTTAATTCAAAACATAAAAAACAAAAAAAAACATCATAATGAATATTATTTTGCGCTACAAGTTGAATACAGTTAGAATCCAAATTAGATGGTTTAGTCTTATGTGCGGTTTGTTATGTTTGTTGGTTGGATGCGTTTCATATATCATATTTTATTCTTTAAGTTGTGCGTGAAATAAATACATTTATTACAATTGCAAGTACTGTAATAACTGTAATGACTGCTTTAAAATTATTCGTAATGCAAGACCACAAAATGAAGGATGTTGTGCTTTCGATTCGACCATAGAAAAAAACCAATATGTACTGTAATTTTTTATGAAAAAACTAAAAATTTCGCTCTTCGAGGAAGAACGATATTGAAATTTTAAACATTTTAATTTATGAATACTATTTTAAGGAGTGAAATAAGTGCTTGAATAAAATAAAATTTTAAACTCTGGTTTTATTCATTAAAATGAACGCAAAATTTTATGTAATCATGCAAAATGTAATGTAACTTTACTGTTGCCGTAAAAAATGGAAAAGAAATGGCGTTACTTTACTGCCGCCGTAAAAAAGTGGAAAACATGGCGTTCGGACCGCCGTAAAAAAGTGGAAAACATGGCGTTACTTTACAACCGTTTTGATTATATGTCAAAAGAGTAAGACTAACTTTCTCCGTAGCGGTCATAAGTTGAATTTTACAGCCGTTTGGTGAAACAAAATATTTTTTAGTTATTATTATCCTTGCTTGCTTTATTGTCTTTATTTTGCTTTGTTGTTATATACATTATATTTTACTAAAAATGTTTATTTTTAACTGAATTAACAACACAGTTTATTACAAAAGCAAAGTTATTCCACCAACTACCACATCATAGCAGTGCAGCACGGAAATATAATCAATGTGAAAGATTCTACTTGTTAGTGTTAGCAAAAAATAGTCTTAAGACCAACATATATAGACTATGGTTTTGTGTCAATTGTTATTAATAGTTCGTCTCAAATAAACAGGTAACAACTTAAGTGGTACGTATCATTTGATTCAGTATTTAAACAATTAAGTTTTTAATTAACTTAACACTATTAAGTCAGTATTTATATATTTATATAAAACTTATACTGGTTTGACATTATAAAACAAAGTCCTAAATAGTTTTTTGTTCGTTGTAAAAAAGGCCTTAAGGGCATTTGTGTAACGTTCTTCGATATGACACGCATCTTCTTTAATGATTATACCTCTCCAGAACGATATATGTAGTTTAATCATTAAACTTTAATGTCTAATACCTGTAATGGACAGCAGTAATCATGAACATATCGAGTGCTTTTAATCCATAAAGATTTAAAAAAAAGTGTCCACCAACACCTCAGAACGCATGTTGTGGGGCCTAGATCTTAAAAGGTATTTTTGTGACACATTTTGTAATTCCTATTACACAACACTTTTTATTAAGAAAAAAAATTAGATATTAATAGGCATATATTTCGCTTATAGAAAACGGAAATGTAAAATATTCTTTGCTGTACTACAATGAGGAGCCAAAAAAATGTGGTGTGCACCAATATGTTTAAATGGCTTTTTTTTTTTGTAACGAAGCGACCATGTAGTCATAGCCTGATATGTAGACCTTTATGCCATCCTCATATTCAAGAGCTGAAGACCTTTTTGAAAAAAGCCAACAGCCTTGAATGGTCTGCTTTGCAGAAATCTTCTATCCTTAGATAGTTTGATCCTAACATGACGCTTCGGAGCCCTGAGAGAGCCAAACATTCTCCCACAATGTGAGGGACTGTTTAAATGGCTTAAAATATAATTTACAAGTTACAGCAAGTCACAGAAGCTCTCTGCGCATCTAACGAAATTGTCCACGTAAAAACACTTATAGAAAGTACAGATAACAACGACGAAATTATCACTAGGTCTTAAAACGGTCTATATATATTAAGGAAACAGCTGCTGCAGATAAACAATCAGTAGATAAACAAAACAGTTCACCGATTTTCCAGTCAACAATTTTAAATGCATGATTACTTTATTGAATCTAAACTGAATTTACTTATTAACGGATACACTCCGATCATTAGACAGATATATGGGTTTCACATATAGCGTCTAAAATAAATAATACTAATGTACTCCAAGGTTCAATGAACTATTAAAAATCACCAGTAACAAAATAAATAGCATTTGAAATGATAGTGCACTGCACTAAACATTCGTCCTTCTACCTTCAAAGGGTAAATGTCCGAACGAATAAATACCATCTGGTGGGTCAGTGCTGTAAAAGTAAACAAGGACCCAATAAAAGTCGTCGAGTTAGGTGACCGAAATCTGTTCAATTTTAGTACCACCGAAGCACAACTGTTGATTGTTTCCAGTTCGAAGACCTAATTCCCAACGAAATGTTTACTAGTTTGTGTGGTGAACAAATAAGTGAATGTGACATTCAAAATACGACATCAAGTTTTGGTTCTCTACATCACCGTCACACTGTTACTGATTCCACGCTGTTATACTGACAGTAGACAGAGAGACAACTTTGTCCGAACTGTATATAAATGGAATAGTTTGCTGGACTCATTAGTGTCGGATGACTACAATTAACAAGAATTTGAAAATAAATCATTTATCAACACCTCAAAACTCATGTTCTTTTTGGGATCTATGTGTTAAAACGTAATCATGTGTTTTGTGACACAAATTGTATTTCCTATTACACATTTTATTAGAAAATAAAAAAATAAGGAAGGGCAGACTGCTCTCCAGAGTCTCTCCTCTATATTCATGTTAACAAATTTAAAAAAATTTTTGATTTAGTTCCACTCAAAGAATTAATTTGTATTTTTTATAAAACTGAGATGTTAAAGGTATTATAGTTTAAAATAATAAAACCTTGACCTGACTGTTTATTATCACTTCACGCTTACTGCATTAAAAAATTGTAAATGCCCGAGCAGAAATTAGTTAGGGAAGCCCTAAATACTGTCAGGGCGTGATCAGGGCCTAGTCCATCCAGAAAGTAACATCTATAGTTCAGTTATCGCTCCTCGGTTGAAAGACTATAATAATAGTGATTAAGGTGGTTTATGTTTTAATTGTTTTTCATTGGAACTTTTTTATTATAGTTTAATTATATTTTGTATTTAATTTATTTTAATTAAGCATGATAATATTTTTTGTTCTAGATTTTATTTCCGACTATCCCAATCAAAGCCTGATCCAGTTTACTAATCAAGACCTGATAGAAAATGCGTTACATTTATGATCATGGTTCAGTCAGCCTGCCCTTTTAATGCCTGATCCGAACTAGAACAAATCTGATAAGAACCTTATTTGAACCCTCACAAATTAATAAACCTCTTAAATTTCATCTTTTTCTTTGTATTAATATTTTAACACATTTTTATGATAAGTTACAGATTGTCTAATATTAGTTTTAGACATACCGGCTTCGGTTTGACGATTAATTATCATTTTCTCTAACAAACACAGTTGTTTTTTATTTTAGCTGTTACTTTTATATATTTCAGCTTAGTAGGCTATCTTCAGTCTAATGACCTCAGTCTAATGACTAATGACTAGATTGTTCTAAGGTTAAAAGATGTCCTAACAAACTGAAACATGCAATACAAGTTAAATGAATTTGAATGAAAAAGTCAATTAATACCGCATTTACAGCGATATAGCAAATTGGTAGATGTAATTTAAATCTGTGCTGTAAACAATTTTTATTTTAAAAGCTTGCAACTGATTTGATATCTAGGCTTACTACAAATCAATGTTTTTTAATTTAATATTTCATGCTGTAAACACCATTGCAAATAAAAATGTTTTATTTCGACACCGTCTCCTGTTCCTAAAAATTCTAAATCATCAAATCTCTGTTCTCCGTCAAACATTTTTAAACATCAAATAAATAATTTGAGGAATGGTCTCTAGTTATCATACTTTTCAATTCTTTTCTAAAAATTTAATAGATACCAATTTAAACTAAACTAAATTAAAATGTGTTTACAAAAGATTTAAATTAGAATCTACATTCTACGTTGTAAACTCATATTAAATATGACAAGCTGTAAATTAATATACATACTAGCTATTAATTTGCTATGTCGCTGTAAATGCGGTATAAAACGCAGTTACCAAAACTTAATTTCTAACGTTTTACTATAGTATAATTGTTCTAAAGTTTTTATTTCATTTTTAAAAAGAGACAATCCTATCACGATTCCATTGCAACAACAATAAATATAGAAAAACATTAAAAAAATAATACAAAAAAAACAAAACCGTTTTATTTATCTCGTTTTAGTGAATTCATTTAATATTTATATATGATTGAAAATTAAAATTAATACTGAATAAAGAGGAGAATCAAAACATTAAAATAATAAAAACGAAATCACTATATTTATATTCGTTTAATTCGATCTCTATAATCAACTTAAATCCAACAATTTAATTAAGATCTTATATCTATGTGAAAAGAAAAACAACAGAACTTTTAAGATGAACATTTTCTTATGTAGAGACTATACTCATTATATATTTAAGAACACAACATAATCTACATTGATTGATGAATATAACAACAACAAAAAATATATAACGGTTTTTTAAATTAAAAAAACTTTTTTTTCTATGATAGCATATGAAAAGTCTATTTTCACCACGCTTAATTCATTCACGCTGTGAAAATGGGTTCATTTCCACTAGTGTAAAAAGAATAACAAGTTGTTGTTGCTATGGTATTTTCATAAATTTTATAAAGTTCTCAAATCAAAGTAACCATGAAAAAATAGAATATGAATTGTATATGTTATTTTATCGATTTCTAATTTAATAACTTCTAATAAATATCGTTTATATATTTACTATCATAGAAAATATTGTATTTCCTACGCGAGATGAAAACATTTTGCGCTTGTGAAATTGTCCCACTCGACGCTGACGCGTCTCGTGAATAAATTTTCACTCACGAAAAAGCAGCGTTTTCATATCTTGTAGGAAAATATACTATTATTTTGTAAAAATAAAAGTAAAATTTTGATATTTAAAGAAAATAAGAATGAAAAAAAAGAAAGTATGCGAAAGTTTATCTTCTAAATCAACCAAAACGAAAACTCATTTTCATTATAAGGTAAAAAATAATTCCCATTTCACAATGTATTCTAATTTTAACGAAATAGAAATAAAACGTTTTATGAGAAACCCGATTTTCCTTGAGCATTAAAATCTCATGAATATCGCAGAAAGATTTGTATCTTATATGTACAATATTTAGAGCTCACAACTGTTAAGTGGTGATGTTAAAATTAAACCACTACAAAAACGATAATGTTTTTTTAAGTATTGTGTGTTGTATTGCAGTATGTTGAGTGGCCTCTACCACTACCTCTACCGTGCTACCACTACGCTGGACATCGACCTCGGCGGACCTGGGTTCGCATCCCAACCTAGGTCAAAGTGTTTTTAAGCAAAACATTAACAATCATCAACACACTGATTTGCCTATTAACCCGATAGTCCACTACCATATTGGTTGATAAATTGGAAAAAACTATGGGATGATCACCACCCATATAAAACTAAACTCGACTATAAAATTAAGTGAATTGATGAAATAATACAGATGGGGGACACTTGTTTGGCAGCTATACGTGTGAAACATATGCGGAAACAAAATATTGTTTTAAAAACACACAATATGATTATGTAAATATCGATCATAGAAATAGTACCGGTACGACACAAGACTTCCAGAGAAACCGTGTTCCTAGTCGGAAGTAGCTTAAGCGAAATTCAATCAGGAAGCTTCTCAGAAAAGCTTTCAATTTAACGTAAAAGCTTCTCTTTTAATAACAATTTTTTCAAATAACAAAAATTAATATGCAACTATCGGATATTTCCAGTCCTGCTTATTAGTCGAAACAGGCTGAATGTTGCAATTATTCAGAAAATTTTTGAGGAATGCTTTCTATTTAACTTAAAACTTCTTTTCAATAATTACAATTTCTGTCAAAAATTGATATTTAATCGGCAAATATCTGATATTTTCTAAATAAGTGTTCCTGTTAGTCGGCAGTAACTGGAACTGAATGCGACCCAAAAATTTCTCTAAAATAGTAAATATCTTCTTTTGCGAATTTAAAGCAATTGTGACGAACAACCTTCAAACTTGCAGATTCATGGCATTATATTATCCTTCTGTGTTCGTTGTACAATAAATACACTTTAAACACTTTAATAATATTTTAATTTTGTTAATAAATTAAAATATAATATGGTTTAGTCTCCAAGTTGTTTAAATTTGATTTAGAATAATTTAAATTAGAATCTTGTTCGGGAATTTATAAAATAAAATGTGATTCTTGTGAAAAATTTTACCCCGGGAAAACCGGAAGATGCTTCAAAGATAGATTCAAAGAACATCTTCCAATGAAGAAAAACAAACAAAACTTAAAATCTATTTTTGCAAATTTAGTCGATAACAATCATAATTATACAAGTTTTGAACAAAATCTGATGGCTTTACATTTATGTAATCAAGGTTTTCTAATGGATTCTCTTGAAGAATTTGAAATTTACAAAGGATTCAAAACACAACCAAATTTAATTTTGATTGACAAACTTTCTTTTAGTTCAAATATTTTATACAATTCTGTTTTGGAATAAATCAATTAAAATTTCTGTAAAAAACATATTTCATTCATAAAATTTAAATAGTAAGCTTCTTACTTGTTTATAAAATTAAATTATAATCAAGTTATTTCAATTAAAAAATTTTGCTTTAGTTTACTTTTTATCAAACAATAGTACATTATTTAATTAGGAGCTAAAGTGATACTTTTTGTGTTGAGTCTATAGTTTGACAATTATAGACGATATTCAAAAAGTCACTTTAGCTCCGAATTAAATACACTATTTTTTCGACAAACGTTTAAATTTTTTATAAATATGAAATTAATACATCAAACTTTTTATAAATATGAATTTTCATCGTCATAATTACTTCCAAAAAAGAGAAAAAAACATTTAAAATTGTACAATAAAATTTTTTTATCAAAGCAGCCTTTTCAAAATTTCATAATCCAATTGAAATAGTTGTTATTTTGTTGTCATAGTTATACAGTAATTCAAAATTTCATTATCCAATGAAACTGTTTGTTATGTTTTGTTGTCATAGTCACATACAATAATTCAAAATATCATAATCCAATGAGAATCAACTTATTTTTTGTTGTCATAGTTATACAATATGTTTGAAAAAAAAAACAAACTAACAAATAATAACAAACGCTACTTTACAGCCTCCGTAATATAAAATAAAAATGGCGTTACTTTTGCTGTCGCAGGCTAAAAAGTAAGACTTTAGCTAACTCCCTAGCGGCAGTAAAGTTAAACCTTACAGCCGTTTGCCGAAAAAAATTTTTGTTGAATGAAAAATGATTTATTTTGATATTTATATTTTGAAACGTTTGAAAATGAACATTTATGTTCGAAACGCGTAACATATATTATAAATTAGGTTGTTAATGGAAAATATTAAATTTATTTTAAATAAATTATTCTAAATCAATACACTTTAGTATAGTTTCGATGAAATGTGTAATGGTTGTGTATTTTACTATAAACAATACATATACTCTACCTTGTGCAATAGTTATCTATTATATGTTTATTGAAAACAAATGTTAAAACTTACCTGAAAAGATAAAAAAGATTTAAATTAGAGGAAAATTATTTAATTATGGTTCAAAATACTTGTCAAAACGAGCGAATTATAATATTTAACTACAACAAAGAACATTCAACCCTTTGCATAAATCAAAACAAAAACATATTTTTATAAAGTGTTTTAGTAATCTCACCCTTACTGAAATTTAAATAAAAACTAGAATCTTCTTTTTAAAAATGGGATAGTACAAATCCACTTCCGTTCAGGTGGTGTTATTATTTTTTGAAAATAATTAAATAGATACATAAACGATTGCATTTGAGCCAGTATGTTCAATTTGAGAATTAAAGTGAATCACATTGTAACATCCAATGCTTCTGAATCTAGCAAAAATGGATGCGATGTCTACTTTAATTCTCTTTATTGCACTCAATCAATACCTTGTTAAAACAATAATTCTAGTTCGATATTCGTGTCTAATCAAACATACAATAAAAACAAAATATCAACAAATAAGTCCATGTTATGTTGTGTTTTAATTTTAAATTAGAAAATTCAATTGAATCAATCGAATAAAAAACAACAAGAAAATCAACATTTTGATGTGATCTATGACTACGAGTATCTATTATTTTTATAAATTATATCATGAGAATTTATTTATAGTTAGTTATGTATATAAAATAGCAAAACTAAAGTTGTATTAACAAAACAACATAATAGTTAATATATAATTCAATAGACGACTGTTATTTATTAGAAATATTTTAATATTATTATTTATTTTTTTTATTATGATGTTGGCTGCATTGGTATGCGGAACAGATTCTGTTGATGATTTTGATAAAATGTAATTGATGTTTTATTTTGTGTTTGAACGTTTGTTTTTTTTAACGTTTCATGAGATAATAAGTTAATATAATTTATTTTATACCTTTTCTTTTTAATGTTATAATTACTTTATATAATAAAAAAAAAGTCATGGTGAATTAGTTATGTTTGTAAATTTACAGTTCGAAGTTAACATGTTTAATATAATTTGTAGCTTAAAAATGTGATTGAAGTAAGTTATAAATTCATTCAATTAAATTGGAAGAAGTAAAAAAATTGTATAATCAGAACTAAACGAATTACTGATAATTTCGATGTACTTTAAGATAAAAACAAATTATAATCAAACAAAAAAAAATCAATACAAACGACTCCAATAGGAATGTCACGTCCAACCTTCTATAAATGACATTATAACAGTGGATGCTTCTGCTGTCGTTTTCGTTTAAACTTTAAAACATTTCTTAAAACGGTAGGAATAGAATATTAAATCAAAAAATATGAAATATGAATGAAGGTGAAAACGTCATGGATAAAATAACTGATATTATAGAATTAATTAAAATCACTGAATTTTTTCACAATTGATCGATACATAAAAAACACAATAGATGAAAAACGTGATCTACGCAGGTGAGAAAGTCGAAATTTGAGCTTGACCATTTTTGATTGTCTTGAAACTTGGCATATAAGTAGTATGGACAAAATAAAAAATACAACTTATTTTAAAATTTTTTTAAAGTGCATAGTTTGAGCATAGGGGGCACCCCAACATGCATGAAAAATACAAATTCTGCCAATCCGATGTAGCTTTGAAATTAAATTGCAAAGATGAATTGGAATTTAATTCATTTTTTTTTTCTGAAAATAGTTCTATCCTTATTCTAAAATATATTAAATTTACAAAGAGGCTAAAATTCTTGTTCTTGAGATATTTAATTTTAAAGATTTTTAGTACGGCTGAAATTCGAATTTTTCTTCATTTTTTCAAACAACTTCCATTAACATAAAATTTTAAAATCAATTAAATTTTAACTTTTTTTTTTTAAATATAGTTCTAACCTTCCTTTAAAATATATCAAATTTACAAAGAGGCATTAATTCGTGTTCTTGAGATATTTAATTTTAAAGATTTTTAATCATTCTAAAATTCTAATTGTTCATTATTTTTTCGAACAAATTTTATCATCAAAAAATTTTAACCAGTGAAGTTCGAGAAAATAATGAACAATTAGAATTTTAATCGGACTAAAAATCTTTAAAATTAAATATCTGAAGAACCCGAATTAACGCCTCTTTGTAAATTTGATATATTTTAAAGGAAGGTTAGAACTATATTTAAAAAATAAAAAAAGTTAAAATTTAATTGATTTTAAAATTTTTTGTTAATGGAAGTTGTTTGAAAAAATGACGAAAAATTCGAATTTCAGCCGTACTAAAAATCTTTCAAATTAAATATCTCAAGAACAAGAATTTTAGCCTCTTTGTAAATTTGACATATTTTAGAGTAAGGATAGAACTATTTTCAGAAAAAAATGAATTAAATTCCAATTGATCTTTGACCCTAGCGTCATCTTTAAAAAAGTTTTTTTAATATTTTTATTTAAAAATTAATTATAAAAACAATAAATTAATTTTTTTTCAAACGACTAATTCATCATCTATCAAACAAAAAAAAGTTTGATTAAATCAGTATAGCCGTTCTTGAGCAATTTAATTTCAAAGCTACATCGGATTGGCAGAATTTTCATTTTTCATGCATGTTGGGGTGCCCCCTATGCTCAAACTATGCACTTTAAAAAAATTTTAAAATAAGTTGTATTTTTTATTTTGTCCATACTACTTATATGCCAAGTTTCAAGAAAATCAAAAAGGGTCAAGTTTTCACAACTCTGTCTAGAACACGTTTTTCATCAATAGTTACTTGTGACTAGCTATTATATTTTTCAAAAAAAACCAACGGGGTATAAACATTCATCATCATTCAATTAAAATAACTAATATTCAAAAGATTAAATTCCAAATTATCAATTTTAATGATAACATTAAATTCCACACCTCAATCTATTTTATTCTATTTTCTACAGTGTAAAAATAAAATAATGTAAAGTAATGTCATTCGACATTCATGACTTGATACAAAATAATGTTTGATAATTTGCAGAAAGCAAAAAATTAGTTATGTATATGTATATATATATATATATATATATATATATATATATATATATATATATATATTATTATATATATATATATATATATATATATATATATATATATATATATATATATATATATATATATATATATATATATATATATATATATATGTATATATATATATATATATATATATATATATATATATATATTATATATATATATATATATATATATATATATATATATATATATATATATATATATATATATATATATAAATATATATATATACATATATATATATATAATTATAAATAATACATATATAACAATTAGAAAAATACAATAGAACAATTATTTTACTACAGCGCCTCTGTAATTTTTTTAATATTATTAGTTAATAAATAATCAGATTTTTCTTTTATAATAAAACTTGACTTATCCAATTATCCCAACTCTATTATTTTCATGTTTTATCAAGATCAATTAATTTAATTCAAAAGCAAAATTGTGATAATTTTTATTTTATTTTATTCAATATTGAATAAATAAAGAAAACTTTTATAATAATAATAAACTATTTTATAAAAACAACTATATTCGTTTAATTTTTTTTCATACAATATGTGTAAATATAATAACAGAATACCGATTTTTTGTCATTTTTTTAAATATTTTGTATAACGAAAAAAGAAACTGAATCAATTTAATAAGTATTTCATGTGAAATTCACGTGACCTTAATAAGTTTGATTAAAAGTTAATTTCGTTCTTTTTGAAGTGTGTTATTTGTTTTGATATTAATAATTATAACTTTATCTTGAAATTTTGTTGTTTTTGAGTTGATTCATTTTTAAGTTTCTCCAATTTGTTATTTTATTTGAACTTTCGGGTTTTGTGAATTGAGTGATTTAGGGCCGGTTGTACAATTGCAGTTCAGCCGAGGTTTAAGCTGACATTATGCTAAACCTGATATTCTGTTAAGTTACACGTTGAACAATTGCGGTTTAGTCGCGAGTATGAGCTTAAGCCAGGGTTCAAGTTGAGTGCCCAATTTTGTTGGTTCAAGTGCGGTTCAAGAAACTAACCTAACTTGTAACCTAACCTAAGCTCCTATCGGGTTCTACTAAGCTTTAGCTTAACTGCTATTGTACAACCGGCCCTTAATAATACACTTAAAGTATTTAATTGTGAAGCTTTAAGTATTTAAATGTCATTCAATTGTCTCGAATGTCTCGAGACCTGGGATGTCGCTTTTAGGCAGTAACAGGCTACCTGAATTAAGATTCAGTGTGGACGTGTATCACTTCACGCGTCGTTAGTCGTTAAGTCAACAAAAACAAGATGTAATTAAATATTCACGAATGAATTTTAGCTCAAAGATAAGGTAAAATTTCATAACAGTAAATAATTTCAATTTCATAACAGCATACTTCGAAAGTAATTGTCATAAATTTTCAGCATTGGAATCGTTAGTGGACAGTAACAAACACTTTTTAATGCAACTTGCTCGCATAATTGATAAATGTTCAACTTATAATAGTAGATTCTTGTATGAGTTGAGAATGATGGCAATTCTTAACGAGGATGAAGTTTCCCGAAACGAGCGCAGCGAGTGGAGGGAATCATCCGAGTGAACAATGGCCATCATCCTATACGAATACAAGATGCTATTTTACGACTGCAAAATATTTCGATTAATTTCCAGTTTGCCTGCTAAAGTTTGTATCACCATATTGAAATACATGCATCAAAGTAGCATAAAAAACAAAACAAGTTTTATTATTTTATATATGTATTGTTCTAGTTTTAACCTGTTTATATTACTATACCAACAAATGAAGCTTTTAATTTGTTAGGGGAAAATTTAATCAACTATAGAACTGTTGAAGAATTTAATTATACTCACTAGTTGAAGAATGAATACAATTACAATGGAAGATATACGCACTACGCAGGGAAAGCATATATTCTTTAGTAGTCGTGGATAAAACCCTTTATTTGGTCCATTAAGAGTTTAAAATTCCTCGAAAGTCATCGATCACTAACAATAACAGTATTTATTTGCTAATATTACAATAGGTATGCCGTATATTTTCATACTGGAACGAACTGTTTTATTCCGACGATTTGCAGGTAGCAGAGTAATTTCATTCCAATGTATAAAAATTAAACCATAACTTTTATGGTTTTAAATTGTCGTTTTTAGAAATATATGAAACTGTGATATCATTTGAAAGAATTTTTTTTTGTAATAAAGGAAAATTTTATTTGCGTAAAATCAAAAAGGTTTTTAGAGTAATTAGCTTATTTAAAACAATTTAAAACACATCTGGAAAATCGGTTTTACATATTACTTAAATTAAAAATATAAGAAAACTAAAAACTTAAATTTACTGCAGTTATTCTAATGAATGAAATTAAGTCACTATAGTTGGGAAATCGAATCAAGACGTCGATGATGTGATTTTCAGTTTTGACACCGGCGGGATGGCTCGAAATTTAAGAAATATAGAGACAAGGCAAGTTTAAAGTTAAATTGTGCTCAAACGGGTTAATAGATTTTAATGATTTTGTTTTTGTTTGAAAAGTACTATGTAAAGTTTTTTGCGTTTAAAAGGTATTAATTTAGGTTTTGTAAAAAAAATTGCAATGAAAAATTGTTCAGCTCAAAGTGATATTCTTACCCCCACTTTTTTGGCATTTCTCGACGTTTTAGGACCTACTGATTCTAAAAAAGCAAAAAAAAAAATGTATGTCTGTCTGTAGGCCGGCCGGCCGTCCGTCATTACCTACGCTGCAGGGAAAATGGCTGAAGGGATTTAAAAATTTTTTTTTTCTAAAAATAGGTATTCACAAGGGGCAGGTCCGAAAGGACGCTGTGCTCGATAACTGTACCGGAAGTGTGTCAAAAAAATCATTATGTGTGTCAAATATAGCAAATTTTCTTATTTTTGGCTTAAAAACGTTCATTTTAAGTGATTACGAGTAGGAACATTAAATTTGGAGAAATCTTGATGGTCGGGATTGATATGTGAAATCAAAAACTAGATTATTGCATTATAAGTTTGTCAAAAAAATGTTGTCAAGTGTGTCAAAAGAAAGATTTTTATTTATTTTTTTACCTAATGTTTTGGAAAAAAAATAAAATTAATTGTTTGTTTGAAATGAAGTTTTATTATTATTATTGAGAATTATGGCATTATAAGTTTGTCAAAAAAATAATGTCAAGTGTGTCAAAAAATGATTTCATTTATTTTGTAGCCAATTTTTTGGAAAAAAAATGTAGCTGTTTTTATGACGTAAATGTATTTGAAAATGAAATTGAACATGGAAATTTTTGAATTTGTTATAGTTTTCGAAATATTTTTGGAATTTTGAAAAAGTTTGTATTTTTGATTTTGTAATAATTCTTGCAATATTTTTAGAATTTCGGAAAAAGTTTTAATTTTTGATTTTGTAAGAATTTTTGGAATATATTTAGAATTTCGAAAAACTTTTAATTTTTGATTTTATTATAATTTTTAGAATTTTGAAAAAAATTTCAATTTTTGATTTTGTAATAATTTTTCCAATATGTTTAGAATTTTGGAAAAAGTTTGAATTTTTAAGAATTTTTGGATTATTATTGGAATTTAGAAAAAGTTTAAATATTTGATTTCATTCTAATTTTTGGAATTTTGAAAAAGTTTGATTTTATTTAATTTAACAATATTTTTGGAATTTTGATTATAATTTTCCGACAACGTATTGATGTTTCATGTTAGTTTTGTAATAAATTTTTAAACAGATATAAAAAATACTTGTACTTTAACAAAGAGTTATGTTTGATATACATCGCTGCCCAAAACTAAAAACCATGTCCTCGTCTCGTGAAAGTTTTTTACCGAAAACTATATCAAAATCCTTTACCCAGACCGAAGTCTTGATATCTCAGAGCTGTGAGATTTCAGCCCCTCCATATTTTTCAGTTTTAAATTTCCAAAAATTTAATTTTCAAAGATGACGAATCCAAAAAGTGCCTTATGTTTTATTTTGGTTTTCTTAAGATTTAGTATTTTACCCATAACATGTTCAAATTACAGCTTTTGTTTTGTAGACTAGAAAACACATTTGAATATTTTTGTACTACTCTATTATGAACTACAACTTTAGATGGGGCGTATCGAGTTGTAAAGAATACAATTATAAACACCAGAACGTAAAAATCAACTTTACGTTCGTTACCAATTGTTTGGTACTTTACAAACGTAAAGTTAAATAACAAACAAATACAATAACAAATTTTTATTAAAACAACAAAAAATTAATCACCAAAACTAGTTATTTCATGTTTTTATTCATTCCTCTTAGGGATTGCATTTTCGAATTTCGGAATTCGGGAATTCCGAAATTCGTTCTTATAAATATAGTTTCGAATTCCGAAATATTCATAGCGAATTTCGAATCATGAATTTTTATTTTTTCGTGCTCGTTATGTAGAGTGAAGAATTTGAATCTAGTTTTATCATCAGAAAAGTTCGTTTGATTGTAATGAAATTCCGATTTTCGAGAAAATCGAATGATCAAATGTTTGCGAAACAAGTTTGGAAAATAATTGAAATTTATTTACACAATGGAAGAAAAACGTGTTCTAGAACAAGTTATGAAAACTTGTACTAAGATTGATTGTACTAAGACTTGGTATATAAGTAGTATGGACAAAATAAAAAACAAAACTTATTTTACAATTTTTTTAAACTGCGTAGTTTGAGCATAGGGACAACCCCAAAATGCATTAAAAATGAAAATTTAGCAAATCCGAGGTAGCTTTGAAATTAAATTGCTCAAGAACGGCTATATCGATTTCATCAATTTTATCGATTTTCATTTTTTGGTTTGATAGGTGATTTGTTAATCACAAATTAAATATCTCAAGAACAAAAATTAACTCCTCTTTGTTAACTTGAAATATTTTAGAGTATAACTAGCCCTATTTAAAAAAAAATTAAGTTCCAGTTGATCTTTGACCCTAGCGCCATCTTTAAAAAAGTTTTTTTAATATTTTAATCTTAAAATTAATCACAAAAACAATTAATTACGATTAACTAATCACCTATCGAACAAACAAAAGTTTGATGAAATAGGTATAATATAGCCGTTCTTGAACAATTTAATTTTAAAATTACCTCGGATATGCAAAATTTACATTTTTATTCGCCTATATATTAAAGTGTTACTTTATTACTGTGATTTGCGGCTTTAAAGTATCACTTTTCAACTATTTATTTTGTCGTCATAGCTACGTCCAAAAAAGTAAAAAGCATTTGTATTTGTTTAAATTCTATGAAAAATAAATTTTTTTATCAAAGCAACCCGCAAATTCAAAATTTCATTATCCATTTAAAATAGTTGTTATCATTTGTTGTCATAGAATTTGGAAAAAATAATAAATATTTTTTCAAAGGTTACTTGTTCCACATATTTTTATTTTAAAATTTATGAAAATAAAAATGAAGATAAATAATTTTAATTTAGAATAAACAACTTTTCTTAAAATATTTTGCTTGCGGCGAATAAAAAATAGTATATGATGCACGGACGTAAGCTATTTTGGACTTAATGTGGGTGCAAATCTCGGCTAGCGCCTCGATTTGCAAACTCCACATCCGTCCAAAATCTTTAGCTTTACGTCCTAGCATCATAATGTACTATTTTCATGCATTTAATTTAAACTATGCACTTTAAAAAAATTGTAAAATAAGTTTTATGTTTTATTTTGTCCATAGTAGTTATATTCCAAGTTTCAGAAAAATCAAAAATGGTCAAGTTCAAATTTATACTTTTTCTCCTGTGTATATACGTTTTTCATCAATAGTGGAATAGGTAAGATTCATTCAAATAAATAAATAAAAAATAAATAAATCTTTCACCAGACCATTGAAAAATATAATACCCAAAGTTATTGAAAGCTTTGCACAAAAATTGATATTCTATACAAGTATGGAAAATTCGTCAGAATCTGATGATCTGAAAGAAGTTATTTTGGAAGACCAAATGAATCACAATGCGCAGTCCCAGTCATTAAAGCAAACAGGGTGCGAGGAAAAATTTTGTACAATTTTATTTTAAATAATGGATGTTTTATTCAATAAAATTTCAAACACATAAACATTTTTCGTATTGGTATTAATCAGAAAAAAATTTAAAAATATTTCGAAATTCGACCGAATTCTGAAAAAGCTTAAATGCGAATTTCGAATTCCGTTTTTTCTATTTTCGTCAAAATTTGCAATCCCTAATTCCTCTCTTTTTTACCAAAAATTTTATCATTTCGCTCTATTTAAATAAAATATATTCTATACATACACGCACAAACATAAATTTCATTAAAAAAAATTAAAATGACATTCACGACGAAAAATACCATTCTCTTGATTATCAGAAGTAGATATTATATTTCATGCAAATTTCTGTTACAAAAATTGTTATCGGAAGTGTATTAAAATTTTTTTTGGTTAAACACGCCCAATTTGAGAAAGAAAAAATTTGAACAAAAAACACACAATGAGAAAACAATTGAAATTTGCATTTGAGATTATAAAAACCCTTCGTTCATTAGAAAAATAAATTAATTTGATGAGAATTTATGATAGGAAAATTTTAATCGGGACTGTTAATAAAAAAATTATGAAAATTGGAATAGAACGAGAACAATAAATGTTTTCATATAAATTTCAGACATGTCAAATGAATTTATTTTTATGAATTTTTAATGTATGAAAACTTAAAAGAAAAGCTCGGAAAATGGGGTTTTCCGATAAAGTAGTACAAAAAATCATGTATGTAGTGCGAGCGTAAAGTTTTTTTTCGCATTCGTGCAATTATTGGTCTCGGCAAAACCTCGACCAACATCTTTTGCTCTCATGCGGAAAAGCATAACTTTACGCTCTTACTACATAAATAGCTATTGCTAACAAAAAAAAAGTTCCAGGTCTGGGTCTTCCTCATTTTACTAATTTAATAAATGAAAGTTGAGCTATATTCACTGTAGTATTACGCCTTCACTAAAGTACACCCAATTCTGTTTTTACACGGTCTTTTTTTAGACGGTTTTGATATAACACGGTGTAGAAAAAAAATTTAAATTCGTTTTTACACGGTTTTATTTGAAATAGCACGGTTTAAATTTTGAAGAAAATTCGTATTTTTTTTTCTATATACAAAGTTAGGCATGTTTAGTGTTAATTATAATAAATTATAAATTAACGTCTCTTAATATCTGAAGATACCATGTCCAACTAGGGATTAGGATTAAGTTTGAATAAATTAAATTTCTTTAAGAAGTTTATGAACGTTATCTTTAAAATTTTGAGGATTAAAGCTATCAGGGAAAACCCTTGCTGGTGCAAGACATTCCATAGATGAGAGACTCTGCTGAAAAAATTACGCTGAAAAGCAACACTTCTGATCCTTTTTATATGAAGTGTAAAAGGATGGGCTACAAAATTTACTCTGGTGTTACGCGATAGGTTGCTAGTTCAGGTAAAATTGATTTTATCTCAGTCGAAGTTTGTTCATCCACAATGTATTAATAGAAAATTCTCAGATCAGCAACATTTCTCCTGTGTTGCAAGGAATTTAACTCATTAATAAGAGTTGAGTTGCTAAATAGTTTAACAGTTCTGCGCTGAACAAACTCAATTTACTTCATACTACTAAAATCATATACACCCCATATGTGAGAACAATACTCCATGCAGGGAGTATAAATGATTTATATATTAAAAGAAGCTGTTCGCTATTGAAAAACTTACGAAATCGTTCCAAAGACCTAAATTTTTGAACAGCGTTCTTAGCTAGGTTAAAAATATGAGAATTTCATTTCATATTGTTTTCAACTTCTATTCCTAGAAGTATGTATGTACAGTTGATCAATTTTCTTTGAAGATTTTTTATCGCTAATCTTAAAGTTTGGAGGAAGAAAATTATTTTATCTTATTATACTCTTATTGATACTCTGGTGTAACGTGTCAAGTTTGCAGGCTTAGGTAAAATCGATTTGATTTAGATAGAAGCCCGTTTATCCTTAAAGTAAAATACCGTCAAATCAGCGACATACCAGGAATCAAGCTCATTAGTAAGATTTGAATTGCTGATCAATTTAACAGCCCTCTGTTGTATAGATTAAATCAAGACCTGTATGGTACACTCCATATGTGACAACAATAATCCATGTAGGGCGATCGTCTTTCGGCGAAAACCGCATTGTCTTTAAGTATTTTAGACCAGTTAACAAAGAACCTCATATTTTTAAAATTAATGTTTTTTTCAAATATTTTAGCTACAATCGATTAGTTTGATATGGGTTTGTAATTTGTTGTATCCGTTTTCGTACCTTTTTTTGGAACTGACTGTGCCTACACTAGCCATTTCCCAAAAAAACTAATATTTCAAATTATATATATGTCGTTGGAACAGCATGTTTGATTGAGCTTGTGAAACGTACGTTATCGCTTAAACATCTGAAAAGCATATGATCGAATCTGGCATGCCAACTTCATGTAGACGTAAAGCATATTCAAAAATGCCTTACCGATCAAAACATTTCGGTATCCATCGATAGTTTTTCTTCTGAATCTAAATTAATTATTACTGGTATTCTCCAAGGCTCAGTTTTATTCCCCACTCTATTTTTAATTTATATCAACGGCCTGTTGAAAATTATCAGTAACACGACAAATAGTTTTGCAGATGATACACAGTACACTGCTCAGGTCATTTGTTCCCTTATCTTCAAAGGTAAAATGAATGAAAAAATAAATCTCGCCCGGAGAAAGGTTGTTATCAATGTAAACGAGAACCTTGAAGGAGAAAAGGACCGAGGACCGAGAAAAAGTCGCCGATTGGGGTAAAAAAATTTATTCAATTCTAATTCCACCAAAATGCAGCTATTGATTGTTTTCAGATCATAGACCGAGTTCCCCAATGATACTTCCATTAGTATCTATGACGAACAAATAGCATCCTAAATAGATGTGAAAAATATTTGACTCCGTATAATTTACTCCACATTTATAAGTTCTACATTCGTCCATGTATGGAATGAAAGTTTTTTTTCAGGGTAAAGAAGTTTTCTGAGAGAAAATGAAAAAGGCTTTCAAATTGCTAAATTCCAGTGAATTACAATAATTACTTTGATCTTAATCACTCACAAAATCTCTCAAAATTTTATTTTTTACGCCAAAAAGTGTAAAAGTTTTGTTTATTTAACATTATGCCTGCCGCATATTGCCGCTATCTCATAAGAAAGGGAATTCAGGAAAACTCGTTATGAAAATATTCAATTGTCATTTTTATTGCAACTTATTTATTTTAATATGGAAAAAAATTTCAAAATCTCGTTTTAATTCTATTTATTTATTCAAATGTTTATGAGTACTCTATATGTTTTGTTTTTCCGTCTAGTGCGTACACGAATAAATCAGAAGGTTTTCCTAACGCGTCAGTCACATACAGTTGTCAATCTGAGAAGCACGGGTTCTCCAAATCTAGTCCACATACTTGCAGTAACTGTCCTTGTGCTTTGTTGATCGTCATTGCAAATTCGAGTTGCACTGGAAACTAAACGTTTGAATTCAAATGCCATATCTGTTGGGATAATAGCCCGTCATTGGAACAGCATGCTTGATTGAGCTTGTGAAACGTACGTTATTGCATTAGACATCTGAAAAGCATTTGATCGAATCTGGCATGCCAACTTCATGTAGACGTAAAGCATATTCAAAATTGTCTCACCGATCAAAACATTTCGGTATCCATCGATAGTTTTTCTTCTGAGTCTAAATTAATTATTACTGGTGTTCTCCAAGGCACAGTTTTATTCCTCACTCTATTTTTAATTTATATCAATGACCTGTTGAAAATTATCAGTACCACGACAAATAGTTTTGCAGATGACATACAGTACATTGCACAGGTCATTCGTTCCCCTATCTTCAAAGGTAAAATGAATGAAAAAATAAATCTTGCCCGGAGAAACGTTGTTATCAATGTAAACGAGGACCTTGAAGGAGAAAAGGACCGAGGACCGAGAATAAAGTCGCCGATTGGGGTAAAAAAATTTATTCAATTCTAATTCCACCAAAAAAACAGCTATTGATTGTTTTCAGATCATAGACCGAGTTCCCCAATGATACTTCCATTAGTATCTATGACGAACAAATAGCATCCTAAATAGATGGTAAAAAAATTTCATTCCGTATAATTTACTCCACATTTATAAGTTCTACATTCGTCCATGTATGGAATATTGTTGTCAAGTCTTGTGTGGTGCATCTATTTCGATCTATGCTCTAGGCTAAATTTAACATCAAATCTTGATTTCCTACAAAATTGTCGTACTGTTGCTGATCTCTGATTCAATTTTTGTTTTTTTATCAAATGAACTGTGCATACATGCACAAAAAATTTAATTTGGCTTTTATATAGACGCTTAATAGTTTTTTTGTACAAATCATTTTATTTTACCTATTTTCTACAGAAATAAAGGGTATGGAACCAATCCCCTTTTTTTCTATGTGCTGCATGTCTTTTTATGCACGGTTTTTTTTTACACGTCTTTTCTTGGAACGTATCTACCGTGTAAAAACAGAATTGGGTGTAGTGCTCTTGCTTAAATGCTTGAAAATTCTTATAAATTTTGGCAATTTTTTAAAAATTTCTGAAATATTTAATTCTTATTTTAATTTATAATAAATGATAATTAGTTATATGAATTTTTTCTTGTAATTTAAGGTATAATTCACTATATGTATATCAAATTTCGGTAAAAGCCAGATCTGAAATATTTTTTGTTAGCAAATATTCAAATTTATTTTTCTCGCCAACAAAACAAATCGCCTGTCTGTAAATTAAGTATGTTTTGGTAAAAGAATAAATCTCTAGAAAACCAAAATATATGAAGTGCGTAATCTTTTCACACGGTTGAAGTATACTTCATTGGCTACTGTGGCTGGTCTTACTAAAAAGATTAGATATAAAAGATTTCAATAAATATGTCATATTGACATTTAGAGTAATATTTATTGATAATATAATTTACAACATGTGTAAAAAAAGCATATCTACATAATGTATTACGAAGTCTTACAAATAAAATTTAACGATGAATAAAAAATACAAATTTTAAAAATATCGAAACTAAAATCAACACATCTAACTCATAATAGTAGATTCTTGTATGAGTGTAAAATGATGGCAATTCTTCACGAGGATGAAGTTTCCCGGAACGAGCGTAGCGAGTGGAGGGAATCATCCGAGTGAACAATTGCCATCATCCTATGCGAATTCAAGATGCTTTTTTATCCACGACTGCAAAATATTTCGATTAATTTCCAGTTTGCCTGCTAAAGTTTGTATCACCATATTGAAATACATGCATCAAAGATAGCATAGAAAAACAAAACAATTCACATAACGGAAAATCTTAAATTGTTTATTTTATATTTTATATATGTATTGTTACCGTTTTAACCTGTTTATATTACTACGTATACCAACAAATGAAGTTTTTAATTTGTTAGGGGAATATTTAATAAACTATAGAACTGTTGTAGAATTTATTTTTACATACAAGTGAAAGAATGAATACAATTACAATGGAAGACATACGCATGGAAAGCATATATTCTTTAGTAGAGACTAAATAAAACAATATAATAACATTAACAAATGAGCAACTATTAAAATTTCATTCAAAAAAAAAATAATAACACATTATCGAATTGTAGCGTATACTTGCCGAAAATAATATTCGTTTGTCTTTATTATTTCATTGTTGTTTGAATTTCTTTTTTGTTTCATTTTTATTATTGTTTGATGCAATTGTGTGAATGTATGTGTTTAAGATTTAAAATCGGAGTGTATGATAAAGATGAATATATGTGGTTTCATTATAATTTATTTTACTGATCGTCATTTCCGTTTGAAAACGTTACTTCCGTCCGAAAAAAGTTTTGATTTACTTGTCGTATCGCGCCTAACGAAGTTTTACTTAAAAAAAAAGAAAAATAGGTATCTTTGGGTTTTTCCCTTTTTGAAAAACTAAAACTGAAAACTTTCGTGTAAAATATGTAAACAAATTATCAGTCGTTTTATAAAGCCTTATTCAATACCTTTTAAACAAAAAAAGTTCAATAGAATCCATAGTTAAACTGGTTTTTAGTAAATGGCACTAAGTACAAAAAATTTCAACCTAATATATTCAAATGCCTTTTGCTCAAAAACAAAAAATTACGCTTGCCTGTAATTTTAGAATGATTTGGTGAAACGGTGAAACGTACGTGAATCGTTTGGTGAAACGTTCGTGATCACATTAGACATCTAAAAAGCATTTGATTGAATCTGGCATGCCAACTTGATCAACAAGCTCGTTGCGTACGGTTTTCACCCTGCAGTGGTGAAGTTGATTTAAAATTTTCTGTCTAACCGAAACATCTCGGTATCTATAGATGGCTTTTCTTCTGAGTCTAAATTAATAACCGCTGGTGTACCCCAAGGCTCAGTTTTATCTCCCACTTTATTTTTAATTTATATCAACGAACTGTTGCAAATCACCAGTAACCCAATAAATGGTTTTGCAGATGAAGTCGTCAAGTCATTCGTCCCCCTATCTTCAAAGGGTAAAATGCATGAACGAATAAATCCCGCCCCGAGAGACGCTGCCATAAATGTAAACGAAGACATAAAAAAAGTCGCCGATTGGGTTGACAAAAATTTGGTCAATTTTAATTCCACCAAAACACAGCTATTGATTGTTTTCAGATCAAATACCGAATTCCCAACGATATTTTAATTAATATGTGTGACGACCAAATAGACGAATGTGAAAGTATTCGTTTATTGGGAGTCACAATATCTAATGACTTACTCTGGAACGATCATATAATGGCCATGCCAAAGAGCGCTTCAAGAAAACTCGGCCTCCTCAATAGATGTAAAAAATATTTTACTTCGCATCAATTACTCCACATTTATATGTCCTATATTTGTCCCTGCATGAAGTATTATTGCCAAGGTTGGGGCGCTGCATCTGTTACTATCCTAGCTCTTTTGGACTCTGTTCAAAAGCGTGCTATACGAATTGTTGGTGATCGAAATTTAACATTCAATCTTGATTCCCTACAACATCGTCGCACTGTTGCTGATCTCGTTGTTTTTTATAAATATCGTCACCAGTATTGCTCGGATGAAATCAGGTCCATAATGCCTCAGACATATGTTTTTCCACGTTTGACTCGTCAATCGGTTTGTGCAGGCAGTCGGACTGTCGAGATTACTCACTGTCATAGTAATAAAATGCAAAGAGATTTTGTGCGTACATTGTACAAATGGAACGCTTTGCCAGAATCAATAGTCTCGAGTGCCTTCAACCCACAAAGATTTACAAAAAGCGTCCACCAATACCTCAAGACGCATGTTGTTGTGGGACCTAGGTCTTAAAAGGTATCTATGTGTTGTTGTGACACATTTGGTAATTCCTACTACACAACACTTTTTATTAAAAGAAAAAAATAATTAAACTTTAAAATATAAAGGAAAAGGCACTTTTCAAAAGCACCATTTTAAAACAACTAAACTAAAAAAAATCGTATAAAATATACATTTTTTAACGGTGTAACATTTTTATAAAGCCTTACTTAGTACCTTCAGACAAAAAAATTCATTAAAATAAGTTAATCCTTTCGAGCACAATTTAACTTTAAACTTTCCTTGTCTATATATTTCTTAACAAATATCAAGCCACCCTGTTTCAAAACTAGTGAATAAATAAAAAAAACACGTATTAATTGTTTTTATTTTAGTACTATCGAAAAGAAAATCAAAAATGGTCGGCTTCAAATTTTTTATTTTATTGGCGTGTTGATTCGATTTTCCATCTGTAACTAAATTTATTCACTCAACTAATGAAAGATTTTTTTTTTTTGGAAATTCCATTGTAGGAGTGGATCAATAGTAGATTTTTATACAAGTGGTGAAAACGTCTCTTTTTGCGTGACTGAACGGTTTGTCCACGAGACGCGATAGCGTCGAGTGGAATAAGTTCAGGAACGCAAAAACATTTTTACCACGCGTAGAAAACACTATTTTTTTAGTAAGTTTTTAGTAGATGAATTTGACAATATGAATAATGAAAATAGTTCATATATTTTCTCTAAAAACTTTTACAGATATTACAGATATTTTTTCTACCGACTGGAAGTCATCGTTTAAAGTATAAATTTGTAGATAAAGTTTCAATTAAAAACAAATAAAAATAAATTTTTTAATAAAATTTATTTATTTATTTAATAAATTTTTTTTATTTTTTTTTTTTGGCGGAAAGAACTCAGAGAATATATTTTATATCTGACAGTTAATTATCGGAGGAAAAAATTATACGATATATCTGATACAAATTTTATTTTATCGTATAAATGACATTTTCGTAGCTTGAAGTAGAAAAAGTTCTTTTTTGCCCATTTCTAAAAAGGCATCAGTTTTAATTATTTTTATTCAAAACTGGTGTTAAATTAAGTCAAATAATTTTTTAATAATAAAAATTTGTTTATTTATTGATTTAATTCAATTAAATAAGATTTTATTTCTTTTATTTCTTTCAAAACCCATTTAAGAACTGTTTATTCGGATCAATATAATTCATATGATTAACAAGATAAGGTTTAATAAGATAAATATATAAATAACATATAAAAATAGAAAATTTGTCATGCAATATTTATATTGCTAAAGCTAAGATTACCAACAGCTAAAAAAACTATTCCAAAATGCTAATTCATTCTTGGTTGTTTATTTAGGAATCGAGTTAAGTCCTTTTTCACCATTACTAAATAAATACTTCTATTGCACCATGGTAGCAGCCTGCCCAACCCTATTATTTGTCTTTGTTGCTCTTCTAAGATTGTTTGTTTTTCTTCAGTTGTGAAGTTTTTGTTAGCGTTGTGATTGTTTATAAAAGACTAAATAAACAATCAACAATAGTACATTATTTAATTAGGAGCTAAAGTGATAGTTTTTGTGTTGAGTCTATAGTTTGAGTCTATAGTATAGACAATTATAGACGATACACAAAAAGTCACTTTAGCTCCGAATTAAATACACTATTTCTTCGGCAAACGTTTAAATTTTTTATAAATATGAAATTAATACATCAAACTTTTTATAAATATGAATTTTCATCGTCATAATTACTTCCAAAAAAGAGAAAAAAACATTTAAATTTGTATGAATAAAATTTTTTTATCAACGCAGCCTTTTCAAAATTTCATTATCCAATTGAAATAGTTGTTATTTTGTTGTCATAGTTATACAATAATTCAAAATTTCATTATCCAATGAAACTGTTTGTTATGTTTTGTTGTCATAGTAACATACAATAATTCAAAATATCATAATCCAATGAGAATCAACTTATTTTTTGTTGTCATAGTTATACAATATGTTTGAAAAAATAACAAACTAACAAATAATAACAAATGCTACTTTACAGCCTCCGTAATATAAAATCAAAATGGCGTTACTTTTGCTGTCGCAGGCTAAAAAGTAAGACTTTTGCTAACTCCCTAGCGGCAGTAAAGTTAAACTTTACAGCCGTTTGCCGAAAAAATATATTTTATCATACAACTGCGACAATTTTTTGTTTTAACTATTTGCGCAAGAGACCGTGTGAGAACCGATAAAGTTTATTTTCAAAAACACAAGTGTCTATGTCGTACTTTTAATTATATGTGTACATATACGGCATTTGAATTATGGAAACATTTTTGTCTCATGATTCATCATTAAAACTATTGTTTAACTTACGTAATTTTTTTTAAAGATATTAATTTTTAATGGTAGAAGGAAGTGGAAATCCTTCAATTACAAAAATTTATTTCTATAAGAAATAAATTTAAATGCGTTTGTGATATACGCGACGTTTGGAATGAACCATGAGTTTATGAACTGTTAGCAGTTGAAAATATTCGTTAAGCAAGTAATCAAAAATGTACAATTTACCTGAAATATTTAGCTATGCAGAGCGCACATCACAGTCATGAAAGAAGATTTCCACTACTTTCCAAAACACAAGTTTTTTGTTACTAGTTTAACGAATTTCTAGATTTCAATCGGCCTTTATGGTATATGATAAAGTGTGAAAAGAAATTAATATTCAAAGTTCAAACGTAGAATAAGCTATTTTACGGTATAGCATTTATATACATTTTAATGAATCATTTTAAAAATGCATCAATAAATTGACTAACATCATCATATTTTTATGTGAAATATGCATTCATTTATTTATTTGATTCAATCTAATAAACAAATAGATTTTAGTGTATTTTTTTTCTTTATTTGACAAATTTTTTTTCAATACGGGTTATGAATTTTTATTATTTAATTAAAACTAAACTACATTTGTTGATTATAAAATTTATGAAATAAATACAAAATATAATGGGTGATATTGTTAGAAAATGAAATACATATTTCTAATGTATTAAAAATAAAAAACAATGATTTCATTTTGTATTATTGGGGTTCCGTTTTAAAAAAAAATGTAATTATAATATTAATGAGCCTGCTGACATTATCCATGTCTCTTCTCGTTAACTTTAAATCGAGAACTGAAATTTGAGATGCGCACAAAACTCGCATTGTATGATAGAATTTGTTTTGTTTGAAAGAGCGCTAGCCCAGGATTTTTAGATTTCAGGATTTTATTATTTATATTTGTTTGATATAATTCGTATATGAGACGTAAGCTCCTCTTCTTTGGTTTGATTATCTAGAAATTTAAACTACTATCAAAATTAAATTTTAATATTTAAAATTTTATTTTAATAAAGTCGCAATTTACATAAGATAACACAACTGTCAAGTCAATTTACGATACCATTCCATAAAGTATAAAAATATTCTATATGCAAGCGAAATTTTTGTATGCTTATTTAAAAAAACATCATAGTTTGGATCTATTTCTAACAAATAAATCTGAAAATATGGTCAATAAATATTGTTAGAATTCTGTGATTTATGAGATAGCTATTTTAAATTTGCTAAATTAAAACTAACAATTAATTATTATAATTTACAAACAAACAAGAATCTCGAAAGTAACATACGAAATTATCTTCATATCTGCAAATTTATCTGCAAAATATAATATATACATATTTTAAATTTAATTATTCAAATAATGATGCACCAAAAACTTCTCATATACATATATTTATTTTATATTGACCTTTAAATTTTGAATTTTTTATATTAATTCTATTTCTGAAATAAAGAAAGACAATATGTAATAACATAAATTCATATACAGTTTTGTGTGTTAGTTTTTCAAAGAAAAAATAATCGTGCATTAAACATCAAATTTTATGAGATAAAATTCAAAAGTTTGAGATTGCCCGTTGCCGTGGTTTATTTTCCCACAGAAATTAGCACATAAAAAAGACAAATACAGTAATACCATACAGAATTGTGTAAGTATTTTCTCTGTCACACAATTTCAGTGCGTACAGGAATTACAATGTGGTATTACAGCATTAGGAATTACAACTTGTTTAAATGCAACGAAGCAGCAAACGTATTAGACCATTGTTTCTCTTATATAATTCTCTATGATAATACCTCGGGCATTGTTTTAGATACATTCATGGAAATTGAGCGTAATAGAAAACAGCGCTTTAGAAGAAATATATGAAAATTTAGGGATTACGTTAGTTTGATATTTAATAAATTTTTTTCATTTTTTAGTGTTTTTAATTCATGTTTCAGTAACAAATTGTAGGTAAATTTAACTCAGACCAACATACATCAAAATTAAGCTATTAAAATAATTCCATAATTATACCCGGGTGGGAACTGCCAATGTTAAACAATGGACCAACCTCGGGCCAGTATTGGCGAGCCAAGCCTTGACTAGTTAACTCCGGTTTTAGTCTGGGCCAGTTGTAAATGCCTAAACTGAACCAAGATTCAATTTATTACAATACACGTTATTCGCCAGCTGGTTATGCATTGTTATAGTGATTGTAAGTTTCATGAAATTTATATTTTTGAAATATTTCATGATATATTTAATTAATATTTCATGAAATATTTCAAAAAAGCTTTGTATATGGGTGTTTTGTTATGCCAGATTTTGTCTGATTTGCCAGACTAGACCCAAGTCTGATTTGCCAGACTTGGCCCAAGTCTGGTTTGCCAGTCTTGGCCCCAGGACATCATTCCCAGCTTGGGCCAAGCTTGGGCCGTTTGAAAATGTTAAGTCTGGCCCAAACCCGAAAAGCTGTGGCGCGAGCTTGGCCCATTAGCTAATTCTTACCCGGGTAGTAATGAGCAATATTAAAATAAAACAACACCAAGTTAACAAGCACAGCTTGGTATGGTGTTTGCTACTTGTAGTCTTCATAAGAAAAGCTTGCGTTATGCAAATTGCTAATTTTTATTTAAAAATGTCTTTGATCATCCACAACAAGGGCGACTATGAACCCACAACATGGGCAACTCGCACTGTTGCCACAAAATTGTGGTGAAAATTATCGGCCAAGCGCGGTATAACGAAACAGCATTGTATGAGGTATTACTGTACAGAAAACGAAAAAGAAATAGTTTACGACAAACGAAAAATACAGATAAAGAGATTGGAAATTATCATAAACAATAGGTTTATTAATATTGTTTTATTTTAATAACTGCAATTAAAGTTAACTATAATTATCAAATTAAAGATTATAATGTTAGGTGTAAATGAAGCCGGATGAGTAGTTTCGTTCGATGCAAACCAAACATCAACTTAGACGATTAACTCTATTAAAACATAAAATCCAATAAAAAAGACCTTAAATATGTTATGCCTATCCTGAGTCTCACTAGTGTGGTGCATGACCGTGGCAGTATGTAAGTTTATTTTGTACTTCCCAGAGAATGAGACCCCATTACCACAGCAATAATAGGCTCTCAATGCTACTGCAAGAAAATATTATAGTAGACTTAACAGAAAAGGGGACAAAGAATTATTACACCATCCTTTTGAATGGTCTAGAGTTCGTTCCAAAACATACGTTACAAAATAGGAAGAATACAAAACATTCAAATATAAAGAATCCGTAAGTTATATTACACTTTAAATTTTTTCTAAATACACCTTCAGATTACATTTCTACTTGAACTGACCGTCTCAAAGATACTTAAAGATAAAAAATGTTATTCCTCATTCCCAGGTATTATAACACATTCTATCTTCATTACTACATAAACTAAACCATGAAAATCTAATTTGTATGTTAAAATCATGACTTTTTTGTTGTTAAATAAATTTAAAACGTCATTATAATCAATTTCATGATTATGTTGTTAAAAGTTCAACGACTTTAAAATTAAAGTTTGATTTTGAAATCTGATAAACAACAGAAATTACACCAGGTGCGTGTCTACGATATTTTCGAACTTTGTTATATCGAAAAAAATAACACTATAGTATGTCTTGGATAAGTCTTTATTTGTTTAATAAAATGTGTTATGTAGAAAGAATAACAATATGATATGTGTCACATTAATACATGGAAGCCTTTTTAGATCAAGGTGCAACAACAACATGGCGTTAGTGAACGCAATAGTTATTTGTTTCACTATAAGACAAAAAATGACCACTTTCGGGACAAGTACGAATGTGGCGTTGCAACGCGAAAGCGGAGTGCATAAACAACATCCATGAACCATGGCTGTAACAGTTTTTCTTTTAGCATTCTCAGTATATATATAACAGCATCACGAATAACATTTTCTAAAAATACTTTTAAGACACCACGGGTTTCTTCATAAATTAAACCACTAATTCTTTTAACACCACCCCGACGAGCTAAACGACGAATAGCTTGGATATTATCACGTAAAACTTCACGATGACGTTTTGCACCACCTTTTCCAAAACACGCACCAAGGTCGTCCATGCTTGTTAAAAGTCTATCTATATACAACTGGGAGCGACAGGTACCCAGATGTTGGTACCTAGCCTAGTTTTAACCCATTAGATCCATCTTTCGATGGTACAACTAAAGTCGGATTGGACTGGGGATGCTAAGGGAGCATCAGCTTGCGACCTAGACGACTAAGGCATTGTCCTCGATCACGCTAGACATGATAATTTAAGTTTACTCATATGTCAATAGGAGAAACTGGAGTACGCAGGGTTGTCACACCCGTAGATCAATTATGACTTAGTGAATTTTATTACAAACTTAATTATTTTATTTTAAACTTAAATAAATCAAATGATAAACACTTATTTTTAAGAAATTATTTTAATATCTATCAACTATATTAAACCAAAATTATATCAATCGAATTTTTTCTTTAATTAAAAATCTAAAATCATTTGAAAGACAACAACAATAGCGCTTATTGATCTGCCCGCATCTGTTACTTTAATAATTTACGTTTAAAGTTTTTGTTTAATTATAACAAAAAGTAAATATGCAATTAAAATTTTCCTTTACGTAAAGTAAATAGATGACAGGTGAATTGAGTTTTATTTTATAAAAATAAAACTTTTATCACAAGGTTTGTTGTCGTTATTGTTATAAATACGCTATCCAGATTATATTTTTATTCCACAAAATATGTAGTTTGATCTCTAGAACATATTTTGATCTCATTAATTCGTAAACGAGGACGGAACAAAAATTTGTTATATCAAACAACAATGTCATAATTTATGAAGTGAATTATGTCTATCATATGTTCTATCAATTGCAAAGTAAACAATTTTTGTATTCTATGATAACAGAAAAAATATAATGTTTTGAAAACAAATTATTTAAATAGACTATTTTATTCAAATTAAAAAATAATGTGTTGTTGATTTAGTTGAGGATATTGTCGTTATCCAAAAGATCTCGGCTGAGGTAAAGTACTCATATAGATATCGATTTTCAACGGCAAGTCGTTGATACTTGATAGGCAAGCAAACTAAAGAAATGGAGCTGGTGAATTTTCTCTCGAATTGATGAAACTGGTTGTGGAAAAACGGTATCCTTGCTAATCACAACTTTTATTTTTTCTGATTAGAAATTCCAGCGAGGGAAAATATTGCCGAGGCAAGCCTCGTGATTAACATCCAGAAAGAATATTTGGATCATATCGACTTAGTAACTTACCATTGGAAACAGTAAACGTTTAAGCCATTCAGGTTTCAACGACCGAATAGCATTATACCTATAGACATTCAACAAACTACCTATCTTTATCATGGTTTTAATTTATCATCCAAAGAAGTCTTTAACAATGTGGAATTCCTAGGAAATGAAATTAAGTATGAAATTTAAATAAATTAAATTTAATTTTCATACTTATGAAGGACAAACGCACTTATTTTAATCTCATAGACTTAGTAAATATCTTTTAATCTCTTTAAGTTAATTTACAAAAAAGAAGAAATGAACTGGTATATAGACTACTCAAAAACCTCTACAAAAATATTACAAAACCAAAAATTGAAGCTTTTTCCAATATTCTTAAAATATTGCGAAAAATAATAACTAAATCAAAAAAACTTTTTTCAAAATTCTAAAAATATCCCAGAAATCCATATAGGAACAGGCTGTCAACAAGTGTCCCTTTCACCTGTGTTTATGGTCGAGTTTTACTTGAAGACTTTTTTTATCGATTAGTTTTATATGGGTGATCAGCCCATAGTTTTTCCAATTTATCAACTATTTTAGTTGACAATCGGTTAATTGAAAAACCGGTGTATTGATGGTGGTTAATGTATTGCTTAAAAACACTTTGAATCAGATGGGAATTCGAACCCGGTTCCTCCGAGTTCGAAGTCCAGCGATGTACCATTAGTCCACTCAACACAAAAATTATTACAAAATCCAAAATTTGAAACTTTTCCCAAAATTCTAAAAATATTTTTAAAAAATTCAAAATTCAAAAAACTTTTTCCAAAATTCTAAAAATATTGCAAAAATTATAACAAAATCAAAAATACAAACTTTTTTCAAAATGCCAAAAATAATTACAAAATCAAAAATTTAAACATTTTCAAAACTCTAAAAATATTCCGAAAATTCTTACAAAATAAAAAATTGCAACTTTTTTGAAAAATTCAAAAAATATTCCAAAAATTATTACTAAATCAAACATTGAAACTTTTTCTAATATTCTTAATATATTACAAAAATTATAGCAAAATCAAAAATACGAACTTTTTTCAAAATTCCAAAAATATTCCAAAATCATAAAAAAATCAAAAATTTAAACTTTTTCAAAACTCTAAAAATATTCGAAAATTCTTACAAAATCAAAAATACAAACTGTGTTCAAAATTTCAAAAATTATAACAAAATCAAAAAATTCTATGTCCAATTTCATGTGCGATTACATTGATGTGATAATAGTTATTTACATATCGAGGGCAGAAAGTAGAAGATTACGCCTGCGGTTCATATTGAAGATCGACACGAAGCGAGGTCCTTTATTAAACCAAGGGCATAATCTTCCTTTCCGTTTGAGTGTATTTACAACGTTTTACGCACAACTGCACAACTTAATTGTAGAATAAATCAATTTTTGAATTTTTTGAACTCGCTAGACATTTTGAAAATTATACTAAATATGCCATGATTTTCTCCATAAACTTTATACAATGATTTATTTGTTTGTTCTTTACTTCGGTCTGAAAGACTTAAGTATTACATTCATGAGCTAAGAAAAATTCTTATCCCCACTTTTTTGGCATTTCTCGACGTTTTAAGACCTACTGATTCTAAAAAAGCAAAAAAAAATGTATGTCTGCCGGCCGTCCGTCCATCCGTCCGTCACAAACGAATAAATCTAGAAAACGGCTAAAGGATTTGAAAAATTTTGAAATTTAAAAAATAGGTACACTCAATCGTAAGAGCCGAAAGGACGATGTGTTTGATAACTGTACCGGAAGAGTGTCAAAAAATCGTCAAGTGTGTCAAAACAAGGAAATATGCATATTTTTGGCTTAAAAACGTTCATTTTAATTAAGTGATAATGAGTAGGAACAAAGAATGTGGAGAAATCTGGATGGTCGGGATTGGTATGTGAGATCAAAAACTAGATTATTGCATTATAAGCTTGTCAAAAAAATGTTGTCAAGTGTGTCAAAAGAAAGATTTTTATTTATTTTTTTACCCAATTAATTGGAAAAATAAAATTAATTATTTGTACGACATGAAATTTTATTATTATTTTTGAGAATTATCAGTTAGTTAAAAAAATAATGTCAAGTGTGTCAAAAGAATGATTTTCATTTATTTTTTTAGAAAAAAATAAGATTAGTTATTTGTATGAAATGAAATTTGTATGAAATGAACATGAAATTACTATTATTGAGAATTTTATTGCACTATAAGTTTGTCAATAATTAATTAATTAATTTACAAAAAAGAAGAAATGAACTGGTATATAGACTACTCAAAAACCTCTTCAAAAATATTACAAAACCAAAAATTGAAGCTTTTTCCAATATTCTTAAAATATTGCGAAAAATAATAACTAAATCAAAAAAACTTTTTTCAAAATTCTAAAAATATCCCAGAAATCCATATAGGAACAGGCTGTCAACAAGTGTCCCTTTCACCTGTGTTTATGGTCGAGTTTTACTTGAAGACTTTTTTTATCGATTAGTTTTATATGGGTGATCAGCCCATAGTTTTTCCAATTTATCAACTATTTTAGTTGACAATCGGTTAATTGAAAAACCGGTGTATTGATGGTGGTTAATGTATTGCTTAAAAACACTTTGAATCAGATGGGAATTCGAACCCGGTTCCTCCGAGTTCGAAGTCCAGCGATGTACCATTAGTCCACTCAACACAAAAATTATTACAAAATCCAAAATTTGAAACTTTTCCCAAAATTCTAAAAATATTTTTAAAAAATTCAAAATTCAAAAAACTTTTTCCAAAATTCTAAAAATATTGCAAAAATTATAACAAAATCAAAAATACAAACTTTTTTCAAAATGCCAAAAATAATTACAAAATCAAAAATTTAAACATTTTCAAAACTCTAAAAATATTCCGAAAATTCTTACAAAATAAAAAATTGCAACTTTTTTGAAAAATTCAAAAAATATTCCAAAAATTATTACTAAATCAAACATTGAAACTTTTTCTAATATTCTTAATATATTACAAAAATTATAGCAAAATCAAAAATACGAACTTTTTTCAAAATTCCAAAAATATTCCAAAATCATAAAAAAATCAAAAATTTAAACTTTTTCAAAACTCTAAAAATATTCGAAAATTCTTACAAAATCAAAAATACAAACTGTGTTCAAAATTTCAAAAATTATAACAAAATCAAAAAATTCTATGTCCAATTTCATGTGCGATTACATTGATGTGATAATAGTTATTTACATATCGAGGGCAGAAAGTAGAAGATTACGCCTGCGGTTCATATTGAAGATCGACACGAAGCGAGGTCCTTTATTAAACCTATGCCCTTGATCTTCCTTTCCGTTTGAGTGTATTTACAACGTTTTACGCACAACTGCACAACTTAATTGTAGAATAAATCAATTTTTGAATTTTTTGAACTCGCTAGACATTTTGAAAATTATACTAAATATGCCATGATTTTCTCCATAAACTTTATACAATGATTTATTTGTTTATAAAAAAAATATTGTCAAGTGTGTCAAAAAAATGATTTCATTTATATTTTTTTATAATTTTTAAAAAAAAAATTTAGCTGTTTGTTTACCTAAATATAATTGAACAAGGAAATTTTTGAATTTGTTATAGTTTTTGAAGTATTTTTGGAATTTTGAAAAAGTTTCAATTTTTGATTTTGTAAGAATTTTTGGAATATTTTTAGAATTTTGAAAAATTTTAAATTTTTGATTTTATTATAATTTTGGAAAAAGTTTCAATTTTTGATATTGTTATAATTTTTGCAAATATTTTAGAGTTTTGGATAAAGTTTGTATTTTTGAATTTTTAAGAATTTTTGGAATATTATTAGAATTTAGAAAGTTTGAATATTTGATTTTATTCTAATTTTTGGAATATTTTTAGAATTTTGAAAGAAAAATAGAATTTTCGCATTTTATATATACTTTTAAAATTTTGAAAAAAGTTTCAATTTTTGATTCTGTCAAAATTTTTGGAATATCTTTAGAATTTTGAAAAATTTAAAATTTTTGATTTTATTATAATTTTTATAATTTTGGAAAAAGTTACAATTTTTGATTTTGTTAAAATTTTTGCAATATTTTTAGAATTTTTGAAAAAAGTTTTAATCTTTGATTTTGTAATAATTTTTGAAATATTTTTAGAATTTTGTTTGAAAAAAGTTTGAATTACTTCGGTCTGAAAGACCTAAGTATTACATTCATGAGCTCAAAGTGAAATTCTTACCCCCACTTTTTTTGACATTTCTCGACGTTTTAGGACCTCCTGATTCTAAAAAAGCAAAAAAAAAAAAAATGTATGTCTGTCTGTCGGCCGGCCGTCCGGCCGTCCGGCCGTCCGGCCGGCCGGCTGGCCGGCCGTCATTACCTACGCTGCAGGGAAAACCACTGGAGGGATTTCAAAAATTTTTTTTTCTAAAAATAGGTATACTCAAGGGACAGGTCCGAAAGGACGCTGTGTTCGATAACTGTACCGGAAGTGTGTCAAAAAAATCATTATGTGTGTCAAAACAAGCAAATTTGCATATTTTTGGCTTAAAAAACGTTCATTTTAAGTGATTACGAGTAGGAACATTGAATTTGGAGAAATCTTGATGGTCGGGATTGGTATGTGAGATCAAAAAGTAGATTATTGCATTATAAGTTTGTCAAAAAAAAGTTGTCAAGTGTGTCAAAAGAAAGATTTTTATTTATTTTTTTACCTAATTTTTTGGAAAAAAAATATAAAATTAATTGTTTGTTTGAAATGAAGTTTTATTATTATTATTGAGAATTATGGCATTATAAGTTAGTCAAAAAAGTGTTGTCAAGTGTGTCAAAAGAAAGATTTTTATTTTTTTTTTACCCAATTTTTTGGAAATAAAATTGTTTGTTTAAAATGAAATTTTATTATTATTATTGAGAATTATGGCATTATAAGTTTGTCAACAAAATGTTGTCAAGTGTGTCAAAAGATTTTTATTTAGTTTTTTACCCAATTTTTTGGAAAAAAAATAAATTGTTTGTTTGAAATGAAATTTTATTATTATTATTGAGAATTATGGTATTATAAGTTTGTCAAAAAATGTTGTCAAGTGTGTCAAAAGAAAGGTTTTTATTTATTTTTTACCCAATTTTTTTAGAAAAAAATAAAATTAATAGTTCGTATGACATGATATTTTATTATTATTATAGAGAATTATGGCATTATAAGTTTGTCAAAAAATAATGTCAAGTGTGTCAAAAAATGATTTCATTTAATTTTTTAGCCAATATTTTGGGAAAAAAATGTAGCTGTTTTTATGACGTAAATGTAATTTAAAATGAAATTGGACATGGAAATTTTTGAATTTGTTGTAGTTTTTGAAATATTTTTGGAATTTTGAAAAAGTTTGATTTTATTTAATTTAACAATATTTTTGGAATTTTGATTACAATTATCCGGCAACGTATTGATGTTTCGTGTTAGTTTTGTAATAAATTTTTAAACAGAGTCTATCTCTGAATACTTGTACTTTAACAAAGAGTTATGTTTGATATTCATCGCTGCCCAAAACTAAAAACCATGTCCTCATAAAAGTTTTGTTGCCGAAAACTATATCAAAATCCTTAACCCAGACCGAAGTCTTGATATCTCAGAGCTTGAGATTTCAGCCCCTCCATATTTTTTGATTTTATTTAATTTTTACAATATTTTTAGAATTTTGAAAGAAATATGAATTTGTGATTTTGAAATATGTTCTCGAAACGCTAAATGGAGAGGTTTTTGAGTAGTTTGCTGATTGTATAATCTTTTCACTAAATTATGTTAATTTATGATCGGTTATAATTTTCCGACATATCTAAACAGAGATAAAAAATACATGTACTTTAACAAAAAGTTATGTTTGATACACATCGCTGCCCAAAACTAAAATCCATGTCCTCATAAAAGTTTTTTGCCGAAAACTATATCAAAATCCTTAGCCCAGACCGAAGTCTTGATATCTCAGAGCTTGAGATTTCAGCCCCTCCATATTTTTATAATTAAAAAATTGAAGAAACAAATTACATATAGTAGAATTTTTTTGCCAGCGAACACAAAATTTGTTTGTTATGCGCATATTGTTTGCACATGCGTATGCACATGCGCATATTGTTTGCACATTCAGTGTCTCGATTAAAATATTAAAAAAATCTATTGGGGTCCCATTGAAATGGACAAAAAAAACGCAAAAAATTTTTAAATTACTATTGAAATTCAACCAATTATAATAGAAACCCAAAAACTAGTAGAAATATTAATGATTTTGTAGGAAATATAACAAAATTTTGATAATTAAAAATAATTACACCTATCTACCGTTTTACACGGTAGATACGTTCCTGATAAAAACGTGTTAATCGAAAATATAAATTTTGTATGGAAAACCGTGTTAAACGAAAAACGTGGGTTTTTGGTCATTTCTTGGGCGACAAACAGATTCGGCAAAACATAAAAGTACCAGTTTAATCACATAAGATATCGACATAACAGTTAAATTGATTTTCAAAAAGAAACATGCAACATAACCAATAAGAAATTCACAGAAAAATAAAAAGAAATTATACATGCACATACTAGCATGTTGACCTAAATCAAACCTAACTTTATTTGATTCAGTTCGGTGCGACTTGGAAGTTAAATCTGGAATTAATAACTGTGCTTTCTTTTTAGCTAAATCTTGCAAACATCTTCATATTGACTCAAAACTTCGTTGTAAGTTCGCAGAAATCAGAGAGCTAGTTCAATATTCGGATTATGTTGTTGAAAGTAGTTGCGTTATTTATTATCTTCTGATATAACGGTTGCAATAAAGAAGTTTTAATTTTGGGTAGAAATACAATTTATCCATTTGTAAGCTGCAAATCTTGAGGATGACATGGAGCATTGTCCAGTAAAAGAAGAACCTTAAATATTATTTTGATTCGTTTCGACAATTCGACAATTCGTTTTTAGCATTCAACTGTGTAAGACGTGTTTTTGTTTTTATTTTAATATTTTATTCTATAAATGTTTGATTATGTTTTTTATGGAAAAACCTTTATCATTCTAATATATTAGTTTATTTTAAAGTGGACTATTTTAACTATTGTAAAGTTTTAAGTAAAAAGAACATTGTTTTATTGTGTTAAATGTACAGTTTAATATTCTCTTGATCTTCATCTATTTTTATGCAAATTAATAAATATTATTCCAATCAAAAGATTATAAATATTATTCCAATCAAGTTCAAGAAACTGTTATTAAATAAAAACAAATATTATAAAATTGGATAATGTCGATTCTAAAAAAATGTATAGATTGTGACATCATTATAATCGATGAATGGTTTTTAACTTGCAGTGGTTTTATGTGTAATAAAGTAATCGATTATAACTGTGCTACTCGTAATACTAAACATTTGCTAAGTAAATTTTCAGTTGAAATTAAGAAAGCAGTCAAAATTGTTCTTGATAGTGTTCATGGTTTAAATTGGTTTTGCCCGGAATGTATGGTTGGAATGAACCAACTTAACTCAATTATTAACTTAACTCACAAAAGCACTGTCAAAACCAATCCGAGCTGCCATAATGCCTACCATTTAGATAATGATGAAGGGATATTGCCACTACAACAGACAAACAACATCTCAATTGAAAATAAAGAATCAGTTAATTATTGTATTGCTGAAGATCGACGTGTGACTCGGTCGATTACCAAAGCATCAACCGTTGATAAACCATTTATTGAACTTACTACACCGAAAGGTAATGTAAATACGAAATATTCTTCTCCAATATTGGTAGCTCCACCAATATCGAGCTCACAGATTGATGCCATTACTAATACACCATCGATTACAAAGTCTCAACTGGTTGTAGAAGCAATAAATTTACCACCTTCAGCACCAGCTCCTATAACAACAGCTAGTAGTAATGAAGGTTACACCGATCACTCTAACCTGTCTGATATTTATCAAATAAAAGCAGCATCACCAAGAAAGTGGCTCTTCGTTAGTAGAGTTTCGCGGTCTGTTTCCAAGGAACAATTTGAACTATTTTTAAAAACTGGAATGAAACTGGATAAGGCAGTGTGCATTGATCTTTCACATAATCAAGATAATATTATGAACTATGATTACTTATCGTTCAGAATAAGTCTTCCGGAAAAACAATTTTACGATGCGTTAAATTCTAAGTTATGGCCTACAGGACTTTTAGTTAAAGAATTCAAATGGAGAACTAGTCGTCAAAATTTTCCCCAATCGGGCCAAAAGAAAAACCTTGGATAACATCTGATCAAAAATATATTTATACTAACAGCAAGAAAAAACCACAACATTCTAACAACTCAAATGCTAATACTCTAAAGCCCAATCAAATATGCACATTATACTATCAAAATGTTAATAGAATGCTTACAAAAGCTTCAAAATTTTACAATTTTGTAGTTCAAACTAACTACCTAATATACGTCATCTGTGAAACATCATTAAACCCAGGTATTCTTAGTAAGGAATATTTCGGCAATGATTACGTTGTATATAGATGTGACCGTTCATTGGCAACAAGTTCAAAGCAATCTGGTGGTGGTGTACTTGTTGCTGTACATTCTATGCTCAATAGCGCATCTGTAAACTTACTTCTTTCCTCAATTGAGCAAACATGTGTTAAAATTATTTTAAACAATAAAAGGAATCTGTTTATTTATGCTGCATATATTCCACCACAATCTGGTTTTGAATCCTATGATGACTGCATCAACACTATTGATCTATTTTTAAAAACAACAAACCCTTTGGATCTAATTTTAGTTCTAGGTGACTTCAATTTGCCAAAAGTTATATGGCACTATGAACCAACGATGAATTGTATGCTGCCTTGCAATGTAACATCTGATTCTGAGAACTTGTTTGTTGATGCAATGTCGAGCTTTGATCTCAGACAAATAAACAGTATACCCAATGAACGCAACAGATATTTAGATCTTATTTTCACTAACGAAACGGAACTTCTTAGTATCACCGAATCGCTTTATCCATTTGTCGTAAATGACATTAACCACAAGTCCTTGGAAATAGTATTTGAATTTAAAAACCTTATTACTCAATCTTTTGCTCAAGATCAAGAATATTATTACAACTTTAATAAAGCCAACCACGAAGGGCTTCATCAATATTTGAAGGAAATTAAGTGGCTTGAACTTCTAAAAAGTCAAGATATTAATGATGATTCTAGTAAATTTCATGAAATTCTGACTGTAGGTTTTGAAAATTTTATACCACTGGAACGAATAAAATCTAATAATTATCCTCCTTGGTTTGATGAACATTTAATAAACCTAAAAAATAGAAAATCTAAAGCATATGTTAAAATGATAAAGAGTCAATCAGTCCGTGATAAGGACATATTTTGCAAAATAAGTAAAGAATTTCAAACACAATTTAAAGTCAGACATACGTTATATCTAGATAATATACAAAGTAATATTAAATCCAATCCAAAACAGTTCTGGAAATATTTTAGATCAAAACGCCAGATTGAAGGCTATCCGACAAATATGACATATAATAGCAACTGTTCATCTGATAGAAAAATAATCGTAAACATGTTTGCTGATTTTTTTCAAACGGTTTACCAACAAAATACCAAAAATGTACACAATATGGATTTGAATTCTAACAAAACACTGAATATAAATATACCAACTATCAAGGAAGATGATATAAAAATGGCACTGCTTGAATTTGGTGAGGGATGTGGGCCTGACAAGATACCATCTGGTTTCTTAAAAAAATTTGCGGATGTTTTAGTTAATCCATTGTGCCACTTGTTTAATCTATCCTTATCAACGGGAGTTTTCCCTGTTACATGGAAAATTTCTAAAGTAACACCGATATTTAAATCTGGTAAAAGAGACGACATTACTTGCTATAGAGGAATATCAACAACATCATCTATTCCAAAATTGTTTGAACTAGTTGTATGCAACAGCTTTCAAGAAACTTTAGCTCGTCATATATCCTTCAACCAACATGGATTTATACCTGGCAGATCAACTTCTACCAACCTTGTTGAATTATCCAGTAATATTATAAATGAACTCGAAAAACGCAACCAGGTTGACTTAGTTTATACCGATTTTACAAAAGCATTTGATTCTATCTCTCATAACATAACCATAAATAGTCTTCGTGCTTTTGGTTTCTCTAACAAATTTATTAAATGGTTTAGCTCATATTTATTAGACCGCATACAATATGTAGCAATCAATAATATACAGTCAAAGAAAATAAATGTTACTTCAGGTGTTCCACAAGGGTCTCACCTTGGACCATGGATTTTTCTAATCTTTATCAATGACATAAATGAAGTGATCAAATATTCATCTATACTCATGTTTGCCGACGATTTAAAAATATTTCGTACAATTGAAGATCAGAGCGACACTTACAAACTGCAAGAAGATATTGATAGACTTAGCAATTGGTGTGACCAACACTCACTAAGATTAAATAATGATAAATGCAAAATAATGTCATTTCACCGTAAAACTAACCCAATAAATTTCACATACAATATTAACAATACGGAATTGAAAAGGGTCAGCGAAATCGTAGATCTAGGAGTAACGTTTACAACTAATATGAACTTTACAATCCATATAGATAAATGCATTGCCAAATCCAATTCACTGTTTGGGTTTGTTAAACGATGGACGGGTGAATTTTCCGACACATCAACACTTCTCTCACTATATTTTGCATATATTAGATCTCAAGTTGAATACGCATCTGTTGTCTGGAGCCCATATTACGCAAACCATAACAAAAGAATAGAAAAAAATCAAAATAAATTTTTAATATTTCTTTTATACAAAGATGGCTGGCATTACGACGGAAATTTACCCTACCATGAAAATGTTGCCAGTTTACCACCATATAAGGTCAAATGTGAAAAGTACAACATTTGCAGCCTTCAAAATAGACGTATATTGTTAGATGCTATGTTTATCAGTAACATTCTATTAAACATAATTGATGCACCGAGAATTTTAGAAAAAATATCCTTCCATGTTCCGGTTAAATCTTTGCGACATCATCATCTTCTGGACCTGGAACATCATTCCACAAACTATGGGGATAACAATCCCATAAATAGACTAATCAAATCTTTCTATATTGCTGAAGAACTGTTTGATTTTAACTTATCTAAGGGTCAGCTGAAAAACCGTTTCAAAAATTTTTTTCTAAATTATTAGTTGTTAAAATTTACCCTTTTAAATTTGCTCTTAAATGTACATGTTTTATTTTATCTGTGTATTTTGTTTTTTCATTGAGTTTCTTTTTATTCTTTATTATTCTCCAATTTTTGTAAATATTGTTAAAGTCCTGTTATTTATCTTTATTGTTATGTCTTATAAAATTATAATAATGTTGAAATCATAAATGTTAATAACTGAATCGATTCCTTTAAAGTATAAATAAATAAATAAATAAATAAATAGATTAAATTCTATTTTACTTCTGGTACGTAAGAGTTATGAGACAAATCAATGAACAATGTGGCTTTAACCCAAGCTTTTGTATTGGCATTCCAATAAATGAAAGATTTGTTTATTCCTTTTTACCTGGACGCTTTGCAACATAAGCCTTATCACTCTTTAGTAGTGAAAACCTGCTCAGCAGCCAAATTCTGTAATTGTGAAGCGGTGAAGTGATAAGTTTTTGAATGAACAGAAACGATGGAATTTTTAACGCTTCACCGCTTCACAGTTACAGAAATTGGCTGCAGGACAGTAAGATGTACCGGAATTAATCTCAGTCAATTTTAGTGGGTACATACTGTTGTGCTGTATCAGCAGATGCTTACTCGCTTTTTAATTTTAAATTTTTGCAAAAAATGCCCGTGTTTAAATATTTCGAACCAACCATGACTTGCAATAAAACTTAAAAGGCATTTTATTTGAGTAGATGGAGTAGATCTATTTAAGTGGATGGCAACTGTTTCACATTCCAAACATTTTAAAGTCTTACTAGTTATGATATTGGTACCAATTGGAATACGTCTTTGATATTGGTCTTCAAGCCATATCATTAATTTATTTTCCATTGTTTTTATTTTTTTTTTTAAATAAAATGTGTTGTGTAGTACGAATTACAATATGTATCAAAACAACAAATAAAAACTTTTAACATCACGGTCACCGCAACAACATGCGTTTAACGATGTTGATGGACGCTAATTTTAATTGTTTGTGTTCTTTAAATTTTTTTGAATTGATAACTAAACAATAAATCCAATCATTTAATAAAATATGACAGACCACAATATTTCATTATAGGATAGAATAAGATCTCACTGCTATTGCCAGTGTTGTATAATATCTCACGTTAACTCATATGTCAACAGATATAATTATTTACTTACAAATTAACTATGACCATTGATACACCTACGCATTTTGTATCTAGCTAATAACGATATATAGCTTAAAATCAACTGATTTACATAGAGAATCTCTTACACACCTTTGCTGATTTACATCAACATGTATTTTCAAAATTTTGCTTTGAACACTCAAATGCGTTTTTTGGTACAAGTTTCTTGTTTTAATTACAACCTGTATGTATATGGTATACCAGAAGGTTTAATTAAAATAAAGTAGATATAAGTGCGTGTAATACCAAAATTTGTCTTTTTTTTGAACTTTTTTTTTTGAAAATTTTGATTTCAAAAACCGTGTAAAGTCGAAAACGTGTTAAATGAGTGCCGTGTAAAGCGGGGGATAGGTGTATAATAAAAATAACGACGCCTATGGAAACAAATATCACAACAAACAAATGGTACGAACTAGAAGTAGAAATTTAACTAATATGATTGTTTTGAAAACAAATTTATCCCAAAATAAATAATACATCTCTGTTTTACTTTTTGTCTCATCTTTTATCTCTTGCTGAGTCGTAGCTGTCAGAAATTCGCTGGCAAAAAAATTCTACTATACACTAGTTTACAAGAAAAATCTACCTGAGTAAAACCCAAATTTTTCTATAGATTTTGACCTGCTGAACACGAGTATCATATGTTTTTTATTCGCCTACATATTAAGGTGTTACTTTATTACTGTGATTTGCGGCTTTAAAGTATCACTTTTCAACTATTTATTTTGTTGTCATAGCTACGTCCAAAAAACGAAAAAGCATTTGTATTTGTTTAAATTCTATGAAAAATAAATTATTTTTATCAAAGCAACCCTCAAATTCAAAATTTCATTATCCAATTAAAATAGTTGTTATCATTTGTTGTCATAGCAACACAATCATTTGGAAAAAATAATAAATATTTTGTCAAAGGTTACTTGTTCCACATATTTTTATTTTAAAATTTATGAAAATAAAAATGAAGATAAATAATTTTAATTTAGAATAAACAACTTTTCTTAAAATATTTTGCTTGCGGCGAATAAAAAATAGTATATGATGCACGGACGTAAGCTATTTTGGACTTAATGTGGGTGCAAATCTCGGCTAGCGCCTCGATTTGCAAACTCCACATCCGTCCAAAATCTTTAGCTTTACGTCCTAGCATCATAATGTAGTATTTTAGGTTAGCTCTTGTTTTTGAGATATTCGCGATAAACCAATTTTTTCGGTGAACAAAAAGGTTATTCCGGTTTTTGGATCGCATATTTTACAAAACAAACAAATTTAATATATTAATGAAACAAGTGCATAGTAAAGAAATTAACTGTAGGCTAAGAAATTAAAAAAATTTACAATCATTGTTTGTTCAAAATTTATGGCGTTGAATATGAAAAAAATTTTAAAAAACGTAAATTGTTGATTTTTTTTCAACTTTTTTCGAGTATAACTTCCAGAATCCTTGATGGATTTTTCAAAAAATTGCTCAAAATGTTTGTTAGAGCCTGTACTATGCACTTCTTTCATTAATACATTGAATTTGTTTGTTTTGTAAAATATGCGATCCAAAAACCGGAATAACCTTTTCGTTCACCGGAAAAATTGGTTTATCGCGAATATCTCAAAAACAAGAACTAACCTAAAAAAATGAATATGATATTCGTATTCAGCAGATCAAAATCCACAAGAAAAGTTGGGGTTTAATCAGGGAGACAAAAAAAGATCAAAATTTGTAAACTAGTGTTATTTAGTCGACTTCCGTTAAACACCTTTTCAATTTGTTCGAGTGTTGTCGTTATGATATAGATTGTGTATATTTTTGCCTAGTGTTGCCGGTACAACATTTCATGTCATACAAATAATTAATTTTATTTATTTCACAAAAATTGGGTAAAAAATAAATGAAAATCATTCGTTTGACACGATGAACAATATTTGTTTGACAAACTTATAATGCAATAATCAAGTTTTTGGTCTCGCATACCAATCCCGACCATCAAGATTCCTCCAAATTCAATGTTCCTACTCGTAATCACCTAAAATGAACGTTTTTTAAGCAAAAAGTATGCAAATTTCCTTGTTTTGACAAACTTGACGAATTTTTGACACACTTCCGGTACAGTTATCGAACACATCGTCTTTTCGGCTCTTACCATTGAATGTACCTAGAAACAAACATTTTTGAAATTCGTCCAGCGGTTTTCTAGATTTTGTCGGTTGTGAAAGCCGGCAGATTTTTTTTTGCTTTTTTAAAATCGTTATGACCTAAAACGTCAAAAAAATGCCCAAAAAACTGGAAGTAAGAATTTCACTTTTGGCTCGAGAATGTAATGGTCTTTCAGACCGAAGTAATATTGGTGATATGTGGTATGGGGTAAGAGAGCAAAGAATTGCACTATACATACTAAATAACAGATTGGAAGTGCAAGCTATATAGTTGTCAATATAGTTCCAAAATTTGGAGTTGGATAATGCGGCAGAAAATTCAGGCAAAAAAAATGAACTGGTTCTTCAGCAACAAACAACCAAGGTATGACTATTATCACTTATCGTCATCATGGGCAAGCATTGCTGAAACTGATTCTCTAGAAAAAGAAATACTCGGATTGACCAATATTCTTTCAATTCATATAGTGAACTTTTCAATTGGTCAAGCATGCCCTATTATTATCCTGGCCGGATCAGGGTAAAATAAGGTAAGTCCTAATAGAGTACAGGTCCTTGTGCTCTATTAGGCCCCTGACTCTGACCTCTTTCAGAAATCTTACATGATTTCTCTAATATAGAGTCTACCCTATTTAGTACAGTATATATATGCCAAAAATAGGTTATTGGTGAAACTAATTCCCACAAAGGGAAAGTTCGTTCAAAGTTCATTTTAGTTCGTTGTTGGTATCTTTTTGACATATTAAAAGTCTAGAAAAATCTGAGTGTGCAAAATGCGTTTTTTGACATCATCTTGATTTTGATTTATAAAATCATAAAAAATCGTGTGTGAAAAAGATTATGATTAAGATATTATTGTTACGATTACAGAAAAATCTAGACGATTGGTGTTTGTGCTTACTAATCAGTGATCGAACTCTGAAGAGATTTGGGAATTGCGTTTATCGAATTGTGAGTGAGGCCAATTCGAAGTAAGGTTAGAAAAACGTAACAATATAAAAGATTATGATCTATCTATAACAAAATAGTGGTTGGAAAGTGCAAGCTTATGCAGTGTTGAAAATCATATTTTTACTAATCAAAATGTGTTTTATATTACAAATGCATCACGTATTTCATCAATCTTGCATCTTACATAAGAGGAAAGCTAAATCTAATAGTCTTCTTCAGTTTCTTCTAATTCACTTTCTTTCAGTGCACTATTTGTGCAATTACGACCAGAACAGAAACGACATATCTCAGTACATTCCACACCATGGCATACACGTTCATCTACCACTACTACCACATGGCTCATTTGTATCCCTTTTGCAAGTGCAGCGGATCATGTTTAGTAATAACTCTGGTGCAGGGCTCATTTCACAGGTTATGGGCTGTCTCGTTTTTTTCCAACCACACTCTTAATAATATATTGGTGTTCATAGTGCTCCAACAAAAATATTGTAAATGTACGCAGAGTAAATGTTGAATAGCAGTATCTTCTGTAGGTGGCAGAATTGAATTTCAATATTGAATTCACTTGATTGAGTGATTTTTGTAAAGTAGAGATTATACCCTGGTAGGCTCAGAGTCTCTGTCTTTGGATTTCCACCGTACAGTGATACTAATGCTTTGTAGCCAATATCTATGAATTCCTTCCTGTTTGCATTTTCTGATCCAAACCAAATTGCCTCCAAATTGCGAAATTCCTCACATTTTCAAAAATCTCACACTTTCAAAAAACAAGGAGCTTGTTGTATCGCATTCAGTTAAAGCATGTGAAAATAGAATAATTTTGCATCCCTTTTCTGGACTGAACGTAGATGACTGCAAACAAATATTTCGTGTATTATGATAAATCAAAAGTACAAGAATATTGGTGTCGTCAGCAACAACTGTTACATGCTTTTCTTCTTTCTTCAGGTCAGTGCTGTTTTTACAATAACTGTGTCAGCATCATCTGTAGCATGAATCACAGTGTGGCCATTCGCTTTTAATTGTTTCCCACGCATTGCTATAAACCGTTGCTACCGTTTATTTTCATTATTAGAAAGAAAGGGTCCTTTGCAAATAAGAAGTGGAAAGTTCTCAGTAAATTTCACTGTTACTGATGATTGTTTTGTTCGTATCTGATGCTCTATATCCTTTGTATAGTGGAGATGGCATAGCCATCAAATACAATTGTCGCAACTTTATAGTGCTTAGCAATATGACTGCTATATAGTTGTAACATATCTGAAAATTTTCCAGTTTTTGACCATGGCAATTTGTGTAGTAGTGCACCCCCATCAAGAACATACAATGTTTCCGCAGGTAACATGTAATTTAAACTAGTTGCTATGTCATCCAAAGTTTTTGTCAATGATGATTTGTCATTTTTTCTCAATAACTGAGTTTCTGGATCGAATAGAGACAGAGGAAGTATAGATAATTCATAACTGTTTTCTTTTGGGGGGTGGAGGGTGTATTTTTCGGGGGGATTTGAATCAAATTTCAACTGAAATACATAAGAATTGTGATTATTGCGGTAAATTTTTAGTACTTTGGGTAATTTCGGGAGGGAGATGTATCCGTATATCCCACCCCTCTGGCCACGCCACTACCACCTGCTTCATCTTTGTAAACATTTTACTTCTAACAACCGTTATTATATTATTTTCCAGCGTGAAATACCGGGTAATTTGTTACCAAACATGACTTTTTAAATTTTTGGTGTTTTTTTAATATGGTGGCCAAAAATCGCATTTTGCACACTCAGATTTTTCTAGACTTTTAGTATATTAAAAAGATACCAACAACGAACTAAAAAATTTAAACCCCGATTTGTGGGAATTAGTTCCACCCAGAAACCTATATCTACTGTACAAATTTGTCGTGATATTAGTCCTATTTCATCTGGTTAAAATTCACTAGAGCATTGTCCATTTTAGAAATATATAGTTTCGAAAAATTTCACCTACAATTTAACTATCGCTTCTCGGGCTAAAGACTATAATATAGTCCCTGGGCCCACGCCGATTTCATGAGATGATTACCACATATTTTACACTTCGTGAGGCGCCTGACCTTGAAGAGTTTGTAATTTGGAAATTTGTTTTAGAACACGAGGGTAAGCTTGAACGACCAAAATGTTTCTGCTATTGTCGAGTCCGACAACTGAAAAAATTTTACAAGATCCCGTGCAATCGGCATTTTTCGGAGCTTGCCGAACGAAAAAGCGGCCGAATCGAGAAAAATGACAGAACAAAAGTTTTTGGACTCGTCAAGTATAGACGCCTCACGAAGTATAAAATATGTGGTAATCATCACATGAAATCGGCGTGGACTCAAGGACTAATAGTAAATAAGTTGTGATTAGATAGATGGAACATCGAATCAAGAAAACTAGGCAAAAAAAAGTTTATTCAAATCGTATAACCCGTTCGAGCACAATTCAACTTTAAACCTCCCTTGTCGCCAAATTTGTTAGCAAATTTTTAACCAACCTGTGTCGGAATAAAAAATACGTGTTTACTTTTTTTACTATATACTACAATTACCGAAGTTTCAAGAAAATCGGAAATGATGGGTTCAAATTTTTTTTTATCGGTGGTTTGAACATTTTTTTTTGTTTTTCATAAATGTATTTTTAAAGAATGGAATACTAAACAATAAATCGTATCACATATAAAATATGATATAGGTCAATACTTCATACTGGGATGGACAAATTAAAAATAAAATAAAAGCCATCTTTGAAGAAAGTATAGAACTACAACAAAAAAAGATCAATATTACTCACAGATATGGTTTCCAAATTCTTAACATTAGCACAATTTATCCGATTTACTTCAGGTAACAGCGCTGACTCCATAACACTATAATTTTCACAGTCTGAATCTAAATCTGATGATGGTAGACTGTTTGATTTCATGTCATCTCTTAAATGATTAGGGTCGCTTATTGAACGTCTTAATATTGATGTTGTCGCTGTTTTTATTTCTAAATATATTTTACTTTTTAATTCTGTAATTTCACGTAAAATGTCACTACTACTATCACTATCATTCGATGACGGTGATGTTGTTATAATTGTTGTGGGTGGATCAATTTTTACGGTTGGGATAATAATATTTCTTTTCTGTTCTTCATCATCAAACGATGAATTTGGAGTACAATTTACATTTGTGAACACACCATCATCGCAGTCATCAATATCCGATGTTGATGGTTCGCATGAAAATGAAAAATCAAAATTGTTGCCCCATTCAACTGTTTTATTATTTAAATTACAAAATGGAAAATCACCATTATTATCATCATCATCTGTTTTGTAGTCAACAAATTTTTGTATATTTTCTTTTGTAAGTGGAATACAAATTAAATCCCGAAACGGAACCACTTTATGTTCTGTTATATCTAAAACATGACGTACATTACGATGATTATGATTACCATCATCATCATTACCAATTCCGTTATTAACCGATCGATACTTTTTACGACGACCAGATGAAAAAATATTTAGAAGACGTGGACTTCGTTTTAATTTTGGTTTAGGTTTATCAATTTTTATTATTTTTTCAGACTGTTCAAAAGTGTTCCTTTCTTTTTGATTATAATTCAAAATCACCGTATCATTTTCTAAAGCTGAATTTGATAATTTTTCTTCAAGTGATGATAACGAAGATTCACTGTCGTATCGATCTTGTTCCATTGATTCAAAATCAGAATCAATAAATGCAGTATCTGCGGGTGGTGTTAATAAATTTAGTTTATATGGTTTCGTTGGTGTTGTTAAACTCAAATCTAATTTTGGTGTGTTATGGTTGTTATTATTATTAGACATTTTACAATTTGGTGTTGAAGTTACTGGTAATGTTGATGACAATTTTCGAGGTTTGATCAAATATGAATTATTATCACTATAATTATTTGCCCGACAGTCTAAAGTGCCACAACTTTCATTACGTGGAAGATTTTTTTTATGAAATTTTGTACTATCACTAATTTTATTAGAAGGGACCTCAATTGGTTTATATTCCAGTGATTGATCAAATGAATGATCACTTGATGACATTAAACGTTTACATTTTGAATTCACTACCGAATTTAAAAAAATATACTTCATTTCATTTAAAGACGATTTAAAACTAAAATTATTATCATGATTTTGTTCGTCGATCGTACTTTTTATTGTCTGTATTGTTGTCGACGGTGACTCTTTATTAATGTTGGATTGTGTATTGTATAATGTATTTTTATTATCAATAAAATTTGATTGGTTAGACGACATTTTATGTGCTAATATTGATTCACTTTATCCAGGTTCTTATTCACAATTCACTTTAAAATTCATTATTTTTGTTATCACAATATTAACACAAACTGTTCTTATTTGTACACAATTCTAAAGAGAACTAAAAACGTAAAAATAAATAATTATTTTTTCGGCGGAATAATTATTCAATATTCTTTTTCCTTTTTAATAGTCATATTTATATTTTTTATAATTATAATTAATTAATATTCAAGTGATAGGCTAGTTAGTGATGGTTTTTTATTAGGTTTTTATTATTATAAAAAAAAAAAAAACAAAAAATAACGACAATTTTTCAATGTTTGTATTTTATTTTTGAAAACAATCGGAAACTACGTTCATTAAACTTGAAAGAGAGTTAAAGGATAATTTCATTATGTTTATAATTCTTACAATGTTTAAATCAATATTAATTAAAAAGATGACAAATTTATAAATAGAATAAACATGTAGATTGTATGTATTGCAGAAAATGTGACTTCGTTTAAATTGAGCCAAATAAATATAAAAATATTTCTACAATGAAATACAGTTGAGCATTGGATATGGAATAAATTTATGGGTCATCAAACGATATTGAAGTTCGAAAAACTAAGATTTTGAGAAATTAAAGTGTAACTTATAATTTTTAAAAAGTAAATATTAATTTTGTTGAAGTGAAGGTTAAAAACGATAATGAACAATGCTTCCTATATTTCAGAAAAAGATTGCACCTGCAATAGAAGACAGACTCAGGCGAATGCATTGCCACATTTTTAAAACGTCACTGTGGATTTTACGTTTAATAAATGCTACCCAAACATGGGTTTGTGTAATGCACCGATGACACATATTAAACACAAACGAAAACTTTAGAATCAAATTTTGAAATGAAGAAAAAATTAAAACTACGGTCAAAAGTCCGAACAATAGATTTGTAGGAAAGGTTTCTGACGATTTACTGTAATCCAAGTAAATTAACATGATTTTATCACTATTCTTTTTCTTAATCCAAATAAATGATATCTTTAAGAAATTAAATAAAAATCACACTATTTGTAATTCATATTTGTGCAAATATTTAATGGATAAGAGATAATAAAAAAAATAATTAGGGAAGAGTAAAATAATAAAAGATAAAAATGTCATTATTAAAAATAACCCCATCTATAATCACTTGAATACATCTTCACTCTTAATTTAACAATAAAAAAAATCAATCACTAACATCGCGAAATTCAGTTATCGAAAGTAAAAATCATGATGTAGTAATTTACACTACCGAGAAATTCGAAATGAATCACATCTTATGAATGAATTAAGGAGAAAAATGAATGAAAACAAAAGTTTCAGTCGATTATTGAAAAAAAAATAAATGAGCAAAACACTTGTTAATCGTATAATGTTTTTTACTTAACTGAAAATCGGTAAAAATTGAAACAAATTTACAAGAAAAATTATTCACTATTTTTTGTGTGCCTTAAATGCGGAAGAAATGCGTGTGCGAATGGAAGAGGACCTACATTATTTACATTTTTAAATTTATATTTAAGTTTAAGATACAGTGTACGAATAATGTGAGGCGTTTATGTTGGACTTTGGTTAGCTATAAGCACAAGGCAAAAATACCAAGTTTCTCAGTTTAGATAAAGTGTAAGGGTAATTCTTTTAAAAAATAACTTCAATAGGTTGGATGTTGTTCAATCAGAGGGTTCTGCTGCCGTTTAGCCCCTTTAATTTTTTGTCAACAATTTTTTTTTTAAGCTTCCAAAACTGTCGAGTTTGAAACATATAGCTTTCCGCGAACAAGTTATTAAACTTATGCACTCGTTGCATTTGCTTACTATAAAAGATATATTTTAATAAAACAATCATCGAATGAAAAAACCCAACATGGCAACTTGTTTAATAATACTTAAACAAAAAACGTTAATTTATAAAAAGTCTTATAAAATGACAGGTGATTTCGTTTGTGGTGTTTCTTAATAATAATAAACAAAGCAACAAGAATCATCCCTCCTTATTTATACATATATGCAGTTACATATATATGTTTATCTTTAAGTAAAAGAAATTACAACAATAAACATTATAAATAAAATTAAGTTAATTTTTTTGTCATTTGTTTTGTTTTAACAAGTTCAACAGATGGAATTGGTTACAGTTGAGAGATAAATTATGACGACCTTCAAGAATTTTTAATAATAGTATTATATGTTATATTGAATTTTTTTTATTTATCCAAAAACTAATAACAATAAACTGGATTTTGGTTTTATTTTTTTTTTAAATGGGGGATCAGGTTACTGACTATGCAGTTGTTTTTTGATGGATCGTGTATGATCATGGTTAAATGATATCGTGAATGTTCCAATTTATTGAGTTTTTGTTGTATTTTACCGAAATGCAAAACGTTTAAATAATGTTGTTACGTTTTTCCAACCTTACTTCGAATTGGCCTTACTCTCAATTCGATAAACGCAATTCCCAAATCTTCTTCTGAGTTCGATCACTGATTAGTAAGCAAAAACACCAGGTTCTATTAAGTCTTCAACTCCTTGATTGTTCCACAACAACAAGAAGCAATCCAGTAAACAATATTCTTAACTGGAACATTCTTTCAACAGCTTCAGAAACTCCAACGGTTTATTGTAGAAATTTCCAGTAACACAACGTTCAAAATAATACACAAATTATTTCTACTCAATAACACTTATAACTTTATTCACAATAACTAATTTAAAAATCACTTTGATAATTTTAAATTTTCTATCGCAGGTTTAAAATAAAACTAATCCCTAATCTACAAGAGGCAATCGTTTATATTCCATTCTGCTTAATTTCTAGAAAAGTCGAGGTCACTTTTTAGAAACCTTGAGAAAATAGTAGAATATTCGATTATATTACGTTACGTTAATTTATCATCCATTAATAAATCATCCATTTTATGCTGACCTTATTTCTAAGAATATGTACAACAACAACACTATTCATTTCATTCATTTGTTGTTGCGTTTTGTTGTGATTTAATTTTACTGGAAGAAACTGTAATAGTCTAGATTTTTCTGTAATCGTAACAATATATATATATATATATGAATTTTTTATTTACCTCTACAATAAACATGCATTTCTTTATGTATTATGGAATACTTTATGAAGGGATGTGCGAGCTAATCTGCTGTTTCTAGCTTGATATCGAAAAGATTGTTGGAATATGATTGGAAAAATATTGCGAGTGTTAGTAAATTTGTTTTACTCTGTGTAGGAGCGTTGTCTGCGTAACTAACTAGCTTCGAATACTCGTCATGGTCACTCTTTAATATTGTTTAATTACAATAGAAATCTACTGATAATTAGCTAATTTGTTTCGGTGCCGGCCTTTAAATTTCAACAAACATAAAACATTTTTTTAGTTAATTGCTTTGTTACGTCACTCAATGTCATTTGATGATACATGTTTCTACATAAATAATAAGAATTTTGTTATTAAAGCTTAGTCATAGTATTATATATCGAAGTAATACAGTTATTCAACTTATGTAATTATAGAGAAGTTGTTTGGTTAGATGAAATATATTGAGAGATATGGGGAAATTTTTAATTTGTGTACGATGAAAGGAATTATAAAGAAAGAAACAAAGGAACCTGACTATATATACTCGTTCAGATGTTTGATCGGGGAATTATATTTTTTAAATCAAAATCGAAAAGATCATTTATTGTTACTAAGATACTGTAATAAATATACATTAATGTAAATTTTAAATGAAAATAAAAAAAAGCAATGAACTAACTGACTGATAAGTGATATGATGTGTATTTTTGTGTTCTTAAAGTGAATTTAAGATAATAAAATATATAGTTTTCTACAAAATCCGTTAAAATTATTTTTAATTAAAATAATGTAGTTGTTCTATTTTCATTACAATATGGTTTAAATTCTATATATATTCTATTCTATATATTCTAAAGAACCGTTTATTTTGAAGTGTGGAGTATTACTTGAAGAGATTTTCAATATAAAATATATGGATAAGTCAGGAAAAAAACTGATCGTGTTGGTCAATTGCATTGTGAATTCGAGTCCTTTTTAATGGATCTAATACTGGATATATATTCCAATGGAATTGCAGGGTAACAAATTTCGTTTGATATTAGCTACCTCACATAAACTAAACAATGTCTGATGGTTTTGAGTGTGTGTTGTTTAAAAATATATATAAAGAGCTAAGCATCCAGTCGTTCATCTGCTTACGTTTCATAAGGTTGACTTTTAGTGGGATTACTGAAGATGCTAACCATCTAAATGGATTTCAAGTGAATCAACATCATATTATACTTAATTTAAGCTTTGTTTTGATTTATTTTATATAATTTCTAATAGTGTAAATTTTCTTTAGATACATAGTTTTTTTGTGAATATTATTTCCTTCGTAAATAAGAGATATTCAAATATAGAATCCGTTTGACATAGGTTCTGGTTTTATTATTATGTTATTTATTTATTTAGTGAAATTTTTGCAGGTTTTGCGTGTTTTTGGAAAATTCATTTCATTTGATTATTTTGAATTTTTTTGCTGATTAAAGATTCTTTTTTATTAATATATATCAAGTGTTTTGGTGAGACGTAGGGCTGAGGTTGAGGCGGTGCTTCTCCAACTTGAACGGGAGAGTAACTGCCGAAGCCTCCGCTAGTCAATTCATAGTGGAACAACCCTCAAAACCAACACCACTGGCATAAAAATTCATAGTTTTTCTTTGGTAAATTTTTTCTTTAAATTAAAGGCCTAAGAAGCCATCCATGGAACATCACCCCTTAACATTGATATAGACGGTCCTAGGTCGCCTATGTCCAATATGGATATGCGATCGACAGATCAATTGGTTCTCCGCATTACTTCGGAGAGGGTTTTGGTGGAGAAGAGTGGCTACTATTGGACCTAGTTTACTTACTAGTAGTAACATCCTTCGACACCAAGAACTTCTTCAATGGAGTGAGGTGAGGAACGAGTTTTATTTTCTGGTAGGGGCTTTACCCCGTTCAATATTCAACGTATTTTTTTCTTATCTTTTAATTGTAATAGTAACTTTGAGCATTGGAGCTTAGAGATGTGGAGTCTGGCGCTCGGGAGCGCTCTCCGGGAATGGCATTAGTTATTGGTTTAGCTTTTTAGGTAGAGCAACCATGGCGGGGTCAGTGGAACTCGGACATATGGACTGCATCATAACAGTTATGGTTGTCTCTTTTTAATGGTGGGACAATCTGATCGGTAGAATTCTTAGGAGCCAATCTATACAGGGGTCTTAGGGGCTAATCTAGACAGTTTTCACATGCCATTGTTGGAGAGGACTCACGAGCGCGGGATTCTTGCTCGTAGTAACAATGATCTTAGTATCATAATTGTTTATTTATTTTTTCAACAAATGAATCTTAGGTTTGGAAATCTCTTATTCTTTTACAGATTTATTAAAAAAATTAAATAATTTGATAACTAAATAAATGATTTCATGAATAACTAAATAATCAAATTTTAGTAAAAATACTTAATAAATAAATATTTTTCTGTGATAAATAAATTAATAACTAAACAAATATAACAAATAAATGAAGTAGATAACTTTTAATTAAAAAAATTAATAAATTTCAAATTTAATAGTTTAAATATATAAACGGTGAATTTTACTCACCGTTAGGCGTTAGCACTTAATAACGGCAGAAAGTGTTAATTTTATTATAGTGAATTCTTTTCGACCGTACCGAACAAGTTCCAACACCGAATTATCGAACTTTGTATTCTTTTAGAATAAATTTCAATACAAAAAAAATTATTCGGTGTTGGAGCTGTACTGAAATTTGTTCGGTACAGTTGAAAAGAATACATTATCAAAGATTATTAAATCGTCCAGAACAAAAGTCAACGAAAATGTCAATGACAAATTTTAATATGAAAGTAGACAAATTTTAATATGAATGTAGACAAAGGATACTCAAACCCAAAACCCAAAAATTACATAAAGAAATATAAATTTGTTTAGTTAGCTTATATTTTTAAAAGATCAATTTGAAACAACCCGACTAGCATTATGTAAGGGGTCAGATCTGGGCCGGATACTGCTTTCCCAACCACTGATAGGATCCGGATCAGGTACCCAGAACAGGTCCTGTAATGTGACGCCTCAAACTATCCAAACCGGATCAGGCAGCCCTACTAGGAAAGGATCAGTTCAAATAGAGCATTTATTAGTAATCAAATGACAAAATGTACATTTTTTGTAAATATGTTAGTTTAAAAATGATCTATAAATTCGTTTATAAAATATTCTAACTTTAAAATATTCTAACTTATAGGTAAGTACTATATGTCATCAAAACAAAATGCAAAAAAACGATAACTTAATTATAAATGAAAGTTCGCAAACTATGTATATCTAAAATGGATAATACTCTAGTGAATTTTAACCAAATGAAATTTATTCAAATGAAATAGAGCTCAGATCAGGACAAATAGGGCATACCTTAATTGAAAAATCAAACATGAGTTTGATCCGGCTCAGATCCGGCATTTACTACTAGGGATGCGATAGGTTTTCAAAATCCGGGCCGGATCATGACAAATAGGGCGTGCTCTATTAGTGAAATCATGTATGATTTCTGATAGGGGCCGGATGTAAATGCCCTATTAGGTCTTACCTTATTACACCCTAATCCGGACCGGATCATAATAGGGCATGCCTGAACAAAATGCTACCTAGACGGGAAAGTTTCTCAAATTTCGGCAAATTTTATCGAATATATTCAAAATTGCAATATTTTCTCTATCGACTGCTGTAAAATTGTATAAAAACAAATAAAGAAAATCTTAACGGAATTTCCTTGTTTAAAAAAAATAACATTTGTCAAAAAATTCTTTTCAACTCAAAATAAGAACAGAAGTTAAACAAAAATTGACAACAAAAAAATTAACATTTTTTAAACAAAAGCAATCTGTAATGTAATCACAACATTATGTTATTTATGTACTTTTAAGTTAAATTCTTTAGAAAGTACATATGTACGTACATACATTTTAATGGAACAATAATAATGCTTAATCCACAGTCACAAGCGTAGGATAATATAAAATATTAATAATAATTTGTAATTAAAAAATGTTTTAAACTATACATAAATAAAAATATGCAAAGCAAAAACAATTTAGATTTTAGAAGAAAGAAGCAAAACCTTGTTGAATATAAATTTTTTTAGACAAATAATAAGTTTTTTTTTAAAGTGAAAATGATTTACAACTTCGTAAAGTTAAGTAAAGAATTATTTATTATGTGGTATTAGAGAATTTGCTGAAAAATATTAAACAAAAAAAGAATTTCTTAGGAAAACTAATTATTTTCTTTTACCCAGCAGAACGATTAACTTTTTTTAAGATTTATTTGGGCAGTTTAAAGTTTAAGAAGGTAGTTAAAAAATTAAATAGGTTGTTTTATTAACATCATCATTTTGTATGTTAGTTAGTAAAGAGAGGTGTAGTAATCTAGCTTATTTATTATAAACATTTTTGAGGAACTTTAGGAACCCTAAATCTCCTGTTTTAAGTAAGTTTGCATCACACAAAGGGCATAAACACAAACTGACAAACCGCACAAAAGTATTATGTATTATGTGCTCAGGATAGTAAGAACAGCTGGCTGATTTACATTCCAAAACTGCTTTTCCAAATTAACAGAGGGGCCGTAACAAAGATTTATTGTTTAATCTGTCAAGAATTTCACGCACCTAGAAGAACAATCGTGGTGGAACTTGATGAAATCAATCTTGGTCGATCATTTTATAGTCAAGTCCTTATAACTAGCAAACTTACTTCTCAATTTTGAGGTATACCAGCTTAAGCTTCAATAAAACTTCGCTAAAGCTTCTAAGTGGAAGCTAGTTATGTTTTACTTCTACATACCTTCTTTTCGATAGAAGTTCTCCCCAGCACCGGAGTGAAGGCGTCTAAAATACTTCTATATTTAATATTAGAAGCTTATCCGAAACTTATCTACTTAACTCAAAATAAAGCTTCTGAAAAAAGGTTAAAGAAGTTTTAGCTGTCATTAAGATTGAAGTTGTTTCGGTTGTAACTGTTTAAAGATCTTATAGAAGCGCAGCTGTCGTAGTCTAAAAATTGCTTCAATATCCAACCTTTAGAAGTTTTACCGAGGCTGTTTTACAAAAATAAAATATGTCACACTGGCGGAAGCTATTGCTTCTATTATTTCAACTAGAGGAGCTTATACGAAATTGAAATCGTTTCCTTTTTGTCAGAAAAGTATTGTATACATAAGGCGGTTTTTGTTTTTTTAATTTATTATTTAGACATATGTATTTTACACAATATAAAATATTCTTTATTTAGAGTCTTGAAATAGACAAAAAATCAATCAAAATCATAATCAACTAGACTAGACAAAACCATAATCAATCAAATTATTTGGCTAAGTTTTCTAATAATAGTATATGAATTTTCGTTACATTTCTGAGAGCCAAACTCGTTAGGAAGAACTGAGGCGATACAGAGTTTTATAATTTAGTCACTCTATTAAAATAATTTACAAGCAAATGCATGGTGTGATATATCGTTGCTTGTATTGTTATTGTTTTATATTTATATAACATTTTTCAAAATTAACTGCGTTCATCAGCACCTTAGAACGCATGTTATTGTGACACCCATTAAAAATCCAATTACAAAACTTTTTATTTAAAAAAAATATTGTTCAAATAAAGGTGTAAGTACGCTAAAAGTTAATGATTGAAAAAATATATCCCCTTATCTAGTCAATGAGAATTTTCCCGTATAATGCTTACAAGCAGCACTGATTTGCACAAAAATTTGGATTTAGGTTATACTTGCCCTCTACTTCAAAGTTGGCCCTGTGCCGGTGGGTGCTTTTACCCTAGAGGTGAATGCCACCCCTCTTGGGGGTGAAAAATATTACATTAAAAATAAGTAGATAGATTTACTAATTTTAAGCAACTTTTGTCATAAAAATATTTTTCTGAAAGTCAATGTTTTTCGACTTATTCGCGTGTGAATATGTCAATTTTTCATAAAAAAACACGTTTTCAGACGTTTTTCATGAATAACTCAAAAAGTAAGTATTTATCGTAAAAATAATTTTAGATTACAATGTAGCTTATAAAAAAACAAAAAAAAATTCTGGGTTTATGGTGCCTGTAGACCCAATACAAAGGGAGCAATAGCTTGTTGAAGGTAAGTTCATATTCGCCAAACGCAAAAATTGAAAGTTTCGATGTGAATATACAAGAAGTCAGACCAGTGCGAATAAAATTCGCTCGTCAAGGGTTCCGTGAATGTAAAAGAACACAATATCAAAAATTATTGACAAAAAGTTGTGTTGTAATGTCTTTATATTTCCAGACCATAGACGCATAACAAAATAAATGTTAAATTGTAAATGTCAATAGTAAATTACAATCAAATCTACATTGATCAAAATGGCAAAAAAATGTTAATTCAGGTTAAATCTTATCCATAGAAGTTTTTGGTAACTTAAGAAAGATTCAATTACACCAGTTTGTAAATGGATTAAATTTGATTATTTTTTCGGTCAATCAAGTGTTGAAATTAGGGGGGTGCAGGAGAGGCTACATACTAAACCTATTTTTTTCCAATAACATGCATAGTTTTTGCATTGCATAATTCTAAAAACAATTGTAATGTTTCTTAAATTATGTACTCCTTCATATGACACCCCACACATTTGGGTCAAAAATGTTTTTTTACTCTCTCTACACCCATCCCCTAAACACACAGAAATATAATTATTTGAGTCCTCGCTATGATTTTCATTCAAAATTTACCAATCTTCCTGTCTCTGTGAATTTTTTCAAATTTTTCTTTCAATCTTCGTCGAAACGTAGGTGGCGGAACGATCTGAATTTTGCACTTTCTTGTCCATAACTCAAAAACTGTACCCCGCAAAATTTCTATAAAAATTGCAATAATTTTTAAATTAAGTGTTCTTGCAAATGACACCCCACTCGCTTGGGTCAAAAAAGGTTTTTTTACCCTCTCTACCCCCGTCCCCTAAACACATAGAAATATAATTATTTGAGACTTCGTTATAATTTTCATACAAAATTTACCAAATATCCTAACTCTATGAATTTTTACAAATTTTTCTGTCAATGAGAGTCGAAACGTATGGGGGGGGGGTCTGAATTTTACACTTTTTTGACAATAACTCAAAAACTGGGCACCGAAAAATTCTAAAAAAAAATTGCAATGAATTCTAAATTAGGTGCTCTTTCAAATGACACCCCACTCGCTTGGGTCAAAAAAAGATTACTTTTTTAGCCTCTTTACTCCGGTCCCCTCAACACACAGAAATATAATTATTGGAGACTTCGCTATAGTTTTTATACAAAATTTACCAAATTTCCTAACTCTGTGAATTTTTTCAAATTTGTCTGTCAATCAGTATAGAAACGTAGGGGGGGGGGGGGGGGGCGGTCTGAATTTTGCACTTTTTGGAATATAACTCAAAAACTGGGCCCCGCAAAATTCTAAAAATATTGCAATAATTTTTAAATTAAGTGTTCTTGCAAATGACACCCCACTCGCTTGGGTCAAAAAAGGTTTTTTTACCCTCTCTACCCCCGTTCCCTAAACACATAGAAATATAATTATTTGAGACTTCGTTATAATTTTCATACAAAATTTACCAAATATCCTAACTCTGAATTTTTACAAATTTTTCTATCAATGAGTGTCGAAACGTATGGGGGGTCTGAATTTTACACTTTTTTGACAATAACTCAAAAACTGGGCACCGAAAAATTCTGAGTCGCACTTTTTTAACAATAACTCAAAAACTGTGCATCGCAAAATTCTAAAAAATTTATTTCTTTTCTAAATTAGGTGCTCTTTCAAATGACACCCCACTTGACCACATTTTAAATAGTGTTTTACCCCTTCTCATTTCCACCCTCTTAATAAATCTAATTATGAATATATGACACTTTTATATATTTTTTATTAAAAACTTACTAATTATTCTATCATTCAAAATACATTTGAAAATTTTCGTTTAGTTAGGTTCGGAGCTAATCGAGGTAAGAAAACACGAAAAAAACGTCATTATTCAAAATTATACAAAAAATGGTGACGTGTAAAATTCCAAAATAAACTTTTAAGGAAATCTGAAATGAAGCCCTTTCATATGATACCCTACTTGAATCTATAAAAAATGTATTTTCTCAAAGATCTCACATCGTACCCCTGTAAACACAACGAAAACCACTTTAGTTTTATTTGTATCCGTCATTTCATGTGGACAGATTAGTTTTATACGCACCTCAAATTTCCAATTCATAGCATTTATAGCTTACGAGATAATCGATATAATGTGAAAAACTCGTTTTACTCACTAATAGTGTTCCGCATAAAAAACGGAACCCTAAAAACAATGCATTTTTCGGGGAAATTTGATATAATATTATTTAAAATGTATTAAAATCCTTAGTTTTTGTTTTTTATAAAAGTTCATAGCATCACTTCTAAGCGTGTTATGACGAAAACAAATTTGGAATCTATTTTTTCGGCGACAAAAAAAGTGAAAATCCCCCCCCCCCCCAATTACCGTCCTAGTTAAAAGCAATTGGTACCACTTAACAATTCACTTTGATAATGTAATTGTAATATGCTCTAGAAGTTTGACAGGTTTAAAGTGCTTAGTTTTGAAAAAAAATTGAGGTAGAAGTGAAATAGTACTTTGTGTATCTAGTTGCACAAAGTTGATTTTTTCCGCACACGTCGTAATTTACAAATATACGACAAGTGCGGAAAAAATCAATTTGTGTAACGAGTTGCACACAACGTTTTTTGCAATTCCGAAAACACAATTAAACAAAATTATTCTGCAACAAAATTTTTTACAATCAACATTCATATTAAAATAGAAGTAAACATTTCTATTATCAACTTATCATTGAGGCAATTTGCTATGAAAAATAAAACAGCGCGGAAAAATAAAACAGTGCGGAAAAATCTCACTTTTTGATATTGTTGACAATATCGAAATACGTTGAATTGTGATTCGAAATTGCAAAAAGAGATTTTTGAACTTTTGCAAAAAATTATCTTTTTCTATGCGAAAAGTCAATTCACTAGTGAAAAAGAATGACAAATTATAGTTGCTATGGTTTTTCATATAATTACAAAGTATTTTAAGCAACGTAACCATGAAACAATAGAATATGAATTTTGAATGTTTTGTTGTCGATTTCTAACTTTATAATTTTTAGTAAATATCGATTATTTATTGCTATCATAGAAAAAATTGCATTTCCTACGCGAGATAAACCGTTTTTCGTTCGTAAGCAAGCCTTTCGTTCGTAAGCAAGCCCAAACAACAAATGTTTACTCACGAAAAAAATAGTATATTGTGCAACAAGTGAGAAAAGTACTTTCCCCACATGTTTCACACTATACTTTTTCTACAACTGCACAAAATCAAAGAATACAATTCATGTAACTTAATATTTATTTTGAAAGTTATATACGCGAAACTAAAATATACTAAAATATACTAAAATAATATCTAAGTATCCTACCTCTTAACAGTAACAAAAGATTTATTGAAAAAAAATCAAAGAATACAATTCATGTAACTTAATATTTATTTTGAAAGTTATATAAGCGAAACTAAAATATACTAAAATAATATCTAAGTATCCTACCTCCTAACAGTTATAAAAGATTTATTCAATATTGTAGTTAATGGTAAAATTTGTACAATTGTGTATGATTAAACCCGGAACCATCCATGTCGTATTAACGTAGCCATGTAAGTAGCCATGATAGTAGCCATGTAGTATTAACGTATAGTAGAATTTTTTTGCCAGCGAACACAAAATTTGTTTGTTATGCGCATATAGTTTGCACATGCGCATGCACATGCGCATATTGTTTGCACATTCAGTGTCTCGATTAAAATATCAAAAAAACTATTGGGGTCCCATTGAAATGGACAAAAAAACGCATAAAAATTAATAAATTACTATTGAAATTCAACTAATTATATTAGAAAACCAAAAACTAGTAAAAATATTAATGATTTTGTAGGCAATGTAACAAAATTTTGATAACTAAAAATAATTATAATAAAACTAACGACGCCTATGGAAACAAATCTCACAACAAACAAATGGTACGAACTAGAAGTAGAAATTTAATAAATATAATTGTTTTGAAAACAAATTTATCCCAAAATAAATAATACATCTCTGTTTTTCTTTTTGTCTCATCTTTTGTCTCTTGCTGCGTCCTAGCTGTCAAAAATTCGCTGGCAAAAAAATTCTACTATAATATTCAATAGAAATTGCTATTATGTGACTTCAAATGAAAACCACGTTAAAAATTCTAATACTAATTACGTATAATCTGACAGTTTTGACAACTAATTTAAAGCTGAGCAGCAGCCAACTAAGTTTTTGTTGATTCTCCGCATACTTAAATGTGTATGTGTGGGCAAAGTGCTGTGAGAAATAATATTTCTCACAGTATTAGCAATACGTGATTTTGAGATTAAGTAAGCTGTGAGAAATACGCTATTTTTCATAGCAGGTGTAGAAAAACAATGTTTTCATCTCTTGTAGGAAAATATACTATTATTTCATACTGATATCTAAAACGACATTTTTCGGATTATTTATGGTACAAAAAGTTGAACTTTAAAGTGCTAAAACAGTGATGGCGAACCTTTTTTGCTGGTGGGTCAAAAAAAATTTATAAGATTCTCAATTTAGAGTCATGGATCACTACTAGAATTAAAATAAAATAGTTTATATATATATTTACTTCATTGATCAAACTTTTATTTAGAAAACAAAATAAATTTCACTAAGAAAAAAAATACTAATGTGAAATTTACTGCAGGTTTTGAAACGATCATTTTTGTATATCTGGTTGATATGCTGTTGTCCTTAATTTCACACATGCGACAGTTGTTTCTGTTCTGATTTTTTCCAAGGACTTTATGTAATTAAATGATGGAAATAGTTACTCACAGAAATAAGATGATCCAAACATTGGTAATACAGCATTTGCTAAATTCATGCAGATAAATGTATTTGGCAAAGAATTTCAAGTTTAGAGTATAACATTTTTAATATTTTCTTAGGCTGACTCATTAAAATTCATAAGGGAACTATTTGATTCTATTTTTGCAATCAAATCTTTGAGTTTTTTATCCATAAACGATAATTTTGAAATCCGACTAATTCGATTTCTAAATTATAAATATTCAACCGATTGAAGAACTCTAGTTCCATGTTTTTTAATTCAATTTTATGAGGCAAAGTAGTTTCCAGTTGTTTAAATTAAATTAATCTAATTTTAAATGATTCTTTGATTTCTTCTATAATTGATACATATTTATTGATTGAATGCTCATTATCCTCAATATTACTACCAAAAACACCTTTGTTTCAAATTATGCACGCAAACGTGGAAAATATGTCATAGTTTTCACATTTAAATCATTTATAAATTTGTCTAATTTTAAAACAAACAATTTAATGTTTTCATACATAGTTAATGCAATTTGTCCACGTCCTTGAAGTTTCTTATTAAGTTCGTTAAAGTGTTGTGTTATATCAAAAAAGAACATTAGATCATTTTACCATTGCAAATTTGTGAGCTCAGGATAATTTACACCCTTTTCAAGTAGAAAGAGTTTTATGAGTTTTATTTCCTCAAGAAAAGAGTAACAAAGCGATTTAGAACCACACCACGGTTGAACCATCGAACGTTGCTATACATTAAAAGACCTATGAATACTGAGAAGAGAATCAATTTCAGATAGTAATTCAGCGAATTGACGCTTATTCAGAGCTCGTGCAGAAATAAAATTGAAAATATTTGTCACTATTGACATAACCTTTGAAAATGATTGCAATCCTTTTTTTACACACAGTACTTCTTGGTGAATAATACAATAAAATTCCACTAATAGACCGTTAATGTTTTGCTTGAGATGTGTAATAAATCCAACGTTTTGGCCAACCATGCTTGGAGGACCATCAGTAGTTACGGAAACAATCTTCTTTATATCAATATTCATGGTTTCCAATGCTTCTTTAAATCCATGCATAACGTTGTTTTTCCTGTTAAATTCACTAATTTTATTGATTCTTCTCTCATTATATTTACACAGAGTTACCATTAGTACTGAATTTATCAGTATACAGTACTGATTTTCTAGCTTCTGTACTGATAGACATATGCGGTACTGATTTCTAAAACTATGTACTGAAAGTACTAATTTTTGAGAAAATTGTTAAATTTTAATTTAAGATTCAATTTAAATACGGAAATAACACTATACGAGCTATTGTTTAGTATGAACTTGTAATAAAAATTACTTGAAAAAAATACTTTTATTTTTAAATTGTGGCAGTTACCCACGGAAAATATATATAAAAATTCTAACCCCTGTGTTTTCCCAAGCAATCGTGGCAGAAAGTTGTATTTTATCAACTACTGGTGTTGGTCTCAAGTCTCAACAAGATTTCCTTAAACTACTAAAACAATGAAAACCACTCTCCACTTCGCTTTACACATTAACCTTTCGACTTATGAGAGATATATCTAGGTTAAGTGAAAATAAGGATAGTACATATTTTAGCTCTTAATATGTTGTACTGATTTCACTTAGAAAAAAAATGGTCACCCTATATTTACAGATTTGTATATTTTGCAATGATTCTATTTACAACAATCTATTTACAATCTATTTACAACAATCTCAAAATATAGTACAGCTTGCACTATATTTTGAGATTGTTGTAAATAGACTAAAAATAATTTTTATATTTTACAAATTAATTGTAGAATTAGATTTATTTATGATTTATTAAAAAAATATTTAAACCTCAAATTTTAGATAAATTATCTGAATATTCTCGCGGGTATTTAAAAACGTCTCACGGGTCAGTCCATGACCCGCGGGTCGCGGGTTCGCCATCACTGTGCTAGGACTTTATAAAATTTTATAAAGTCCTAGGACGTTAAAGTTCAACTTTTTGAGCAAAATTTGAAACTCATTTCTTTTTATTTTAATAAATTTCCAGTATGAAATTAGTATATTACATATCTAGAGTTGTAAATAGCATTTTACAACTCTAGATATAGCGACGGAAAATTTTGCGCACGAGACGCGTAGCGTCGAGTGCAGTATCTTCACGAGCATGGAAAATGCTTTACAACTCGAGATTTGTCATATACTTTTTCTACGACTTTGTTTTAATGCCCAAACGCATATAGTTACTTGAAAAAATGAACTACTAATTATAAATAAAATGCAAATAGTTTACAAATTGTGGTAGGCTTTGCATTATTCTGTGTCAAAATGAATTGAAATATTTAATTTTTAAAAATCAAATTTTTCTTTAAATAAAAACGTTTCTTTTTATTAAAAGCGTGCGGTAATATATATATGAAAATCCATTACCGCACACTTTTTTTACTTACCACACGCTATTTGAAATAATCAATTTACATGTCATGGATAGTGTGATGTAATTTATAATTTACTGTGATAGGAGTAGAAAAAAAAATTTTGTCTATAACAACTTTCTTTAACAACTAGCTCGTACTTTAAAGTTACTTCGGTCTGAAAGACCTAAGTATTACATTCATGAGCTCAAAGTGAAATTCTTACCCCCACTTTTTTTTGGCATTTCTCGACGTTTTAGGACCTACTGATTCTAAAACAGCAAAAAAAAAATGTATGTCTGTCTGTAGACCGGCCGTCCGTCATTACCTACGCTGCAGGGAAAACCGCTGGAGGGATTTCAAAATTTTTTTTTTTCTAAAAATAGGTATACACAAGGGACAGGTCCGAAAGGACGCTGTGTTCGATAACTGTACCGGAAGTGTGTCAAAAAAATAGTTATGTGTGTCAAAAATAGCAAATTTTTATATTTTTGGCTTAAAAAACGTTCATTTTAAGTGATTACGAGTAGGAACATTAAATTTGGAGAAATCTTGATGGTTGGGATTGGTATGTGAGATCAAAAACTAGATTATTGCATTATAAGTTTGTCAAAAAAATGTTGTCAAGTGTGTCAAAAGATTTTTATTTAGTTTTTTACCCAATTTTTTGGAAAAAAATAAAATTGTTTGTTTGAAATGAAATTTTATTATTATTATTGAGAATTATGGCATTACAAGTGTGTCAAAAAATGTTGTCAAGTGTGTCAAAAGAAAGGTTTTTGTTTATTTTTTACCAATTTTTTTAGAAAAAATAAAATTAATAGTTTGTATGACATGATATTTTATTATTAGTATAGAGAATTATGGCATTATAAGTTTGTCAATGTCATGTAATGTCAAGTGTGTCAAAAAATGATTTCATTTATTTTGGTAGCCAATTTTTTGGAAAAAAAAATTTAGCCGTTTTTATGACGTAAATGTAATTTAATTTTGAAATATTTTTGGAATTTTGAAAAAGTTTGTATTTTTGATTTTGTAATAATTTTTGCAATATTTTTAGAATTTCGGAAAAAGATTTAATTTTTGATTTTGTAAGAATTTTTGGAATATATTTAGAATTTTGAAAAATTTTTAATTTTTGATTTCATTATAATTTTTGGAATTTTGAAAAAATTTTGAATTTTTGACTTTGTAATAATTTTTGCAATATTTTTAGAATTTAGGAAAAAGTTTGAATTTTTAAGAATTTTTGAAATATTATTGGAATTCAGAAAAAGTTTAAATATTTGATTTTATTCTAATTTTTGGAATATTTTTAGAATTTTGAAAAAGTTTGATTTTATTTAATTTAACAATGTTTTTGGAATTTTGATTATAATTTTTCGGCAACGTATTGATGTTTCGTGTTAGTTTTGTAATAAATTTTTAAACAGAGATAAAACATACTTGTACTTTAACAAAGAGTTATGTTTGATATACATCGCTGTCCAAAACTAAAAACCATGTCCTAATAAAAGTTTTTTGCCGAAAACTATATCAAAAACCTTAACCCAGACCGAAGTTTTGACATCTCATAGCTGTGAGATTTCAGCCCCTCCATATTTTCACTTTTCGTTCTAGATAAATAAATAACTATTTTTTCAAAATACTTAAAAATCTATTTATGATACGTAAAATTTGAGTATTACATAATTGTAGGTTATGCTTTTCAAAATTTGGTTTTCTTTGTTTTTCTTCAGGATTAAAATTAAGTAAGATATGGCCGTTTACAGTTTACATATGATCTTAAACAGTAACTTCTTCAAGCCCTTTCAGCCCCTATCCTTTTAAAACTAAGGACAAAAAGAAAATTTATATCAGCTTATAGCTCTTAAAAATACCTACAAATGTTTAATTACTCGATAGCTTAAAAACTAAGGGAGTTATGGGTAAAAAAACTCATCACATATTTTTGCAGACATGAGAACACATACATTTGAGCATTGATGAATATATTTATTATACCTATATTTTAGGCCAGCGTTGTGCCGTGTCTTAACGTACAAAAAATCATAAAATTATTAAACAGTGTTCATTAATATTATAAAAGATAAATCAGTACGTAAATAATTAAAATTACTTCGGTCTGAAAGACCTAAGTATTACATTCATGAGCTCAAAGTCAAATTCTTACCCCCACTTTTTTGGCATTTCTCGACGTTTTAGGACCAGCTGATTCTAAAAAAGCAAAAAAAAAAATGTATGTCTGTCTGTAGGCCAGCCGCCGTCATTACCTACACTGCAGGGAAAACGGCTGGAGGGATTTCAAAAATTTTTTTCTAAAAATAGGTATTCACAAGATACAGGTCCGAAAGGACGCTGTGTTCGATAACTGTACCGGAAGTGTGTCAAAAAATCATTATGTGTGTCAAAAATAGCAAATTTTCATATTTTTGGCTTAAAAAACGTTCATTTTAAGTGATTACGAGTAGGATGTGAGATCAAAAACTAGATTATTGCATTATAAGTTTGTCAAAAAAATGTTGTCAAGTGTGTCAACAGAAAGATTTTTATTTAGTTTTTTACCCAATTTTTTGGAAAAAAAAATTGTTTGTTTGAAATGAAACTACTTCGGTTTTATTATTATTATTGAGAATTATGGCATTATAAATTTGTCAAAAAAATGTTGTCAAGTGTGTCAAAAGAAAGATTTTTATTTATTTTTTTACCCAGCTTTTTGGAAAAAAATAAAATTGTTTGTTTGAATTAAAATTTTATTATTATTATTGAGAATTATGGCATTATAAGTTTGTCAAAAATATGTTGTCAAGTGTGTCAAAAGAAAGATTTTTATTTATTTTTTTACCCAATTTTTTGGAAAAAAAATTGTTTGTTTGAAATGAAACTTTCTTCGGTTTTATTATTATTATTAAGAATTATGGCATTATAAGTTTGTCAAAAAAATGTTGTCAAGTGTGTCAAAAGAAAGATTTTTATTTATTTTTTTACCCAACTTTTTGGAAAAAAATAAAATTGTTTGTCTGAATTGAAATTTTATTATTATTATTGAGAATTATGGCATTATAAGTTTGTCAAAAAAATGTTGTCAAGTGTGTCAAAAGAGAGATTTTTATTTATTTTTTACCTAATTTTTTGGAAAAATTAAATTGTTTGCTTGAAATGAAATTTTATTATTATTATTGCGAATTATGGCATTATAAGTTTGTCAAAAAAATAATGTCAAGTGTGTCAAAAAATGATTTCATTTATTTTTTTAGCCAATTTTTTGGGAAAAAAAAAATGTAGCCGTTTTTATGACGTAAATGTAATTGAAAATGAAATTGAACATGGAAATTTTTGAATTTGTTATAGTTTTTGAAATATTTTTAGAATTTTGAAAAAGTTTGTATTTTTGATTTTGTAATAATTTCTGCAATATTTTTAGAATTTCGGAAAAAGTTTTAATTTTTGATTTTGTAAGAATTTTTGGAATATTTTTAGAATTTTGAAAAATTTTGAATTTTTGATTTTATTATAATTTTTGGAATTTTGAAAAAAGTTGTAATTTTTGATTTTGTAATAATTTTTGCAATATTTTTAGGATTTTGGAAAAGTTCGAATTTTTAAGAATTTTTGGCATATTATCGGAATTTAGAAAAAGTTTAAATATTTGATTTCATTCTAATTTTTAGAATATTTTTGGAATTTTGAAAAAGTTTGATTTTATTTAATTTAACAATATTTTTGGAATTTTGATTATAATTTTCCGGCAACGTATTGATGTTTCGAGTTAGTTTTGTAATAAATTTTTAAACAGATATAAAAAATACTTGTACTTTCACAAAGAGTTATGTTTGATATACATCGCTGCCCAAAACTAAAAACCATGTCCTCGTGAAAGTTTTTTGCCGAAAACTATATCAAAATCCATTACCCAGACCGAAGTCTTGATATCTCAGAGCTGTGAGATTTCAGCCCCTCCATATTTTAAATATTATTTTTCTAAATTTTTTGATATTTGAAATTTGATATATATTAGGCAAAAAATGGTAAAAATTAGTAACAGCATGAAAACTGTTGGATAACGAAGAAAATATTGCGCAAATGATGGGAAAATTAAATTAAAGTTGATCCGAGTTACGAGGATGAAATTGAGTGAGGGGTGTAAAATGTTTTTGCATGATTTTCACTGAAACTAGACCTTCTATCGAAAAAAGTTTAAGGTACAAGTTGTAGGTAATAAAAAGGTCTATAACTTATGTACAAGCAATTCTTTCACATAACCTAAAATTTACTGTGAAAAATAGAAAAACTGAGAAAAAAATGATTTTTTGTTTTTAATTTTGATCTCCCACGAAAATTTTTTTTTTTTTCGTACAATTTCGTGAAAACTTACCTTATTATGTATGTACCTAATACGCTGTAATATTTGGAAACAAAATATTAATTACAGCGTATTAAGAAAAGAATAAGCTAAGCTTGCAGTTTCCACCTAATTGTGTGAAAAAAAGTTTTTGTGGGAAATAAAAATTAAAAACGAAAAAATCGTGAAAAATGGCTTAAACAAGTTATAAACCTTTTTATTACCTACAACTTTTACTTTACACTTTTTTCGAAAGAAGGTCTAGTTTCGGTGAAAATCGTGAAAAAAAATTTTCCACCCCTAAAAGCTCACCCATTTCACCCTCGTAACTCATATCACCTTTATTTAATTTTCACATCATTTGCGCAATATTTTCTCTTTCAAATCCAACAGTTTTCATGCTGTTACTAATATTTTCCTTAGGGAAAATATCGTTGATATATTGGAAAAACGACGTAAGGACCTAACAGAAACATAAGGACGTACGAGAAAAAGCGCAGAATTTTTACAATGATTGGTTGTTTGTTTACGGATTGCCAAAGGACACGCAATTAAACAAATTGACAGAGGTGGTAAACTTACCTGCATATCTCGAAAAAATGAGACATGAATCATTTCTAAAGACCACCACGAAAAAAGATGCAGTTAAGTTGTCCTCGCTCGTTCCAACAATTGGTGCTTTAAATGAGCACGTAAAAAGAGTTTAATTTCAAACCCAGTTATGGCTAGAAAATAAAAATAATAATCCACTTGATTGGGGTTGGGTTTATATTGAAGGAGTATTAAATCCAAACAAAACTCCAAATCCTGCACCTACACCTGAAGAGCTGTATGAAAATGATATCTTGTAGCTGCAAAAAAGGATGCGGTTCAGCGTGCGGTTGCCAAAAGTAGAATTTTTCTGCAATTCGACATGTTCAATATGCAGCGGAGACAATTGTCACAGTGCTCCAATTATGGACCTATAGGAGGACAAGGAGGAAGACGAAGATGAGGTGGACGTGGCAAGGAATGAGGACGAAGAGGAAAAGGAAGACGGGAGTGAAGAGGATTAAAACCTATATTATTTATTGCAATGACATTTTAATAATTCTCGATTGACATTTAAATAATTCGATAAAAGAAAACCTCATCTATTTAAAATGCATTCCAACTATCAACGTCACTAAAATTCCTAATAAACATTTCTTTAGACAAATACACTAAAAATTTACAATAAATAAGTTTATAAACGTAACAAGGCAAGCAATAATAAAAACTATAGAAGTAATAACAATTAATTTATCTTTTCTATATCAATCACAAAATGTTCTACGAGAAATTAGTCACATATCACAATCACAATCTAATTGTATTTAATACGAAATTGAAAAAAATAGTACATTTTGCTACAAGAGATGAAAACGCTGCTGTTTCGTGAGTGATAATTTATTCGCGAGACGCGTTAGGGTCGAGTGAGACAATTTCACGAACGTAAAATGTTTTTATCTCGCGTAGGAAATACAATTTTTCCTATGATAGTAAATATATAAACGATATTTATTCGAAATTATTAAATTAGAAATCGACAACATCACATTCAAAATTCATATTCTATTTTATCATAGTTGCTTTGTTTTAAAAACTTTGTAAAGTTATATGAAAATACCATAGCAACTACAATTTGTTATTAGTAAAAATAATTTTTTCACTAGAGGAAAAACCCATTTCACAGGGGATTAAGCCTGCTTGAAAATATACTTTTCATCTGCTATCATAAAAAAACAATTTTAGTTACAATGTCAAGTTAAGAATATAACAAATAATAATAAGTATATTAACTCATCAATTAATATATGGAGTGACATGTGATAAAGGTTAAGTGAAAGGAAATAGCTACAAATACTTTAAATGTAGAAGTGTATTAGTAACGTTATCAATAATGATTCGTTCACAATTGTCATCAAAAGACATGTTTCGCTTTAGCAAGCATAAAGAAAAATGTTTGACCTATTTTGTCAGGGATTTAATTTAACTATATCGTTTATCGTACTACTAAAGCATTTTATCGCATAAGAAAATAAAATATATAACAAAATGTTAAGCTACGTCTCTTGACTCTTCATAACAAAACGAAATACATATTTTCTTTAAAGATGATGATAGGTGATGACAGGTGATAAGTTTAGCGGATGAGTTGATCGAGTACAACATTAGCCAGAATTTTAAGTGGAGAGTTTGACTTCAGTGTGAGTTGGCATTCAAAAATTGTATATCGACGGCAACATGGCATTTGCGTGGAACTGCATTTTCGAAAATTTGGGAGGAAACAAACAAAACGTTACATTGAAATTCACAACAACCTTGAGAATAAAATTTACTACGGGACCCCTGTGCATCTGCACAAATTTTAAAACAAATATTTTTTTAAGCCTGAAATAAAATCACAATCCAAAATAATACGTCTATCCGCAAGCAAAGCATAAATTGAAATTGAAATGAGAATAAAATTTGGAAGAAATTCAAAAAATTTCGTTTATTTGTTTCGTTTATTTTAGTCGTTTTTGATTTTTTTATACCTTTTTGTATTCTCTTCTTTCTCTTCTGTATTCTCTTCTTGCATTGGACAATGGACCTGTCCATTGAGTATACCTATTTTTAGAATTCATAATTTTTCAAATCCCTCCAGCGGTTTTCCCTGCAGCGTAGGTAATGACGGTGGCCGGCCGACAGACAGACACACATTTTACTTTTTTGCTTTTTGAGAATCAGTAGGTCCTAAAACGTCGAGAAATGACAAAAAAAGTGGGGGTAAGAATTTCACTTTGAGCTCATGAATGTAATACTAAGGTCTTTCAGACCGAAGTAACTTTAAAAATATTTCAAATAGAACTCCACAATTTTATTACTATTGAAAATAATTATTTTCGGCTTATGCTTAGATCTGATTAGTCCATTACTTCGGTCTGAAAGACCTAAGTATTACATTCATGAGCCAAAAGTGAAATTCTTACCCCCACTTTTTTGGCATTTCTCGACGTTTTAGGACCTACTGATTCTAAAGAAGCAAAAAAAAAATGTATGTCTGTCTGCCGGCCGTCATTACCAACGCTGCATGGACAACCGCTGGAGTTATTTCAAAAATTTTTTTTTCTAAAAATATGTATACTCAAGGGACAGGTCCGAAAGGACGCTGTGTTCGATAACTGTACCGGAAGTGTGTCAAAAAATTCATTAAGTGTGTCAAAAACAGCAAATTTTCATATTTTTGGCTTAAAAAACGTTCATTTTAAGTGATTACGAGTAGGAACATTGAATTTGGAGAAATCTTAATGGTAGGGATTGGTATGTGAGATCAAAAACTAGATTATTGCATTATAAGTTTGTCAAAAAAATGTTGTCAAGTGTGTCAAAAGAAAGATTTTTATTATTTTTTTACCCAATTTTTCGAAAAAAATAAAATTAATTGTTTGTTTGAAATGAAATTTTATTATTATTATAGAGAATTATGGCATTATAAGTTTTTTTTTTTTTTTTTTTTTAATAAGAAGTGTTGTGTAGTAGGAATTACAAAATGTGTCACAAGTGTGTAGTAGGAATGTGTGTAGTAGGAAAATGTGTGTAGTAGGAATTACAAAATGTGTCAACAACACATAGATACCTTTTAAGACGTAGGTCCCACAACAACATGCGTCTTGAGGTATAGCTGGACGCTTTTTATAAATCTTTGTGGATTGAAGGCACTCGAGACTATTGATTCGGGCAAAGCATTCCATGTGTACGATGTACGCACAAAGAAATCTCTTTTTTTTGTTTGTCAAAAAAATGTTGTCAAGTGTGTCAAAAGAAAGATTTTTATTTATGTTTTTACCCAATTTTTTGGAAAAAAATAAAATTGTTTGTTTGAATTGAAATTTTATTATTATTATTGAGAATTATGGCATTATAAGTTTGTCAAAAAAATGTTGTCAAGTGTGTCAAAAGAATGATTTTTATTTATTTTTTACCTGTTTTAGAAAAAAATAAAATTAATAGTTTGTATGACATGAAATTTTATTATTATTATAGAGAATTATGGCATTATAAGTTTGTCAAAAAAATAATGTCAAGTGTGTCAAAAAATGATTTCATTTATTTTTTTAGCCAATTTTTTGGAAAAAAAAATTTAGCTGTTTTTATGACGTAAATGTAATTGAAAATGAATGGACATGGAAATTTTTGAATTTGTTATAGTTTTCGAAATATTTTTGGAATTTTGAAAAACATTTGTATTTTTGATTTTGTAATAATTTTTGCAATATTTTTAGAATTTTGGAAAAAGTTTTAATTTTTGATTTTGTAAGATTTTTTTTGAATATTTTTAGAATTTTGAAAAATTTTTAATTATTGATTTTATTATAATTTTTGGAATTTTGAAAATATTTTCAATTTTTGATTTTGTAATAATTTTTGCAATATTTTTAGAATTTTGGAAGAAGTTTCAATTTTTGATTTTGTAATAAATTTTGCAATATTTTTAGAATTTTGAAAAAAATAGGATTTTTGAATTTTTTATATATATATTTAGAATTTTGAAAAAAGTTTCATTTTTTGATTTTGTATGAATTTTTAGAATATTTTTAGAATTTTGAAAAATTTTAAATTTTTGATTTTTTATAATTTTTGGAACTTTGAAAAAAGTTTGAATTTTTGATTTTGTAATAATTTTTGCAATATTTTTAGGATTTTGGAAAAGTTAATTTTTAAGAATCTTTTTAATATTATTGGAATTTAGAAAAAGTTTAAATATTTAATTTTATTCTAATTTTTGGAATATTTATGGAATTTTGAAAAAAGTTTGATTTTATTTAATTTAACAATATTTTTGGAATTTTGAAAGAAATATGAATTTTTGATTTTGTAATATTTTCTCAAAACGCTAAATGGAGAGGTTTTTGAGTAGTTTGCTGAGTGTATCATCTTTTCACTAAATTATGTTAATTTATGATCTGTTATAATTTTCCGGCAACGTATTGATGTTTCGTGTTAGTTTTGTAATAAATTTCTAAACAGAGATAAAAAATACTTGTACTTTAACAAAGAGTTATGTTTGATATACACCGCTGCCCAAAACTAAAAACCATGTCCTCATAAAAGTTTTTTGCCTAAAACTATATCAAAATCCTTAACCCAGACCGAAGTCTTGATATCTCAGAGCTGTGAGGTTTCAGCCCCTCCATATTTTTATTATTAAAAATACCAAAACATGTTTGTAACCGATCTCAATAAAATAGTAAAATGAAATGCTTTTCAACTACAAAACTTGTTCGACGTAGAGTATAGATTAAAGTAAAGCAAGTTTGATCTTCAATGGAACGCGTCTAGATAGAGTTAAAAGTAATAGAAAAATATGGTAAAAATTTATTTTTCTACAATAGCAGAAAAACTCGCACTTCGATAATGTCAATGATTATAGTTCACAAGAGCAATTGTATACACAGTTCAAGGCCATCTTATATTCCAAAATCTATAGACAAAAATACAAGAGGCAAATTAAAACGGAAAATAAGCAAAGTCTTATACAAAACGGTGGAAACACTACACTGTTATAAAGACAAAATTCAGAGGGATGTCCTTCGATTCGCATCTAAATGGCATGTTTTTTCGGAATCTATATAGTCTCGGGAGGCTAACTAGCTTTACTGCTTTACTACAATACTTTTACCAAGTCCCACACACATTTCATGGCGACCTTGCCCGAAGGTTGAGTTTGAGAGGATGATGAAGACATAACAAAATAAATTTCAACAAGATAGCAAAAAATATTTCCCCGTTCTAAGTTTGACATATTCAATTAAGATATCCAACATTAGATGTATCATTTGTATGTTCCTATTTTATAGGGCTTTAGAAATTGTCAATTTCCTATTACGTAAAGTAATTGAGCTGATTCATTCTGGAAATTCATATGATATCCAAAACATGCAACAAATATGACAAGTTTTCGGCAAACTGCGATAGTGATTATATATATAAAAAAATTAAATATGCTCCATACTATTTATTTATTGTTAAGCCAACCACAGTTTCTTATCAACTATCAATCCGTTTAATTAATTATTTATGCAAAGAATTATATCAACCACAAGTTAAAAAAATTGAACTACATTAACTTGACAGTTCTTATAAAATTGCCCCAAAAAACATATATGTATATAAAACAAAATGTTCGTCAAATTATTTTTTTTTTATTAAATTGCATAATTTTTGCTTACCGTATTACTATTATCGTTAATGTCGTTTGATGTATATCCACAAAATATTGACATTATTCATTAACTACACATATTTATGAAATTTTATTCGCACTAATTATTCTTTCTATTCTATTTTTAAAATATTTTATATAGTAAAATTATTATATTATTGATAACAATAATATTATCTTATCGTGTTTCATAAGATTATTAAATTCGTTTCTTATGAAAAATGAAAAGAACCGATAAAAAATGTAACACAATTAATTTAAAGAAAAACTATTAATTATACTATTATTCATTATTTATTTTATATGTCGTTCGTTCTACTCAATTTAATATATCAACCATAACTAAGCAATCATATTTTGTGATAAAAAAAACACATTATATCGAGAGATGAAGGAAAATAATTTAATACAGTTTTAAGAGTGTAAATAGTTTCATTGTTTAATTTTAATACATTATAAATTTTGTTTTATTTGATGATTGATTAATTACTTGTGATAGGATTTTATGTAATGAACACTTTAGGGCAACTATTGAATTTTTTATAGATTATATTCACAATTTTAGATAATAAAAGATGTTTCTTTATTGTATTTAATTCATGTCCACTTTATTTCAAGTTAAAAACGGAAGAAGTTATATATAAAATACATGAGTAACAACTGTCAAAAAAATAAGAATGAGTGCAGCGTTGACATCTATCGATTAACACTATTCAACATCTCCCCTCGATGCACTTATTTCTTGTAATCCAATTTTGCTGCAATAATGTTTATATTTCTCATTTGATAAAGGTTTAGTGAACATATCTGCAGGCATATTATCTGTAGATAAATATTCAATGTGAACTAAACCATCATTGATCGCATTACGAATGTAATGGAATCGAACATCAATATGTTTCGTTCTGGCATGAAATACATTGTTAGCGGCAAGCTTATGAGCGCTACGATTATCGTTATAGATTGTACCCTCAGTTAGTTCTGATAAACCAAACTCATCTAAAAATCTTTTAAAATACTTCATATGTTTTGCTGCTTCTGTGAGGCCAATGTATTCAGCTTCAGTTGAAGATAATGCGACTACACTTTGTTTATGTGATTCCCACTCGATTGCCGTGCCACCTATGGTAATGACTATCCCAGTATACGATTTTCTATCTATTACACAGTTACCCCAATCAGCATCCACATAAGAAACTAATTTTTCTTTACTTTTTCCAAAAATTAAGGAATAATCCATTGAGCCTCTTAGATAGCGTAATACTCTCTTTACAGCACACCAATGTTGTTCTCCATGATAATTATTAAATTGGGACAGATAATTTACTGCGTATGATAAATCAGGTCTTGAACATGTGCTTAAATACAGCAAGGAACCAATAAGTTCTTGATACGGTTTTTCATCGCATATTTGTTCCCTTTCTAATTTACAGCCAGTCACCATTGGCGTACTTGCTGGATTTGACTCGTCCATGTTGAACTTTTTGAGCAACTCAGAAATATACTTTGATTGATTGATCGTAATACATTCATCACGCCACTCAAACTCGATCCCTAAACAATATTTTAGCTGACCAATATCACGAACTTCAAAATGTTTGCTAATATACGCAACAAATTCTTCAATTTTCAAATCGTCTTTTCCAGCGACTAAGATATCATCAACATATACAATTATAATCAAAATTGTCTCACCTTCATTCATATAGTAGACGCATTTATCACAATTTGACGGCAAAGCACCAAAGTTTCGCAGCAATTCATCTAATTTTTTGTACCATTGTCTGCCAGATTGACGTAAACCATATAATGATTTACTTAATTGACACACTTTATCAGAACTCTGAAGGCTAATTAACATCTCCTTTACTTCATTATGAATTTCATTTTTCTGATCGATTTTCATTAATAAGTGTTCTAAACCTTTGATAATTAAAACTGGTGGTTCAATGTAAATTGTTTCATCAATATCGCCATTTAAAAATGCTGTTGTAATGTCAAGTTGTCTAATTTTGAAATTAAATTGTGCTGCAAGCGCTACAACAAGCCGAATTGAACTAATTCTGGCCACTGGAGAGAAGGTTTCTTTAAAATCTATACCAGGCCTTTGAGCATAACCTTTCGCCACTAACCGTGCTTTCTTTCGTTCAATGTTACCATCACTGCCATATTTGTTTGTTAAAACGAAACGACTTCCAATAACATGATTACTCTTTGAACGATCTACCAATTTCCACGTTTTTCTTTGAATTATTGATAACAATTCATTTGCGATAGCATCATGCCACTCAGGATCATCAATTGCATTATTAATGGGAACTTCAATATTATGACACTGCTCTATTAAATTGCAACTATCGTTTGATATTTCTTGATAAACTTTTCTTGGCCGACCGGGTTTCCCAGTCATTAACTTTTTTGGCCTTCCACATGCACGATTTTGCTTAGGTTGTTCATTATTTTTATTAATTAAACTTTGATTTTCATCACTAATATGATCAGAGTCGTACAGCCATTCATCACTGCTTGAAGATATTATTTCTTTGGTTTCACATTGATTTTGGTTTAATTCATTTTGATTTATTTCTTCTCTTGTTGTATCATCTTCCAATTCTACTTTAATTAAATTTTCATTCTGATTACTATTTTGTTCGATCAGTGGATCATCAACTCTATTCATAATTTGCTCTGCATTATAATTATCATTTTCAGTTGGAAGTTTTAAAAATCTTATATCTCTCACGATTTTTACAATTTTCTTCTCTGGTACATACACCCTATAACCTTTTGTTTCTTCCGAGAATCCAACTAGAATGCACTTTTCAGCGCGAGACTCTAATTTGTTCAAACCAGGACCCTTTTTTAAATAATAAGCTTCACAACCAAATTCACGAATATGTGATAAGCTAGGCATTTTTTTAAAAAGTTGTTTATATGGTATATCACCATTTAAACTACTTGATGGACATCGATTTCTGATATAGTTAGATGACAACACAGCTTCAGCCCAAAAAGTTGGTGGCAAGTTGGATTGAATTAATAAACATCTTGCCATGTCCATAAGGGTTCTATTTTTTCTTTCTGCACTCCCATTTTGTTGAGGACTATAAGGAGCACTTAATCTTCTCTGAATACCTTTCTGCTTCAAAAACTCATTAAAATCTGCATTCAAAAATTCAGTACCATTATCACTTTGATAAAATTTTATTTTCTGACCGGTTATATTTTCCATCATTGAAGTGTATTCTTTAAATTTTTTTAGTACTTCAGATTTCTTGTTAAGAAAATATACTTCACACCATTTAGTGCAATCGTCTACAAAAGTCACAAAATATTTTGACTTACCAAGAGACTCGACCCGCATAGGTCCACAGACATCTGAATGTATTATTTCCAATACATCGGTTTTTCTATTTGTATATTTTGGATAAGGCAATGCTGTCATCTTAGCTTTAAGACATATTTCACAGTCTAATTTCAAAGGTTTCTTTGAATTTAGATTTATATCATTACTCATATTGGATAAATTATACACATCTCGAATATTTAGGTGTCCAAGTCTCTGATGCCATGTTTTCAACTTAAATTCTTCAATATTTGTAATATTATTACATATTAAATTTTTGTTAGATTCAACTTGATTTTCTTTTACAAAATATAAATCACCTAATCTTTCAGCTTTGTAAATAACATTTCCATTATCATCCAAAATTAACGCGTTGTTTTTGTTAAATAATACTTGAAAATTCTGATCAGCAATTTTAGCAATTGACAGGAGGTTAGTTTTCAAGTTGGGAACAAATAAAACTTCTTTCAAATTTAAATTAACATTGTTGTTATTTGTTTTTACTCGAATTGACACATCTCCCTTTCCATTAACATCAACTAAATCGCCATTCGCCATTTTTAAATTTTGGAGGTTAGATTGAAAAATATTTTTAAATTTATCTTCATCTCGACATAAATGTGTTGTACATCCGCTATCTAGACACCAATTACTATTGTTTATATTCAAATCCACAATTTGAAGAGAATTATTAATGCAGCTGAACATTGAATAATTTTTATCAGGAATATCAGTTTCATTTTTTAAATAATTTATTTGTTTTTGCCCTCTATCTCTACATTCTGAAGCAATATGACCAATTTTTTGACATCGATAACACTTGACTTTTCGACTAAAATTGTTGAAATTATTTTTATTATGAAAATATTTAACGTTACTTGATTTCTTGTGCTGCATGGCAAATGCATTCTGTACTTTTTGAGATGTTGCACTTGAACGTGATGAACTTTCTTCAATAAGTTTTATTCTCAAAATATTAGGTGTTGGTAGTTGATCACGAGCTTTTATTGCACACTTAAAATTTTCATAACTTGCTGGAAGTGAATTTAGTAACATAATTGTTAGCAGATCCTCATTAATTTTCACGTCCATGTCCTCCAATTTATCAACCACATCAAAAAATTTTCTTAAATGTTCATGAACGTCTTCACTTTCATCTAATTTATTTGACGTTAACATTTCCATTAAAGTAGCCTTCCGTACCGGCCCCTGTGATTGATAAATTTGTTTTAACTTTATCCAAACATCTTGTGCAGTCTCACAACCTTTTATTTGTTTTAATTCTGTTGGTGCAATTGACAAAATTAAATCAGCTTTTGCTTTTTCATCATTATCCGCCCATGTACTTAATATTTCAGGTTTCTCTGCGGTTGGTTTTTTGTGCGTACCATCCACATATTTCCATAAACTATTTTTGATTAATACTGCCTTCATCTGAAGAGCCCATGTGTCATAGTTATCCTTAGATAACAATTCCAAACGTGTTATTCCAAGAGAATTCATTATTATATCTCTCCACGTATATAAAACACTTATTTTATTTTTATTTATTGGGCTGGGCTGGGTCCATAACCTATTGAATTTTTTATAGATTATATTCACAATTTTAGATAATAAAAGATGTTTCTTTATTGTATTTAATTCATGTCCACTTTATTTCAAGTTAAAAACGGAAGAAGTTATATATAAAATACATGAGTAACAACTGTCAAAAAAATAAGAATGAGTGCAGCGTTGACATCTATCGATTAACACTATTCAACAGCAACCAGCATCAATTACTTAAAGTTTTGACTCTACATAAAATAATTTGATGAACATTTTTCTTAGAATAGTGTTATATGTTCTGAAATCTATAACTATCATTAGTCACAAGTCACTATACAATATTGATACTAGCAATCGTTCTATTTATATGCAGTTCGAACAAAGAAAATATGCAGCTTTCTGTCACTATGACAGCATAGGATGTCGACAGTGTGACTGTTTGCATTAGGCAACTGGAGAATTAAAATAGGAGAACTTTTTTGAAGTATGATACTTTTGGTTTTATATGCACCTCGTATGTGACAATATTTATAAAACAACGAGACAAACAACGCATATGGTATTGCAATGTACAATTCGTATCCCACGTTTTTCAACTACATATGTCCAAAACGGTCAAGCTGGTATTGCAAAGTTCCTTTTTTGCTATCTAATAGAACTGTTGTATACTGTCGTGTTTTATCGTTTTTAATACATTTACACCTTACACGTCAATACAATTTAAAAAAATTTCATATGCCAAAATATTGGTACAAAAGTGCTGTAGGATCTGGTATTCAATTACCGACAGTCGTTCGATGTAGTAGCACGAGCAATTCGTTGAATAGCTATATAAACAAGTGACCAATATAAGCCATTGCTGTGCAGGAACATCAAATAGAACATCCTAATTTTGAAAAGCAAATTTGAGATTTGGTACCAAAAATGTAAAACTCGGTTAAATATTTCAACTCATTGACATAACATTAATATTTTTTTTCAGATACTTAATAATAATATGGACTTGATAAAAAAGGCTGAGAACCTTTCTCAAATTTTAAAACTAATCGCAAGTGCTTTGTACAAAATGCAATCAAATAAACGCAGTCTTAGCAAATCAGTTCAAATTTGGAAACAGTTAAGACTTAAGACATTTGGATTTTTGAAGTGAAACTTCTTTAGGCGCGATGAGAGTAAAATTTGAAGGTCGCGACAGACTAAAATCGTCACGAAAATCTATTATGAACAAAATTAATAAAAATCAAAGGCAACTAAAATAAAATAAATTATGAAAGAAAATTTATATGAAATGAAAATGATTACAATTTTCGGCTGCACATTGGAAAATCATTTTTCTTTTTAATTAAAATAAAATGAAATAAAATAATAATTGTGTGTGTAAAATGTCTATTAAATTTGTTCCAAAATAATCCAATAGTAAAATTATTATTTATTTATTTATTTATTGGATGGTGGCAAATAGGCCAAGGTCCAATTCTTGCCCAGAAAGAATTATACAGTTATATTATAAAATATACAATTAACATAAATTGAGATGTAAAAATAAAAATTTAAAATTTAATTTTTTTAAATGATTTGAAATATAAAGATTAACATTAAAATTACACTGAGAAAATTAATATGGTTACCCCAAACATATTCTGCTGGTAACATGTACATGTTTAGAAAATGACAAACATGTAACATGTTTACTTGAACCATTGTTATTGTGTTTACTATAAACATAATATGATCAAATAAAACATAATCAGTAACCATACTATTTTGCCGTCAATCATGTTATTTTAACATAATATGTTTAGTGTTAATATATTATGCTTACCGCAACTATACTTTAGAAACATTATAAGGTTCTATCAAACATATTATTTAAAAAATTATATTTAGCGCAAGCATATTATATGTGGAATAACTTTGCTCTTCTTATTTTTATTATTTTAATTTCTTCTTATTTCTTTCTATTTCTTCTATTTTTCTAAATGATTTTCTATGAAGGGAAATATGTATGCCGTTTGTGCCAAAAATCGCAAAACCATAATTAATAGATTGTCACTGATGAAAGTTTTTCCGACATTTGAAGTTATTACTTTTAGAACGCTTTCTAGCCAACATTTGCTTTATGACTACACTAAAAATAAAAAAATAAAAAGCTTTTAAAAAAAAAATAGAACCGACTTCAGAAAAAACAAAAGAGGCACAAAAAAGTGAAACATAACTCAATTGTTGCTTTAAGAAACAAAAAAACGTTACATTTTGATTAATTTAATTTAATTATACCTTACTTTAGACAAAAAATTCCGCTATTAAACAAAGTTATTATATTGAAATAGTTACTTTTTATTATAATTATTATAGTTGTCATAATAGTTATTATATTTTAAAAGTTATTTGTAGTACAAAACTGTTCGAAGGCCACATTGGTGCCACATTGACGAAAAACCGACTAATATGTCTCGGACTTGGCACCGATTTCCAACAGTTTTGTACTACAAATAGCTTTTAAAATATAATAACTATTATAACAACTATAATAACTATAATAATTTATTTTAATATAGTAACTTTGTTTAATAGCGTAATTTTTTTGCCTATAGTAAGTATAATTAAATTAAATTAATCAAAATGTAACGTATTTTTGTTTCTAAAAGCAACAATGGAGTTATTTTTCACTTCTTTGTGCCTCTTTTGTTTTTTCTGAAGTCGGTTCTATTTTTTTTTTAAAAGTTTATTTATTATTTTAATTTAGTCTTATTATTTTTACACAAAAATTAAGAAATGGTTTTTTATTTTATGTAAATAGATATATTTAAATGCAATAATTTTTTTATTTTAATTAAATTTACTGGCTTAAATTCACATTTCCCAATAACGATAAAAAATAACACACGAAAAAAAGTACTAAACTCAACGAATGTACGAAACTAAATGAACTGAGCAAGATGTTTAGATCTCTTCTAAACAATTCCAAACATGTTATGTTTGGCTAAGAGTACATATACATTTACATGTATACATACACATGTTCGCTTTTCAAACATTATATTTTTGTGTCCATTATATTTATGGTCGTAACAAAAATAACATATTTGGAAATCTTATTCAAACATAATATATTTGATTAAGAATACGAAACATAATATGTTTGATTATGAATACTAAACATAATATGTTAGAATTCAAACATAATATGTTAGAATTCAACGTTAAAGTGTTATTTTCTATGTTCTTAAACAAATTCAAAAATGGTATTCAAAATAAAATTCTGAATAATATAATAATAATGGCAAACAAATGCATATATGTCCTTCCATGAAATGTCATTTAATATGTTATCTTTTATACGGTTAGATAATAAATTGATATAAGTTCAAATAAAAGTTATATTTTTCAATTTTAAATATGTATCTGAAAAAATTAAAGAACCAAAAATTTCATTTATATTTAAATATATTTTATTATTTGCATAGCAATCATATTAAACATAATCATGTTTAAATAGAACTTTAAAGACAACATATGTTATTTGGCATCATACTATAGTTAATTTTACTATAGCAAGATAAGGAATGTTTGTAACAATAATAATTAGTTTTGTTCGAAACTAAATTTGTTTACAATTATATGTTTCTAAGAATCATAATTCTAGTAACCATAATTTAGGTAGATTTTTTAAACATGCCATATTTGTGACAAATTTAATATATAAGAACTGAATCTAAAAAATTATGGTGCAAATTATGAAACATTTTGCAATCTATACAATTTTAGAGCGATCTAGTTTCGAACCAATGAGAAAATTTTAAACTTTAAAAAAGTCTATCATTCTCATCAGGGCTAGCCGACTAGATAAACTCTACCAAAAAATGTCAACGCTAATGTATATAACCAAAAATTAGGTTACAACACTAGCGAAGTGTAAAAACAAAAAATTTACATAAACATACATTTAATAAATTCAGGTTTAGTCAATTAATTTCTCTGGTGATCACTGTTTTGTTATACTCTAGACATTCTAGTATTGAATAACAAACTTGTATCTGTGAGAAGAAGATGACTAGTCTTCACTTGTGTCTATTGACACATGATCAACAATTAATTCAGTAAATTATTTGTGATATAACATCACCCCGATGGAAAATCTCCCATCAAGAATAATATAAGAACTGAATCTAAAAAATTATGGTGCAAATTATGAAACATTTTGCAATCCATACAATTTTAGAGCGATCTAGTTTCGAACCAATGAGAAAATTTTAAACTTTAAAAAAGTCTATCATTCTCATCAGGGCTAGCCGACTAGATAAACTCTACCAAAAAATGTCAACGCTAATGTATATAACCAAAAATTAGGTTACAACACTAGCGAAGTGTAAAAACAAAAAATTTACATAAACATACATTTAATAAATTCAGATTTAGTCAATTAATTTCTCTGGTGATCACTGTTTTGTTATACTCTAGACATTCTAGTATTGAATAACAAACTTGTATCTGTGAGAAGAAGATGACTAGTCTTCACTTGTGTCTATTGACACATGATCAACAATTAATTCAGTAAATTATTTGTGATATAACATCACCCCGATGGAAAATCTCCCATCAAGAATAATATAAGAACTGAATCTAAAAAATTATGGTGCAAATTATGAAACATTTTGCAATCCATACAATTTTAGAGCGATCTAGTTTCGAACCAATGAGAAAATTTTAAACTTTAAAAAAGTCTATCATTCTCATCAGGGCTAGCCGACTAGATAAACTAGATGTTATATCACAAATAATTTACTGAATTAATTGTTGATCATGTGTCAATAGACACAAGTGAAGACTAGTCATCTTCTTCTCACAGATACAAGTTTGTTATTCAATACTAGAATGTCTAGAGTATAACAAAACAGTGATCACCAGAGAAATTAATTGACTAAACCTGAATTTATTAAATGTATGTTTATGTAAATTTTTTGTTTTTACACTTCGCTAGTGTTGTAACCTAATTTTTGGTTATATACATTAGCGTTGACATTTTTTGGTAGAGTTTATCTAGTCGGCTAGCCCTGATGAGAATGATAGACTTTTTTAAAGTTTAAAATTTTCTCATTGGTTCGAAACTAGATCGCTCTAAAATTGTATGGATTGCAAAATGTTTCATAATTTGCACCATAATTTTTTAGATTCAGTTCTTATATTATTCTTGATGGGAGATTTTCCATCGGGGTGATGTTATATCACAAATAATTTACTGAATTAATTGTTGATCATGTGTCAATAGACACAAGTGAAGACTAGTCATCTTCTTCTCACAGATACAAGTTTGTTATTCAATACTAGAATGTCTAGAGTATAACAAAACAGTGATCACCAGAGAAATTAATTGACTAAACCTGAATTTATTAAATGTATGTTTATGTAAATTTTTTGTTTTTACACTTCGCTAGTGTTGTAACCTAATTTTTGGTTATATACATTAGCGTTGACATTTTTTGGTAGAGTTTATCTAGTCGGCTAGCCCTGATGAGAATGATAGACTTTTTTAAAGTTTAAAATTTTCTCATTGGTTCGAAACTAGATCGCTCTAAAATTGTATGGATTGCAAAATGTTTCATAATTTGCACCATAATTTTTTAGATTCAGTTCTTATATTATTCTTGATGGGAGATTTTCCATCGGGGTGATGTTATATCACAAATAATTTACTGAATTAATTGTTGATCATGTGTCAATGTGTCAAAAGACACAAGTGAAGACTAGTCATCTTCTTCTCACAGATACAAGTTTGTTATTCAATACTAGAATGTCTAGAGTATAACAAAACAGTGATCACCAGAGAAATTAATTGACTAAACCTGAATTTATTAAATGTATGTTTATGTAAATTTTTTGTTTTTACACTTCGCTAGTGTTGTAACCTAATTTTTGGTTATATACATTAGCGTTGACATTTTTTGGTAGAGTTTATCTAGTCGGCTAGCCCTGATGAGAATGATAGACTTTTTTAAAGTTTAAAATTTTCTCATTGGTTCGAAACTAGATCGCTCTAAAATTGTATGGATTGCAAAATGTTTCATAATTTGCACCATAATTTTTTAGATTCAGTTCTTATATTATTCTTGATGGGAGATTTTCCATCGGGGTGATGTTATATCACAAATAATTTACTGAATTAATTGTTGATCATGTGTCAATAGACACAAGTGAAGACTAGTCATCTTCTTCTCACAGATACAAGTTTGTTATTCAATACTAGAATGTCTAGAGTATAACAAAACAGTGATCACCAGAGAAATTAATTGACTAAACCTGAATTTATTAAATGTATGTTTATGTAAATTTTTTGTTTTTACACTTCGCTAGTGTTGTAACCTAATTTTTGGTTATATACATTAGCGTTGACATTTTTTGGTAGAGTTTATCTAGTCGGCTAGCCCTGATGAGAATGATAGACTTTTTTAAAGTTTAAAATTTTCTCATTGGTTCGAAACTAGATCGCTCTAAAATTGTATGGATTGCAAAATGTTTCATAATTTGCACCATAATTTTTTAGATTCAGTTCTTATATTATTCTTGATGGGAGATTTTCCATCGGGGTGATGTTATATCACAAATAATTTACTGAATTAATTGTTGATCATGTGTCAATAGACACAAGTGAAGACTAGTCATCTTCTTCTCACAGATACAAGTTTGTTATTCAATACTAGAATGTCTAGAGTATAACAAAACAGTGATCACCAGAGAAATTAATTGACTAAACCTGAATTTATTAAATGTATGTTTATGTAAATTTTTTGTTTTTACACTTCGCTAGTGTTGTAACCTAATTTTTGGTTATATACATTAGCGTTGACATTTTTTGGTAGAGTTTATCTAGTCGGCTAGCCCTGATGAGAATGATAGACTTTTTTAAAGTTTAAAATTTTCTCATTGGTTCGAAACTAGATCGCTCTAAAATTGTATGGATTGCAAAATGTTTCATAATTTGCACCATAATTTTTTAGATTCAGTTCTTATATTATTCTTGATGGGAGATTTTCCATCGGGGTGATGTTATATCACAAATAATTTACTGAATTAATTGTTGATCATGTGTCAATAGACACAAGTGAAGACTAGTCATCTTCTTCTCACAGATACAAGTTTGTTATTCAATACTAGAATGTCTAGAGTATAACAAAACAGTGATCACCAGAGAAATTAATTGACTAAACCTGAATTTATTAAATGTATGTTTATGTAAATTTTTTGTTTTTACACTTCGCTAGTGTTGTAACCTAATTTTTGGTTATATACATTAGCGTTGACATTTTTTGGTAGAGTTTATCTAGTCGGCTAGCCCTGATGAGAATGATAGACTTTTTTAAAGTTTAAAATTTTCTCATTGGTTCGAAACTAGATCGCTCTAAAATTGTATGGATTGCAAAATGTTTCATAATTTGCACCATAATTTTTTAGATTCAGTTCTTATATTATTCTTGATGGGAGATTTTCCATCGGGGTGATGTTATATCACAAATAATTTACTGAATTAATTGTTGATCATGTGTCAATAGACACAAGTGAAGACTAGTCATCTTCTTCTCACAGATACAAGTTTGTTATTCAATACTAGAATGTCTAGAGTATAACAAAACAGTGATCACCAGAGAAATTAATTGACTAAACCTGAATTTATTAAATGTATGTTTATGTAAATTTTTTGTTTTTACACTTCGCTAGTGTTGTAACCTAATTTTTGGTTATATACATTAGCGTTGACATTTTTTGGTAGAGTTTATCTAGTCGGCTAGCCCTGATGAGAATGATAGACTTTTTTAAAGTTTAAAATTTTCTCATTGGTTCGAAACTAGATCGCTCTAAAATTGTATGGATTGCAAAATGTTTCATAATTTGCACCATAATTTTTTAGATTCAGTTCTTATATTATTCTTGATGGGAGATTTTCCATCGGGGTGATGTTATATCACAAATAATTTACTGAATTAATTGTTGATCATGTGTCAATAGACACAAGTGAAGACTAGTCATCTTCTTCTCACAGATACAAGTTTGTTATTCAATACTAGAATGTCTAGAGTATAACAAAACAGTGATCACCAGAGAAATTAATTGACTAAACCTGAATTTATTAAATGTATGTTTATGTAAATTTTTTGTTTTTACACTTCGCTAGTGTTGTAACCTAATTTTTGGTTATATACATTAGCGTTGACATTTTTTGGTAGAGTTTATCTAGTCGGCTAGCCCTGATGAGAATGATAGACTTTTTTAAAGTTTAAAATTTTCTCATTGGTTCGAAACTAGATCGCTCTAAAATTGTATGGATTGCAAAATGTTTCATAATTTGCACCATAATTTTTTAGATTCAGTTCTTATATTATTCTTGATGGGAGATTTTCCATCGGGGTGATGTTATATCACAAATAATTTACTGAATAAATTTAATATAGTTAAAATAAACATATTATTGTAATATATTTAAACTATTATGTTTAAAAATTAAAATTTAACCATACATATTAAGGTTTACTGAAACATGTATATATTGGTCGCAAACATGTCCAAACATGTTTTTTTTCTCAGTGATAAGGATCAATGAATATCATTTTCCTGCACTAAACGAAAATGTTTAAAAGAGGGATTTTGGAAAAAGCAAAAAAAAGCAAAAACAGATGATTTGAGATTTGGAGATAAAAATATGATGAGATTATCTTCTTTTAAAGAGAATATTAAATCAATGACTAAAAGGATTCTTTGTATTTTGTTTGATAATTTCCTATTTTGATAATAACAATAGGTTACGCGTAATAATGATTATGAATATATGTGTGTATATATACGAGTGCGCATGGTAGTTATAACTCTATTTACTTCCTTTATATCTTTTATATGATTTTTGGAAAAAAATTAGTGGTCGCATTAAGGGATCAGTTTTTGTTGATTTGTAAATTTTTGAGTGAAACCTTCTGAATTGAATGTATACATAGTAAAATTCAGTATCCATGCGAAAAAAATATACACATTCACGTTAAAAATAATATGAATTTAAACAGAATTGTATCGTATGTCATTACACTTAATTTTAGTCTATCAAAATGTTTGAATAGAATTTAACTGTTTAAACGTTAAGAAGTTTCATTTCATATATGCGCACCTTGTGCACACGACTCAACTTTTTTTGGGCCGCCAATTATGATGCAAAATCCAAATTTAACGCTCGCATTCAGCATTGTTTAGCACATTACATCGCTGTATTGCTATTTCTAAATACAATTATAAATGAAAATTTCATTGTTTTAGAAAATGAAGAAAATAAATGTGGTATCACTTCATCGAAGAAAATTTGTTACTGAAATTCTCAACAATTTTTTATAAATTGTAGGTGCCATATTACCTGCTTTCCTGCAAAATTTTTCAGGAAGGTATTTTGTGAAAAATTATCTGACTTTGAATGGCGGATCACTGTCTCTTATTTAGATTTTATTTGGACTAAACAGAAATTAGGTTGAGTGCGTTTTCTATAAATTTGGCTTAGTACCTACAAAACTCCAAAACCTATTGGGTACGGATAAAGCTGCGAAGCTATAGGCTGTGGAAACGAACACAAACGCAAAAGGCAATGCTGTCATTATGTTTTAGTTTATTTTGTTTAAACTTATCCTATCTTTTAGACAAACTTTTAAACTATAACCTCAGAGATTTTCAGCCTCCTAACCCTAGAGGTTCCAATTAAATAAGCGTTATCATCTACAAAATTGTGTTAATCCACGCGATTCCAATGAGTGAGTGCGTTTTCTATAAATTTGGCTTAGTACCTACAAAACTCCAAAGCCGATTGGGTACGGAAAAAGCTGCGAAACTAGGCTGTGGAAACGAACACAAACGCAAAAGGCAATACTTTCATTATGTTTTAGTTTATTTTGTTTAAACTTATCCTATCTTTTAGACAAACTTTTAAACTATAACCTCAGAGATTTCCAGCCTCCTAACCCTAGAGGTTCCAATTAAATAAGTTTTGTATAACAAACATCTACAAAATTGTGTTAATCAACGCGATTCCAATAAGTTGTCAGAATTTCAAAATTTTGAAGTTTCGACAATTTGACTTTAGTTTTTATCAATAAAAATGTAAGCATAATAAGTAAATATAGGTATAAGTAATGTAAGTATAATAACACGCAGAACTATCAAATTATAACGATAATAAAATATTAAATAAACAAGTTTGCTGATTTTTATATTTTTGAAGTGAACTTCGTTAGGCGCGTTGTGTAATTTTGTATGGGGAAAAATTTATATATTCGAGTTATCATTTTTACAAATCACCAAAATATTTTTAAATATAAAATATAAAATCAAATTGCAATATGGATATCGCGGTCGACTGAGGTTCTATAGGTCGTGAGTTTAATTCCTGGAGTGGTACATTTTTTACTGTTTTTTTATTTTTTTTTAAATACCATTATATTTATTTTTTTTTATTCGTGAATTCATAAAAATCATTTCTTTTTACGAATTTTAAAAAATTTATCTATAATGCAGTTTTTTAAAGTTATATGGCTATTGTCTCTCTCATTCCAGTCATCATTCTAAATAAATATTGAATATATTTAAAATTGAAAGTATGTCTGTTTGTCTTTTATGCATTAATACACCATTCATTCGATCATCATGAAAATTTGGGAAGTTGTTATGTACACTAGCCCAAAGGTAACTGGCAAATTTTCTATTTTCAAAAAGTGCACCTCAGGGCCCTTATAATTATCTTAAGGGATTTTGCCTAAATGTTGATAAATATTTAATTTGGTTTTTATTTAAATATCGTTTTAAACGGTAGTTTGCTTTGATCAATGTTTTTTTTGTTGAACATAATTTTTATGTAATTAAAAATGACAGTATAACCTGAAACAATTACATTTGTATATCAAAATTATATGTATTGTAATTTAACACATCATGATGTTACAAATTTTATCATCTACACCAAATATGTTGTTGGTTTGCAATGGTATATAATACATGTTTCTAAAATTGAGTGAAGACTTAATAATTGTAACTTGATACTTGATAACATCGATTATATCGATTTAAAGCTCAAAATTACGAGACGGAAATCGCACAAATTCTATACAAAGAAGCATAGCTTTTGTATGATTAAACATGGATGGCAATCATGATGAATAAACTAATTAAAAAAGGTGGCACTTAGCCGATAGTGATTTGCAAACGGCACAATGCGCATTAGTACTAATGAATTTGCTTAGCTTTCCACAGGAAGATTTGTAAAATTTAAAATTGTTGATCTATGGGTGTGATAATACTTTACCCTATACCCGCGTACTTTAGTCCTTGCTATTGGCATACGAGTTAACTTGAGATATCGTATATCACTGACAATAGCAGTGAAATCTCATATTCCAAAGTGATATCTTAGGGGTGCTGGCGGATGAAGCTTTTTCAATCAACGATAGCATCCCTTTGTCTTAGTTATGGAATATTCTTCGATGACACGCTATTTTTTTTTAAATAAAATGTGTTTGGTAGTAGAAATTACAATGTGTGTCACAACAATACATAATAGTACATTATGATGCAAGGACGTAAAGCTAAAGATTTTGGACGTATGTGGAGTTTGCAAATCGAAGCGCAAATCGAAGCGCTAGCTGAAATTTGCACCCATCATAAGTCCAAAATATCTTACGTCCGTGCGTCATATACTATTTTTTATTCGCCGTTAGCAAAATATTTAAAAAAAATTGTTTATTCCAAATCAAAGTTATAATTTTGCATAAATTTTGATATGAAAATATGTTGAACAAGTCACCTTTGACAAAATATTTGTTATTTTTTCTAAATAATTGTATAACTATAACAACAAATAATAACAATAATTTTAATTGGATAATGCAATTTGGAATTTAAAGGATGCTTTGATAAAAATTTCTGTTTTTTATGGAATTTAAACAAATACAAATGTTTTTTACTTTTTTGGACGTAACTATGACAACAAAATATATGGTTAAAAAGTGACACTTTACGGCCGTAAATCACAGTAATAAAGTACCACTTTAATATGTAGGCGAATAAAAAAAACTTTTAAGAACAAGGTCCCATAACAACAGCTATTTCACAGTTTTAAGTTTTCACTTCTGTCGGCAGTCCTCAAGACTGTCTTCTTTTTTATTTACTTTTTGAATAAGTACTACCAACCTCCAGAAAACACTTGATATCCAACTCGAATTTTATAGTTCATTTTATTTGAAAATTGCGTTTTGACAGTTCATTGCGAATTCCGATTGGGAAAATAAAATACTACTAATATAATTTTTGTGTTTTTGTTTTAGTTTGGTAATTTTTGATTATAAATTGTATGTGGTACAATATTTGTAATTGTGTTTGAATCTACATATGATGTTCATATGTTCTTTGGTGGATTTGATAACTGATTTTAACCAAATTAACAAAAAATTTGCCAAAATTGCATAGATCAAGTAGTTTTTTTAAAGTTCGTTTGATAACTCTGTTTGTAATTAGTGTTTTTATTTAAACTAATCTGATAAATCCGATTCTACTTCTACATAAAACTGTCTGATCCCGAAATCTACCTATTTCTAGCGGATATCCTGCCGCTTGGACTTTTTTAAATGCAAATATATATTTTGCATTGAAATAAAAATATATTGCTTTCAAATTCAAAATCTTGTTGTTTCAATAGATCTTTTGGTGGAGGTATACTATTACACCTTACCAACCAATATTCTTATATGAACTATATCACAGCGTTTTTTTCAACTATGCTGAGAAGGCTGAGTTTACTAGGACCGTTGGTCACCATTACCATTATAAACCCGTTTTAAAGTTATTTGAAATTATGGACAATTAACAACGGTGTTTGATGGAATTAAAATTCACCATATTTCGATGACCCCAACCATCGACTATTTTTAGGTTCTTATTTAGTTTTTGGGCAGGATTTTCGTAATTGGGATACGATCGAATCAAATCAAATTTTACCCAAATTTTTAATTTATTTTTGATAGATAACATGGACGGATAACTTACTGATGATTTTTAGCTGTTCGTTGATGCATAAAAAACAACATAATACTAAATAACTTAGAGCAAAATGGAAAACCGTCTAAGATGGAAATGTAATAGACTACATATGGCAATAAAACAGTTGTTTAAAACGTCATTTTGGTTAACCGACTTTAAATGATGGTGTTCCAAAAAATTGCAATACGTTTATTAATGGAATGTTTGTAAATGTTAGATAGAACCGGTTGTAGCTTCGGTCGCATTAATGAATACAAATTACAGTAAAACCTGGCTTAACGAGCAGTGAGCACCTCTCATAACGTGTAATTCGCATATCGATTCGCATTCGCAAACAAATTGTAAAAAATGAATTGCTTAACGAGCAACGTTTCGCACAACGAGTGAAACAGTCCCGGATTTAAAAAAAAATAACGTAAACATATATGTGAATATGAAAAACGTTGTTTCCTTTAACGAGTGTTTCACTTTACGATAAAGATTCTGGAACGAATTATGCTCGCTAAGTGAGGTACTATTGTACTTTTTGCTGTAGACGATGAAGAAATTTGACTCTAATTCTCTTCATAATTTTTGATAGTTGAATAAAAATGTTTTATTTACTTTAGATTTATAAGAACTTACATATAAAGCTGTTGTAAGACAGAAAATAACAGGCAGACCAAAAAGATAGAAGATATCATTAAGTCATATTAAATTTACTTAATATCTCACCGACAAACACTAAGGATTGTCACCTTCTCAAATACAATTTTGCACAATTCTTGCTCTTAAATAGTTTCAAATTTTCTAGCTACACCACTGCCCATATTACATCTTGATTACATATTCAAACCGTATACCAAAATTTACAATTATCAACAAAAATCTCCTCAGGTTAATTTATTTTAACTTAAATAAACATTAAAACATGACCCAATTTACAATAAAAAAATAATAATATCTTAAGAAAAATTGAATAAAAAAACGTAAATTCTTCATAATATAATTCTGTTATAAACATCCATATTAGGAAAACTACATCCATAAAAAATTTCAACAAAGTTCTTTTGAACAATCAATATTTCTATTAACAATTTAATGTTGTATTCTCGTTTTAAAAACAAAAACGTAAACTACACTAAATTAATTTTCTTATAATTCACAAACATTAGAGCATGATTTTGAAAATCAAGAGAATTATAAACTTAATTACTAATGCAATTAATGGTAAAAATTTAATTAAAACTAATTAAATATATTTATTATATATTTGTAAGTCAGAGGTGGTCAACATTTTTTGTTTATATGCTTTGTGGTTTAAACGGTCTTGCTTGTACCGGATATTAATTGTCTTAACTGAATCAACTCTGATGTACCCAATTTAAAACAATTTTATAAAAGGTAAGAATATTTTTTCTACGATACTATATGAAAAATCTATTTTTATGCAGGTTTAACCCCCATCAGGTCGTTTTTCTCATTAGTGAAAAAATATTTTCATTTAAAGAACAAATTGTAAATTTAATTTTGTTGTACAAAACAGATTGTAGTTGCTTTGATATTATCATGTAATTTTACTAAATTTTTAAATCAAAGCAATACAATATACATTTCGAATGCACTGTTTTCGTTTTCTAATTAATTAATTTCTAATTATTATCATTTATTTGCATTTACAAACAATTGCAGTAAAAAAATTCCTTGTTCACCCACGAAAAAACGTTGTTTTCATCTCTTGTAGCAAAATATACTATTTTTTCTGTAAAAGATTAAAATTTCAATCGACAAACAAACAACTTTGCAAAAATTTAATTGAATAAAATTAAAGTATTAACTTAAATTGAACATATTTATCAACGAAAAGTATTCAGCAGCATTACAACTTTAAAAATTTAATTAAAATAAATTAGTTATAGTCAATTGACTAAATGAATCAGATATTAAATTTTGTAACATAATAGTAGTTTAACCAATAAGTGTTTAATGTATTAGTTTATTCTTAAGCGAAAGTTTAAAATTCGAGAGATAGTATATGATAGTATATATCATATACTCTATGATAGTATATATTTAATCGATATTTACTATAAATTATAAAATTAGACATCGATAACATAACATTAAAAATTCATATTCTATTTTTGCATGGTTGCGTTGTTTAAAAAACTTTGTAAAATTAAATGAAAACCCATAGCAACTACAATTTGTTATTCTTTTTAAACTAGTGGAAAAATAACCCATTTTCACAGGGGATTAGGCGTGATGAAAATAGACTTTCCATATATACAGTACATTGCATTCCATACAATCAACTAAATTCACGTAAAAGAAATACTTCAACTTAAAATTTGATTTTTAAGGAATAAAACGTATCAAAGCCATTGTGATTATAATTTAAAAAATAATGTTAATACAATCAAAACAATTTGATTAATTAATACAATCATTCATAACCAATTGAATTATGATAATTTTTCTAATTAATCATTCTAATCTCAAATTAGGAAAATTTTCATAACGCAATAGGTTAAGTTCATTATGCTGTAGGTTAGAAAACAATACAAAATAATACATACTATTGTTATGGAAAAAAACATACAAATAAAATTGATATTAATAGTTGGAAGAGAATAAAAATAAATGTGCTGTTATTACGCATTGCCTTATAACTGAAAGAAAAACAACTTTTCAGTGAAAAATTATTAAATTCCGATTAGACGACTTTGATTTGCCTCAATAGTTTTAAATTTTAAGGGATTTTTTAAATTAAACAAATGAGGGGTCACCACCACCACTCTGATAGAGACAAACGGTTAAAATAATTACATTTACACATAGGCGTAACTAGGTAGGGGCCCAGAGGGCCCGGCCCCTCCTAGACGAATTTTGGCCCCCCCTAGAACACAAATTTCATGAAGTATATATTTGCTGTTCAAAAAGGAATTTGCTGTTCAAAATTATTTAAAAACGTACAATTATATTATTCATGATATTATTCATATCACTGATCTTCATTTAAATTTAATAAGGAAGTTTAATAAGCACTACCAATAATATTGCCACAAAAGTACCTATAAAATGGTCGTTTATCTTATCGGTTCACCATAGTAGCGAAGTTTAAAAAAGCAAACATTTTCTTTCCAACATGTGATGTGCCAGATGTCAGAATGTCAAATGAATTCATAATTTCTGGAAAACCACACCTTCCAATTTGTTCAACGAAAAACATCGCAATAAGAACAATATAGACTTAGTTTTAAAAAAATACGGTCTCATTGCTCCATAAGACCTAAAACCACTACTCGTAGTTTTAAGTTTGTTTTCAAGACTACTTTTACTTAGGCGCCAGCCAATTTTTTTTTTAGTGTACTTTTATAAGCAAATTACAATATTTTTTTCTGAGAAAATCAGTCCTGGGGACCAAGATATAGGTCTTTGAAACAAAAAATATCGTATAAAAATACACTTTTTTTTACCATTTAAATGTTATTTTTGATATACAATTTCAAAGAATCAACATGAATAACTTAAAAAAAATAATTATAACCTTAGGGGCCCACGCAATGACCATTTAAGGCAAGATTGGACTTGAACTTAGGCGCAAGTGGATTTTTTTTTGTTTTTTTTATCGTAAATTAAGAAAATTTAGTAAAAGGGACGGTTTTGATCTGTTTATCTTATAAGCACATAGGACATAAAGCGAAAATTAAAAAAACAGAAAAAATTCTTTTCAAAACTGTAATTTTGAATGGATTTTGCTTTTTTCAAAGGCCTGTATTTTGGACCCCAGGGCTGATATACAACTCGTTTTGGTTTTATTCGCTTCAATGAGTGATTCTATATCAAATAAGAAAAATCTTGGCGCCTAAGTAGAAGTAATATCCCCGTTTGTTTGTGTGAACATTAGCGAATTGACGACGGAATTCGAAGTCTGATGGATTTATTTTTGGAATTATCTGAATTTTGTATGGCTGAAAATGAAGATCGTTGTGCACAGTACTGCATTAAATGGTTGGGGGAATGCATGATTACTGTAAACAATGAATTGTTATTTTTGGACTATTTTTTATTTTTATTTTTTCAATAGTTTTAGAGACTAGGAATGTAAAGTTTAATTTAGAAACTAGGAATGTTGATTTTGTATAATTTTTGTTTGTTTGAAAGTTACTAAGTGAGGATTTATAAAAATATCATACTGATATAACAATTTATAATTTTATATGATTTTTTTCAATTTTAATTTGTCAAACATGTCGATTTTAAAAAGAACATTGTTTTCTTTTAGTTTTATAATTTAAAGATTTATTATTTACACAAATATATATCTAAATATAAACAATAAACATAAATAACTGAAAACAACATAGCATAAATAACTGCATTCGAATCACTAGATGTAGTAGCAACGACGTCAAAAGTGACACTAAACCACCGGCAATTTCACCGTTCATATTATATAGGTGCCAGGTCACAGTGGCGTTAAATGCAACTATATAGCGGACGGATTTTCTAGGCAAAGGACTGAACTAGATCTTTTACAAGAAATGGAAGCTCTAAGCGAGTCGTTTCCTCCTCTCAAACAACTAACTTATGACAGGGTGAAATGCGTAATCTATAGGTCGGTGGGCAAACACCATTAGCTGCAAGATAAGCAGGTAAATCTTTTCTATACTAGACCTACAGCGTTCCAAAAAACTTACAACCTTGAGTAGGCAGAAAACTAGTTCATTGTTAAGGCCATCATTGGTTACTGGATCCTTGGAAAGCACCCAAGTGTTGATTTGCAGGAGCTGTAAGGAGCAGGATCAGGTGGAACCAGCGTTTCATCTACTTTGCACATGTCCAGCATTCGCCCATTATACGGCAAACTCATTTTGGAACGCACACATTTAAAACTCTCACCGACCTGGATAATTTAAAAATCACGCAAATACTTAGCTTCATTAGAAGCTCCAAATGGTTCGAGTTTGGGAACGAGATCCTTTGGTATCACAACCGACGTATTTTGGTCTAAGTATGTCGTCCTGATGTTGTGTTTTAGTGACAGTCACTGTAACCTAACCTAACATAAATAATCTAGCAAAAAAATATAAATGACCGTAAATTTGAAAATTTAACCCGTTATGTATTAAAAGAAAGAAATAAAAACGGAAAATTTATTAATTATATTACTCAGCAATATTATTGGGGCCAGACCCACCCTAGAACAATTTCCTAGTTACGCCAATGTTTACAATATACATATTTCAATATTTCCTCTTATATTGATGACTTTTAATTTATGGAACTTATTATATAGAATACAATAATAAATTTGACGATGTATATGATTTAAACTAATTTCGCATATGAATCATAAGTAAAAAGTATTTACGTTCTAATAACGATTTAATTGTTACAACACGATATATAGCATAAAATCAATCTGTAGAGTTTAGACCCGAATGTCTTTCTTTTAAATAAAATGTTTTGTTTGTGTAGTAGGAATCACAATATGTGTCACAACACATAATAGTAGATTGTATTACTAGTGCGGACGCGTTTTCCGAACAAGAGTGTAGTTTGCAGTACGAGCGTAGCGACTAGCGAGTGCTGCAATCACTCGCGTCTGGAAACGCAGTTCGCGCTAGTAATACACAATCCTTTTTTCTTAAAATGCACAAAATTTATTAAACATTTATTTAAATGTTGATTATATCGTTTATTTAAGAAATTTATAAACAATTTTAAGATATATTTAAATATAAAATAAAGTGCGCCATCTTCGATGCAATATTTGTATTCAAAATTAAGATACCGCACATATTATAATATACCATGCTGATTGCAATTTTAAAATAATTCAACATTTTTATGGAATTATTTTCTAAGAAATTCAAAGATTTATAAGGAACAATACCCAACAAACACTGTGACGGCACAATGCTAGCACATTGCGGTCACGAGCGTCATTGCATGTTGTGACTTGGACGTCCAAGTGCATCCGCATATGGTTATCATAGTGTCATCATAGCGGACGGCACGGTGTGGCGGCAAAATGTACGCAATATGCTCTTTATTTTGTGGCCACAATAGCCATGCGAAATGCAGAACCTGCTCTTACCAAAAGTATAATTCTTAAAAGCGAAACGAAATTTATTTAATGATAAGAATAATAAACAAAGAATAAAAAACTAGTTTAACATTTTCTTATATGACTGGTTTCATTAACTTTTTATAAGATAACTAGCTTGACTCGGCCACGCGTTGCAGCGGTTCAGTCTGGTTAAATATAAGAAATAAAGAAAGCAGAACACACTCGTTTCTATAAAATGTTTAATTTCATAATGCTTGAGGATATACAATGTTTTTTGTTGTTCCATTGTCTGTAAAGATATACGGATTGCCCGGTTTATCCACTCTATAACACGCAACGTATAATTGTCCATGTGAGAAACAATCGGTATCTAGATCTAAACCAAATACTTCTAATGTTTGGTCCTGAGCTTTGTTGATGGTAATTGCAAATGCCAATCGAATTGAGAATTGCAATATTTTAAATTAAAATGCCATATCTGTTGACATCATAGGTATGCGAGGAATCAGGACATCTTCACTTTCGAAAGGTTCAGTCAAGATTGTTGCTTCTACTACGTTGCTTATTAATTTTTTTCCTGCGAGTCACGTGCCATTGCAAATTTTGGCTGATTGATATTTCGCAACTTGATAATTGGCACGCCGATTTTTAATTGCATTACATGCGTCAGTATCCCAGGTAGATCAAGTGAATTCAAAAATTCTGTTGGGTAGTTAACCACTTCATGTGCTTCTATGACAGTGTCTACGGACATGTATGTGACTGCGTCGTTTTTAATATAAAACTGAATTATACTGTTATATTCATTGACGTTTTTGTTTTTGGCCGCAAAAATTGTCAAAACTCAGCCAATCGTAATTCTTATGATTAGTTTGAATATTGGGAAATACTTTAACCAATTCCTCCTTTGACGACACTAAATTCAAGAAGTTATGAGGTAATAAATTTCGTCCTGAGGTTAGATCAACCCGTACCTTTCCGTCAGGAATTGATGTGAGAATACCTCAGCTGATATATCGTTTTGATGCAGGACACGCATATTTGTAGTTAATTTTAAAATTTTTACGTGTCGCCACAAAATGCAGTATTTCATGCAAGCATTTATTTCATCTACTAGTTTCGGTCGAGGAACTACAGGTAATTTTTGTCTGAAATCTCTTGCAAGCAGTATTAATGCATTCCCAAATTGTCCGGGATTTCCCCGCAAATCTTACAATGATTGATTAAGAGTTTCAAGCGATTTTTTGTGTGCCATTGTGCATTCGTCCCAAATAATAAGATTACATTTGTACAATATTTTTCTCATTCCGGATCCTTTGGAAATGTTGTATGTGGGAGTTTCAATAAATTGAATGTTCAATGGCAATTTCAAAGCGGAATGAGCAGTTTTTCCACCTGATAGTAATGTTGCAGCTACCCTGGACGACGCAAGAGCTAAAGCTACATCATTTTGTGATGCGCAAGAGCTAAAGCTATATCGAATTGCTGCTAAAATTAGTCTGATTAGGAACGCCTTGCCAGTCCTTCTTTGCGCGTCCAAGAAAAAGATTCCTCCAGCGGCCAGCCACGTTATAAATATTTTGCATTAGTTAATCGTAAATAGCTTTTTGTTCAAACATTAGCTTTGGAATTTATGAATGCACATACCACCAAAGATCATGCGTGTTGTAATTTTGTTCACGAAACGAGAACTTTGTTCACGATATCTAAGCACAAATCTTCAATCATTATCAACGCTGTTGTAAATTTCTGTTGTGAAATCTATATGTTTATTTATATTGGCATTTTCCTTGGATATACGACGTAAAATATATTCAGCCAATCTCCGTGACGGTCGTTCTCCAATAAATTCAAAGCTTGACATGTACTACGGAAAGTGTTATGTGTAAAGCCGTTGGCAACCTTTATAAAACTATATGTGTGCGCTATCATCATTTAAGGAAGACGGTGCGTATCATTGTTGTGCATGAGCATTAACTGTTCTCATGACACAAACCTAAATAAATAACTTAGATATTAATTAATATTCGGCCATATAGACTAACAGTCTAAGCCAATAAATAAAACAAAAAAAAAAAAAAAATTAATATTCCAATTTTAAATTTAAATAATATTACCAAATCTGTTACGCAAACTTAAATTCCGATCGGCATTATTTTAACAAGTGTTTAAACCCATGACAATTAGTTTATATATTTAAACCAATTTGTTTATATAAAAATTTAAAATATTATATAGTTATGCAAATTGCAATAAATGTTTTGTCCAACTGACATAATTTAAATAACAGTAAAAATTATAATATGTAAGAAATATCAGTTAGTTGATGAGGTAGTTTGTAAAAATTAGTGGTAAGAATCAGTCAGTTAATTCAGTCAGTTTTCTAAAGTTAATCAATTCATAAAAGTTCATTCTGTTAATTCTATCAGTTGTAAAAGTAAGTCAGTTAAGTTTTATCAGTTAAGTTAGAAATTAAGTCACTCAGTTCAAGTGGAAGTCAAAATTTCAAGTGAAAATATTAAAACAATCAATTCAGTCAATCATGTAGTCAAGCAGTCAATCAAAGCCAGTTACTAAATTCTTTTAATTTAATTTAGTTGAAATACATTTGTAAGTTAGTAGAATTTTATCAGTTGTGACAGTTAAGTTAGAAATTAAGTCACTCAGTTGAAAAATTCAAGTAAAACTATTAAAACAATAAATTCAGTCAATCATTTAGTCAAGCACTCAATCAATGGAAGTTCAGCTGAAGTAAAGTGAATGAGATCGTATATGAATAAATAAAATTCGAAATACTAAAGTTTTGTGTAGTTAATTATTATTGAAATTTGTAAGAATATTCCTCAGTGCCACAAAATTATTGAATAAATCAATAATAATAAATAACTAATTACATAAATTTTCATCTTTAAAGTGCTTGTGTTGTTAATGAAAGTGGAATTTGCAAGAACGATCCTCCAAGGTTCAACATCATCAAGGAATATGCCACTAGCTGTATTATTGCCAACCCAATTTTAGTTTTGTTCCTGCACATTTTTAAAACAAATCTCTTATTTTATTTTGATCTTCTCTATCCTATAATGAAATATTAGCTTATGTCTATTTTTTATGTACTAGGATTTATTGTTGATTATTTAACCAAAAATATGAAAAACAAAAAAAGGTTTGCGCTCATCTACCCAAAACAATCAAAAAACAACTTTAAATATGGTGCAGTTCAATCACATTACACCAAGATTGGTTGTAGGACACTTTAGTTTTCCATCAAATATAAAATCAATGGAACTTGAAAGAACTGGAGCGGTTATGGAATAGTTCTCAGTCAACTCTAGGTTTGACTTTAATAAAACTAAATTCGCAGTGGAACATGTTTTGGATGTTTACTAAGTTGTTAGAAAAGAAAATGCTAATGTTTAGAGGCTACGTGTTTATTAATGTTTAAAACCCGTAATAGTTAATAAAAAAAGTAAACTAGTAGGATGGGGGTGTGACCATAGGGGCCACGTCAGGAACTTCCCGTAAGGTTAAAAACTAACCAGTTACTGGATAAAGTATATTAAAATACCAAACATGAACAAAAATTATACAACATAATTTACCTGCATTGTCCAAAAATATGTTTTATAGAACATGGATACAAATAAAAAACGAAAAATTTTAAAACAAATATTAAATCAAATTTGAAATAAAAGTCAATAAAAAGTGAATATTAGCTCAATTAGAAAGCCTAAAATACGCAAAATTAAATTTGTTTATTAAACGACACACCAATAATTGTAATAATTTAAATAGAATTTGAATGTGTGTGTGTAATCATATTTAAATATAATAACATACTAACACTCAGACTGCAAACTAGAATAAGTTGTCTAGACCGATTCAGAAGGTATTGAAAGGTGAAGATATCATTAAAATGTCAATATCAAAAATGATCTCCAACACAACAGTCAACAACCTAGCCTATCGGTAAGATAAAAGTTCAGAATTTGTTTGATGAACACAGACCACTATATACAATACAGTTTAAAAGCAAATTTGTTCTATATTTCTTCCATGTTAACTGAAACATTTTACCAAAGATTCGTCAATGGCTGTTGTTGTGATATATTTAAAAGAATAAGATAAAGCTATATAGCCGAAAGTGACAAACTAGAAGTTGCAAAATTACTATAAACATTACAAAAACCTTATTATCTAAGTTTCAACAAAATTGAATGTTAGGACTGAGTGTTACTGAAGTTTAAAAAAATAGTTGTTCAACGATCCACAGACATCCTCCCCGACTCCTTTGCCAAATTTTGAAAAAAGCTCATATTTTCTATATTCAAATAAACCCGAATGCGTTTGCAGCTCATTTTACTTCAAAAGTTTCATCTAGATCTCATGCATTTGCGTAACGAAAATAACACCTATTTTTCAAATTTTCTTAAAAACTTAAAGAGTTAAGCCGCAATTAGACTGTTGCAGAACTCTACAATATTTCTGCAATAGTCGTGCAATGGTAGTGTGTAAAATATTCATTACAGAAATGTTTGGCAATGAACTCATTGCAAAACATTGCAATGAGTCAATGCAATGTTTTGCAATGAGTTCATTGCCAAACTTTTCTGCAATGAATATTTTACAATATACCATTGCAGGAATATTGCAGAGTTCTGCAATAGTCTAATTGCGGCTTAAGATATCAATTGTTTATACAAGTGTCATTATATAAGTTGTTGACATGATGACAAACAAAATGGGAGGTAAATGGTCTTGATAGCATTATTTATTCTCTGTAATTTACGCCCCAAGATACATCGATTGTGACCATTGCTTCAGGAGGCCTTGAAACGTTCAAAAATTCCTATTTCGAAAATCTACCCAAAAACAATATCGAGAAGTTAATAAACAGTTGACCAAGCGATCCCCTCACGAATCTCTAACCTTTTTGACAATTTAGAAAATAGCTCAGATCTTCGATATTCAAGTAAGCCCGGATGCGTTTGCAGCTCATTTACATACCAAAACCAAAGTTTCATCCAGATATCATTCGTTTGCGTAACGAAAATAACACGTAGTTTTTTCACATTTTCTTAAACAATTCAAAAAATAAGATAGCAATTGTTTATACAAATCTTATTATAAATGGCTGACATGATGACAAACAATATGGAAGTTTCATGGCCTTGATAGCATTAATCAATCTCATGATATTTGCAAGAAATGATTTTCAGTTTTTTGGGAACCACTATAAAACAAATGATTTAATTCCTGGGCTCTAAGTTACGCCAAGATACATCGATTGCGTCCATTTTCGTTAAAATCGACCCATACGTTGTTGAGAAAGCATTGGACAAAAATTTGTCCACATACATTTATTTACATACAGCGATACATAGTTAGGAGGTCATGAAACGTAAAGATATCATAAAAATTCCGATTTCGAAAATCGACCCAAAAACAATAACTTCCCACCCATATCGGGAAGTTAATAAAAATGTTTTTTTGAAAAAGAGTGAAATTCGGAGTGAAAAACATAAATAAATATCTAAATTCGTGTCTGTAAAAATAAAGTTCATCAGAAAAATAACATACCTTCTCAATTCGTAAATCAGGTTCACTATAAGTTCCCTCCAACATAGATTCAATTGTGGGTTTGACAATATCAACACCAAGTCGTATCTCTTGCAAACTACCCCATATCGAACCACCATCATTATCAGCTATTCCACTATTTTCAACACTAATTAAATCACAATAGTTCTTATGCCCACTATCCGTCAAATTTTCATAGCTTATTGATATCGGACGAGGAACACCAAACACTTTCGGACACAATTTATATGACAATAACTTATCAGTTTCTAAATTTTTGGTTGTTGACAATCCTAAACGACTGTCGTCGGATGAAAGTACTTTTTTCATTTTTTTAGTATGATTTGAGTTTAATTTTTTTGATACTGGTTTTGTTGGTAACAAAAATATATGATCGTTATTTCTTTGATTTTTTATTGGTGACGATGATGATGATGGCAAATGATTACTTTCCATATTTCCTGACAAATTTTCACTTGAACTTATTTTACCCTTAGACGAACAGCTTTTACTGGTATAGTTCACAATCATATCATCACATGATCGTGTTCCAACAATGTTATTATTGAAAAAAATTGTTTCATAAATTTTTGGAACATCGATCGCGCTTTCTTGAATAATATTTAATTGCTCAACCCTTGGATCAGGCATAGCACGAACCGTTAATCTAGATTCTGGATTAATTGGAATTTTACAACGAATATTTTTAATAGATTCCAAACTGACATCGTTTATAATACCAACTGGTCGTGGATTTTTTGTATTCTTATTGCAATTATTTGTAATTTTATTTTGATTTGGTCCCAAGCATTGTTGTCGTGGAAAATCAACAACAACAATACGATCTGAAATGTTCGATAGATCATTATGAAATCCAATTCCTGAATCTGAGTTACTTGATGTCGTTGTAATTTCGCTAGGCTGCGGAGAATTGGACATAATCAGATCGTTAAAATTGTCATCAATTCCACCACGAGGATTATTTAAATTATGTCGATTTTGTTGCAAAAGCAATTTATGGTTATTTAATTTACTTTCACATAACTTTACAGCTGATTTTAATGTGTACATACTTCGGATAAGATTTACAACATATTCGGAATTATTTGGAAATTCTAAACATAAATTTGATATTGGATCTTTTGTGCAGACAATTTGAAATAAATTTGCCTTATTCAAATGATTTATGTGATCACATAATTTTGTATCAATAACAAAAACATGACAACTATTCGATATATGAACATCAACATTCGATTGCGACGCTATTATATCATGTGGATTGTTATCATTATAAATTTGACCACCATCTGTGTAAATTTGTGAGGTTACTAATCCAAAAAATTTGTTATCATTATTTTCCGATGATGAGGACACATAATTCAATCTCGATGATGGATATTTAGCAATTACTACACTATGATTGTTTTTTAAAGTAAGTTGATTTGGTAATATCGTCATTAGGACGTTTGTCGGGTTTCGTTTTTCTTGTCTCATTTTTCGAATGCAACTTCGGACAGTTTGCAGTTTTGAGCTGGTTGCTATTTGTTTCGGCATTTCGATTGTTCCTAAATATCCTACAATTGCACGATATTCTAATGAATTTGATGACGATGATGATGAATCTATACAACCTCCTAAAGCCCCATGTTCATTGCTATTTGAAGAACATGCGATGTTACTATCATTGTTTATACGAACCATTGCTCTTACATTTGTGATATCTTTCGGATGAATGGGATTTGAATTCGATATATTCGATCTACTTAAAATATTTCCATTGTCCTGTGGAGGCTTTTCATTTTTGTTACTTTCATGATTGCCATTCCTATGATGTTGGTGGTTTTTATTATTATGGATACCACTATTACATTTGCTAGTTCCACCAACATTATTCCCTTTACTATTTTGATTAGGATATTTATGCCTTATCCTATGATAATTTTGTTGTACTAATATATTATCTTCATCAGAACTATCTGAATAATAATTTTCGGCAATTGTCATTTTTATATTTCCAGGCGATGTTCCAATCAGATGCACAACAGCCTCATGCGGTAATTTTGAAACATTTAATCCATTTACAGAAATCAAAAAATTTCCAGCACGCAGTCCAGCCAAATCAGCTGGTGAGTTACTTACAATGCATGACAAAATACATGGCTGTTGTCCTGATATCGTAAAACCGAATCCATTAATTCCACGACATACCTCAACTGTTCGCGTACCATAATTCGGACGTTTTTTCCTTCGTCGATGATGATTATGATGATGATGATGCATTTTAAATAGCAACAAGTACAGTATCTTATTTACCTAACTTTTAATTGTAAACCAATACAATTTTTCATTCAACATTCCAATGAGATGTCAAACAACTTTTTTTCTTTTTCTTGTTACTTCTTTTTAATTTAATTTTGACACAACATCAAACTTTCATTTTAAAATATTTCATTTAAAACTACAAATTATATAGAATTTTTATTGAAATAATATAAAGTATATATTATTGTTTGGTAAATAAACATTTTTTCTTATTTTACTATATTATAAATAGTAAACAAAACTAAAAATTTGATTGAACATAACAACACAAAAACCACTAAACTATTTTGATGTATAAATCAACACAAATGTAGTAAAATACACGTCTATGACGTTCGAGTAGACTTGCGTAAACTTTTTAAATTTTATTCAGAGGAAAAAATTTTATATTTCGTGCTGCGGAATAGGGGAGCCTGATTAAAAATATTTATTTTGTTTTTAAATTTAACAAAAGATTTCAATAGAAGACGAACTGAAATAAAATAAAACAAAGTACAGTATTTATATTATTTATTTACATTACATATTTATATTTTACAGTATAAGATATACTTTTAATAATTTGGTTTACCAATAAAGACAATTATTAATTATTATGGTAATCCAATATATAGGAGTAAAAATTTTAATTTATTTCTATTTTCAATAATCACAAGATATCAGTGTTTCGATCGAAACGAACTTTCGAAAAAAACTTTTTTTTCGAAATTTTTTTATGAATTCATTATTTTTTTATGTTACATTACATACCGTATTTATGTTACACACATATTTATTTTGGAAACAAATTTTCAATAAGAGTTTTTTACCGAAAATATTTTGACAGCTCAAACCAGCTGTTTTAATTTGTGCATGTAAAATAATGAAAATTGATTGATTTTCCTTGCAAATTTGGTTATTTTGATTGGAATTAAAAGTGTTTTAAAAGTGAATTTTTGAAAATAATAATTAATAAAATTGTTAATTGTGTTGTGCTCTTAAGTTTTTAATGCATTAGGGATACTGAAATAATTAAAATCACATTAAAACATAGAAATTAAATCAACCTTCAGGTACCTATATTATTATTATGATTATTATTTATTTATTTCGGTTTATTTACAAAAAATTTTTACAAAAACTAACTATTTTATGATTGTATATATTTGATACTGTTAGAGATTTTGTAAAAATTTTTTGTAAATAAACCAAAATAAATGAATAATAATCATAATAATAATCAGGTATATTGATTGATTGATTTAATTTCCATATTTTAATGCGATTTTATTATTTCAGTATCCCTAATAAATTAAAAACTTAAGAGCACAACACAATTAACAATTAACAATTTAATTAATTATTATTTTCAAAAATTCACTTTTAAAACACTTTTAAATGCAATCAAAATAACCAAATTTGCAAATAAAATCAATCAATTTTGATTATTTTACATGCACAAATTTTGACGTTTAAAATTTAAAGTTTAAAGAAAAATCTCTATTCACTATTCTCTAGTGACACAAATAATAACCAAAATAATCTTGTTTGAAACAAAAAAAATTCTGCGAAATATGAAATTTCTTACGCAAACTTCCTAAATTTCCTATATTAAAAATTGAACCTGAACCGCGTTTTTGATTGGGTTCGGGTTCGGGCTCACATAATTTTAAAAAAAATCTTGCTCCGGAGCGGGTTCAGGGTTCGGGTTCGGTTCGGGTTCGAAACCCTGCAAGATATATAATATGCATTATGAAAAATAGTTAGAATATTTCATAAAACATTCTATTTTTTTATGAAACATATATACATTCAATTGTTATATTTAATGAAATATAAATTAAAAAATAGTTAATTTGAGTAATCTACAATTATTTAGTCCACATTGATAAGTTCTAGTACACAGTTTTTATTAATTTATTATTTTACATATTTTTTAATTAAATAAACTAAATAAATAAAAGAAACAACCGAAAAGAATACCTACAATGTTCCATCCAATACGTTTCAATTAGGCATTGCATTACGGGATCCCGGGATCCCGGCCAATTTTTATGATCCCGCAATCCCGAGATTAATGAAAGAAAATCCCGGGATTATGGGATTGTCATATTTTCCGGGATTAATCAATGAAAACACGAAATCCCGTTATCCTGTTTTTGGTAGATTTCATATAAAAATCTACCTATTGCAATGTCCGTCATCTCGGAATTTCGGAAAAATGTTGGTGCCAAACGACTATATATTGTTACGTTTTTCTAGCCTTACTTCGAATTGGCCTAACTCACAATTCGATAAACGCAATCCCCAATCTCTTCCTGAGTTCGATCACTGATTAGTAAGCAAACACACCAGGTTTTATTAAGTATTCAACACCTTAATTGTTTCACAACAACAGGAAAACAATACAGCAAACAATATTCCTAACTAGAATATTCTTCCAACAGCTTCGAAACTACAACGGTTTATTGTAGAAATTTTCAGTAATACAACGTTTAGAATAATACACAAAATATTTCTATTTAATAACACTTATAACTTTATTTACAAAAACTTTACACAAAAACTAATTTAAAGATCACTTTTATAATTTTTAACTTCACAATCGCAGGTTTAAAATAAACTAATTCAAATATCACTTTTACAATTTTCACTTTACTATCGCAGGTTTAAAATAAAACTAATTAAAAACTACAAGAAACAATTTTCTTATATACCTTCTGCAATACTTCTAGATAATTCGACATCACTTTCCAGAAACCTTGAGAAAATATTAGAATATTCGATTATTTTACGTTATGTTGATTTGATTCATAAAATCGTTTATGTTGACCCTATTTCTAAGAAGAGACAACAACAACAATATTCATTTCATTAATCTGTGTAGTATTTTGTGGATTTGATTTTCCTAGAAGTGACCGTAATCGTCTAGATTTTTCTGTAATCGTCTAGCTTTTTCTGCAATCGTAACAATACCCTCCACTTAAGCCTGTTCGTCCCGAACAGGATCTAGCTCGCCTTGGTATAAGGCCAATCTTTCCAAATGTACTACTTTCGCTTTCGCTTTCGTGGCTGAGTATGGCGCACCAGTCTGGTTGAATAGCACACATACTCAAAAAGTTGACTGCCAGCTGCATGCTACGATGCGTACTATAAGGGGTACTATCAGATCCACCCCTTTACCTTGGCTCCCTGTGTTAAGCAATATCGCTCCACCTGCACTCAGACGCTCGCATGCTCTCATGCGTGAACATAAAAAGGTAACCAACAACACCACGTTACCCTTGCACGAATATTACGGTGACCACACTCGTTGTCGATTGAAGTCAAGAAAGCCTCCACATAAAACTGCCAGCAACCTGCTGGCAACTGATTTTAATATCTTGGATGCCTGGGACACCTCCTGGCAACATTACAACACAACTGGCCTTTCTATTACTAACCCGACTTCTACCCAACCTGGTTTCGATTTGCCACGTCATACCTGGACTACATTAAACCGAATAAGAACGAATCATGGACGTTGTGCTGATTCTTTCTACAAGTGGGGCATTTCAGAGTCCCCTGAGTGTGACTGCGGCGCTCCACAACAAACTATAAAACACATTGCAACTGTGTGTCCAATTCGACGTTACAATGGCAACATCTCAGACATCCATTTGGCAACTCCCGATGTAGTAGCATGGATAGACTCGCTCGATGTAAACATCTAATGTTCAAATGTACTGCCCAATGTTCAAATATTTTACTTTTTAATTTACTTAAAAGACACGCAATCAAATCGATTGTAAGTTCATTTAATGTGCATCCATGTTTTGTTTTAGGTAGATTTCATAGAAGAGTCTACCTATTTTTAAGTTTAGTTTTTTAATGTGTCACAAAAAAAACCATACGCTAAATAAAAAAAACTTTCGCTTTGCCTCGTTGTCCTTTCTTAATTCTATAAACCACGTCGTTCAACTTGGTTATAATGTTGTAAAGTCCTTCCCATGCAGCTTGCAGTTTTGGTGATAACCCTCGTTTTCGTTGTGGATTGTGTAGCCATACTAATTGTCCTTCTTCAAAACCTTTATTATTAGATCGTATATCATATCGGGCTTTCATTCTATCACTGGTCAGTTGTATCTTCTGCCGAACAAGATTGTGAATATCCTCAAGGTTCTTCCTGATTCGGTTGACGTATTCTTGCGCAGACAACGATGTTGATGGTACCGCTCCAAATTTGAGGTCGCCAGGAAGTCTTAAATCACTTCCAAAAATAGTTTGAGCTGGTGTCATGGTCGTGGTGTCATGAACTGCTGATCTGTATGCCATCAAAAATAAAGGAATGTGTTGATCCCAGTTACGTTGATTCTTACTGACCACTTTAGCTAGAAATTCCTCCAAAGTAGCATTGAATCTCTCAACCATCCCATCTGACTGTGGGTGTGAAGCTGTCGTCCTCGTTTTGTTAATCCCCAGCATTTGACAAATTTCCTGGAATACAGCTGACTCGAAGTTCCGTCCCTGATCGGTGTGGATCTCCATAGGAACTCCATAGCGGCTGATCCAATTATTTATCACAGCTTCAGCGATTGTGGTTGCTTCCTGGTTGGGAATCGCACACACTTCCGGTCACTTACTGAAGAAGTCCATGATCACAAGCACATATTTATTCTGATTATCAGTTGTTGGAAATGGTCCCGCTACATCCATTGCGATCCTTTCAAATGGAGCACCTACATTGTATTGCTTCATTTTTCCATGACTTTTTCGTGCGGGTCCTTTCACCGCCGCACATTTATCGCATTTTTGACACCACTCCACAATTGATTGCCGAGTCCCCGCCCAGTAAAACCGTTGTCGTATTTTTGCAAGAGTTTTATTGATCCCAAGATGACCTCCACTCGTTCCTTCGTGATACTCCCTTAGTACTGCTTCTATTTTCCTTTTTGGTACCACTGTAAGGGATTGCTTTATCTTGCCATCTGAGCTTTCCCATATTCTCTTTAGGCATCCATTCTCTAACTGGAGACTGTCCCATTGCGCCCAGTACGCCTTCAAAGTTGGAGTTTTATCAGAAATTTCTCCCCATACTGGTTTGCAACCCTTTTCCTTGAACTCGATGATGGGTGCAAGATCCGGATCTTCTAATTGATCTTTTCTTATGGCTTCAGCATTCCATTCATCGTCAGGTAGCACTTGTAGTAATCGGACATCGATGATGTTCTCCTTATTTTCTTGACGACTGCAATGCTTGCATTCAACTTGACAGGGTCGTCTCGATAATGCATCAGCGTTCCCATGTGCAGTACCCTTTCGATGCTCAATGTCCAAATCGTACGCCTGCAACCGTTCGATCCAACGTGCTACTTGTCCCTCTGGATTTTTGAACTGGAGTAACCACCTTAACGCACCATGGTCAGTTCTGAGATGAAATTTCTGACCATACAAGTATTTATGGAAATGTTTGACGGATTCCACAATAGCCAATAATTCCTTTCGAGTTACACAATAATTCCGCTCCGGCTTGGATAGCATTTTCGAGAAATAAGCTATCACCTTTTCCTGACCATCTATATTCTGCGACAAGACTCCTCCTATACCTTCATTACTGGCATCAGTATCCAAAATAAACTGAACATTTGGTATAGGATAGGACAGAATTGGAGCCGTACATAATCTCTTTCGGAGCTCCACAAATGCTTGTTCTTGAGGTTCATTCCATTCAAATGCCTTATCTTTTCTGGTTAACTCATGCAGACTTTTAGCAACGTTGGCGAATTCTGGCACAAACCGTCTGTAATATGTGCACAATCCAAGGAAGCTTCGTAGTTCATGTAGGTTCTTTGGTCTTGGCCAGTTCATAACTGCTGCAATCTTGTCAGAATCTGTATGAATTCCCATTGCCGTAACCTTGTGTCCCAAATATTTTACTTCTTCCTTGAAAAGTGAACACTTTTTGGGACTTAACTTTAAACCGGCTGCTTGCAACCTTTCCAGTACCTCCGCCAAGTTCCTCAAGTGGTCATCAAAGTCTTTTCCCATGACGATGATGTCATCCAAATATACAAGGCATGTTTTCCAGTGCAAGCCTTTTAGTACCCGTTCCATTAATCTCTCGAAAGTTGCGGGCGCGTTGCATAACCCAAATGGCATGACATTAAATTGCCATAGTCCATTCCCTACACTGAACGCTGTTTTCTCCCGATCTTCATCCGCAACTTCAACCTGCCAGTAACCACTCTGCAGATCCAATGTTGAAAACAATCTTGAACCCGATAATGTATCCAGTGTATCATCAATCCTAGGCAATGGGTAGCTTCGTAACTATGTTTAGTTTCCTGTAGTCAACACAAAATCTCAAGCTCCCATCTTTCTTGCCAACTAACACCACAGGTGAGCTCCAGGGACTGTCTGAAAGCTCAATTACACCAGCTTCTTTCATATCTCTTACCATTTTATCAGCTTCCTCTCTTTTAGCTAATGGTAATCTCCTTGGTGCCTGGCGTATCGGATTTTCTGCTCCGGTGTCAATACGATGTTTTACCATATTGGTTCTGCCATTCCCTTCAGGTGTACTACAGAATACAGACTTGTGCCGCTCCAACAATTGACGTGCTGCTTTCTTCTGCTCTTCTGAAAGTCCTTCTGTCCATTTCTGCACAAGTTGTTCCATTTCTGCTTTTTGTTGTTTTGTGTTGACCAAGCTATTGATGTTTTTCTGCTCGCACTTTATTATTTTAGCTACCTCTTCACATTGTCCTATGATTGATCCTTTTTTCATTGTTTTCTGCGTATCTGACAGATTTAAAACTCTTACTGGTATTTTGTAATCAGCATCCGATCTAACTAAAGTTTTCCCTATAACGACTTCTTTAAAATTTTGATGTTCTTTGTTGGCTTCTACAACCCACAACCTGGGTGACCCAGAACCTCCTTCCAATTTTCCATAAATGATTGTTTCTGATTGGGGTGGCAGCTTTTCCCTGTGATCTAATATTATTCGACGAACACAATTTGAATCTTCACCATTAAATTGGAGTGGCAACTCAACATTTCCGTAAGTGAGTACTCCTTTGCCAGCATCAATAACGAATCCATTTGGCCTCATGAAGTCCATGCCCAGGATGACTTCATCCACAATGTCAGCTACCACCACTTCATGTTGAAAGTGAGTATTCCCTATTTCAAAGTTGACCACTTTCTTTCCTTTAATACTTGCACTTTCGCCAGTAGCTGTCTGCATTCGGTATCTTCCTGCTGGTTTTAGTTTCCCTTTCACAACATCAGTGCGGACAATTGTATTTGTTGCTCCCGTATCTAACGTGATGACACAACTTTTTCCATCAATATTAGCCCTAACAGTAAGGCTGTCACCTCCCTTTGTCAATCTCGATACGTGGATGAAGGTTATGGGGCAATCGATTGTGGGAGCCAGCCTACGCCCCTTTAGGCTGACTCGTTGTAGTTTAACTGATGCGGTGCTGCTCTATCGTCTTCCCTAGCTTGCTGCACCCGTTCTTCTGCTTGACGACGCTGCATAGGCGATGCTGATCTTGCTCGTTTCCTTCTCACATCTCTGCATTCCCTCGAAATATGACCCAACTTGCCACATAACCAGCATCGGATTCTATCACTTCTGACACTCTCTCGTAGTCTTGGTTTATAACCGTTGTCGTCAGCCAACTCCACCCGACGTATTTTGATTGATGGTTTTATAATTGCTTGTGCAGTTTCATTTGTTAAGGCATAAGCAATAGTTTCTGCGAATGTTGCTTTTGGCGACAATATTACTGCTTTTCGTGTTTCTGGATCACGAATACCATCAGTAAACGCCTCGATCTTCATTTTCTCCATAAAATTCGGTGGAGTATTCGAGTGTGCTAAATGTACAAGGCGTTCTACTGCCGAAGAATAGTCCTGAATGCTTTCTCCATTCCGTTGCAAGCGACCCTTTAACTCGATCCGGTATAGCTCCTTTTTGTGGTCGCTGCCATATTTTCGTTCCAACGCATTCATCACTTCAGCATAACTTTTGCGATCGTTTTCTGGTACTGCCTGTAATGCTTCAGCTGCTTCACCTTTAAGCGCAACTATCAATGCAGCAAGACGATTTTCAGCGTTCCAAACATTTTGATCAGCTGCGGTCTCGAACTGGAACTTGAAGATGCCGAAAGATGTGGTACCGTCATACGATGGTGGCTTTAGTTTAATATTTGCTATTTGTTGTACCACATGTGAAGTGACTTTATTCGTTTCAACATCTTGCAACCGTTTCTCGAAATCATCTACTTTTGCAAGTACCTTTTTGTTTTCATCAAGTACTTTCTGCTCTAGCTCTTTCACCTCTTGATGAACTCTGCCTACTTCCTCCCGTAACGTAGTAGATATTTCGAGAAGTTTCTCGTCCATTATTTGCTTGACGTTCAAACTGATCTCTTCCTTGGTTGTAGCCATGTTATTGTTGACTATTTCCAGCTGTTGATTGATGTTACTACTGATTTCTTCCTTGGTAGAAGCCATTTGTTGATTGATGTTGCAGCTGATCTCTTCCTTATTTGCAGCCATTTGTTGACTGATGGTCAAACTCATCTGTTGCATCATAGCCATTAACTGTGTAAAATCACAATTTCCAGATGGTAATGTTGTTGTTGTTTCTGCAACAAAACTTTTCTCCTCATCAGCTGCCACTAGATAATTATTTGTACTAATCACTCCAAACTGGTAACTTTCCACGTCCATTCCATTGGCTTCCATACCTTGTCGAAGCCGTAGCATTAATTCAGTTTTGTTTCCACTTGTTGACAATCCACGTTGTTCTAGTTCTTTCTTTAACTCAAGAACCTTCAAATCACTTAATTAAACCATTATTAACAGCTAACTAATCCGCCGATGTCACCAATGTTACGTTTTTCTAGCCTTACTTCGAATTGGCCTAACTCACAATTCGATAAACGCAATCCCCAATCTCTTCCTGAGTTCGATCACTGATTAGTAAGCAAACACACCAGGTTTTATTAAGTATTCAACACCTTAATTGTTTCACAACAACAGGAAAACAATACAGCAAACAATATTCCTAACTAGAATATTCTTCCAACAGCTTCGAAACTACAACGGTTTATTGTAGAAATTTTCAGTAATACAACGTTTAGAATAATACACAAAATATTTCTATTTAATAACACTTATAACTTTATTTACAAAAACTTTACACAAAAACTAATTTAAAGATCACTTTTATAATTTTTAACTTCACAATCGCAGGTTTAAAATAAACTAATTCAAATATCACTTTTACAATTTTCACTTTACTATCGCAGGTTTAAAATAAAACTAATTAAAAACTACAAGAAACAATTTTCTTATATACCTTCTGCAATACTTCTAGATAATTCGACATCACTTTCCAGAAACCTTGAGAAAATATTAGAATATTCGATTATTTTACGTTATGTTGATTTGATTCATAAAATCGTTTATGTTGACCCTATTTCTAAGAAGAGACAACAACAACAATATTCATTTCATTAATCTGTGTAGTATTTTGTGGATTTGATTTTCCTAGAAGTGACCGTAATCGTCTAGATTTTTCTGTAATCGTCTAGCTTTTTCTGCAATCGTAACAATATGATAAGCGGAGACGGAAAAACAAAAAAAAATTATAAACATATATATTTATATATACATATATATATATATATATATATATATATATATATATATATATATATATATATATATATATATATATATATATATATATATATATATATATATATATATATATATATATATATATATATATATATATATATATATATATATATATATATATATATATATATATATATATATATATATATATATATATATATATATATATATATATATATATATATTTATATATATATATATATATATATATATATATATATATATATATATATATATATATATATATATATGGGCAATTCCACGTGACTCACGTTACAAAATGACACAGCTTTCGATTTTATAATTGCTATTTATTTGCAGTTATGATTCCTTTTGGTGAAAAAACACTGCTTATATGAACCAAGGGACTTCCTACAGTAGAGAAATATACTATTTTAAAAGAAAAATATATGATTGAGGGAACAGCAGTCTTATTTATAAGCGTGACTCACGTTACAATGAAAAAGACACACATATTTGGAAGGTAACATAAATGTTAATTTTCTCCTCTTACAGAATAGTTATTTAAAAAAAAACTTACTTCAAAAGGATTGGAACATTCATAGCTCTTGTTTAACACTTAAACTACAAATTTAACATGTTAGTTATTAGGTTAATTCTAATTAATATGTGTGACTCACGTTACTCTATTCTGTGACTCACGTTACATTTCCTTTTTCTACTTCTTAGTTTTACATCTGTATAAATTTTAATGCTTTAAAAGGTATTTGACATTAATTATATGCATCTGTGAAACCTTGTGTGGAAAAGTATTGGCAACTCTGTAGCAACAATGCATTGATTTTAATAATTACTGTAAATATAACTTTGGCAGTATTAAAATCAAAATAAACTTGTTGTATTCCTTCTATTAATTCAAAAATGTAAATTATTTGGTAAATTATAAACTTCTAACATATTTCAATACATCTAAATCAAAGTTTAGTTGTTTTTTTGAAATTTTTTTTTTGATTGTGTGTCCTGTGTTTCGTGGAATTGCCCATATATATATATATATATATATATATATATATATATATATATATATATATATATATATATATATATATATATATATATATATATATATATATATATATATATATATATATATATATATATATATATATATATATATATATATATATATATATATATATATATATATATATATATATATATATATATATATAAATATATATATATATAAATATATATATATATATATATATATATATATATATATATATATATATATATATATATATATATATATATATATATATATATATATATATATATATATATATATATATATATATATATATATATATATATATATATATATATATATATATATATATATATATATATATATATATATATATATATACATATATATATATATATATATATATATATATATATATATATATATATATATATATATATATATATATATATATATATATATGTATATATATATATATATATATATATATATATATATATATATATATATATATATATATATATATATATATATATATATATATATATATATATGTATATATATATATATATATATATATATATATATATATATATATATATATATACATATATATATATATATATATATATATATATATATATATATATATATATATATATATATATATATATATATATATATATATATATATATATATATATATATATATATATATATATATATATATATATATATATATATATAAATATATATATATATTTTCAAAGTCTTTCCAAAATTTAAAACAAAATAGTTCAAGTCCAGAGGTTGAGACCCTGGGGCTGTTGAAACGAATACAAACGCAAACAATCATGCTTTCATCATTTTTGAGGGTTAAGTTAATATATTCTTTAATACAAATTTGGAATTTTTGAAGTGAAAACTTCTTTAGCCGCGTTGCAAAATTTTATATGGACTAAAATCTATATATCCGCGTTGCCAATTTTTAAATCAGTAAAATATTTTTAAATATGAAACACATCCATCATTTCTTAACGTTTGAAATTGCGATGTGGATAACGAGCTCGACTGATGTTCTGTAGATCGTGAGTTCAATTCCTGGACTGGTACATTTTTTTATTGTTTTTTTTTAATTTTTATTAAATACCATTAAAATTATTATTTTTTATTAATGAATTCATAAAAATAATAAAAATTTCTTTTTACGGATTGTAAAAAATTGATCTATAATGCAGTTTTTAAAAGTTATATTGCTACTGTCTTTTGCAATTTGCATTCTAGTCATCATCTATCTATCTTCTTATTTTTATTATAATTTATAATATAATAATAAAATAAAGTGTTTGTCTGTCTGCGTGCGATCTCCAGCGAAATCTGTAGCACACAGGAGTCTGAAATTTTGTCAGGAGAAGGCCATTAACAGGTACTAATGCACCTTGGAGCCGAAATTTTGAAATTTAATTCAGATTTTTTATAATTAATAATTTTAATTTTCCTAATGGTTAAATGTATGCCTAAATGTATATTATATTTTATACTTGAATTTTATTCAACTTTTACTCAGGTATCTTTGATCGATTCTTTTTTCCGCAAAACAGAATTACCATTCAAATGGAAAATTAAAGTATAATGTGACAAACAAATTCATTTAGATGAAAATTATATACATTTATATATTTATTATATACATACATGATACAATTGTATGTATCCAACACATTACGTTGCAACAAATATTTCTAATTTACAACAAACACGTTCTTGGTTTGGTGTATATAAATGTGTAATACATATTTTATTTGGTTTAAATATATGTGATACATGTTCAAAATATAGAAAATTGGAAAATAGAAAAATTCTTTTCCTCTTTTTAGAAACATAGATGCAGCAAGTATTTGCAATGGAACCTTTGTAGAAAAAGATTATGAACAATAATATCAAAGCTACAGGTTGAAAGTGTTTTACTTATTAAGAAAAATATGCGTCCCCATTAATTTCAAAAACAAACAAACAATGTAGGTTATTTGAAGAAATCGGTAAAATATATGCAAATATGTCAACAAATGAAGTGATTTGACTGGTTTTAGATTAGTATATAAGTCTGGATTTATAATTGATATTATTCTTATTATTATTTTTATATCATACTACGAATTAGTCTTATTATTATGTTTGTCCAAATTTTTTTTTTAAAACTCTGGCAGAAATGTCGAAATAAGACGATGGCCATAAATCGACAAAACCCAAAAAACGAAAACCTTCACTAAAAATGCTGTCATTCTTAGACCGGTTTTTCGATCAAAATCGTGTTTCGTATCAAACATCTGCGCTATGCATATTTATGTTAGTCTGCTCTTCAAAGTTTTCTTTCAGTGACATGCTCCATTACTAATAAAAGCACACAGAGCAGAGCGCATGAGTGCTAATGATCTCTGTTATTCATATTTCCCAAATGAAAAAATTAAAATAGGCTTCTTCTATTCTCATTACGACTCTTTGAAATTATTCTTACTAATTCAACAAAATCTACGCACACAAACTTTTTTATAGGCGTAGCAACGTACGCCGGGTCCTGCTAGTGCTAAATAAATATTGAACGTAGGAAAGATAGTATAACCTGAAACAATTACATTTGTATATCAAAATTGTTGGTTTGAAGTTGTATGTAATACATGTTTAAAGCACAATAGCTCACATGATTTAAAGCTCACAATTGCGAGCATAGCTTATGTATGATTAAACCTGGATGGCAATCATGATAAATAAAATAATTAAAAATGGTGAACAATGCGCATTAATACCAATTAATTTACTTAGCTTTTTGCAGGAAGATTTGTAAAATTTAAAATTGTTGATCTATGGGTGTGACAACCACGCTTACTTTAGTCCCTGCTATTGGCATATGAGTTATCTTGTGATATCGTATACCACTGGCAATAGCAGTGCAATCTCATTAGCCAAAGTGATATCTTAGGGGTGCTAGCGGATGAAGTATTTTCAATCAACTATACCATCCCTTACTCTAAGTTATGGAATATTCTTTGATGATACGCTATTTTTTTTTAAAATAAAATGTGTTTGATAGTAGAAATTACAAGGTATGTCACAACAACACATAAAAAACTTTTAAGAACAAGGTCCCACAACAATTCATGCTTTCTAAGGTGTTGATAGACGCAAATTTTTCTATGTTATGTTTTGATTATTTTAAACTAGCAGGACCCGGCGTACGTTGCTACGCCTATAAAAAAGTTTGTGTGCAGAAAATAATAATAATCAGAATAATATCATTTATAAATTCAGACTTATATACTAATCTAAAACCAGTCAAATCACTTCATTTGTTGACATATTTGCATATATTTTACCGATTTCTTTAAATAACCTACATGGTTTGTTTGTTTTTGAAATTAATGGGGACGCATATTTTTCTTAATAAGTAAAAAACACTTTCAACCTGTAGCTTTGATATTATTGTTCATAATCCTATTCTTCAATTCAACGGTTCCATTGCAAAAACTTGCTGCATCATTGTTTCTAAAAAGAGGAAAAGAAACGCCCATTTTCTATATTTTGAACATGTAAAACATATATATATATATATATATATATATATATATATATATATATATATATATATATATATATATATATATATATATATATATATATATATATATATATATATATATATATATATATATATATATATATATATATATATATATATATATATATATATATATATGTATATATATATATATATATATATATATATATATATATATATATATATATATATATATATATATATATATATATATAAATATATATATATATATATATATATATATATATATATATATATATATATATATATATATATATATATATATATACATATATATATATATATAAAGCAAGTGAAGTATGTATTACATATGTATATACACCAAACCAAGACCATGAGTGTTGTAAATTAGAAATATTATTTGCAACGTAATGTGTTGGATGCATATAATTGTATGTATATAATAAATATATAAATGTATATAATTTTCATCTAAATGAATTTGTTTGTCAACTTTAATTTTCCATTTGAATGGTAATTCTGTTTTGCGGAAAAAAAATCGATCAAAGATAACTGAGTGAAAGTTGAATAATTTAAGTATAAAATATAATATACATTTAGGCATATATTTAATCATTAGGAAAATTAAAATTATTAATTCAAAAAAATAAATTAAATTTTAAAATTTCGGCTCCGAGGTGCATTAGTACCTGTTAATGGCCTTCTCCTGGCAAAATTTCAGACTCCTGTGTACTACAGATCTCGCTGGAGAGCGCACGCAGACAGACAAACACTTTATTTTATTATTATTATTATATTATTATTATTATTATTGTTATAGAAGATATAAAAATGTATATAATAGTTGCTTGGAATGCTAGATATAGATGTGAAACCCAGAATTATTTTAATGATTTTAATTTAAACATTCAGAAATTTTAATTTGCAATGCTACAATAATTGGAAGACAGACAAAAAACACAGCTATTTCACAGATTTAAGTTTTCACTTCTGTCGGCAGTCCTTAACACTGCCTTCTTTTTTTCGATTTAATTAGTATATATCAGTTACATCTTATTTTCAGAAAAACAATTATGAATAAAAAATTGATAGATATTATTTATAGTATTTTTGGGATTATTTTTGATTTTAAATTATATGTTGTGATGATTTTAACCAAATAAACCAAAAACTGTTCCAAAATTACCTACATAGATCAAGTAGTTTCGGTTAATATGTATATTTAATTTGTAATATAAAATTTGTTTGATAATTCTGTTTGTCATTCGGGTTTTTATTTGAACTAAAATCTGATGAATTCGATTCCGCTTCTACACAAAACTGTCTGATCCTGAAATCTACCTATTTCTAGCGGAAAATTTCTTGCCGATGGGATTTTTTATTGAAAATTATTTAACGTTACATCAGCAGCAGCAGACGTGGGATTTGAAACGAGTGATCAAACTACTCACACTGCTACATCACCACATCATCAGTCACAGATTACAACGAAAATGTAACTAAGGATATATATTAATAATAAAACTAAGGATAAGGTTTCAGTCGATTTAGTAGAGAAAAGCAATTTGGAAAATGAACTGTAACGCAGTTTAATTCACACTTAATGCCTATAAAAAAACTTTTTTGGTCAGAATTCAACAAGATAAAATATTAAAATGGTCATCGCAGTTGGTAGAGAAATGAAAATATGTAAGCAAAGCCGTCATAGAGGACCCCATTTGCAGTGAATGTATAATAATTTATTGACCATTACACCAAGAAGTGTGAAATCGGAACGGGCTTTTTCAACCTTTGGAAATATTATTTCCAAATTAACAAACAGGTTTGAAGATAAATCAGTTTGACGAATTATGTTTTCTAAAATCTAATTCTTAAATCATCTGAAAGTGTATGGTACTGGTTTTTCTTTATGTATAATATTATTAAAGTTTTATTTTGGTTCTTCAATTTTTATTTTTTTAAGAAGTTGAATTAGTAAGTTAATTTTTTATACGTTTATTCTTTTCGACACTAAAAAATGAATAATGTGTTTTTATTTGAAAATAGTATTTTTTCTTAATTATTTATGGTTTTCCATACAAATTTTAAATCCCGGGATCCCGGGAATCATGGGAAATAAAATTTATGAATCCCGTAGCCCCAGGATTGCAATCCCTAGTTTCAATATAAATATAAGAAACGTAAAATAAAAAAAACAAACATCCAACAAACTAAAAGAAAAAAGAGAAAAAATTGAAGAAAATAATTGAAGGCCTATTGCTCCAGTTTTTGATACAGTATTTCGTAAAATAAATATATATTCTTAAATTATGTTGTAGCGATTTAACTGTAGGATTTCTAAGAGGTTTTAGTATTAACTAAGAGAAAAGTCTTTGCTATGACTATTTTTACATATGTGATGCTATGTCAGAATCAGCCTGTAATTTGTTTTAAAATGTTGGGAAGAATGATCTCACACATTTGTACCACACTTCATGTATATAGACTTCATGGTGAAATGGTACCGGGTCTATTCTTGTGTTGTTCTACCTATCCTTTAGGTTATATGTTAAAAGAAATACGGAGATATATTTCCTATAAAAAGGAAAAACCCAGGAGAGGGATCCAAGGTGTCTGGTCGTATATCTTTATTCATTCATTCAGTCAAGTTTTCTTATATCGGCATATTTTGCTGTATTAAATTAAAATAATATTTATAATAAAACAATTTTAATTATTATACGTATCAACTTCAATAAATTTTATTATGTATAAATAATTCCACACTGTTCCAGATTTTCAGGATAATTTAATCCACAAAAGTCATTGATTTCATTCACTTCGTTTATAACTTCCTCCCAATCATAATCTTTGAGTAAGTCCGCCACGTAATCTATCTGTCCTTTAATCATCCTATTATTGATTTCCCCTCTTATCAAACTAATTTCTGTGGTCTCAATATCATCATCAATACACTTGGTTTCAATTCGATTATTTTTACGAAAAACATCAAATTTTCGTAGAAGGTTTTTCATTATTTCTCGAAGATACATGGCGAGTGTATAATTATTTCCCTTGAGTTTCCTATTATCTTTTATCAAGGAAAAATGAACACATACAATAGTAATAAACATATTAACAAGATAAATATTAAGAATAACCAATAACAAAAAATAAAATAATATTCCTATTTTCATTCCACCATACATCAAGTTACTAACTTCAATATTTTCGTTGAATCCAAATGATAAGGCGGTTAAAGTTGTTAAGACTTTTGTCATACTATGAAATAATTCAGAATTTGCTCCATTAATAATGTAAACGCCTATTCCATATCCAGTAAGAAACAAAAACATAATTGCGGTTGTTGATATTAACGACGGAATTGATTTTTTTAACGTTTTTGATAAAAAATAGAAAACAGAGAAATAGTTTAATATTTTCCATAATCTAATAGTTGCTACTCCGATTAGTAATCCAGATAAATATGAAAGAATGTTATCGAAAAATGCAGCATAATAGAAACTAACAAAATCGTTATTTCTCTTTACTTGCAATTCGTTTAATAGATCAATAATATATATGTTTCTTTTAGTAAACAATAATATCATTCCAATGCTCATTATAACAATAGCTAGATCTACATAGTTCCAAATTGTCTTGAAAAAAGATTTATTTCCATCGTAGACTTTCGAAATAAAACGGATTATAAAGATGCCGATCATTATAATAAAAATCAGTAATAAAACGATTGTGCACAACGATAAATCTTCAAGAATTAATAAAAGATTTGTTGTTTGAATATTTAAATTGATGATATAATCGCCAAACACATTTTTTTCCAAAACTATTGTAATAACATTAAAAAGGTTTGAGTCTGCAGCGTATAATGTATATTCGATGAAAATAACTCGAGTTCGTTTATCAATCCAATAATGGCTTTTTAGAAATTCTAACACTTTGACGGAATTTTTTAAGTTACGTCCTAGGTTTGATAAATATCCACCACCTGGGTATAAATTTAAATCTCCGTATAAAGGTAGTGTTTTTGATTCATAAGCTGTCTTGTATGTCCATGGATTTAAGGTTCTGAAATATTGTGATGACCAAGTAAATGGTATATATTCTTCCCATTTCGGAAAATAATCACCTGTGTCTTGATTTGCAAGTGAAAACTCAAAAGCCGTTGATTTTATTCGAAGTTGGCGTAGTCGTATTACCCCTGAAATTTTAAAATAGTTTATAGAAACAAACTTGCAGCAAATTGGGATGGCATCCGTGTGCTACTAGTAAGCTAGTGATATTGCTACCTCCAAAACTTATTATGTCAACCACCTCCAACTAAAGATTGAACTTTTCAAAAATAAATAGTGAAATAAATTGTGGATCACAACGTTAAACTACCTTACCATTTTAACGTATTTAAAATAATCTGTATTATCTTACCTAATATTTTCAATTGATTTCCTTCAATCCAACCGTTGGGATTAGCATGTACAATCTCAAGTAAATTATATCTTAGGAATAACCAAACATCTTCATCATTTTTTAAATATCGTAAACTTTCATTTTTGACCTTTCTATCAACTATCAAATCTTTGCAATATCTAGTACTATAGTAACTGAATACATTTCTTGTTCCATAAACAATTACAATTAAAATTATTAAATAAAACGAAAAATGTGTTAAATCTTTTAACAAAATTTTTAATTTATGTTTAATTTTTAGTTTTTCTAAATTTTTTGCTTTAGAAAATATTTTTAAATTATATATATTTTTAATGGCATTGTAATAGTTTTGAAAATTATTAGGTTTGTCGTTTTTTCTGATTATCTCGTCGTTTTTAACGTTTATTTTATTTTCTGAAGAGATAATCAATCTATTGTAGTAATATGTAATTGTAGATAGAATCAAGATGAACAATGGTTCTGTTACAAACTCATTTAATCCGATTGTGATTAGTGCAGATAGAAGCCATGATACTAATTTTATAGAATTAAAATATATTCCATAATAAATAATAATAATTACTGCGGTAAATCCAACAGTAAAAATTAAAGGATTTAAACATAGTTGTAAAATTTTTGAGGCTAACATTTTTTTTGTGCGATTCGAATAAAAACAATACTTCAATTCATATAACGAGCAAGGCGGCTGCTTTATATATGAGCGTTATCTGGTGCACGTATTCACCGCATTGGCGCCATCAAGGCAATAGAAAGGAAATATTTTAAAATATTTATGACAATTTTCAAATTTTTATACACTAACCTATTGACCCCACGGGCGGTATAGCCGAGTGTGTTAACACACCGGTCTTGCAACTCGAGGATCGTCAGTTCGATTCCTGTAAAGTCCAAAGGATTTTTACAAGTTTCAGAACTGTAGAACCGATATACCAAGCATATATATGAAAATATACAACAGATAAAGTAGATTGAAATAAAAATGAACCAAGATAAGATAATACAGATACCACGATAATACAGAAACCACGAATCGATAAAACAGATTGAGACAACAATACAAACAATAAAGGCTGTGGCCCATTTCTGGATGAAATTGAAATTGAAGTTGAATCTGCAAATCGACTAAAAAATTTCAATTTACTCTGCTATCCTACTTGAGTAAATTTTGGCAGATTGTGTTGAAATTCAAATAAAATTTGTTTTTAAATAATTATTTTTTCGTAATTTAATTTTTGTGGAAGAAAATAAAGCAAAACAAAAACTAATATTTCAGCGAGAAACATCAAAATTTCAATTTCATCGGCATTTTTGAGAAATGGGCCACGGCCAAAGTTTGGTAATATGGACTGAAAAAATGTCCCAACCAAATAAATAAAGTAAAACCAAAAAAAAAAAAAAAAACCTATTGACCTTTTTACTTAAACGTCAAAATGAAATATTAAAAATACTTACAAATATCCGGGTGCCAATAGTGAATTTATGTTAATACAAAATCTTCAGTTTTTGTATGAAAAGTGTTAAAAAATAATTTAATAATGTAACTAGGAATTGTTAATAACATTTATAAAAGTATTATGTATAAACTGGTTAAAAATATTCAATAAATTTGTGTTAAATCAATGTTTTTGGTTGCCAGTAGTGATGTTTAGTTAGTGCAAAATCTTCAGTTTTGTGTATGAAAAGAGTCAAAAAACAGTTTAAACTAGTTAAATAATAAACTAAACTACAAGTTAATAATAGTATTAATACAAGGGTATATATAAATTTGTTAAATATATTCAATAAATTATATTAAAGTCAATATTTTTTGTTTATAGTACATCATTTTTCCCGAAAAAAAACTTGACATATGTGAGCAGCTGATTTGTATTTCGAAAACCTTAAATAATTGTTATTTCTTGCAAATCAAGATCGATTTGTGTTGTATTTAAATTGTTTTTATTATATTTGCATTATTATTGGTTTTGCAGTAAATTTTAATACATAATTACTGATTTCTAATTATCATTAGATTGAATATAGCGACGTAACGACAGATTACATACAGAAATATAACGACCTAACGACAGATTACATACAGCAATATAACATTGATTTTAACATAAATTTATTGAATATATTTCACAAATTTAAACACACTACTTGTATTAATATTATTATTAATTTGTAGTTTAGTTTATTATTTAACTATTTTAAATCATTTTTGGGCATTTTTCATAAATAAAACTGAAGATTTTCCAGTAACTAAACAACACTGCGGGGAACCAAAAACATCGATTTAACATAAATTTATGGAATATTTTTAGCCAGTTTATACTTACTACTTGTTTAAATGTAATTAACAATTCCTAGATAAATTTTTAGTTTATTTTTTAACACTTTTCATACAAAAACTGACAATTTTGTATTAACAAAAATTCAGTTTTGGCTCCCGGCTTTAAAATCAACTATTTTATCTGTCAAAATATTTTAAGGAAAATACTCAATAATAATGTATAATAAATTATGCTCGATACATAGAAAATACTTAATAATCACATTAAAAATGCTAAATTCCAGTAGGTAAAATTATTACATTCTATGTAAATGTTTGTAATATTATCTGCTGAGGAAACTAAAAAAATTTCAAAATATATAAATTAATCTTTGTGAGTGTTTTCTCAACTAGAAGTTTGTAAAATAATCTTACAAAATAAAAATGTAAAATAGTCTAAAAAGTTTATGGAAACATGTCGGAGTTGTGTCTGACATTTAAAACCGCTGTAAACATATGATTTTATTAGACAATTCAAATACATAATAAAAATGGCAGGGATACTGTCATTCTGCTCGAAAAACTGTTTAAAATTTATACAAGTATGTATTCATTGATTTAAAACTGATAATTTTATAATTACATATTCTGAATACCTAATTTGTATCTAAAATGTAGCCTAATTTAATTAAGTTTGTTAATATTTGTCAAACATAACCTATAATACGTTTTCTCCTGTGAGACAATAGTTTGTTACTCATTTAAGACAGAAATGGTGAAGCAATCAGGAAAAATTTATTCATATTATAAAACTGGCGATGTGGGACTTTACAGAACTTTTTCTCTATGTATTTGCCGCTGTTGTCTGCATTCTATTATAATGGTTGTCAGCTATAAATGAAACTGGCTTTAGTGGCTTAGCATTGTATTTTCAACGGTCCGAAAATATTAGTCGCTATAATCCGTGTTGAGGTATTTTATTAAATAATTTGGAATTTTGTTTTGCGAAGGTGGAAATGTCTCTTCCACGATCAAGGTTTATTGATTCTGCTGCTTCGTAATGCTCAGGTTTCAGTTTTCGATCTTAAGATTAATTACCTATCTGAAGTAACTAGAGTTTTTGCGTTAAGATGGTGTTTTTACAAAGAATATCCAAACACATTCTGTTATTAATTGAAATATTCAGAAAATCGAACATTTACAACTTTCATTTTTATCTCTGAATTGTATTGCACTACTCTCACTGAGCCCTAAAAGGGAAAACCTCCATTAAAAACTCAACTTTAACATATTCATTAACTTTGTTCCTTTTATATTCAAAATGGAAGATTTTGGTAAATGGTAGATTTTCCACTTTTGGAAAATGAGTAGTAAAAATTTAGTCGGAAATATGCATCAAAATAAAATATCCTTGATACCTCATAGTTTCCATCTTTTGGGTTGAGTTATTGGAGTTGATTTGGACGATTTATTCATTATTTCTTAGAGGTGGTTTACGACAACGTCCAGAACGTCCTCTTAAGGTATGTTGAGTAAAACTTCCATTTGGTAGTGAGTAATCATAAAGTAGTGAGTGATCTTTGAGTAGTGTTCTATGACGAACTGAAACATCAACTTGTGATCAGACATAGAAGCTTCTTTCGAAACAGTTTTTGATAGAATTCTCTCGCAGTTTTAAAAACCTGTGGTTGCAAAGATGGATTTCCATCGGTACGGTTGTAAGCAATCAGAAGATAAATTCAGTAAAAGGAAAATTTTTTTGGGCGCAACTAACTTTAATTCTTTACAATATTTTTACTGTTCCCAAGTACCAGTCATTAGTTTGAGAAACTTCATAATTTAGACATAAGATAATTCGTGTTTGTATTAAAATAATCTTTATTGTTTTAATCCAGATAACATCACAGAACTTTCTGGAAACATGTTTGCCAACGTCACAGGCAATTCAACAAGTTCGCCATCGTCGAACAAAACATTTTAATCCAAAATTTAAAAAACTTCGTGCTCAGAAATATGTTAAAATTGATATACCAAATTTACAAGAAAAAACATCTGAACTTTCCAAGGATGAAATAAAAAGTCGAATGAAAGAACGTGGTATTCTGCCACCACGTCCCTGGATTGAACGTCCATTTTATATCAGCTGTACTGGGGGGATTTTTGAAGCATATGTTCCTCCGGAAGGTGATGGTAAAATGTCAGCAATATCAAAAGAAGGAGCTAAACAAAAATTTGAATTCTTAGAAAAAAAATCCAAAAGTATGTTGGCTACACGAAAAATTCGATCGTATGAAGATGATTTTGATACAACAGCGTTTGCAGAGTTAGCACAAGATATTTATATAAAATCTCATCAATTGTTATGCGCGAAAAATAAATATAAATTACGGGAAATAATTACAGAGCGAGCATATCCTGAAATGATGTATAATGTTAGATATAAAACAATAAATTGGAAATTTTTGAAATCATTAGAACCACCTCGTGTCGTGCATGCAAGGTGTACGGATATTATAACAAAAGAGAATATTTTTGGACAAGTTACCGTGCGCTTTCATACGCAACAACTTTTAGCGATTTATGATCGTTTTGGACGATTAATGCATGGTTCTGAAATTTTAGCCAAAGATGTTCTGGAATATGTTGTTTTTGAAAAGCATTTAGCCAATGAATATGGTGTATGGAGATTACACGATAAAATAATACCAGATTGGGTCCCACCTAGAGCTCCTGCCTTGAAAACATATACTCTTATTGAAGAACCAATCGAAGAAGAAATTACTAAAGACGTAACCACTGAGAAAAAAGATGAAACTAATAAAGAATTAGTTCCAGCTACTACATAGGTAATCCTATCCGTTTCTTGTTAGACATTATCAATATAAATTTTATAATAGAGTTAAATGTGAAAATATAATAAAACACTAAAATTTATTTTGTTTTTATTTGATTTAATTCGAGTGGCTATTAGATACTCGTTTTTCCCTCTGAGTATTGGGTATTGGTCAACCTCTATTGTGGTAATCTCGTACAACAAAAGATATCTATTTAAAAGTGACACTCTTCTTTTGAAATGCATGAGTGAGCAGTGGTCATGTTGTTGTAAGAAGCGTGACTGACCGCATCTTAATTGCGCTCTAGTCGATTTAGTGCTCCGAAGTAATTGAATTTCTTCGGCAGGCTTGTGGCTTTCCATGGGCAACTGGATTTAGAGCGTTACATTTGATTGTATCTTCAACGGCTTTGGTGTGGTCTTTTTAGCCCAGTTTTATAAGTAGTAGGCTCGTTACTGTTTCAATTAGCTTGGTAATCTCTGACGTCTTATTACAACCCTTGTGATAAGTCCAGTGCGACTAAAAGTGTTATAGTACAGGGACGCTTTTAGTTCAGACCATCACTGATTTGGTTTTGAATTCTGTGAAGAACAGTTTTAAAAGTTTCTGTGAAGAGCAGGATTTAAAATGGGATTGATTCTGCCCGTTTTCCACATTTTTGGTAACTGGAGAGTATTAGGCAATGTGTTATCGAGTATAATAGTGAGCTAGTTCAATCCCTTGGGTCCAATTTATTTGAGCATGATTGCAGAGATGCTATCGGATTCAATAGCTTTTGATGGCTAAATAAATAATTTTTTTGCATCTATTTAGGAGGCCGAGTTTTTTAGACGCGCTTTTTGCCATCGCCATTACATGATCGTTCCAGAGTAGGTCATTTGAAACTGTGACTCCCAATAAACGAATGTTTTTACATTCACCTATTGGTTCATCACACATACTGAATAAAATTTCTTTGGGGAACTCGGTCTTTAATTTGGAAACAATCAACAGCTGTGTTTTGGTAGAGTTGAAATTGACAAGGTTTTGGTCAAGGTTTTGACTTTATTCAGGTCTTTGTTCACGTTTATGGCAGCGTCTCTCCGGGCAGGATTAATTCGTTCGTGCATTTTACCTTTTGAAGGAAGGGGCTCGATCGACTTGTGCAGAGTGCTATCATCTGCAAAACTATTTATTGGGTTGCTGGTGATTTTCAACAATTCGTTGATATAAATCAAAAATAGTGTTGGGGACAATACTGGGCCTTGGGATACACCAGCGTTAACTAGTTTAGACTCAGAAGAAAATCCGTCTAAGGAGACCGAAATGTATCGGTTGGATAGAAAATTTTGAATCAGCCTCACAACATTGGTATGAAAACCGTACGCAACGAGCTTGTTGATTAAGTTGGCATGCCAGACTCGATCGAATGCCTTGGAGATGTTTAAAGCGATAACGTATGTTTCACCACCTTTATCAAGTATGCTGTTCCAACAATACGCTACATAGTTTAATAGATCAGTGGTTGATCTTTTGTTTCGAACACCGTATTGACTGTCGGATATTAAATGATTTTCATCCAGAAATTTTGAAATATGTGTATTAATATAATGCTCGTAGACTTTGGATAGGACCGATAGTAAAGCTATTGGCCTATAATTTGAGATATCGGATTTTGGTCCCTTTTTGGGGACGGGCTGGACATTTGCCAACTTCCAGCACGAGGGAAACATACCAGATTTGTAGGATTGGTAGAATATTTTAGTTAAAGTTGGTGCAAGTTCTTTGGAAAAGGTTTTTAAAATAATGGGTGGAATATTGTCCATTCCTGAGACTTTGTTGATGTTTAACTCCTTTAAAAGTTTAGCGACTATTTTGGGTTTGAAGTGAAGTTCATTCATATTAACTCCTGAAGACTGGATTTGAGGTATTTCTTTAGGAGTTTCCAAAACAGTGGAGTTCAGAGCAAAGCGTTCAGCGAACAAGTTAGCTTTTCTTGCGGGATCATTGACGATTAAATCACCATTAATAATAGGGGGAATAGAAAATTTTGTACCAGAATTTAAGAATTAATGGCACTGTAGAAACTCTTGTCAGAAACAGACATAGACGTAAGTTTTGAGGCTTTCGCTCTGTCAATTTCAGACTTTTCGTTTGAGATAATCTGGTTAGATATTTTGTTGGCCTTTAGATATTGGGATCGATTAGTGGGAGTTTTGTTATGAATCCAAATATTAAATAATCTACGTTTGTTTCTAAGTGCCGTTTTGGCCGCTTTCGAATACAAGTATTTTTGTTTGGGTTTTCTATGGAGAAAGGGACAAATTTATTGATAGCAAATTGGATGGTTTCTGTAAAGTTTTGAGCAGAAACATTTACATTGTCAGTGTAAAAACAATGACGGTCGAAAGGGAAACCATGGAAAAAATTTTGAAAACCACTTGCCGGCTTTTTTTATAATAAGCAATTGTTCTAAATGTTTATCGAGTTCTTAGCAGGTAAGGCACATAAAATGATTGTACGGCAGATATCGATTTTATGAATGATAAAGGAAAAACCACCACCTTTGATCTTACCTTAATCTTGTCTATAATTTTATAATCATATATACTATCGCTTTTCTAACATTTCATTCGGTTTCTTGATGAACCGTGACTAGAATATTGTTATTGCACATAAAGCATTTTATAATCTATTTTCTTTGTGAGACCGTTGCAGTTTAATTGCATAATTTTCACATCACTTATGGCGTCCGGATGCGTGTTCATTCGCATTGTGTTTTGTTGCGAGCTTGTGTTGATATTTTGACTGAATGTTTTGAGTTCATTGCTTGTGGTGACACCATTCCTTCTTAAGGTGACACCATTCCTTCTTAAGGTGACACCATTCCTTCCAGATGTTACACCGGATGGATGCTGTATTTGCCCTTAAAACATATTCCACAATGTCACGTTTTAGTTAGTTTTAGGATTTCTTTCAATACCAAACATAACGAGGAGAGTTTGAAGCAATGTGGACAGTCACAGCTGCTTCTTTACCTAAAAACTGAAACGACAGAGTTGCACATTTCGTCGTAATTGTTGTGATGGTTCTTTGTCAAAAGTTCGCAGTGCTTCTGGGGCGAAAGCCCTTCCATCTTGAGAAGCAACAGTAATCATTCAGTAATGCATGACACATGCTCTTAGGACAATACAATCGCACTACACAAACTCAATAAAAAAATTATAATGGGAAAGTAAATTGTGTAATAAAAAGTCAAACAATCACGATTTTGTTTATATCACATTGAAACACATAAAATCTTTATATCGTTGTACATTTGATATTTATTGTAATAATATATTAAAATTACAACTTCTAAGAAAAAACTATAACGATATATTTTCTCGTTTTTCACCCTTACTTCGAATTGACCTTACTCTCAATTCGATAACGTAATTACCCAATTCACCTTCTGGATTCGAATAGTTTTCATCGCTTGTATATTTTCATCGCTTGTGTATTTATTTATATCATCAATTAAACGCAACTATTATCCAGATATAGATTGGTTTTGACAGTTCAACAATCATCGAATAGTTTTCATCACTTGTATATGTATATTGCAATTGCTATCCTCTCTCTCTCTCTCTCTCTCTCTCTCTCTCTCTCTCTCTCTCTCTCTCTCTCTCTCTCTCTCTCTCTCTCTCTCTCTCTCTCTCTCTCTCTCTCTCTCTCTCTCTCTCTCTCTCTCTCTCTCTCTCTCTCTCTCTCTCTCTCTCTCTCTCTCTCTCTCTCTCTCTCTCTCTCTCTCTCTCTCTCTCTCTCTCTCTCTCTCTCTCTCTCTCTCTCTCTCTCTCTCTCTCTCTCTCTCTCTCTCTCTCTCTCTCTCTCTCTCTCTCCTCTCTCTCTCTCTCTCTCTCTCTCTCTCTCTCTTGTCTCTCTCTCTCTCTCTCTCTCTCTCTCTCTCTCTCTCTCTTTCTGATTTCTCTCTGTTTTACCATTCAACACAAGTTTTAAAATCGAATCAATTATTTGATAAGCAAACATGGAATGAATTTATCAAAAATGTGATTTTTTGACATCTTCTAATCAATCGGGAAAACGAAGATTGAGCAAAACTGAGTAACAACTATTCGTTAAAAATGAAAATAAAATTGGTGCGTTCGTTTATTTTTGTTCAGTATATTCGAAATTGAGCTGGCCGTTACTTATTAGAAAATTTTAAATTATTATTAATGTAAAAAAAATGAACTGAAACTATTGAAATAAATTTTTATTGAATTAGAAACAAGATGAATTGGTTTTATTATTGTTTAGGTGAATATAGCGGACGTTACACCATGAATTCAAGGTAAAAACCAAGATATTTACCCTTGAAATCACAAAAACGTCGTCACCCCCTCTACGCCAGAAACCACCGAACTACTTCCCACAACTAATCTGTATCTGGGATCGAGTTATCAACGGTGACCAACGTCAGGGTCGATGATCAATCTCAACACTCATGAAGGTCCTAGGAACTATCAGTGAGCGCTGAAATAGACCATCCATCCATCTAACGTCAGCACCATTGAACCCTCGATACAACCAGTAAAATATGACACTGAAGATGTGAACCCCAGAGACGACAACCAGCCAGAGGAACGACCCTACCTAACGAAAAGACATCATTCCCTGATGTCTTTCGCGTGATGTACTCCAAGATTCTTACCGCTCATATCTATGCACTCATAAAGTACATTTCCAATCTTAGTTTTAATCATTGCAGGTAAGAACTTTGGAGCCAATTTTGCCGAGAATTTTTTTGTAGCGTCACTCAAATGATGTTGCCGTACAAACACACGTTGTTGTGGTTGAAAAGTCCGTAGTTTAGATCGCAGGTTATACTGATGTTGCGATTTTTTGAAAGCTGTTTTTAAATTTTCCTGAACCCGGTTCCTGAGCAGAGTCAAATGATCAGAGCGTTTTAATTCCTCACCAGCATCTTCACCAAGCTGGTGTAGTGATCTCAACAATTGGTAAGTATTTCCATCCGATATTGGATGTTGACCAAATAATAAATAGTACGGTGAGTACTTGGTAGATGAATGTACTGCAGCCCGCAGTGCATACGCGATTTCACCAATTTGTGAATCCCACTTGGTATGTTGACCTTTTATGAACGCTCGAATTGCTGCTAGAACTGACCTATTGACCCGCTCTGACGCGTTGCTTTGAGGACTATAGACACCAGTCCTAATGTGTTTAGTGCCGAAATCTGACAAAAGATTTTGAAAGTTCCTACTAGTGAACTGTTTGCCATTGTCACTGTGTAGAAACTCTGGTACCCCGTATGTAAGAAACACTTCATTTCTCAGAAAAGCATTCACCTTCGGTGAAGTTGCGTTTCTAAGTGGTTTCAGTAGTACAAACTTCGTAGCATGATCCAGAACTATCAATAACACCGTATTCCCAAGTGTAGAGCGAGGATACGGTCCCAAAAAATCTATATAGACTCTCTGCCATGGACGTGCTGTTTCGAATTGATATTGCATCGGAGGACGCAATATCTGATTCGTGGCTTTTGTTTGTTTACATGTGTCGCAGGACACAACATAGTTGTGTACCTGTGACGCCATGCCCGGCCAATAATAAAGACGTCGAAGTAATTCTAAAGTCTTTTTAACACCTCCATGAGCAGCAGTACTATCATCGTGATGTTTCTGAATCATGTTGGAAGTCATCGGTTTTTGTATCCAGAGTTTCCACACAGGAACATCGTTAGGTATTGCATCAGGTCTTGGTTCAATACGTATGTATAGCTTATCATCCACGACTTTAACTGATGGAAAGTCCTTAGGAGATGATTGAACTTTAGCTATCATATCCGTATATTCTTTGTGCCGATAACCTTCATTGTCGAGTTTAATGTCGTTAACATGATGTGATAATGCTTCCGTCAATTCCTCGTGTGTATCGTCATAAAGACGAGATAGAGCATCAGGGACTATATTTTGGGTACCTTTTTGGTGTGATGCCTTATGCATCTTATGCATCCTATACATCACCTAAGATTAAGACATTCAAAATTATGCGTATGATGATTCTCAAATCTAAAAAGAAACATAGTTCTCAACCTGAAAGACATTCAGAATACATGTTGTAAATTTCATTTCTGATTTGCAAATGAATTATCTTTTGATTTAAAATTAAATCAAAATATATAAAATGCAACGTCTAATATTTCATAACAAAGTAGTAATTTCTTTTAAGAAATTGTTATTGTTTGTTAATGAAATTGTTATTGTTTTGTTAATGAAATAATTTCATTTGTTTACTTTTTTTGCTAAATTAATGTTTTTCATAATTTAAATTTAACAACAATTGTTACATAATTTATTTGTGACAATAAATTATGTATGTCATTTGAAATTGTTTTGGTGTCATCAAAACAATTAGCAATTTTGTTGTTTTTGTTTTGAAACGAAATTTTTTGATAAAAATTATAAGATAAATAGGAAATGTATGATCTGTAAGAGAATCGTTATACGGATATAAATTTTGTAAGTATATAAGAAAAATGTTAGTTTTTAAGAACAGTAGTAGTAATCTAGTATCGGTATCACGAGCACTTCTTGATACCATAAGATACCAAATGCAGTTGATCATATCTGTGATATGATCACTGTCATAGAAAGTTAGTAAAAGAAATCAAGGCCAAAAAATCAAGAAAATTAATAAAAGGAATTATAACAACATTAAAGGGATTTTTCTTTTACCATGATAGAGAATAGAGGTCGAAAGGTAACAAGTGCCTAAGACCTGGAATGACCCTTCCTGGTCATCCAATCTAATCTCTATCAACCAGCATCCCAAATATAACAATCAACTGCAACAAAAACCAAACCAGTTTATGGCGACCTTATTTTGGACGAACCTACGAAGCAGAAAGTATCTGAAGAAAAATATTTGAAGAATTCAACGGAAGCTGCTATTCTAAATAAAATTCAAATGGTAGGCAACTCGGTGAAACCAGAAAAGGAAGAAGAAGTCATTATTACAAACGGAGCTGGTTCCGCAACAAATCTAAATGTTGGAGCGACTTCAGAACAGGACATCAAGAAATTAGAGGTTATAACAATAGTGGTGATCATAGTATTGATCATTCTATATATGCTGCACCGAGTGAAGAAATACTTCAATAAAAAGATAATAAAGACGATGGTAAAGACTAATGTGGCAACGGATAGCGTGTGCTAGGATTAATGTATTAAAAATTAAGAGAAATTTTCATTGTAAATTATAATAATAAAATTATAATTATTTTCAAGATAGATGGATAAGATATTTTTATAGAGATACATATTATAAGATATTATTATTATTAAACCAAAAATAAATTAAATAGATGGAATAGATGAGAAAGTATAGAATAAATTTTAAGAAGATATTATTATTAGTAAGAATTTTTAAGAGTATATGTTAAATAAAGATTTTGAAAGATATTATGAGTATACCTTTTATGATTTTGTATAATTTTAAGTTTGATAGATGGAAACCCTCAACCGTGCCGAGAACACAATAAAAGAGATTCTTGCGTTTAAATTAGATTTAGAGAGAGAAGTTCATATACAGAAAGAGATACAAAGCTTTTCGGAGAGACTTGAGATCTTACGCGAAAATTTTAATACATTATCAAAAACTTTGATACTAGAATTAGATAGCGAAGATTTTGATAAAACTAAAAAACGATTTTCGACAGCTTACAAGACTGTTAAGAAATTACTTAGTGATCATTTGACCGAAGTTAAAACGGACGTAAAAGGAAACATGGCGAATTTCGACATTGTAGCTACATACAAACTGATTCCGCAGTTTGATGGAAATAATTCAGAAGTTGAAAACTTTCTGAATCTCATTAGATTCTTGCATGATACTCTGAAAGATCAGAACGAGAAATCGAAATTAATTGATTTCATTTTTCAGACGAAATTATCAGAGAAAGCGAAGATTTCGTTGGCTTCTAGTAAGAAACCAAGTACTTTTGACGAATTTTCGACTTTATTCAGAGAAATCTTTAGAAGTCGTGTAACATCCGCAAAAATTCATGCTGAATTAGCCCATGTTAGACAAGCGAACTTGTCTGCTGACCAATATGGTCATAAAATCGAAACGTTAATCGCGAAGCTTAATGCAGTACATGTTGAGGATAATTATTTTAAAGTAGGCAACACTAATTTAGAGAGTCTTTTTTGAAGTTTGTTTTGTACAAGACGCAGTAAAATTGTAATGCTGAAAAAGCTAAAATTAAAATAAAACATTTCATTTGTAAAGTAAAACCATTGCATATTTCTGTTTTAAAATTCTTTATTATCTTACAGGTTATGTGCCCAGAAACAGCAATAGCAAAAAAAGTAAAAAGTATAAAGTAAAAATAGTTGGATAAAAGTAAAAAAAAAGTAAAAGTAAAAATGGCGTCTAATGTTGAAGCAAATGAAATGTGTAGTGTAGAAAAATTATGCGACTACGACTCGTTCGTAGTTTGGAAATTTCAAGTAAAAATTTTATTACAATCTCATGGAGTTTATGAAATAACAACCGGAGATGAAGTGCTGAAAGCAGATGATACAGAAGAAAAAAGATCTAAGTGGAAAATAAAAGACGCAAAAGCTCAAAAATATATAGTGACAAGTGTCGATAAAAAAGTTTTAATGCATATAATAAATGCTAAAACAGCCAAAGAAATGTTCGAGAAGTTATGTGCTATCTATGAAAAAGATTCTGGACAACAGAAATGTAAACTGATGCAAGACTTCTTCAGTTACACGTGCACAAAAGGGACGGACATGGCAACGCATATCAGTAATTTGGAAAATATTGCCCACAAACTAAAATCATTGGGACAAGAAATACAGAGCGATATGTTGATATCGAAGATTTTATCTACACTTCCGGATAGTTATAAGTATTTTGCAAGTGCTTGGGAGTCAACCCCAATTGCTGAAAAAACTTTAGTGAATCTAATGGCAAGATTGTTAAGTGAAGAACAACGAAATATTAGTAACGAAGAAAAACACAACGTTGTCGCGTTTAAGACAGAATTAATGAAGTGTTTTAAATGCAATAAAAGTGGTCATATTGCTAGAAATTGTGTAAGTGGTGTAAAATGTCATAGATGTGGTGAAGTTGGACATTTTGCGAAGTTTTGTAAAAACCAAAGTAAAACTTATTGTACGATCTGCAAGAAAAATAATCATGAGTCCAAAGATTGTTTTTTTAATAAAATTAAAAATAAAAAGGTTTCGTTTCTAGTAGAAACATTAAAAAGTAAGAATGTAAAAGACGAGTGGGTTGTAGATTCAGGATCCACTTCTCATATGACAAATGACATAACGTTATTGAAAAACATTAGAGAAATAACTTCAGAGATTGGTATTGCAAAGAAAAATTTGACAATAAAAACTGAAGCTGTTGGTAGCATTGAAAATAATGAATGTATTTTAAATGATGTATTGTATGTTCCAGAACTATGCAAAAATTTGTTGTCAGTGCATTCAATAATAGAAAAAGGAGGTGAAGTTAATTTTAGTAAAAATAAAGTAGAAATCACAAAAGACACTAAAAAGTTTCAAGGTGAATTAACTGATAATGGGCTTTATGTAGTAAAATTTGAAAACACAGTCACTCAAAAAGCAATGATAAGTGAAAATAAAAATAATACGGATGAGTGGCATAGAAAATTGGGACATCTGGGTTTCAAAAATGTAAATAAACTTTCAACTTTAGTGAATGGTATGGATCTTAAAGAAACTGAAAATGAAAAAATAAAAGGAGTGTGTGAAGTTTGTTCAATATCAAAGCAAACGAGAGAACCATTTTCAAGTGAACGTGCAAGAGCAGAAAAACCGTTAGAAATTATACATACGGATGTTTGTGGTCCGATTGATCCACAGACATGGGATGGTATGAATTATTTCATCACATTTATTGATGACTATACGAATTTTTTGATGATTTACTTAATGAAAAACAAGTTTGAAACATCAGATATAGTGAAAAATTATATTGAAGAAGTTGAACGAAAATGGAACCTGAAAGTAAAAAAGTTAAGATCCGATAATGGTGGTGAGTATGTTAATAATAATCTAAAATTTTGGTTAAAGAATAGAGGAATAACACATGATACAACAATACCATATTCTCCACAATTGAATGGCAAAGCAGAGAGAATAAATAGAACTATTATGGAAAGAACAAGAGCACTAATTTCAGATAGTAAAGTAAACAAAAATCTATGGGGTGAAGCAGTTTTAACGTCGGGTTACTTAATAAATAGAAGTCCATCAGAAGCAATTAATAATACACCCGCTGAAAACTGGTATAACAAAAAACCAAATTTATCAAATCTTCAAATATTTGGTTCTGATGCATTTGCAAAAGTTCTTAGTCCACTTAAAAAACTGGATGATCGGAGTAAAAAGTTTGTGTTTGTTTGTTTGTTTGGGTATTCGCCAAACGGATATAGATTATATGATCCAGAAAAACAAAAAATCGTAATTTCGAGAGATGTCAAATTCAAAAATGGAAAAAACAATAATACGAGTAAAATAAATGTTGTGGTCAATGAATACGAGGAAGACTTTACTGAAACAGAGGATGTAGAACCACAATTAGAAATAGATCAAACAATAGAACGAGAACAACAAGATGAAACAATAAATGTTATGAATGAAACAGTTAATGATCAGAGAAAATCTGGAAGAACACGTAAAATTCCAGACAAATATAAAGATTTTGCGATGATGACATATGAAGAGGCAGTAACAGGTCAAAACAAAGAAAATTGGTTGAAGGCAATAGAAGAAGAGAAAACTTCGCTTGAGAAAAATAAAACATGGGTATGTGTAGACAAGTCTGACATTGGAAATGAAAAAATTCTGACTAGTAGATGGGTATTCAAAATAAAAGATGATGGAAGGTATAAAGCGAGACTAGTAGTTAGAGGTTGTGAACAAAAATATGGATTGAACTATGAGGAAACCTACAGTCCAGTAATAAACAGCAGCGCACTAAGAATAATATTTGGGTTAGCGGCTAGTCGAAGAGATTATATCATGAAATTTGATATAAAAACTGCATTCCTGTATGGTGAACTGGAAGAAAATATCTATATGTACATGCCAGAAGGATATGACAATGAAAAAATATGTAAATTGCAAAAATCACTCTATGGCTTGAAACAAGCACCAATGAGATGGAATGTAAGAATAACAAATTTTTTAAAGGAAAAAGGACTAAAACCACTTGTTTCAGAACAATGTATATATAGATCAGAAGATGGGTTAATAATTCTCGCAATTTACGTAGATGATGCAATTATAATAGGAAATGATAAAATAAAAATGAAAGAGTTGCTGAACAGTTTGGAAAAGGAGTTTGAAATAGTTATTGATGAAAAACCAAAATCATTTTTAGGTATAGGAATTGAAGTTAACTCAGAAAATATAAAATTAAATCAAGAATTATATACGAAAAACATAATTGAAAAATTTCAAATGGAAGATGCCAAAATTGCAAAGGTACCGATGTCAAAGAATTCAGAAGCATTAGTAAACTTTATTGATAATAAGAGTGCATTTCCCTATCGTGAAGCAGTGGGAAATCTACTCTATCTTTCTAACAAAACTAGACCAGATATTTCATACGCAGTAAGTTATAGTAGTAGATCTGTGGAAAACCCTTCAAAAGAAAATATCAACAAAGTAAAACAAATATTTCGATATTTAAAAGGAAGCATACACCATGGAATTTCGTTTGATGTACACAGTGATGTATCATACATAGAGGCATATTGTGATTCGGATTATGCAGGTGATATAGAATCACGTAAAAGCACATCTGGTTATATAGTAAAATTTTGTGGTGGTCCGATAAGCTGGTGTTCGAGAAAACAACCGATAGTAGCAACTTCGAGTACAGAAGCAGAATACATCTCAGCGGCAGAATGTACGAAAGAAATTGTATACTTAAAATCTTTGATTGAAGAAATAATATCAAAGCCTGTAAAGGTTAAACTATTTGTGGATAATCAAAGTGCCATAAAATTGATTAAAAATGGAGTGTTTAATAGAAGAAGTAAGCATATTGATGTGAAATATCATTATATAAATGAAAAGGTTAAAGATAAAGTAATTGAAATCGAATATTGTCCATCAGAAGTTCAATTGGCAGATTGTTTTACAAAACCTCTCACCGAAGAAAAATTTAAAATGTTAATTGATAAATTTCTTGTTAAATAAATTTTGTTTGAAATGTTTGTAATGTTAAATTTTAAGAATTAATAATTAAGAGAAGGTGTTGAGGATAATTATTTTAAAGTAGGCAACACTAATTTAGAGAGTCTTTTTTGAAGTTTGTTTTGTACAAGACGCAGTAAAATTGTAATGCTGAAAAAGCTAAAATTAAAATAAAACATTTCATTTGTAAAGTAAAACCATTGCATATTTCTGTTTTAAAATTCTTTATTATCTTACAGTACAGATTCTAGAAAAAGGAGAATCAAATAGGGAACTGATTTCTGATCTGAATAACCAGATTGGTTTGAACATATTCAAGTCGGGACTGAATGAACCACTTAGGACAACAGTGAACGCATCACGTCCTAATAATTTAAAAGATGCAATAGAGTTAGCACGCGAAGTTGATGGTCAGAGCAAAGCACAGGTACTGAATTATGGAACAAAATTCCATAACAATGGCTTTAAAAAGAACGGTTTTCATTCAAATGTGTATAATAATAATAATAATAATAGAAATAGGGATTTGAACCCAAATAACAAAAGGTATAATCATAACAATAATTATGGATCTAGTAATTACCGAAATAATAATAATAACATCTACAGAAGTAGAAATAATAGATTTTTTAATAGAAATGGTAATAGATACAATGATAATAATAATAGTAATAATGGTAACAGAAGAGTAAATATAATGAGCTCGGGAAACGACGAGCGAGTCTCCGAAGGAGTGGATTCGAGAGACTTAAAGAATCAAGATTTGTAAAATTTAATAATGTTTTTGATAGAAAACCACTCAGAATTTGTAACTTAGATAATAATAAATCGAATTTTATAGCGATTAAGACTAACATAACAAAAGGGAAAATAACATTTTTGATCGATACAGGAGCGGACATCTCGCTCATAAAAGAGAATTTAATAAACGAAGATATAAGATTGATAGATAAACAGTGTAAGATAATGGGTGTTACTAAAGAGGAGTCATACACGTTAGGTATGACAGAAGTGAGGTTAGATTTTGATGATGAGATGATAGTACAAGAATTTCATGTGGTAAATGAAGAGTTTCCTATTGGAACAGATGGCATACTTGGAAGAGATTTTCTACAGAATTATTTATGTAAAATTGACTACGAAACGTTTACATTATCAGTTTACGTTAATGGAAGTGAAATTTTAGTACCGATGAGAACAAAAGTACCTGAGAATAATAAGTTTACAATACCAGCACGTACTCAAATAATAAAAGCAATCAACTTGAACGTGGCTGAGGACAGTGTCATACTGAATGAAGAGTTGCAGGAAGGTGTGTTTGTTGCTAATTCTTTGGTATCATCAAGAGGAATTACGCATGTGAAGATAATAAATACATTGGATGAAGACGTAGTAGCAGAAAATTTTTCACCTAAGATAGCACCACTACGTGACTATCATATAATAAATAAAATCAGCAACAGAAGCGAGACTACTAAGGAGGAAAGATATGAGAAATTATTAGAAGAACTGAAGATCGACAATTTAGATGATACAGCTAAGGATTCAATTTTAAAAATCTGCGAGCAATATGCAGACATATTTCATCTGACAGGGGACAAACTAACAACGAACAATTTTTACAAACAAACCATAACAACGGTAGATAAAAATCCAGTCTACATAAAGAATTATAGACTACCGCAATCTCAAGTAGAGGAAATCAACAAACAAGTAGATGAGTTGATTAAAGATAACATAGTGGAGCAGTCAGTCAGTCCATTTGACTCACCATTGCTCATTGTGCCAAAACAGGGGAACACATTAGATAGGAAGTGGCGTTTGGTGGTTGATTTCAGGCAGTTAAATAAAAAGATAATGGATGATAAATTTCCTTTAACAAGATTAGACGATATATTAGATAATCTTGGAAGAGCGAAATATTTTTCGACTTTGGATCTAACAAGTTCTTTCCATCAGATAGAATTGGAGAAGGAATCGAGACCGTTAACAGCATTCTCGACGAACAAGGGACATTTTCAGTTTAAAACTTTACCTTTTGGATTAAAAATTTCAACAAATAGCTTTCAACGGATGTTATCTATAGCTCTAGCTGGTCTAGAAGCTGAAGCATTTTTATATGTGGATGACATTATTATTTTTGGATGCAGTATAAAACATCATAATACAAATTTGGTTAAAACTTTTGAAAGACTACGAAGATACAATTTGAAACTGAACCCGAGAAAATGTAATTTCCTGAAGACAGAGGTAACTTACCTAGGACATCAGATAACTAGTGAAGGAGTGAGAACGGATCCCAAAAAATATGAAGTAATCAAGAATTATCCTGTTCCAACGAGTGCTGACGCAACAAAAAGGTTTACAGCATTCTGTAATTATTACAGAAGGTTTATTCCTAATTTTGCAGAGATTGCAAAACCCCTGAATAGTTTAAGTAAAAAAGATGTAACATTCAATTGGACTACAGAATGCGAGGAAGCGTTCAAATTATTGAAAGATAAACTAATGAATCCACCGATTTTAAGATATCCAAATTTCGAGGAGAAATTTATAATAACGACAGATGCATCAAATTATGCACTGGGAGCTGTATTGTCACAAGGAGAAATAGGGAAAGACCTACCGATTTCGTATGCGAGCAGATCACTAACTAAGCACGAAATAAATAAACCTATAATCGAGAAAGAATTACTGAGTATACACTGGGCAATAAATTTTTTTAGACCATATGTTTATGGGAGAAAGTTTGTAGTAGTCACAGACCACAGACCACTTGTGAGTCTATTTACACATAAAGATCCATCATCAAAACTAACGAGGATCAGATTAGATTTGTCTGATTACAACTTTGAAATTATATATAAGCAAGGGAAGATGAACACGAATGCGGACGCATTGTCAAGGATAGATATAAATTCAGAAACGCTAAAAGCAATGATACCAACTTCCAGTATAAATGCCGTAACGACGAGAGCTATGAAAAAGAAAGAGGATAACGTTGAGGAAAACATCACAGATGTGAAGACGGAGTGCACGCTGTATTCATGGAACTGTACCTCAATATCAGAAATAAGGAATATAAGAAAGTTATCATTTGAAAACAAAAACTCACGTGAGAGGATTAAGGAAAAATGCATTGATTATAAAGAAAATGAAGATAGTTTGCGAATAATAGAATTGAGTAGTAAAATGAAAAAAGGAATTCTAGTAGTGTACAGTGAAGATTCACGCATCGCCCTAGGGAATGCATTGAAGAAGCTCATACTGACTATGAAAAGAGAAAATATAAATTATCTAGCGCTAGAGGTAAATGATAAAATATTCAAACACGTAGATGTTACTGAATTTAAAGAAATATTTAATAAGCTGCAGCACAAATTGAATAAAGAAGAAAATAAGCAAACTGAATTAAAGATTTTAATATATGAAGCTCCACAAAGGATTTTAGATAAAGGCAGAATGAAAGAATTAATAAAGTTATATCATGATACACCACACACTGGCGGACACTCAGGTGTCAAACGAACAATAAATAAACTTAAACAGAAGTATGTTTGGAAAAACATGAGCAAAATGATCAAATGTTATGTTAGGAATTGTGAGTTATGTTCTAGAAATAAGCAAATTAGAAATACTAAAGAGAGATTAACCATAACTGATACTCCTACATCAAGTTTCGAAACGATTTCGATGGACACAGTTGGTCCATTACGGTTAACAAACAATAATAGGTATATTCTCACCATTCAGTGTGATTTGACTAAATACATTGAAGCAATACCTATTGAGAATAAAGAGGCGAAAACCATAGCCAAAGCGTTAACTGAGCGATTCATTTTAAAGTTCGGAAACTTTAAGACTTTAAAAACGGACTTGGGGACAGAATTTGTTAATGAAATTATGAAAAATGTTTGTGCATTCTTTAAAATATCCCATGTAACTTCGACACCGTATCATCATGAAACACTTGGTTCTATCGAAAGAAATCATCGAGTGTTGAATGAATATTTACTGTCGTTTACGAATGATTATAATTGGGAAGAATGGATACCATATTTTGTTTTTTGTTATAATGTGACCCCACATTCGGATACTGGATATAGTCCTTATGAATTGGTTTATGGGAAGTTAGAAACTCTCCCATCGGATAAAAAATTTATAAATAATAGTCCATTTTACAATTACGATCAGTACGCTGAAGAATTGAGGTTTCGACTGCAACAAGCCCAGAGTAAGGCTAAAGAATTGTTGATTGCAGCAAAGATAAATCGAAAGAACGCGTATGACAAAAATATCAATCCATTGGAAATTAATATAGGGGATCAGGTCTGGTTAAAAGCAGGAGAAAGAAAGAAATTAGATTCTCCATATAGAGGACCATATGAGGTCATAGATATAAGGGATACCAATGTAAAAATTAGAATAGGGAATAATGAAAAATTGATTCACAAAAATAGGTTAAAGAAGTCTCAAAGTACAAGTAATTCAAGATAATTTGTGATATTGTAAATTACATAATTTATTTTAAATATATTAGATCGAATTAAATTTATCCCAATAAAATGAATAACTAATCAAATGTATAAATAATAGTATAATAATATAATAGTGGATAAGTAATCTTGAATGGGATAAAATATGTAATAATTTTTTTTTATAGAGTAAACTCTTGAGAGAATACTTTTCTTCAAAAAGTATTCCCTCTTAAAGAACAGGGATGTGATGCCTTATGCATCTTATGCATCCTATACATCACCTAAGATTAAGACATTCAAAATTATGCGTATGATGATTCTCAAATCTAAAAAGAAACATAGTTCTCAACCTGAAAGACATTCAGAATTAATACATGTTGTAAATTTCATTTCTGATTTGCAAATGAATTATATTTTGATTTAAAATTAAATCAAAATATATAAAATGCAACGTCTAATATTTCATAACAAAGTAGTAATTTCTTTTAAGAAATTGTTATTGTTTGTTAATGAAATTGTTATTGTTTTGTTAATGAAATAATTTCATTTGTTTACTTTTTTTGCTAAATTAATGTTTTTCATAATTTAAATTTAACAACAATTGTTACATAATTTATTTGTGACAATAAATTATGTATGTCATTTGAAATTGTTTTGGTGTCATCAAAACAATTAGCAATTTTGTTGTTTTTGTTTTGAAACGAAATTTTTTGATAAAAATTATAAGATAAATAGGAAATGTATGATCTGTAAGAGAATCGTTATACGGATATAAATTTTGTAAGTATATAAGAAAAATGTTAGTTTTTAAGAACAGTAGTAGTAATCTAGTATCGGTATCACGAGCACTTCTTGATACCATAAGATACCAAATGCAGTTGATCATATCTGTGATATGATCACTGTCATAGAAAGTTAGTAAAAGAAATCAAGGCCAAAAAATCAAGAAAATTAATAATAGTTATTTATTATACAAGGGAAAAAAGTAGTAGATTTTAGCTCGAGGTTGTGTTGTCTCCCGACGCGAAGCGGAGGGAGACAAAAAACCGAGAGCTAAAATCTACAATTTTTCCCGTGTATAATACACTATTTTTTTCTGTGACTGGATAAATATTAATATAATTATTGAAAAAATAATATTAAACAAATATTACAATATGTATATTCACCACACCATACGAATTTTTCTTGAATAAAAACTTAAAATTAAGTTTCATTTTATTTGTCAAAACCAGTTATTAACATCAAGAAGAAAACGGTATAACTTTTCATTAACATTAAAATAGTCATAAATGTTCATAAATATTCATAATATTCATCATTTATGTGTATATATGCATTTATATATATATTTTTATCTATCCGGGAAAAAAGTACATACTTTTTTCCCGGGGAAAAAAGTATTTTATGAAAAGTAACATTTTTGCACCTGTCAGCAGAAGTAAAATGTTAAACTTTTTTCCCGTCACAGAAAAAAAGGAATTATAACAACATTAAAGGGATTTTTCTTTTACCATGATAGAGAATAGAGGTCGAAAGGTAACAAGTGCCTAAGACCTGGAATGACCCTTCCTGGTCATCCAATCTAATCTCTATCAACCAGCATCCCAAATATAACAATCAACTGCAACAAAAACCAAACCAGTTTATTGGTGGACAATGGTAAAATCCATATGTTGGAGTTTTAGGCTCCACCTAGCCAGACGACCACTCAAGTCTTTCTGTGACATAAGCCACTTCAGACTTGAGTGATCAGTCACAATTGTAAATCGGTGACCTTCAACATAGCCCCTGAATTTCTTCACACTCAGAATTGCCGCAAGACATTCAAGCTCAGAAACTGAATAATTCCTTTGAGCTCTATTTAATTTCTTCGACATGAAGGCTATCGGACACTCTTGTCCGTCAGTATCAACCTGATACAACACACTACCTACCCCTGTCAGACTTGCATCACATCTAATAAAGAACTCTTTATTATAGTCAGGGTTAATTAATACTGGTGCTGTAGTCAGCAATCGTTTTAAATTTTCGAAAGCAGCTTGCGCTTCCAATGTCCATTTCAATTTTCCCGAGCTCTTCTTCAACAGATCTGTTATCGGTGATACCACGCTTGCGTAGTTTGGTATAAAACGTTGGTACCAACCGGCCATTCCCAATAAACGTCGTATTTGTTTTACTGTTGAAGGAGCTGGATACTCTGCTACAGCTCTTACCTTGTCAGGGTCTGTTCGAAGACCATCTTCACCAACCAAAAATCCTAAGTATTTCACCTCTCTCAGAACAAATTTACTTTTCTTGAGGTTTATTGTTAACCCAGCCGCTCTTATCAATGAAGAGACTTTGGACAGCAATCCCATATGTTCCTGGAACGTGGAAGAGACTACCAATAGATCATCTAAATAAACAAAGACATTTTCGTGATATTGATGTGGTATCACTTTGTGCATTAGCCGACACATTGTCTGGGGAGCATTGCACAATCCAAAGGGCATAACCCGGAATTGATACAATGGACGACCAGGCACTGTGAAGGCTGTCTTGTCTCTAGATGCTTCTGCCAGAGGAATCTGCCAGAAAGCATCTTTGAGATCAATACTGGAAATGTACTTTGTGCTATTTAGACGACCTAGTAAGCCATCAATCAAGGGAAGTGGGTAAGCGTCCTTTTTCGTTAGTGAATTGACACGACGGCTATCAATACATAATCTGTTTTTACCAGATTCTTTTTGTACCAAAACCACTGGCGAGCACCAAGAACTGTTACTCTCTTCGATCACGCCCATTTGAAGCATTCGGTCGAGATCGGCATAAACCTTTAGTTGAACAGCCGGCGATGTGGGATAGTGCCTCTGTTTAACAGGTGCACTATCACCAACATCGATGACATGTTCAACCAAAGAAGTCTTCCCGAGCCCAGACACTTCAAATGACGGGAAAGAATCCTTGATCATATCCAGTTCATGTTGCTGATCAGTGGTGAGGTTGTGTGTATTTAAAGTTATTGGCTCTGTACGAGTCAGTTCACTAACAAATGAAGGAACAATACCAAATTTCTCCCAGAAATCTATGCCCAGGTAGAGCTCTTCTCGTAATCCAGGGACTATATGGAACCGCATTGGTTTAGTGGAGCCATTCACAGTTATTGGAATTTCGATGTAACCCAAAATTTTTGTTGCAGTACCATCCGCCGTACGAATACACGAAGTGTATTTACGGTAGGTTGTACCTGATGATTCCAATAATTCCAAGGAATTCCTTCCAAGTATTGTGATTGACGCTCCACTATCCAATAGTCCTGAAATATGTTTGTCCAAAATCCTAATTGTTAGTCGCGGCCGAGGATCCTTTGTTTCTGAAAGGATAGATGAAATACAAGCTTTACGAAATAATTTCCTCATCCTCCAATATCTGATGTTACGTTCCAGACGTCTAAAATACGTGCGATGTAATGATGGGAAATTAAATGCGTTTGATGATTTTATTCGGGTTTCTTTGGTGGTGGCCGATCGTCCTGCGTCGCTACATCTCTCATCGATTTCTTCGGGCTCATTGGATGTTGAACCGAGGGTACCATCCCCGAAGCATGTACTCTCGGACGGTAGTTTAACGACGGGTGACAATATGAACAATTTGCATAAATTACATCCGGTTTGTTACATTTCCAGCAATATAATTTAATTCTATTCTTAAAGCACTCAGGAGCTCGATGACCGTTTACTCCACATCTGAAACACACTATTGGTTGTCTGGACATTGATGGACCAGGTTGACTGTTGTCAGATGTTATGCCAGGTCGCTGCAATATCCGTCTCTGTGTTGAATCCACCGCTTCAATATATCCATGTTGTTCTGGTTCAACTTCCACCTCATAATCATCCATCTGCTGTAACTCGCTAATTCTTAAATTTGATGTTCTGGTCGGAACTGGTGTGGACCACAAACGTTCAAACTTCTGACATAAAGTCCGAAGTTCATCAATAGAATGTATTGTTGCTGCTAGTGTAGCATTCTTGAGCTCCACACTCAGTCCCTCCCGAGCAATCTCTAGCATCTCACGGTCAGCAAATGGACGTGCTAAGCGACGGTTTAACGAACCAATCTCCACCAGGTACTCATACACGCTCTCCTTTAACTTTTGTTTGCGGTTCAGAAGAACGCGCAAGATCGCCTTATCATCAGTGAGCGTACCGAAGGTTTGTAGGAGTCCCTCCCTTAGCACTGGGTAAGTCACCACCTCATATTCATGAGTTAAATTCAAATAGTATCTGTCGGCCGCTGCTTTTAGATACCGTGGTATGATAGACCTAAGGTCGTCCCATGACACACGGTCTCTTCTGGCAGCCGCCTCCACTCTATGAATAAACTCATGAACATCAGGAGAGTGACCATCCCCTGTGAAGGTTGGAACCCAATTTGAGTCATAACGACTCAAATTGTTCCCACGAACCCCTCGGTACTCCACTGGTGCTAACGCTGGAGCCACGTCACGCCATACCTGAGGAGGTTGGTTGTATGGTGGTGGTGCTGTTAGTGGAGCTGGTGGATATACTGGTAGTGGTTGTACCTGTGGTACTGATGGATAATTTAATTGTAATTGCGGTTGTACTAATGCTGGATTATTGTGTGTGTGTTCAGATTGGAGTGATGGACCCAATTGTGGTATTACAAAGTCCTCAGCTCTCAAACCCGATTGCTGGAAATAAGCCGGTGGTAATTGATCTGACCGTGTCTGTTGTTGCTGGTTTGGTCGATTCAGACTATGTATTGTTTCCGATATCGGCCGTACTGGGATCGGTGTGGATCTCTCATCTGGTTGAAAGACAGGTGAAGCAGATGGAGCAGATGATACTCCTGGTTTATTCTGCATAATTGGACGTGTTGACAACGATCCTATTATATTCCAAGCGCGTGACAATTGTGAGAAAGCGTAGGTGCGGGCTTCTTGCAAGTCATTGCGAGGACCCAACCTATTCATCCTACCCGTGTAATGCAACACTCGATTCGCCAAACCATCTAAGAAGGTCTGATTAATCGGTGACTGAAGTCGTCGTACTTGATCTAAAACAAGTTGTGCTGCCTGCACCACCATTTGAGATTCCTCTATCAAATCTCTCGCATGAAACACTGTTATTGGAACTGCACCATGATCTACGTGGTTTCGCAGTTCCTCTGCCCAATTGGCCCCTCCGAAGTTCACACCCCGAACCAAACATTCGACTTGTAGTTCACTGGGTTCCAAACCATAGAACGGATGGTCAACGTCTATCTGGTTTGACATTTCGATGGTAAAACCCGTAAAATTATGAACTCGCAATCAACAACAATATTAAAACCAATTCCCAAAAAAAATGTAGTTATTACGATGGAAATGTAAAAAAAATGAAAAACGCAAAAACGAAAAAAACAACGAACGCCCAATTCGAAAACACAAAAATTTTGCAAAACTAAATTTAATAAAAGAACGAACGAACTTATGGTTGTTCTCAATGTTGCTTCACCTTTCACAAAAATTCCTAAAATATTGTATATGTAAAATATAATTTATTTATTTAATTTCAGATATGCTGAAATTCAGAATGATAAGTACCTAAAACTATTTATTGACGATAGCACCCCTAGGGGAAAATATTTATTTATTTAAATTTAAAAATAAAAATATTTTAAAAGAAAATGCTTATTTATTGGATCGTCTTACCTTCAAAATATTTATTTATTTTTTTAAAAAAAATAAAAAATATTTATTTAAATCTTGATGTATTTGCTTATTTACGAAAAATTTGTATTTACTTAAAATTATTTTCCTAAAGTTTAATTTATTTAATAAAAAATTTTTATTTATTTATTCTCAAAAATTTATTGTTTTGATTTAATTTATTTTTTTATTTAATATATAGATAAGAGATTCCCAAATTCAGATTCGTCTGGAGACAACATAAAAGTAAGTATGGTTACAATGACCATTTTATTTAGTATTTGAATTATCGCGTTCGCGAGCCCACTCCAACAATGCATGTGAGAACCGACTAGAAAAGCCCCTAACGACCAGATTCTACAGAACAGTATCTCCCCAACCTAACAAAGACAATCGCAACTGTCACGATTAGACCCTAGGCCCATTTCTACTGACCCAGCTGCGGTTGTTCTACCTAAAAATAAATTATCATTAAACTAATGCCAAAGTCGAAGAAAGCTCTCGAACACCAGACTTCAAATCCCAAACTCCATGAAAATTGTCTATTGTAAGCTAAATGTAAAAGTGGAAAAATTTTGAAGTTGTGTGAGGTGAAGCCTCGATCCTGATAAAAAAATAGATTGGTTCTCCTCTTCATTTCATTGAAGAAGCTTCTGTGCAGGGAATGGTACTACTGGTTTGTACCTAAGTACAAACACAGCAGTAGTCATTCCTTTATCACCAGAAAACTTCCTCTGAGATGAAGAGAAGAAACCAATGAACTTCGTTCGCATGTCCATAATGGACAGAGGCGATCTAAGAACATAATTATGTTAAGGCGTTAAGCCCCATGGATGGCTTTTTAGGCCTACCGCTGGAGAAAAGATTTATTTACTAATCCTATATACAAAAATATGTACATATATGTACAATTATACAACAATTAACCTACTATATACAACTATATACAATTAAAGCTACCATAGTACTACCAAAAAAAAATTCATTAAAAAAAATGTGGACCCAAATCGGTTTTTTTTTCAAATAAAAATTATTTTTTTAAAGGTGCACACAATTCCTCGGGGCCACTTGCGGTCCCAACCACCGTCGAGGGTTCTCCTTCCTGTGGTTGGATTCGAAGATGGCGCTCTCCTCAGCCAATGTCTCCGCATAAGCGTGCATGACTGAAGAGAACTCCACCTCCTCTTCCAACCACGCCGCCTTCTGTACCTTCCTCCTGTTCTTCTTCTTTCTCCACCTTTTCCTATCCCTCTCTAGCATCCTCAACCGATATCTCTCTCGCGCATCCATCACTTCATCCGCTATCTCATTTATCATTTCACCCATCACCTCCTCATACTGCTCAATCACTATGTCATCCATTAATTCCATAAACGTTACCTTTCTTCTCTCATTCATCTCATTCACTTCCTCCACTCCATGCACTACCTCATCTGCCAACTCAATTATCTCCTCATTCATCACTCCATCCGCCAACTCATTCACTTCCTCATTCACAATCTCACTTATCACTACATCTATCATCTCTTCATACTGCTCATACATTATATCATTCATCAGTTCCAAATATATTTCATTCCTTTTCTCATTCAGTTCTGCATTCATTTTTTCCTTCTCCCTCTCATTTACCACATTCATCACTTGCCTCACAATCTCACTTATCACTTCCTCTACCTCATTCACCCCTGGCTTGACCACTGCCTGACCCAACTCTCCTGGCCCCGGACGACGTTTGCTCCTAAACGAGCCAAAATTCCTGATTGTGTGCATTTTCGATCCCAAAAAAAAAATTGAAACAATTCCAAACAAAATAATTCTCAAATGAGAAACACTTAATATTATTTATATTTAATAAAAATATATTAAATTATATAATATATTAAATTATAAAATATATTAAATATATTAAAACAAATTAAAAATATCAAATCCGGTTTTGTGGCCAACGCCCAACAACAACCAAAATTGTTGCAACCAAAACCCGGTTTGACAACGCCCAACAAACTGGAAAATAAATATTTTCCCGCCAAAAAAAAAATAATATTTTCTCACCGAAGATAAGCTCTTCATAAAGAAACCAGAGTCTCTAGTTTCGGCCCATGTATTGGCATTGCCACTTTATAATATTGGCTTGAACTTTTAATATCGTTAACTCAAAAAAAAGAATACGTTTAAACACGTGTCTATATAGCCCGAGATAATCAAAATTACCCCCACACAAATCGAACTTGGAAATCTCTAACTATCAAGATATTTAGCCTAACATTCTACACTGATCCATAGGAAAAAAAAATTCGCAATTTCAAAATGATAATATTAATTAATATATATATATAACTAGAATAAAATAAAATTAGACTTGCGGTTACGGAGATCTTCAGATGATCAAAATTCTTCAGTCCAGCAATTTCCAAAAAATAAATTCCCGCCTGGATTGAATTTAATACCACAGCTTAACGAAATGTTGAACTACCAGCTGAATTCTCTCAATCAGCTGCATATGATGATGTGTCTTTTAATTTTCCCAAAATCATACTTTTCCCAGATTGGTATTTTTGTGAACTTTTAGGTTTTTATTTTATTTTATGATTTAACACGCTCCCAGTTTAATCCAATCTACTTTATTTAGAAAGAAAATAAGGTTTTGATTTTCCAAATGCTTCACCATTACAATTCAATAACACTCGCCATCTTTCCCTTTCCCTTTGTATATCTCTTAAAAATACGAAAGAAAAAACAATTTTAGTATTTTAAGGAATAACTATATTTTTTTTTAATTTTTTGTTGGATATTTTCACTTTTCGTTTTCCTTATTTTTAACAAAAGCTTAATTAATAACAATCAATGCGTTAAACGCCTTTTTATTCTTTAACATCTGATCTCTTTTTTTTTGATTTTTCTCTGTTTTACCATTCAACACAAGTTTTAAAAATCGAATCAATTATTTGATAAGCAAACATGGAATGAATTTATCAAAAATGTGATTTTTTGACATCTTCTAATCAATCGGGAAAACGAAGATTGAGCAAAACTGAGTAACAACTATTCGTTAAAAATGAAAATAAAATTGGTGCGTTCGTTTATTTTTTTTCAGTATATTCGAAATTGAGCTGGCCGTTACTTATTAGAAAATTTTAAAATTATTATTAATGTAAAAAAAATGAACTGAAACTATTGAAATAAATTTTTATTGAATTAGAAACAGAAGATGAATTGGTTTTATTATTGTTTAGGTGAATATAGCGGACGTTACAAGTACGGGCGCGAGTGCATCACCTTGTCGAACACCTGATGTTATATCGAAAGGATCAGAAACTGACCCTTCGATTACTATTCTACAATTTGATCCCGATGTTATGAGTTTGCACTGTGAAACAAGTTTCTCTGGGATACCAAGGCATATGAGTGCGGACCAAAGGTTGTCGCGGATTATGCTATCATATGCTTGCTTGAAATCAACGTAGAGCTGGTGACTGCTGATGTTGTACTCCCAACATTTTTCCAGAATCATCCTTAATGTAAAACATTGATCTGTGGTTGAGTGGTTGGGATGAAAACCCCACTGATAGTCACCGATGATAGATTTGGCGAACGGGATGAGTCGAGCAAGTACGACATTAGCTAGTATTTTATATGCAGTGTTCAACAGTGCGATGCCACGATAGTTTGCACACTTTAGACGGTCACCTTTCTTATGTAGCGGAACAATGAGAGCTGTTTTCCACTCAGCAGGTAGTTCTTCTTGGTCCCAGATTGCAAGAATCAGATCGTATATACGTGAGACCAGAGCTGTTCCTCCATTTTACAATAGTTCTGCGGGAATTCCATCGATTCCTGGTGATTTGCCATTTTTCAGTTTTTTAATGGCTGTTTTCACTACTTCTATTGCTGGGTAAGGTACAAAATCTCCTCAGTTGATGGAGCAATTGCTCGAATAGGATGAACTTCATTTGTCCTGTTCAGTAGGTCTTGAAAGTGGGATCGCCACACTGCCAGCACATAACGTTCACTTGTTGTAAGCTCATTATTTCCATTTTTGATTATTATTTTGATTATTTTCTATTTTTGCTGTAGATCTTGGGTGGAAATCTTTTGTCAGATGCCGCGCATTGGCAAAGCACTCTTTTGAATTTCCGTTGGCCGCATGTTGGTTGATGTTTTCGATGCAGCTCTTTATGTGTTCGCGTTTCTTTTTACGTAGAAGTTTTGCTGAGGCTTTCCTGGCGCATAGCTAGATAATCAGTTATCCTGACGCATATTGTTAATTTGGCAGTGACAATGTTATTGATATTCATCGAATAATTATATTCATCTCTCTACCATTAATGACTCGTGATGCATCAAACATAACATCATATATAAAAAATTACAGTCGCATCATTTGGTCCTTCGAGCCGGATATGAACCAGCGACCTATGGTATCTATTGTCTAGTTTTTTAACCTTACTTCGAATTGACCTTACTATCAATTAGATAACGTCATTCCCAAATCACCTTCTGGATTCGATTACTGATTAGTAAGCAAAAACACTCAGATTTAATTAAGTATTACACAACTTTATTGTTTCCTAATACTAAATAGATTCAAAAACTTTAACGGTTGATTTTAGAAATTCCCACTCTACAGCGTCCAAAATAATAGAAAACATATTTCTATTAAATAACATTTACAACTTTATTCACTTTATTTAAAAATAGCTTCTTCTATTTACACGGTTTTATGTTTACGATACAACGTTTCTCAACCGATCGTTATTATAAACATCGGTAATCCGGAATGTTCCTTTAAACAAAATAAGAAATATTTTTTGTCTGCCCTTAACTGTAAAAAAGGTACTACAATAACAATATAACCACATAGTATACTATGTGGTTTATAATCATTATTGTTTTAATTATTCTATTGATATATTGATTTTGATGTAGGGTGTTTCATTCATGTTGAATTGAATTGAGCTTTATGTTGTATTTCGTTATGATTTTATTATAACCGTAACAATAATAACAATATGAATATATTAATACCAGCTCACCATATTTGTAGGACTATAGTGATCAAGTCAGCCAATCAGCTTTTTGAATATTTTTCGTATACGGAGGAACTAAAAACATCCCCTTTTGCTTACTTTAAATCTGCTAGTTAAGAGTTCGATAACTTTGTAATTGCTTTCCCCTCCCCCTCCACGATCGAATTTTAAAGTGTGTTTCTGTTTTACAGTTACAGACACATCCTTGAAATGCAATCAACAAACGTTTTAAAATATTATTATTATAGTTTTTTTATAATGCGTAATAAATTCATACTTAAAACAAGTTCAAAACGATATTATAATAATAGGAAAAGGATATCGCATCAAGGTAAAAAATGAATCAAATTTAGAAATTAATCGCTTTTTATATAAGATTGAAACCGGTAGTACGAACAATAAAAATAAAGAGTTTTAAAATTTAATTCTAAGTTTTAGTTTTGTATTAAAGTGAAGAATAAATTATTGGTGAAATATACAAGCTCAACAAATACTTTATAATCGCTTTTTGTTGTTAGTTTGGATGGTCCTTTTAGTATGATCTAAATTCTAATTCTGATTTCGGACAAAACATAACTTCCACAGATAGGTATAGTTTATAAAGCGTAGATAATAATTTTGAATACCTCGGTGTATTAGTAAATATTAGAAGAGGTCTGGGTTCTATTTAAGTATTATAGCAAAAAACTTTGACTACCAGACAAAAGTAACTCATTAACCAATGCTCAATAAAAACCGTAACCGAAGTTTTACGATTATAAACATCCAAATAGTAGATAAATTGTTGTTGGGATATCATTTCACTGCCAGAGAACCGACAACAGAAAAGGTTTTCATTTAAAATGCCTTACTCGTTTGCAACTAACAAAATGATAAGCCAATTTTTGACCGCATTAAAGCAACAAAATCGCCTTTTTTATAAATAATCGTCTTGGAATTAATTTATTTCCAAAAATAACCTAGTCTCATCTATAATGAATATTAACTCACAGAGATATTTATTCTCAACAACAAGTTTTAAGATTTCGCTAATTTTTCTCTCTTGAGGCAGAGTTCATCGTAGTTTATTTTTTTTATCTCAAATATACCCCTTGCTTTCTTGATTATAACTGCTTGAATTTTGTTAGTTTATAAAAAAAATTGTAAATGAAACACTGTATCGTAAACATAAAACCGTGTAAATAGCAGTAGAGTATTGTTTTAATCATGAATAAAGTTGAAGCTGTAATGTATAACGACACATTGTCGAAAGATAACAGCTTTAAACTATGGTTCCACCCTATTATTAATAAAAACTAGAAAGATGCTAGAAAAATGTTAAATCAGATCGTATTTGATGTTAAGTCTGGTCAAATAACTTAACAACCAAAAGGCTGTAAAAAAGACGCGCCATGTTTTTCTTTAGCTTGAAACTATCATTTTAACTATAACAAATTAAATTCTTGTATCTTATTCTTTACAAAAACTTCTCAAATCATTAAGCACTAGTTATAAAATTTCTTAATGGCATTTTGTTTTCTAAACATCTAGCTGTATTATATAATTTAAGTAAGACTCTAGACATATCATAATTCTAAAATAGATAATAAATATGCACATATATTAAAATTTATTTAAACAGAGGAAATATAATTTATTTTTTTTACTACTTGCATGAGAAATTTCAATTATTTACTCAAAAACCCAAGACAAAAATTATTTTTCTCAGCTAAGGTTACTAATAATTATTCCCCACACCTAATAATAAGTATTTTAGCACCTTAGTAAATAATGAAAATATGATTTTTGTTCGTTTGTTAACTGAGTTCATCAATTCAATTTTTTTAGTTTCTTCCTAAAATAATAATAATATATTAAAAAATAATAAGCGTTTTGATTTTATTTTAATAATAATAAATAATGAATGAATGCAAAAACTTCTTTGCAACTATAGTTTAGTTTATTTGAAATTTTAATTCGTGTTAAACAGAAATCTGTTGAAATTTAGTTTAGTTGTGAGTTGTAGACTAAAAAAATTCTAAATTTGGTTCAACAATATTGAATAGATTTTCAATTCAATTCAATTCATATCAAAAATAAATAAAAGCTATATTTTTTAATGCAAAGCATATGTGATTTTTATATAGTTTTAAGAAAATTCATTGAAAATAAATTTCTAACTAAGCAGCCCTGAATAATAAATATCCAATACGCAATCCAATGATATGATACACAATGTTTCACCAAATCAAAATTTTTATTTATTCACCATTTGCTTATTAATTGACATTTTATTTTGTGAATAATTAAGAGTTTTAGTGCATTTTTTATATCAAGTAGTAAAAAAAATAGTATATAAACCTCGGTGAAGAAAATTTTCTCCATTTCGGTGCTTAATTCGCTCGAAACTTCGTTTCTCGCGAATTAATATCCACCTCAATGTAGAAAATTTACTTTATCACCTCGGTATATAATGTACTATTTTTTTCTATAAAAACCGCTCGCTTTCACTTACATATTTCTTAAACAAAAACCTTGGCGTGACCTTTTCTCAGTTAATTTAATAAAGTCATTCGTAAGGTCTATTGTCAGACGACTGTGAAAAGCCGATGAATTCAACAGTGGACTTCTAATTATATTGTTACGTTTTTCTAAACTTCCTTCGAATTGGCCTAACTCACAATTCGATAAACGCAATTCCCAAATCTCTTCCGAGTTCGATCACTGATTAGTTAGCAAACACACCAGGTTTTATTGAGTATTCAACACCTTAATTGTTCTCCACAACAGCAGGAAAACAATACAGCAAACAATATTCCTAACTAGAATATTCTTTCAACAGCTTCAGAAACTCCAACGGTTTATTGTAGAAATTTCCAGTAACACAACGTTTAAAATAATACACAAAATATTTCTTCTCAATAAAACTTAAAACTTTATTCACAAAAACTAATTTAAATATCACTTTTACAATTTTCACTTCACTATCGCAGGTTTAAAATAAAACTAATTTTACATTTAATTTCACTTTACTGTCGCAGGTCTAAAATAAAACTAATTCAAAACTACAAGAGGTAATTTTCTTATATACCTTCTGCAATACTTCTAGATAATTCGACATCACTTTCCAGAAACCTTGAGAAAATATTAGAATATTCGATTATTTTACGTTATGTTGATTTGATTCATAAAATCGTTTATGTTGACCCTATTTCTAAGAAGAGACAACAACAACAATATTCATTTCATTAATTTGTCTGTTGTGTTTTGTTGATTTTATTTTCCTGGAAGTGACCGTAATCGTCTAGATTTTTCTGAATCGTAACATTACCCTCCACTTAAGCCTGTTCGTCCCGAACAGTATCTAGATCTCTCCTCCAATTGTTGAATCCAAACATTTTTTTTTCTTTTTTTTCTATTGCCCAGGCGGTTTAGAATTGCTTCTGGTCCCTTTCTAAGTCCTTGGCCATTACTTTGTTCTATGTCCGCCCACCGTGATAAGTATGGATTCTCATTATCTCTAAAGTCCTCCTTATCTTTTCCCTTTGAGTGTTTCACATTGCCATGTCTCCGAACCATTCTCATTTTAAGCTGCGATTCGTCCCCGTTTGCAGCTATTTGAACCACCTCTTTTACATCGCTCACTTCGTTATGGACTTGGACCTGTTTCCTTTTTAACTTTCGGCGTTTGTTTAAACGTCTGCGTCGGTTGACGTTTCTCTCCCTCATCTGTATGGATGGTGCTGGATTTTCTTCTGCACTGCGTAGTTCCTCATCGCTGCCAATATTTGTTGACTCTGCCTCATTCACAAGTAGTGGCATCTCAACATTATTAACCTTTAGGATTCCACATCCAAAATCGAAGACTAATCCCTTCGCCTTCATGAAGTCCATCCCCAAAATGACTTCATCCATAATGTCTGCCACTAGCACCTCTTGTTGATAGCAGTTATTTCCCAATTTTATTTCAGCGATTCTTTTACCTTCTATTTCAGCGCACTCTCCAGTTACTGTTTGGAGTTTCAATCCATCTGATGGTTCCAAACCACCGTCAATTAAACCTTTGCGAACGAATGTTCGAGCTGAACCTGTATCCAGTGTCATGAAGCAACCTTTACCTTCAAGTTGTCGTTGATACCCAAGCTTCCACCATTTACCGCAATTCTTGAAATTGGAATGTAGGCTGCATTCTCCTCACTTTTTAGCTTTACAGTTGCACCTCCAACAGGCTTCCGTTGAATAGGAGACGAAGATCTATCACGCCTCCTGTACCAGCAGTCCTGTGAGATATGGCCCGATTTCCTACATATCCAGCACAGGAGTTTTCTACTGCTGTTCCTGAACCCTAAGTGCTCCATTTCTTCGGCTCCTCTGTTCTTCACAGAAGACGACAATCTGTCTGCTTCCCCGTTTGTCTTGCACTCCCGTGCCATGTGACCCTCTTCATCACATACCCAGCATCTGATGTCGCTTCTATCTCTGTGTGCCAAAACTTCCCCTTTGATGTTCCCCTCTACATTCCTTTTTCTGCATCCACCAGATGGCATACACATCCTCTGTACCATCTCATTTTGCATTGCGTATGCGACAGTTTCATGGAAAGTCGCCTTAGGTGTAGTCATTACTTTGAGCCTGGTTTCTGGATCTCGGATACCATCAATGAAGGCCTCGATCTTCATCTTCTCCATAAAATATGGTGGAGTGTTCGAGTGTGCCAAATGGACAAGCCATTCTACTGCCGAAGAATAGTCCTGAAGGCTTTCTCCATCCCGTTGCAAGCGACCCTTTAACTCGATCCGGTATAGCTCCTTTTTGTGGTCGCTGCCATATTTTCGTTCCAACGCATTCATCACTTCAGCGTAACTTTTGCGATCGTTTTCTGGTACTGCCTGTAATGCTTCAGCTGCTTCCCCTTTAAGTGCAACTATCAATGCAGCAAGACGATTTTCGGCGTTCCAAACATTTTGATCGGCTGCGGTCTCGAACTGGAACTTGAAGATGCCGAAAGATGTGGTACCATCATACGATGGTGGCTTTAGTTTAATATTTGCTACTTGGTGTACCACATGTGAAGAACCCTTAACTGTTTCAACATCTTGCAACCTCTTCTCAAAATCGTCAACTTTAGTTACGACCTTATTCAAACCACGCTCAAATTCCTGCATTTCTGTTTGAATTTTCTCGACTTTAACATCGAATGCCGTTGACATTTGTAGAAGTTTCTCGTCCAAGTGTTGATTTATGCTAATATTCAACTCATTTATTTGCTGGTTCATCTCATCTTTATTTGCAGCAAGTGTTGCAGTAATCTCTTCCTTATTAACAGCCATGTTATTGTTGACTGTTTCCAGCTGTTGATTGATGTTACTACTGATTTCTTCCTTAGTATCAGCCATTTGTTGATTGATGTTACAACTAATTTCTTCCTTAGTAGTAGCCATTTGTTAATTGATGTTACAACTAATTTCTTCCTTGTTGGTAACCATATTAGCATTCATCTGATTCATATTGGCATTAATTTCTTGTTTTGTCTGGCTTATATTTAAATTCATTTGTTGTATCATTGCCCTTAACTGCGTAAAATCGAAATTTACGGATGGCAATGAAGTTGTTGTTTCCGCAACAAAACTTTTGTCTTCATCAGCTACAATTGAATCAGTATTTGTTGTCACTACCCCAAACTGGTAACTTTCCACTTCCATTCCATTGGCTTCCATACCTTGTCGAAGCCGTAGCATTAATTCAGTTTTGTTTCCACTTGTTGACAATCCACGTTGTTCTAGTTCTTTCTTTAACTCAAGAACCTTCAAATCACTTAATAAAACCATTATTAACAGCTAACTAATCCGCCGATGTCACCAATGTTACGTTTTTCTAACCTTCCTTCGAATTGGCCTAACTCACAATCCGATAAACGTAATTCCCAATCTCTTTCTGAGTTCGATCACTGATTAGTAAGCAAAGACACCAGGTTTTATTAAGTATTCAACACCTTAATTGATTCACAACAACAGGAAAACAATGCAGCAAACAATATTCTTAACTAGAATATTCTTTTAACAGCTTCAGAAACTCCAACGGTTTATTGTAGAAATTTCCAGTAACTCAACGTTCAAAATAAAACACAAATTATTTCTATTCAATAACACTTATAACTTTATTCACGAAAACTAATTTAAATATCACTTTTACAATTTTCACTTCACTATCGCAGGTTTAAAATAAAACTAATTTTACATTTAATTTCACTTTACTGTCGCAGGTCTAAAATAAAACTAATTCAAAACTACAAGAGGTAATTTTCTTATATACCTTCTGCAATACTTCTAGATAATTCGACATCACTTTCCAGAAACCTTGAGAAAATATTAGAATATTCGATTATTTTACGTTATGTTGATTTGATTCATAAAATCGTTTATGTTGACCCTATTTCTAAGAAGAGACAACAACAACAATATTCATTTCATTAATTTGTCTGTTGTGTTTTGTTGATTTTATTTTCCTGGAAGTGACCGTAATCGTCTAGATTTTTCTGAATCGTAACAATATTAATTAAGTCAGTATCATATTTTCTACAATTTTCCTGAAGTATAGTAACCTATTTGAAATTCCCTTAATATTATTGCGGTATGCTTAATTTTATATTGGACATGATTTGCTGTAAGAATATCTAGCAAATGGCAACTATAACAATATAACGATGACTATGAAATAATATTATCAATAAATTTCTTTTCGTACTGAATTTTAACATTCATTGAGATTCATTTCAGATTGCTATTTAATCAATGGTTATTTCAATATAATGTTTGTACTAATATTACTATGGGTCAACCATAGTCACTATGCGGTTGGCTTTATTGTCATATTAAGAAAAGGTCGCGCCAAGGTTTTTGTTCAAGAAATATGTAAGTGAAAGCGAGCGGTTTTTATAGGGCGATTTTTCTGTTCCGGTGTTCACCGCAATGGCGCTGCAAAAAGGGGATAAGATAAAACATCACAAAAATTTTATATGGGATTCCATACAAAACACAACTTGAATAATTTTAAAAGTTATCTATGAAATTTCTCATTTTACTACAATTGAACAATTTTAGTTTGATTATTAAGTATTATTGACTATATATTAAGCGTCATACATAAAATATTAATTTTAAGTCCCTCAAAAAAGAAACATAAACATTGCCAAAATTTCTCATACAAAGTTGTATGAAAAATTTAACCTATTTTCGTATTTGTTTCACGGACAGAAAAAATAAAATATTTTATATATTTTGCTTAATATATAGTCAATAATAGTTCATAAACAAATTTAAATTATTTAATTGTAGTAAAATGGGAAATTTCATAAATAATTTTTAAAATTATTCAAGTTGTGTTTTGTATGAAATCCCATATAAATTTTTTTGAATTTATTCTCTTATCCCCTTTTGCAGCGCCATTGGTGTGAACACCGGAACACAAAAATCGTCCTATAGAAAAAAAAATAAATTATATTTCCTCTGTTTAAATAAATTTTAATATATGTGCATATTTATTATCTATTTTAGAATTATGATATGTCTAGAGTCTTACTTAAATTATATAATACAGCTAGATGTTTAGAAAACAAAATGCCATTAAGAAATTTTATAACTAGTGCTTAATGATTTGAGAAGTTTTTGTAAAGAATAAGATACAAGAATTTAATTTGTTATAGTTAAAATGATAGTTTCAAGCTAAAGAAAAACATGGCGCGTCTTTTTACAGCCTTTTGGTTGTTTTTGCGACGATTTGACTGTTTTTTGTAAAGTTATATACAGGGTGTCCCACGAAAGTTGTCCCACCGGTTAACTGGGGATACTCTGGAATAGCGCTAACAACTTTTGTTCAAACATTTTGCGAATAGCTCTTTTGTTTCGCGAAAACGGTTTGTTTTGTTTTTTTATTCCTTATCAAATTAAAATACCTCTAAATTCAATAGCAAAGAAGTTAGGAGGTCGCGGTTTTTTTTTATTTGATTTACAAGTTTGTGTTTTAAAACGGGTGAACATTTGTTAAAGATTACTTTGACACTTTTGACGCTATTCCTTTACAAAGTCAATTTTTAGTTAAAATTTAAAAAAAAATAATACCTTGCTTTCCATTATTTCAAAAACGGTGATACACGTCATAATTTTTTTTTCAATGGAAATGTTCCTTGAAATGTCAACTTAAAAGTTACTTTGGTTAAAACCAGTTTAATCCACTTCAGTTATCTCAAACCAGAAATATCTCTCAAGCTTTCCAAAGAAGAATGGAAATGTGTATTGCGAATGAGGGTGGACATATTGAAAGTTATCTTTAATAAATAAAAATAACTTAATATTTTTTATTAATAATTTCTTTTGTGTTTTATTACGAGGTTATTTAAGTTAAAATTGATTGATTCAAGTTCAAAATAAAATTTTGAAGTTTTAATTTTAAGAGATAGCTCAAGATGGTCTTGAAATTTTTGGTTTTAACTAAAGTAACTTTCAACTTACATTTCAAGAAACATTTCCATTGATAAAAAAATTATGACGTACATCACCGTTTTTGAAATAATGGAAAGCAAAGTATTATTTTTTTTAAATTTTAACTAAAAATTGACTTTGTAAAGGAATAGCGTCAAAAGTATCGATGTAATCTTTGTCAAATGTTCACCCGTTTTAAGACACAAACTTATAAATCAAATAAAAAAAACCGCGACCTCCTAACTTCTTCGCTATTGAATTTAGAGGTATTTTAATTTGATAAGGAATAAAAAACAAAACAAACCGTTTTCCACGAAACAAAAGAACTATTCGCGAAATGCTTAAACAAAAGTTGTTATAGCGCTATTCCAAGGTATCCCCAGTTAACCGGTGGGACAACTTTCGTGGGACACCCTGTACAATAATAATAATAAAAGAAAGTGTTTTTTTCTGTCTGCGTGCGCTCTCCAGCAAAATCTGTAGCAAACAGGAGTCTGAAATTTTGCCAGGAGAAGGCCATTAACAGGTACTAATGCATCTCAGAGCCGAAATTTTAAAATTTAATTTAGTTTTTTTAATGAATAATTTTAATTTTACTAATGGTTTGCCTAAATGTATATTATATTTTATACTTGGCTTTTTATTCAACTTTCACTCAGTTATCTTTGATCGATTTTTTTACGCAAAACAGAATTACCATTCAAATGGAAAATTAAAGTATAAGGTGACAAACAAATTCATTTAAATGAAAATTATATACATTCATTATATATATACAATTATATGCATCCAACACATTACGTTGCAACAAATATTTCTAATTTACAACAAACATGTTCTTGGTTTGGTGTATATCTTTTTAGAAACATTGATGCAGCAAGTATTTGCAATCGAACCTTTGTATTGAAGAAAAGGATTATGAACAATAATATCAAAGCTACAAGTTTTAAGCTGAAAAGTAACCTAATACATAATATTTATATTCTTTTAGTACATAATATCTTGAAAATGACGAACATCTTCGTCGAAAATTTGATTAATGTTAACAAATAACAATTGAGGAAAAATATAATAATCAAGAATTAACTTTTTCAATGTTTTCATAATTCATAAATTCACCTAAAAACTCCCGTAACAAATATTAACAAGTATTAAATGGTGAAAAAATCAAAACATAAGTTTAAAATACGGGTTCAACCACAATGCAACAACAGTTTTTATAATATCAACAGTTTTTATAATATCAACACTCTCAAATAATTTAATTACATCGAGTAATTCAACCGTTTATATATTATATATACATTTAGACTTCACTTCATTTCGATATGAACATGGGCTTATTCCAACAAATAGAGTATGATTTCGGTACCGAAATCTGTACAATCACAAAAAGATACATTAACAACTCAAGAAAATTTGCTAGAATATCAACTAGGAAGCAATTTTTGTTACAATGTCGTTCCAATGACATCATCCCAGATTTCATAGCAAATCACAGCAAGCATCTGAACTTCATCGAATCAACCAATGGGCATGTAATATTTAAATTAGAAAAATTAATTAATACAGTAAATAAGACACTTTTAAAACTAGAAATCACAAATACATTCTGTAAATTTAACATGATAGAGCAGGAACATCACACACTAATCTCCTTCTTAAACCATAATTTACCGCCTTATATTGTCTCCATAATCCAAGAAATTCAAACCAACGCTTACAATTCTCAACATAAAAAATCCGTGAATACCATCTCAAAAAAACTTCTGAATCTTACCAATAGAGCAGTGATCACTGATTTCCATTTTAATCAAGATTGGTTCATAAACCTTACAGACCTCGAGTTTCCACCCGAAACCTGCATTCTCCTATTGGAGAATTAGGTCCAAAATTCTCCATCCCCTATTCACCAAAAATCTTCCATGTTTTGACCTAATAGCCGATACAGAGCACATAATTCAAATGGGAAAATTCAATGAAAAAACAACAGATATAATTCGTTTTAGAATAGCAAATTTGATTAAGCACTACCAATTCTCCCACTGCAACCACAAACCTTCAACATCTAACATTCTCAACCAATATTCTATAATAACACAAACTTTTCTAAATCACCACCCCGAGGTGATTATTCTACCTGCCGATAAAGGAAATATAACAGTGGCCATGCTCAAGACTGACTACATGAATAAACTAAATCTTTTACTCAGTGATTCTAACACATACAAAGTCCTGAAACGTGACTTAACAAATTCACTGCAAACTAAAAATAATGCCCTGATCAAAGAGCTAAAAGATAAAGACTATATCAGCATCCAAACAAAAAAACATTTAACAACTTATAACAGTAACCCACCAAAGCTGTATGGTCTCCCCAAAATACACAAGGTTGAAATGCCGATTAGACCTATTGTTTCCTGGATAGGCACACCAGCAAAATATTTTTTGTCCAAATTTTTATCTAAGATTCTCCAACACAATCTCTTCAGACTCATATAATGTAAAAAATTCCTACAATCTTAAAACTAAATTAGACTTGATGCATTCCATCAACCAAGAACACGAACTTATCTCCTTTGACGTGGTGTCTCTGTTCACCAACATCCCTATGAGCATCCTTTATGATATCATCCACAATCGGTGGGAGCAGTTAGAATCAATAACCCCAATCCCACAGGAAATGTTTATAAAATTGGTAAAATTTTGTTGTGAAGATTGTAACTTCTTCGTGTTTAACAACATATTTTACAAACAAACGTTTGGAGGTGCGATGGGTTGTCCCCTTGTCTCCATCATAGCTGATCTCATCATGAACCCACTCCTCGATATTTCCATCCCTCGACTAAATTATACTCCATCCATAGTAGTCAAATATGTCGATGACCTACTGTTCACCTTACCAACCGTCGAAATTAACAATACCATCTCCATTTTAAATGTTTTCCATGAACGTTTAAGTTTTACCTATGAACAACAACAGAATAATCAGCTAAGTTATTTAGACATGACCTTGCACTTAAATACTAATGGCTCTATAGATACTAATTGGTTCTCGAAACCTACTAGCAAATATAGACTCTTAAACTTTCTCTCTTCACACTCTTTTTCCCAGAAACGAGTCTAAAACGATTATAGTCACCACAATAGAAAGAACACTAAAACTTAGCTCTGTAAGATTTTGGCCTGATAACCGCAAAATTATTAAAGAAGGACTCATAAAAAATAACTACCCTCCATATCTAATAGATAAATATATTAATAAATTCATAATAGCCCAACAAACCCTTTTGCTCCAACCACCAATAGAGAACCAACCACCCCCACTTCATATTATCACACACGATCCCGACACAATAATAACCACTTCCCCTCTGCTTTATACGTCTCTTATCTTTGTTGACAATTTATCAAATAAAATTGAACGACTTCTTAACGAGTTTCTACCCACTAACCAAATCAAAATTACCTTCAGACCAGGCAACACAAACCACCAAAGATTTTTCACCAAACTCAAAGATCTAACTCCAAAAAACAAAACATGTAACATCGTATATAAAATTAACTGTAATGATTGTTCTAGTTGTTACATCGGCGAATCCTCTAAGTATTTAGAAAAAAGGATGTACCAACACTCTGTTGACTCCAAAAGAATAATGATGTCCCCAGTAACAACACCAATCTCAACTAATAGGTCATCCACTGTAATCGAACAACAAATTTCAATTCCCGTTCCCACTAACAGCCCGATCCTCAACTTGCTCCAACCTCCCCCAAACATCAACCATTTAACGCCAAACCCACCCGACACTCCCAAAAAGGATTACACGACAGCTTTAGCTTACCACATATCTGATACCTCACATACGTTTGACTTAAAAAACCCTGAAGTCCTTTGTAAAGAAACGAACCGTTATAAACGTATCTCTAAAGAAGCGCTTTTTATCCTGGCATATACCAATTCGATTAATAAGAAATCCGACACAATGGGTATGGCCAAAATTTATATCGATCTTATAAAACCCCTTTAGTTCTCCAAATATGTAAACATTAAACCACTTCACTTTTATAATAAGTCTCCATTATTTACTTAACTTTTTACCAATCTCCATCCTTGATCTCACACATACCAAATAATTAATCAATACCATAATTACTTATCATATTAACAGTTCCTTAAATACTTTCAGTCTATGATAATCGTAAATGTAATATCATTGGTCCTTGTAATCTAGTCTTGAAAATGTCTTGTTAATTTATTTTAGATCATTTTAGTTAGAGTTTTTTTAAAAAATTATTTTAATTTAGTGTTTCTGTTAAAGGTGTATTGTGCAATAATGTTATTAGCTTATAAATAATATTTCAATTCATTGTTTGTAACGTCATAGATAAAAAAAAAATTTTTAAATTAACTGTGTGCAAAAACCAAAATGCATTAAACCTAACACTAATTTTTATAACCGTCGCCTCTAATTTAGTTATCTCATGTAAGTTTTATTGTCATTATGTTCGTTATCAATTATTATAAGTTTGTTTTGTCCCAATTTTAATCGTTTAAGCTGAAAAGTAACCTAATACATAATATTTATATTCTTTTAGTACATCTTGAAAATGACGAACATCTTCGTCGAAAATTTGATTATTGTTAACAAATAACAATTGAGGAAAAATATAATAATCAAGAATTAACTTTTTCAATGTTTTCATAATTCATAAATTCACCTAAAAACTCCCGTAACAAATATTAACAAGTATTTAATGGTGAAAAAATCAAAACACAAGTTGAAAGTGTTTTACTTATTAAGAAAAATATACGTTAAGTAATTTCAAAAACAAACAAACAATGTAGAACAGTGATCGCAAATACGTGGCACGCGTGCCAGACTTGGCACGTTTGAAAATTTTTCTGGCACGGCAAACATTCTGAAATTGTGTCCAAAATTGTCCTTAAATTCGCGTTTTAGGAATCATAATAAAGAAAATATTTTTTCAGATATTTTGTAATACGTTAAATGTCACTGTTAGTTCAGTAAAAGACGTAAAAATAGTAGGGAGCCTCCGAATTCTTTGAATCAGCATCGATTTGCCTGAAAATTTGGAATTGAGCTCAACACACTCTCCATTTCAAAATCTATCCTATACGCTTTTTATTTTTAGGGGCAAAACAGGGGTAGGTTTAATTTTCAAAACTTATTAAACTACAAATTAAATCTTAACAGATCGAAACAATCACATATTTCAACCCTTATAAACCACCCACTATTATGATTACATTAAAAAATGTTACTACAGGCGACAAATTTATTTTCATTTTTTTATTTGACTACATTAAATTTAAATGTTTTTTCATTAATATTTAGCACATTTAATCCTCATGAGATCTATAATCACTGTTAATCCCCTCCTTTTCTTGATCTAAAATCGGAGCACTATTATGACAGATATTGCCTGAGCATCCACTACAAGTTGCATTGCAAAAAATTTCAACTTTTTGACAGATACATAATGCACCACATCCTTTTTGCAATTACGGAAAATCATTTTTACAATTTTTTCTGCAGGAATTTTTTGCATTCTGATGGGCTGCAAAGATAATTCTTATGTATTCTTATGAGGTAAATTTTTGTGAACGACGGTTTATTTCTACCACCTTTATACTTAGTTCATAATAATTATCAAATACTACAGTACTGTTGTTACAGAAATTCCTTCTCAAATAATAGATGTATTCCCGGGAAAAACTGCTGTAAATGTGCCATTTAATTTTATACAAAAGCATATTTCAAAAAAGGTTTATGAACATGAAACGCAATCAAAAAAAAATTATTAAATATATAATAAATCTAATAATATTACCGCCGCAAGTTTTAAAGTAGCAAGAGATATTGCCAATCATGGCAAAGCATTTACGGATTTATTAAATCACCTTTTTTAAGTTGTGGAAAACACTTTTCGAAGATTTTGAAAGCAAAAATAAAATTCTCACCCGTAGTGAAAGTATGCGGTTAAGTGCAAATAGCGTGAGAGATAAAATTAGAATTATAGAATACGTATAAGATACAAGAAAATATTTCTAACCATTTCTCCGCATGGAGGGATCAGTTTTTATTGTTTTGAATTTTTTTTTATTTTTGATCTACGGGTGTGACAATCTCGCGTACTCCAGTCCCTGCTATTGACATACGAGCTAGCGTGAGATATTACATACCACTGGCAATAGCAGTAAGATATCACTAGCCAAGGTGACATCTATAGAGGTAGTGGCGGATGAACTGTATTCAGTCAACGGTAGCACCCTTAATCTTAGCTGTGAAAAAATCCTTGATGATGAGACGCTATTGCTTCCTTGAAGAAACGAGCCGTGTGGGCTTTAATCCTCAAGAAAGACAGTGCATCACAGGATCAAGGAATATGCAACCGGCTGGATTATTGGCAACTGCATTTTTGTTTTGTTTCAGTAAATTTTTGTAAAAATTTGCTATTTACTTTTTAATTTACTTTTATTTTCTCTATTCTATCATAAAATATTGGCCTATGTCATATTTGGTCAGTGATAGGAGTTTTTGTTTAGTTATCCATTCTTTAACTAAAAATACAAAAAAAAGAAAGATTTACTTCCATCAACACCTCTGAACGTATGTTGTTGTAGGACCTTGGTCTTAAAAGGTTTTTATGTGTTATTGTGACACATATTGTAATTTCTACTACACAACACATTTTATAAAAAAAACAGTTCAAATCTGATCTTCATGCGGTTGAAGTATTTGCATTGACAGTTGAAGAGATATTAACTCCGATGCCATACTGATAATCTCTTTGCGTATTGCTACGGTTGGGAAAATACGTCAAGAATTCCTAAAACTACAAACTTTCCAGGAACAAATTTTTATTTACAAATTTTACGTTCGTGAAATTGTTTCACTCGACGCTAACGCGTCTCGTGAACAAATTTTTACTTACGAAAAAGCAACGTTTTCATCTCTTGGAGCAAAATGTACTATTTCATAATTGTATTGGCACGCGAAAATAGCGATTATTAAAAAAAAATTGTTTTGGCACGCCAATAAAATTAAGTTGCGAACCATGATGTAGAATATTTAAAGAAATCGGTAAAATATATGCAAATATGTCAACAAATAAAGTGATTTTACTGGTTTTAGATTAGTATATAAGTCTGGATTTATAAATGATATTATTCTTATTATTATTTTTATATTATACTACAAATTAGTCTTATTATTATGTTTGTCCAAATTTTTTTTTTAAACTCTGGCAGAAATGTCGAAATAAGACGATGGCCATAAATCGATAAAACCCAAAAAACGAAAACCTTCACTAAAAATGTTGTCATTCTAAGACCGGTTTTTCGATTGGTATCAAACATCAGCGCTATGCATATTTAGTCTGCTCTTCAAAGTTTTCTTTCAGCGACATGCTCCATTACTAATAAAAACACACAGAGCGCATGTAGAGCATTGGAAATATGGTAAAATATATTTGAAAATCCAAATTGACTTTATTTAAGATCAACAAATAATCTGGATATATTGATAAATGAAATTAGTCAACATGACATGTTGACTAATTTCATTTATTGTTGTACGATAAAACAGTAAATTTTGGTGCGGTGTGCCTATTTTGTATCGCAAGTATGACGGTTCCAAAGTAAGTCATTGACAACTGTAACACCCAATAAACGAATGTTTTGACGTGTACCTAATTTTTCGCGACACATATTAAGCGGATTATCGCGAAAAATTGCAAGTGTTTAATTTAAACTCTACGAAACTTTTTACCAATCATTTTCAACTTGACCTTCCGTTCAATTTTCAAACTATCTGGATTGATCAGCTAGAATGCTAATGATCTCTGTGATGCTAATGATCTCTGAATTCTCATTACGACTCTTTGAAATTATTCTTACTAATTCAACAAAATGTACGCACACAAACTTTTTTATAGGCGTAGCAACGTACGTCGGGTCCTGCTAGTAATATAATATGGGAGAATCAAATTATTATTATCCATATAAAATGTTTTCTACAGAGAACTTTACTCTCGATTTTACAATCTAGATGCAATATTTTAAAAAATAAAAGTATCGTTTTTATATAAACAGGTCTCAACTCATGAAAAAGTAAAAGAAATATTCGAAAATAAGTCTAAAGTAATGCATTTGAAAATTAATAAAATTATTACATACAACGGAAACACACACATAAAAACTATAGTCTTTGACTAATAATTTTAAAAAATTAACATAACAGTTTTATAAAAGTTCTTGAGGATAGCATAAAAGCTTAAATCGATTGTTATTTACTCCAAAAAAATAATAAACAAAACAACATTGTGCAAAAAAAGATGTGAAATTAAGTGTTTCGCAATTAAACAATTTTTTTAAAAATTATTAATTATGTTCAGCCAAGTTCCATTGGTGTCTTCCATAAACTTTATAGTCTATGATTGACTGAAAGTTTTAAAAAATTTCAGTTTTTACGGTTATATATGACCTCAATCTCGAAATTGGAACATATTTGTCATTTTCGCCTTACCACATAAATATACGTAAATACATATATTTCAAGATTTTCATTTTCAGTGAGAAATCGTTGTGAATATTGGATAATAAACAATCAAGTCCTCACCATAAGGGTTTTGTTCTATTTTTTTAAAGTACGGAACCCTTAAAATGATAATAAAATTTTCTCAAATTCTTTTCTTTATATCTCATCAAGCATAAAAACACAAAATTTTAAAGCCTAATAAATTATTTTTTAATCGCATCACTTCAAAATAACTACCAACGTTCTAAAATAAAATGAAATAAAAATTAAAATTTATTATCGATATAACATTTGTTGGGTTCTCTCAGATAACATATTTACATAATATAGATTAAATAGAACTTTTGACCAAACACATGTTTACGAAGAACATCAATAATTTCATAGAAAGCATATTCTAAATATTTTCTTTTTTCTCATTTTCTTCATAAGAAATAAAATGATTCACGGATATGTTCAACAATAATATAAACTAGGATGCCCGGCGTGCTTCGCTACGCTTATAAATAAAGTTTTTGCGTAGACATTTTGTTGACGTAGAAGCAATGATTTCAAAAAGTGCTAATGAGTAATGCTAGCATATAATTTTTAATTTTTTTTTTTAAATATATGAATGAAAAATAATCAGAACTCTAGCTGATCAGTTCGGATATATGAAAAACTAGCCATCAAATAAGTTTTCATGTAAGCTTATTTGATCTATAACTTATTTGATCGCTAATTTTTCATATATCCGAACTGATCAGCTAGAGTCCTGATTATTTTTCATTCATATATTTAAAAAGAAAAATTAAAAATTATATGCTAGCATTTCTCATTACCACTTTTTGAAATCATTGCTTCTACGTCAACAAAATGTCTACGCAAAAACTTTATTTATAAGCGTAGTGAAGCACGCCGGACCCTCCTAGTGCAAATAATTGACGTAACTGTTTTGGTGATTGAATTTCTGAAGCTTCAAGTAAACATTTACGCCATTCATTATCATTTGTTGCAATACCTCGAGTTTCACATGCTGCAACAAAAGTAGGATACTCGACACCTTCATACATACGTAGATCAGTAAAAGATTTTGAACCACGAACATGCAAGAGAAGTAAACGCATATGAAACAATTCTATATCTTTTGGAGTAACCATATATAATCGAGCAACAACTTTATCAGCCCCACGTTGTCTTCTTTTCCACGATTTACTTTGATCATGCCAAACATAATGTAATGGTAATTCTGTATTCAAAAACTCATTAGCTAAATTATCAATGGAATTCAAATGAAAAAATGCTAACAATTTTGTTCTTGATACATTTGCGACTGCACCAGCCACATTACCATTCCTGATATAAACATTTTGTCTATTAGGCAAATGACAATCAAGTCGAATAATTGTATGAGAATCATACCCTTTAAATATATACTTGTAAACATATTTCACACTTTTAACAGTCGTACATATTTCCACGTTAATATGACAATTGAATTTTGCAAGAAGATAAAGATTAAATGGAACAACATATCTATTATCAAGAGATGCACTACGTACGTTTTACACATTCATGTAATTTAGGAAAAAGAATGGGATCAGAGATTTCAGTACATACAAATTTAGTAATCATTTTATTTCCATCAATTCTATCTTCATCTGACAAATTTAACAAACACATCAGGCAGGAATTAAAGCACCAGTACGATGATAGAAAATATTATGAATTTTAAAATGATAAATACCACGTGCAATTCATTTCTTCATTCACAACATTCATTTCACCATTAACACCATTCATGACACCATTCATTTATGAAAAAAAAACAGAACAAAATTTTCACATTCATTCACTTCCCTGTACATAAGAAGACTAAAATAAAATATAAAATACAATGTATAAAAGAATAACAAAATAATATCGTACCGTTTTTGTGAAAAAAAAATATATGACTTGGGCAAGTCCATTTTCAATATATTGTATAGCGGGGTCGTTAAATTCAAAAATACATTTTAAATCGTCTATAACTTTTTTATTTAGGGTAGCGAAATCCGAAATTCGACGTCCCCGCCGTGCTGCCTGGGTAATGCTGACAGAATTAGGTTGTAATTGCTTTTTATAAAATGTAATTACTATGCAATTTCATAGATCGACCTAGTTGTCGTATTATATAAAAAATAAATGTTAATAAATTAAATATTATTATGATATACATGAACCAAATATGTACAATGTACATACATTCTATGATGAGGCAACAATAACCTAAACCATACGTATTGTCTATTGATACCTACCGATCATTCGCCAAATCGATATTATTTTCCATTAAAGAAATTAACAGCAATTTCTGCTCCTTGGTGAAACTTTTTCCTTATATTAAGAAAAATATTATTATAAAAATATGTTATTTAATTTAAACTTACGCGTGCTGACATATTAGCATTTGTTAACATATTAGCATTCAGCAATCTGAAATTTAAATAAAATATGTTATTATAAAAAAAATTATTAACGACACTATTTATTTTCAAACCTTTTCCCTGTTCCCACATAAATAATTTTACAAAATAGGTATGGAGGATAAATGTGAAAAATTTGAATTATGGGGAATAAATTTTTCCCAACAAACATTTTTTCCAATTAACGGAATACACTTTAGAGAAAAAAAAATAAAAGTGCTATAAAATTTTTATTCCTTATTCCCCGGGAAATATCGGAATCAGGCTACTGGCGTTGTAAGTCGATTGCAGTGCCTGTAATGAAGAAATTTTAAAACAATTTAAAAATCGTATATATAATATTTATCATATGCCTTTATGACGCTAAATTGTTTTAATGTTTAAAAAGAAAGTTAAATTTTAGATTTGTACCTTACAAATTTTAGTTTTGTTCCTGTAAATTTTCGAAACAAATTTTTCTCTTAATTTATTTTTCTTTTCTCTATCCTATCATGAAATATTGGTCTATGTCTTAACAAAACATGATCCAAGGAGAGGCTTAATTGAGTTAGAATCGATTACCTGCAGCGGTTCGAGCTTTTATATCTGTAAGTTAACATAATCACTCTGCAATTCTTTCATATTCTTGTTCAGAGTTCAACCCAAAATTTGAACATCTTAAAACCAAAGATTGACAAATTTTAGATTCTATTATTGAAAAATCAATAATAGTTGAATGCTAAATTTGTGAAAACTCATATTAATTTTTACATGTATGTAAAACAATTTTAAACACCTTGAATTATTCTAGATTTGAAAGTATTGACGGAAAAGGCGAAATGAAAGAAAGGTGGAAAAGTATAAAGTTCCAATTGAACGCCATAGGTGGAGCCCGCAAAGATGACCAAAAATGGAGGAGGACATGGATTGACATTAAGTAATATTGTTATGCCCGATTTATAGTCATTCAGTTTATGCTTAACATTAACTCAAATTTATCCGTAACATAAAACACTACATAATTTTGATTTATAGTCGTTAAAAAATTTTGGGTTTCAATTCAATTTCATAAATAAATCACTTCTTTAAAAGTCAAAAACTAATTTTAAAATAATGAAATTCAATTTATTAATTTAATCAAATTATAGGCCAATAGCCTTACTATCGGTCCTATCCAAAGTCTACGAGCATTATATTAATACACATATTTCAAAATTTCTGGAAGAAAATCATTTAATATCCGACAGCCAATACGGTTTTCGAAACAAAAGATCAACTACCGATCTTTAAACTATGTAGCGCATTGTTGGAACAGCATACTTGATAAAGGTGGTGAAACATACGTTATCGCTTTAGACATCTCCAAGGCGTTCGATCGAGTCTGGCATGCCAACTTAATCAACAAGCTCGTTGCGTACGGTTTTCGTCCCAATATTGTGAAGCTGATTCAAAATTTTCTATCCAACCGATACATTTCGGTAACCTTAGACGGATTTTCTTCTGAGTCTGAGTCTTCTCAGTATTGTCCCCAACCCTATTTTTGATTTACATCAACGAATTGTTGAAAATCACCAGCAACCCAATAAATAGTTTTGCAGATGATAGTACTCTGCACAAGTCGTTCGAGCCCCTTCCTTCAAAAGGTAAAATGCACGAACGAATTAATCCTGTCCGGAGAGACGCTGCCATAAACGTGAACAAAGACCTGAATAAAGTCGTTGACTGGGGTAACCAAAACCTTGTCAATTTCAACTCTACCAAGCTGTTGATTGTTTCCAGATTAAAGACCGAGTTCCCCAAAGATATTTTATTTAGTATGTGTGATGATGGGGGAATCAAAATGGCATTCGAGTGAGTCGGACGTGTATTCGATGTGTGATTTAATTTAAATTTTTCTTTTATTCAATTTATATTGGTTATGATCTAGTGAATTCATATTTTTAGTTTTATATAATTGATAATAATTATTAAATAATTGTGGCTTAGTGACAACAGTTTTAATAAATATATCTATATATACTGTTCAAAACATATACAACAAAAATTACTGTAATCCGAGTGACGATCAATCTCATATAAACTATAATATCTATATAAAAATAACGTATATCAGTGCTTGGCCGTGTTAGTGATACACATAACAATATATTGGTTTTTTATTCTCTTAAATAATTGTGGCTTAGTGAATAGTGACAATAGTTTTAATAAATATAACTGTATATATTCTGCTCATAAAAATACAAAAAAATTACTGTAATCCGAGTGACGATCAATCTCATATTTATTATACAATTATATCTATATCAAAATAACGGATACCAGTGCTTGGCCGCGTTAGTGATATAAATACAATATATTGTTTTTTATTCTCCTTCTTGTATCATAAAGATTATATTTAATATACTCATTATAATAATGGGTGATAAAAATAAAGAATTAGAATTGATTCCGCCAACTAATAGCAAAGTAAATATTAATGCGAAACCCAAACCTACGGTAGATTTAAAAAACAGAGATATTCCAACCATTCCAAGCTTTGCAGCAATAAACAAAACTCTAGAGCATAAAAATCTTCAGCGTGATGATCAAACTTCGAATAATGATATTTTAAAAGCCATAAAACTAATGGAAACTTCAATCAAACTTGATATTTCAAAATTATCAGACACAGTCAAGAAGTTATCAAACGATATGCAATTAATATCTAATGATGTAGCAACATTGGCATCAAATTTAGAATCTGCCCAAGCTGAAGTTCATAATACCAAACAACAGCTTGTGTCTGCAGAGAAAGAAGTGAACACACTTAAACAAGAAATAAATTACATCAAACAACAAGCAATATGTAATGACATCATAATTACAGGATTTCCGATATTTGAAAACAATCTGATTACGACACCTATGATTCTAGAAAAGATTTCCAACATCTTGAAATTCAATATAGATAATATTGAAAATTACTATGATCGGATAATAAACACTACAAATAATAATTCCAAACAAATATTACAAATATTCGTTCATTTCAAAGATGTCAAATCCAAAAACAGTTTTCTTAATTTAAAAAAAGGTTGCGGAAAATTATTCGTAAATCAAATCATTCCTAACACCACAACATTCGAACGAGAAATTTATATAAACGAAAAACTAACGCCATTTAACGCTAATCTACTCAAACAGCTAAATATTCTTAAAAAACAGAAAATAATTATTCATGCATGGTTCCGACATGGTCATATTTATGTGAAAAAAGATGACGACATCAACACATCACCAACAAAAATACAATCTCAAGCTGACATAGATAAGCTTTTACCACTTACTAAATAAGATGACGTCGCTGTCTTACACCTACAAATTATTAATCCACATGATGATGCAAAAAAATCTAGTAATGATACCAAACGCTTACACACTAGTACAAAATCATAACTGTTACCAAATCATCACTCATCGTATTTAAACAACTGATTCGATTACCTCAAATACAATCTTCTAAACAACTGTATTCTACAAAATAATTTTAGTGAAGTAGAAAAATCTAATTGATCTTTCATTTATTTACATATTTTTTCTGTTAATTTTTCTTAGTAATTAATTCTTTTTTTTTATTTTAGAGTATGAACAATAATTTAAATGATAATAATTTAATCGGAGCAGGCATCAACAATTGTAGTATTAACAACAACAGCAGACATTTTTTAGATATCAACGAATTTAAAATTACAACGACTGGTCAAAGAAAATTAAAAGTTCTTTATATGAATATCAACCGACTTAAAAATAAGATAGAAAAACTAGAAACGTTTCTGCAACTATTGGATGTAAGTATTGACATTATAATACTCGTTGAAACTTTTCTAGAGGGAATTGATGAAAAATTTTATAACCTTGATAACTATACATCATTTCATGAAACTCGGACTAGAATGGGAGGTGGCATTACCATTTTTAGCAAAGAATGTCTCGGTTTTAACTTTGTAGACAAACAATGCGTCATGGAAAATGAAATACTTATAATAAAATCGGCGTCTCTTGATATTCAAATAATGGCAATCTACCGACCACCGCATTCCAATTTCAATGGATTTCTGAGCTTTTTCGATAAATTGCTTGAGCAACATCCTAATCTTATAATTGTTGGCGATTTCAATAATAATATTTTTGAAAAGACAACCGATTCTAATAATTATGAATGCATTGTTTCTTCTAATAACTACACAATAGTTAATTGCCGTAATAAAGATTTCTATACCAGAAAATCTAATACTATAAGCACTTGCATCGACCATGTTCTCGTTTCTAAACCAATTCCATTTACTATTCTTTACCATGATACAGAGCTTAGTGATCATAGATGCTTACTCTTATCCTTCGATTTAGATAAACCACCCAGGCCAAAAACTCAGACCATTATAAAAACTGATATGCTAAAAGTTTCTCAATTCGTAAATAATCTTGATTATGATAATCTTACCTTCGACAATTTCTATACATCTCTATCTGAACATATTATAGCTTGTACAAAAACAACTGTGAAGAAAAATACTTCATCTTCATTTAAAAAACCATGGTTCACTCACAACTTGAAGACTATGATATCTAATAGAAATAGATTCTACAAACTGAAACTTAAATATCCACAAAACATTTACATAGCTGAAACCTTCAAAAAGATTAAAGCTTCTACAAATTGCCAAATAAAAAAAGCTAAAACTGAATATTATACAGCTAGGTTTAATGAATCCCTAAGAAACAGTAAGAAAGTTTGGGGTCTTGTGAATGAAGTACTCTATAATAAGCCAGCAAAACAAACTTCTGATCCTATCAACCTTAAATTAAATAATGATAAATTTATAACACAGCAAAATGATATATGTACAATATTTAATGAGTACTTTAGTACAATTGGAGTTAATATCACCAAAAATATACCAACAATAAATCAAAGTCCAGGGCATTCCCAAAATTTGAATTGCTCTCTTTCACGATTCACTCCAATTACCGAAAATGATGTGATAAATATTATCAATGATTTAAATGACGACACAGCAAAAGGGTATGACAATATTACTACCAAGCTAATTAAATCTTTTGACACTAAAGCGATCAAACTTATCTGTAGTGATATCAACGAATGCTTAAACAATGGTACATTTCCTGACCCTCTAAAAATTGGTAAAGTTGTTCCTGTATTTAAAGGGGGAGATCCTCTCGAAATATCCAACTATAGACTAATTTCAGTTCTACCGGCATTATCAAAAATCTACGAAAGAGTTATCCAAACCCAGCTTATAAAATACTTAAATGAAAATAATTTGATTAACAAACATCAATACGGGTTTAAGAAAAAAACCAGTACTTTGTCGGCAACCATTAATCTGATGGAAACGGTCTATAAACTCCTTGAAAATAAGAAAAAATTATGTTGCTTGCTACTGGACTTGAGAAAAGCTTTTGATTGCGTGGTTCATTCAATTTTACTGGAAAAATGTGCCGCTTTAGGTATCACAGATATAGCTTACGAAACTTTAAGAAACTACCTTAGCAATCGGAAGCATTTTGTGCAAATCAATGATAGTAAATCTAACCTCGTTGATGTTTTATGTGGCGTTCCCCAAGGATCCATTCTCGGACCTATACTTTTCTTAATATATGTAAATGATATTTTTACTATAAACCTACAGGGAACAATACAATTATTTGCTGATGATGCGATTGTTATTTATGAAGATGATTCTTATGATCAAATAAAACATAAGATGGAATCTGATTTGATAAAAATTGAACAATGGCTTAATAATCAGAAACTTGCCCTTAACACCAAAAAATCAAAATATCTATTCCTGTATCTTAGGCGACCTTATGATGAGTCTTGTCTCTTTAGTACCATTAAAACTAGTAATGACACAATCTCCAGAGCTGAAAAGGCGACTTATCTCGGTCTGCATATTCATTCACAACTTAACTGGTCATACCATCTCGACAAAGTCAAGCAAAAAGTTGCTCCTATGGTTGGTGTCTTAAAGAGGATTGCCAAGTTTCTGCATCCCATGACGTTATCATCTATTTATCATGCCCATATAATGTCGCATATTCTTTATTTATTACCTATATATGGTGGATGTTTGGAAACGAAATTACAAGAACTACAAATTTTACAAAATAAAGCCATCAAAGCTATTTTAAACCTTCCTTCAAGTACAAAATCTAAATTCTTGTACAATAATAACATACTTCCAATTAAAAAGCTGTTGGACTACGAATATATTTTGCTAATCTATAAAATCAATAACAATCTAATTAATGTAAACACTAATCTATACACCAACTTTAGCACAACAAACAGAGCTAGTCGAACAGCTTCGCATTGGCGGTTACCGCGTTTTAGTAGTACAGTGGCAATGAAAAGTTGTTTCTACCACGGAATTAAATTATATAATGAAATACCATTGGAAACTTAGCAAAATTGGAAAGTTGAAAGGCTTGTTAAAACAAAGTTTATATGAAAAATTCTGTATTGAATACGACGAGAGTCATCTATTATAATAATTTGAAGTCGTGTTGCTTATTGACTGATGAACTTAATTTACTTTTTTTTTTTTTTTTGTTGTATCTATCAAATTATACTCTAAATTTCCAAAACTATTCATGCCATCGTTGATATTGATTTTACGAATGATGTTGTTGTTGTTACAGCTGCTGTTGTTGTTGATTCTGTTCCCTGATGAATTATAAATGAAAATAATTGAATTGTTTAATTATAATTGTTCCTTTTTTATGTGTATTTTTTGGTTATATACATACGTTAATTTCTATCTAGTATTATTATTATTATAGGTTAGTCGAATAAGACATTAATATTTACTTAGCTATTTTGGAAATGAAATTTATTAATTTAATTTAAATAATGTTTTCCTACACAAAATGTATCATTTTTTTGGAAAATAAAAAAAAAAAAAAAAAAAAAAAAAAAAAAAACCAATAGGTGAATGTAAAAACATTCGTTTATTGGGTGTCACAGTTTCAAATGACCTACTCTGGAACGATCATGTAATGGCGATGACAAAAAGCGCGTCTAAAAAACTCGGCCTCCTAAATAGATGCAAAAAATTTTTCACTCCATACCAATTGCTCCATGTTTATAAGTCCTATATTCGTCCCTGTATGGAGTACTGCTGTCAAGTTTGGAGTGCTGCCTCTGTTTCCATCTTGGCCCTCTTGGACTCTGTTTAAAAGCGAGCTATACGAATTGTGGGTGATCGAACTTTGACATCAAAACTTGATTCCCTACAACATCGTCGCACTGTTGCTGAGCTCGTTGTTTTTTACAAATATCGTCATCAGCAGTGCTCAGATGAAATCAGCGGCATCATGCCTCAAACTTATTCTTACCCCCGTTCCACTCGGCAATCGGCTGCCGCAACCGGTGAAACGGTAAAGATCCCGCGCTGTCATACTGGCAGATCGCAGAGAGACTTCTTTGTCCGAACTGCGTACAAATGGAATAGTTTGCCGGAACACTTAGTCTCAGGTGGCTTCAACCCACAAATGTTTAAAAAAAGCGTTAATCTACACCTTAGAACGCCAGTTGTTGTGGGACCCAGGTCTAGACCTAGGTCTTAAAAGGTCTAGACCTAGATCTTATCAAATTTTCAGTTTTAATATTATCAGTTTTATTTTAATCGAAATACTTTTGACAAACATAAAATAAAATTGAATAAGGTTGGTTATTCTCCAATCGGTAAAAATGTTAAATACAAAATTTCTACATAAGTCTGTTATTCTCAGTGGCGGATTATGCCTTTAAGGGGCCTGAGGCGGAACAAAATTTTGGGGCCCAAGATTTTACCAAAAATTTTGCAAATGAGTTTGATTAAGACTATTTCTTAAATAATTTTTTATCCGCTTCAGAACGGAGAAAGATCGTTCCCCACTTGCGTTGCATATCGGCAATGTAACAAATATTTTTAAAATAGTTTCCACATTGGGAAATGAAGATTGCAGACCATCAATGATTACCTTGTACATCTTAAATGGACAAGTGATGTTCTCTTCTTTTATATATTTTAAAAAATGATGTACTTCGTCTTTAAAATATTGAACTTCTATATTCCTCGCATATGTATTTGACAATTCTAAAATACACTTGTCAACTTCATCACTGGATATATTTTGATCAAAAAATAATTTAAAATTATTTAAAACAGTTTCATATATGGACGTTCTGGTAGACATTTCAGTGGCAAGCCTATCACAGATCATATTGTGAGTACTTATAATAAACAATTCTAGTCCTACTAGCTGTGTATGCAGATGATTCATCATACATAATTTTGCGTTTTCTTTTTCGTCCTTCTTTGTAGCTAATATTGTCTGTTAATAAGTTTGCTTGCTTTTCTTTGCTCTCAAAATCATTCCGAACATCCCTTATAAATTGTGACAAAGAATTAAACAGTTTTACTCCTTGTAATAAGTTCGTTTGAATATTTTGAAATGATTTTCTAGTACTATTGATTCTTTGCAATAATATATCCCATAGAACGGTTAACAAGGCAATTCATATTCATCGAAAGAGCTAGCTAATTTTTTAACCTCAACTTTAGTAATCGGTTTTTCGTCTTCATTTTCGCTAATTTGGATAAGAACGCTTTTAATATTTTTGTAATTAAACCGCAAGGCGGATACTGCATCAGCTCTTGCAGACCATCTTGTCACTTGTGTCACTTAATTTTTTAATATGTTTGGAATTAGGATCGGAAAAAATTATCAATAAGCAACTTCCATCTGTGGGTAGATGAAGAAAAGAATACATATATATTTTGGATAAAGTTAAAATAATACACCGCAGTAGAATAGGCATCTGCAGCATAATTTCCAATTAAATTAAGCGTATGACTTGTACAAGGAATAAAAATGGCGGTCTCACTTAGAGTTTTAATTCTGGCTTGTAAACCATTATATTTTCCGGCCATATATGTTTGACCGCGACAATTTTTAATATCCAAGACAAATTGTTTAAAGTTTTCAAAATAAGTTGTGCTAGATATTCTGAATTGTGATTTTAAATTTGTAAAAATCCGAAAATCGTTCTCTCGCATCGCCCACTTTATCAATGTACCTTAATATAAAACTTAGTTGGTCAGTGTGGTTCACGTCTGGCGTAGAATCAACAATAATTGAATAATATAAAGAGTCCTGAATTTCTTGAATTAGGTGTTCTTTTACTTCAGTTCCCATTAAATTTATAAATTCATCGCATGTGGTATGTGATAAATAACTTACATTACCTTCTCCTGGATGGCTGTACCTCTCCAAATGATTTTTAAGAAAATCATCAAATTGGGATAGGTACTCAATGCATGTCATAAAATTTCCTTTTCTGTTCGAATCAATATCTTCTCGATGACCACGAAATGCTAAACCCAAAGTAGCTAATAGCTTTACTGTAGCTGCAACTCTTTTTAAAACTTACCGCCTGCATTTTTGTTGTACTTCAATTTCACGAGCTATTTGAGTATCAATACGTCCAGTTACAAACAATCTTTTTTTCAAAATTTTCATATATAATATCACGAGTCGTCAAATAATAGTCGATTATTTTTCATAATCATTATTACGAATGTCATTTGAGGTTTTTTTAACCTCTAATAATTTGGTGACGAGTTGTATTTAGCAGACAATTCAACTCTCTAAAAAAAGTTTCGTTAAGGTCCAATCAAAACGCTTCATTTACTATTTTTTAGCAAATCAAAACGATTTGTTTCGATTATTTTTCTCTAGTAGGAAGGAACAGCAAATATTTTCGAATATTTTCCGCCTACTTAATATATTAATTTAAAACCAAAATGCACATACAAAATTATGTGAAAATGCAATTTGCAAATAGTAAAAATGTCCGTTTTCATTCATAAATGATTGAACGTTTATGTTTATTTGTCAAAAATAAATTACAAATTTATAACATTTATGCGCCTACTAAGATGAAATAATATTTAATTTTGTTTGACAACAAAGGAATATGTTGTATGAAATAATGTTACTATTTCTGTTCGTTAAATTGTCTGCTAAATACAACTCGTCATCAAATTATTAGTCGATTATTTTTCAACATTACCACTCATGCCATTTGAGGTCAAAAATTTCCCTCGTGCGCTATGCGCACTCGGGACCTCAAATGACATTCGTAATAATGATTATGAAAAATAATCGACTATTATTTGACGACTCGTTATATTATATATGACAATTTAACGAACAGAAATAGTAACATTATTTCATACAACATAATCATACATAGTAAAATATAAATTTATAAATAGTTATAAATTTGTAATTTATTTTTGAAAAATAAACATAAACATGCAATCATTTATGAATGAAAACGGACATTCTTACTATTTGCAAATTGCATTTTCACATAATTTTGTATGTGAATTTTGGGTTTAAATTAATATATTAAGTAGGCGGAAAATATTCGAAAATATTCGCTGTTCCTTCCTACCAGAAAAAAATAATCGAAACAAATCGTTTTGATTTGCTAAAAAATAGTAAATGAAGCGTTTTTATTGGACCTTATTGAAACTTTATTTAGAGAGTTGAATTGTCAAACAAATTTTTTAGACAATCTTTTTTCCAATCAACGTTGATAAAACGAAATATACAACTAAAGCTAAAACACCTATACTATATCAATCATATCATATGGAAACCCTTTTCAAACGTTAATCCAAATGATGAATTTAGCATGTATTGTATAAAAAATACATGGATTTTAAGCATACAATAATAGATTTCAATTCTACACGTTAAAAAGTTTTCATTTATTTAGTTATATATGAAATTAATCTAAAATATGTACAATTATATGCTTAAAATTGAGGTTTTCAGTTTAATGCTTTCAATAAATTGTAGGTCTTAAAAGAAATCCAAAATCATTGATGAAAACATAAAACTCAAATATATTTCAAATATCCAAAAAATACTTATCTGGATTTTGTTTTTATCAATAATTTTGCGATTAATATAATAACAGCCCATTGCAAATAAAGTTTTAGTATTAATATTCATTCGTAACAGTGGAACTTTTCAAAACAAAATGTTTTTTTTTACTATACAAATTGGAAAACGAATTTGTACATTAAAAAATTATAAAACTATCAAATTAGAATTATTAAAATAAATACATACATGAAAAAAGTAATACAAATTGACAACCTAACACTTTTACATGTGGGATAATATTAAAAAAATCTTTAGGTTTAAAAACTTTGGTTGAATGAACGCAGTCATCTGATATTTGAATACATATAAAATATCAATACTATTTGTAGCGAGGGGGCCCCTATGCATGTGGGGCCCGAGGCGGCCGCCTCTTCCGCCTCTATGGTAACCGCCACTGGTTATTCTGTAAGCATATTTGGTCAAGCAAGGGAAAACCTCGATGATATTTAAATTTCTAGGCTACTGTGTTTTTTCAGTACAAATACTAAAAGGTTAAAACCGCATACTACTTTATGTAAATAAAAATAACTTCAATTTAAAAAGATATTACTTATCCTGTGTATTTTATAATCTAAGATAAAAGTAAATGAACTTTAAGTTATTACCGACTATAAATACCCGTTCGGCAAAAAGCTATCATTATGAGCCCTTAAGGGTAACGTTTTTAGATCTGACATCCAAAATATTTATCTAAAAGATAACATAAGGATATCAGAAAAACCTCCAATGCGCCACTTGCGGATATCTTTTAGAGCTCTTTGAAAAGATATCAGTTAGATAACATTTTTCTGAGTTCCGAATGATAGCATATTAGAGAGATCAAAAAGTTATTAGATTTTTGGTTTAGGTTAGGTTATTAGGTTCGGTTATTTTAAATAATTAAAATCATTATTTACTTGAATACTTCACTTTGTTTTTTTATTACTTTTAAAAATAAATAATCCGTTGTACAATAAATTAAAAAAAAAATAACAATATTATATAAAAGAAATGTTGTTCAGCTTTCCAATATGGATCACTACCAGAATTTTCTTCATAATTATGAGCTGTAGAACTTGTTGATGGCACCGCATTTATATTATTTATTGGCATTGTTTGCTTTATATCTTTACATCAAAAGAGGAATATCTGTTAAATGATAATGTTAATTAAAATAATTCATCAACGTTTTAATTGACACTATCTGAAATTGAATTCTCAGATTGTTACGCAGGATCACATATAGTACATCCTACATAGTAATATATTATATAATCAAACCTTTATTTATTATATATTTAGTAATTTTATTTAATTTATTATTATTATTTATTTTATATTTAATACACAATAACTTTATGCTACACTATATTACTATAACAACTGACATCTAATATCACATATTTGATATCAAACACTGTCTACATTTTACAAAGTGACATTTTAATTTATGTTCACACAATTTCACAAAAAGAAAAAAATTAAGAGAAGTTAAAAATTTTAAACATCGTTTTTATAAAAATATTAAGACTGCCAATGTAAAAAATAAAAGATCGTTGAAATCAACCAACACCGATTTTAGGTTATGCTAGAATGTTGACAAGATGATTAAATTTTTAGGTTTTAAAAACGACGACAATAGTTATCATATAGGTATCTTTTTAGTCTCTATAAAGTGATCTCTTCAAAAAGCTGTCAAAATGATAACAATTTTATGAGTTCTAAAAGACACCATATTTTAGATAGCATTAAGATATCTTTCCGATGTTCATGCCGAGCGGGATGTTATACTTCATTTTCATACATACAGAGGCAACTTGTATTTTATATAAATCAATTTTAAAAAACATTTAAATAAAATATATATACTACCGTTTTTGACATGCACAAATTGATGCGATTTCGCGGCAAACACTTAAACTATAAGAAATTTGTTCCCAATTTAGTCGGAATACACTTTTGGGAAATAGGGAATAAAATATAGGGAAAAATTGGTATGCAAAAAAACTGCAATAAAATAAATTATTCCCTATTCCCCGGGAAATATCGGAATCAGGCTACAGGTGAGCACTCATACTAAGTACGTATTTACAAAACAACTACAATACACTACGCTCACGTGAAAAAGATAGTATATCATTAATAAAAACTGACGATGAATAAGTAAAAAATCTGGGTTTACACAACTCTGTTTAACTTTGACCTCAATAAATTTATATGTCTCTTAAAGAACCAAAACTAACAAGGAAATTAAATTGCAATTAAAACGGTTGATTGATACAACTTCTCGGATTTAACGTCTATTTTTTAATTGTCAATGCTTTTGCCAATTCATATTTTTTCTAAAACAATCTCCGACACTGAAGTTTGTAAATTCAAACAAAAGAACAACCAACAATATATTATCGGCAAAACAAATTTTCAGTTATCAGTTAAACTTTCGGCACAATAGAGCTCAGTACAGTTCTAAATAACATGGAATTATTTTCGTTACTAAGTTTACTTTTTTTGATTGCATTGCTTTTATATTGGATAAAATATAGAATAATTAATAGAAATGTTTTTGAAAAAATAGAAGGATTTGAAAGTTTTGATAAACCATACTTAATAATCGGCAATGGAGATTATTGTATAGGAAGATCAATTAATGGTAAAACAACATGTTGATAAAATATATAAGACTATTTTTGTCATTCAAAGTTAGTAATTGAAAACAGTGATATAATTTCTATTTTTTCAGTGGTTTTGGAAAATATCCTTAAGCGATTAAACAATAAGAAAAAAACATGCAAAGCATTCGTTTTTAGCAAACTGTTGATTTTCGCAATAGAACCCAAAGATATTAAAACCATTCTAACATCACCATATTGTTACGATAAAGCAAATGCATACAATTTTGCAAAAATTTATGAAGGATTATTTGTCGCAAATAGTAAGTAAAACTTAAATCTTACACAGTAAAACGGTTGTGTATAGTAAAAATAATACAGGAAAAAGACAATATAATAGAATTAAGGAGGTTAAGCGTTCAAAAACATGTTTTTAACTCGTCACTATTGAAAGTGGCAAGTGGGTTTGCCAATGACTCGGCTCGATTCTCATACTTGAATTGTGATAAGATTTTGTTACAGATCTTTCGCTTTTTAAAGCAGTTATTCATTCAATTAATAACTTATAGTTCTAAACTATTTAATGGTTAGATCCATTGATATCGTATAGATAAAAATATGAAGGGGCTGAAATCTCGCAGCTCTAAGATATGAGATATCAAGACATCGGTCTGGGTTAAGGATTTTGATATAGTTTTCAGCAAAAAACTTTTATGAAGACATTGTTTTTAGTTTTGAGCAGCGACGTATATCAAAAATTAAAGTCTTTGTTAAAGCATAAGTATTTTTTTATCTCTGTTTAGAAATATATTACAAAAAAAACACGAAATTAATACGTTGCCGTAAAATTATAACAGATCATAATTTAATGAAAAGATGATACACCCAATAAACTATTTAAAAACTTCTCCATCTAGCGTTTCAAGAAAATATTACAAAATCAAAAATTCATATTTCTTTCAAAATTCCAAAAATATTCTAAAAAATAAAATTTAATTAAAAAGTTAATCTTTCTTTTAAACTTCTAAAAACATTCTAAAAATTATTACAAAATCAAACATTGAAACTTTTTTTAAAATTCCAAAAATTATAATAAAATCAATCATTTTAACTATTTCAATATGTATTCTAAAAATATTTCGCAAATTCTTAAAAAATCAAAAATTGGAACATTTATCAAAATTCTAAAAATATTGCAAAAATTATAACAAAATCAAAAATACAAATTGTTTTCAAAAGTCAAAAAATATTTCAAAAAATATTACAAAATCAAAAATTTTCAAAACTTCGAAAAAAAATTTTCAAAAAATTCAAAACTTTTTCCAAATCAAAAATTCGAAATTCAACAAACTTTTTCCAAAATTCTAAATATATCGCAAAAGTTATAACAAAATCAAAAACACAAACTTTTTTCAAAATTCCAAAAATATTTCAAAAATTATAACAAAATCACAAATTTCCATGTCCAAATTCATGTTCGATAATATTTAATTATTCCATAACAAATAATTAATTTCATTTTTTTCCAAAAAATTGAGTATAAAAAAATGAAAATCATTCTTTTGACACACTTGACAACATTTTTTTGACAAACTTATAATGCAATAATCTGGTTTTTGGTCTCACATACCAATCCCGACCATCAAGATTTCTCCAAATTCAATGTTACTATTCGTAATCACTTAAAATGAACGTTTTTTAAGCAAAAAATATGCAAATTTCCTTGTTTGACGATTTTTTCGTCACACTTCCGGGTCAGCTATCGAACACATCGTCCTTTCGGCTCTCTCCATTGAGTATACCTATTTTTAGAAAAAAAAAATTTGAAATCCCTCGAGCGGTTTTTTAAATTTGTTCGGTTGTGACGGCCGGCCGGCAGACAGACATACATTTTTTTTTGCTTTTTTGGAATCAGTCGTTGGAATCGTCCTAAAAGGTCGGGAAATGCCAAAAAAGTATGGGGGTAAGAATTTCACTTTTGGCTCGAAAATACTTAGGACTTTCAGACCGAAGTAAAACTCAATAAAAACTTGAATTGGAATTAAGATAGTTGTTTTTAACTGAAACGATTATTTTATGTTCGTGACGTTTATATTTTCGTTTCGAATATATGAATATATAGCTGATATTAAAAACGGCATGTTGTATTCGTTGTTTTAAACGTTTTCTTTTCGTTTGTGTATCATTAAAATTTAACTCATAAAATTGAACTTAATTACATTGTTTAAGAGAACACATAACACGAATGTCTTTTAAAACTACAATTGATAAATAACTAAATGAAAACTAAAAAATAATAACTAAATACTTATTTATAATGGCGGTTAATAAGTTAGTCTACATAAATAAGTTTCAAATAAGTCGTCGTTTAGAATACATAGATAAATACAGCCTTTATTATGCCAAAGCTCATGCCTATGCCGAACGTCTTCTTGCCGTTCATAAAAATCGTTTGGTTACATAAAAAAGTTTTATAATGCTTAATTTAAAAGTCAATAACTTTCACTTCAACCTCGTAACTGAGAATATTTTTAGTTTTTATTTCCTTTCCAAATACATACTTCTAAGACAACTGGATGTAAATATACGTGCATAGAGAAAATTTTGAAATGCATTTTCTGCAGTTAAGAGGTTGAAACGGAAAAGAAATGGATTTTCATCACTACCTTCATTTTATGAAAATTGTATTTATTGTTACCTTTTAGCACACCGATGGAAAATTCAACGACGCCTAGTAAATACTACATTTAATACACAATCAATAAAATCATTTATACCATTGTTTAATACATTTGCCAAAAATCTAGTTTTTGATTTGGACGATTATGCTGAGAAAAACAAAGATACAAACATATTACATCCAGTTGGAGTTCATGTCGCAGATTTAACACTCCGTACAGCAGTGGGCAGTGACCGTCATTCAATTGATTTATCGATTTCATGTTGTGAAATTATTGAAAAGACAATGAAAGTTATGGGTAAACGTTTAGTAGAATCATATTCGAATTTATTTAAACTTCTGGTACAAAAGGCTTTTAATCGAGTTACAATCGATTCAATTTTATTTCGTCGGTTGCTGAGAAATATTTTACCAGTGATAAATAAGACTAAAAAAGAATATTTAGATGCAAATTCGTATAAAATAGAAAGTGAAAATGAAATTCGTTATAAAAATTCGGACTCATATCTGAAACGTTTGATTCGTATACAACTTCAAAATTACATTTCCTCTCGTGAAATGTATAGCAATATCCTTACAATATTTGTAGCTGGATCAGATACATCAACGAATGCTATTTCAAATATTGTTTTGATTCTTGCAATGCATCCTGACATTCAAGAACAAGCGTACAAAGAAGTTTGCGATATTTTAGGAATGAATTACGATGGAATTGTTGATTTCGAAATGGTTGATGAACTTAAATTTTTAGATCGAGTGATTAAAGAAACATTTCGAATTATTCCAGTTGTTCCAATAATTGGAAGACGTACAGCTGCTGATATACAACTAGGTTTGAATCAATATCCATATATTTACTTTTTACTAATTTTTTATTAACTTGCACATATTTTTCGATCAATTTTAGAAGATGGAATAGTTCCTGCTGGTACTGACATTTTCATTCCAATTCATAGTATTCATAAAAACAAATCAATTTGGGGTGAAAATGCCGAACAATTTAATCCAGATAATTTTTTACCAGAAAATTTTAATAAAATGCAACGATGTTCATTTATACCATTTAGTTATGGTTTAAGAAATTGCATTGGCCTTAAATATGCACATGTTTTTATTCGAATTGCAATAATAAACTTAATTAAAAATTATAAATTTTCAACAAATTTAGAATTGAAAGACTTAAAATTTGGGTTTGGTTTGACATCATTTCTATTGAATGGACATAATGTTAGAATTGTTAAACGAAATAATCATAGACAAAACTAAATATGATATATGTAAAAAAATTTGATAAATCTCATACAATTTCTTTCATTATTGTTGTTTTTTTATCATTGTTTTAAATAAATATAAACAATTATAAAAAGTTTGTTTTTCGTAACCGTTATGTGATGTTAATAAAACAAGAACAAAATTGAACTGGAATGAATTTAAATATTTTCAAATATGGAGTTGCATTTAATAGTATGTAGTTTAACCAATTGCTTAAATATGTATTAGTTTATTCTTAAGCAAAAGTTTAAAATTCGAGCGAGGCACGAGCGAGAATTTTTATTTTGCGAGAGAATAAAATACATTAAAAACGAATTGATTACACTACTTTATTCTCTGACAAAGAATTATTATTATATAAAATAGAAACGTTTTCAAAGATTTATTGTTTTGATTGAGAAATCAAATTTCTGATCAAATAAAACCCTGATGATAAAAAAAACTCCCATTCCATACAATCAACCAAATTCAACTAAACGAAATAAGAGAATTGAACTTATGTCGAATTCTTTTTGCCAAAAAAATTGCTCTTAACACGTCCATTTTTGATCTAGAACAAGTTTTTTTGACATAACGTATTCTATTTGACAAAAAAAGTGATTAGTGAAAAGTTGATTTTTGAACAAACAAAACGCCATTTACTTATTATTTTTTTTAATAGTGAAATAGTTACTTTTTAAATAAAATATTGTTTAAATCGTGTTTTAAATTAAAAATTAATAATAAACTAATTATTTAAATACAATTAATTACAAAAATATTCAATGACAGTTCACAAATACAGCTACAAAACTGGATCATATTTTTGCATGTTCTTTTTATGAAAAAAAAAATCACTTTTTCACTCTGGAAAAAAAGAATTTGACATTAAAATATGATTTTTGAACAAAACGTAGCAATGCCATTGTGATTAATATTATAATTTTAATAAATTCAAAACAATTTGACCAATCAGGGTTGCCAGACGTCCCGATTTCGTCGGGACTGTCCCGATTTGTAACATAGATTCCCGCGTCCCGATTTTCTTCAAAAAGTCCCGCAATGCGAATTATATTCAACATATACAATGAGCACACCAGACAAAATTTTGATGAGGGGTCAACATACTAAAACATTCATGTGCAAGAATAACACCGGTCAACAAAAAAAATTTATTTTTTTTGGGTTTCTGTTCTCATGCTTAAATTCTGATTCTAGACATTGAAAAACACTTAAATATTTCATATTTAGTTCGTAAAGTTTGCTTTGGTCTTTTGGGGTTTAATACGAAAGAGCTCATACGATTACGATACGATATTCACTTTAAGACATTAATTTCTTGTTATTTTACATCTATATGTTATTGTTTAGCACAAATCTTGAATAAAAAAGACTCTTGTATCTAAAAAAAATGTTTTCTAATTATAATTTACAGTGGAAGTGAAGTGTAGAAAAAATATAAAAATCAGTAATTTTTGCCGAAAAATTGCTCTAGTTTCTACAAGCAAACTTTAATCGGAAAAAAAAAATTTTTCTCCGATAGACAGCAAATATAAATTTTGCAGACTTATTTCAGTCAGCAAAGTGGCACTTTTCCTGCCTAGGCAGCAAAGCAAGTACTTTGCTGCCTAGGCATCAAAATAATTAGACTTCATAGAAATAAACAGATATTGCGATTAAAAAAAAATTTTTTTAATCGATTTTTTTTTTCATTTTTAAAATTTTGCTTTATTTTTAAAGTAATAATTATTAAATTACATATCATTGTAATTAATCGGAGAAAAAGTTATATGTTCAACTCGGCAGCAAGGTAGATTGACTGCCTTGGCTGAATTCCTAGCCTCGCTCGCTCGGCTATGAACTATCAGCCGCGGCAGTCAATCTACTACTTTGCTGCCTAGTTAAACAAATAACTATTTTCCTTATTTTTGTCGTAGGGGCTATTATTTTGAAAACGTACATTTTTTTGTTGATTTTTAAATTTTTGATTTTTAAAAAATCTGAAATTTTGATATATTGCTGGCATTGACGAAAGGAAAAAAGTGATTTCTGCTTTTATTTTTTGAGTACTCTGAATCGGAGTTATGCGCGGTTGAATTTTGAGGCTTTTTCACGTAGTTTTGGTAATGGTGGCAGTGTTTTGTGAATAGGTGCCACAAATCTCATCCGACTTACGTATATTTTTGCAAGTAAAAAGGAAAATAATTGAATAATTGAAATAAGTAAGTTTAAAATTAATAACTTTTCTCTTTTCCGCTAGGCGGCGCGTAAAACCTTGGTTTACTTCAAAGCTCATATCTCAAAAAGTATCTTTTTTTTTTTTTGTTTTTCACAAATTTTAAAGTAAACATATGCAGCTATGAAATTGAGAAATAAAAAGTCAGCAATTCAATATGGATTTTTTCCTACGATTTTTTAAAGTTTGGTATATGAAAAATTCACATGTGTTTTTTATTAAGTTAATAATCCTGTACTAAATGTGGATCTAATAAATTAAACATTTCATATTTTATCACCTGCAATAAATTTGAACCATTTTCTGTGTGGTTAAATGGTTAAAAACTTATTAAAAATTAATTTAAGTTAAGTGGTAAAATAAAGGAATTTAAATTATTAAAAGGGTGTGTAAAATGTTTATTCATTTTAAAAAATGTCTATTCAGCCCCTTTTTACTAATTAAAATCTCATTAGAGACTCATAATTTTAACATTTAAAATTTCTAATGACGCCCACAAACGGTTTTTGACCAAATTATACTTGCATCCAATCAAAATATATTAAATTGTACCTACCTAATTTTACCTGATTCTACCTATGTCAAAACTATTTCAAGGGTATATATATATATATATATATATATATATATATATATATATATATATATATATATATATATATATATATATATATATATATATATATATATATATATATATATATATATATATATATATATTAGACTGGTCGTTAAAAACTAAATCTTCCGAGACGCCCCCTAGAAAAATTCTTTGTGGTCGAAAAACCACAACGCCATTATTTTTTTTTTTTAAATCAAAAGAACACGTGCCGCAAAATCATCGAAGTTGATTTTTTGATAAAATCGTTAATATCTCATAAAATATGCAGATGTCAAAAAAAAATCGCATAATCATTTTTGTAGGAAATTTAATTCTCTACAAAAAAGGTCCAAGTCATTTTTTTCCTAAAACCTATATTTCTGATGATATTTTGAAATAAAACTTGAAATTCTTCGAAACTCGTAAAACCAAATGATGAAAATTTCGACGAAGAAGTACTAATTTTGATTTTTTTTGTCACGATTATTTTTTTATACATTTCATTCTATAGCATAAGAAGAAAATTAGAACTTTTTCGTCATCTTTATTTTTTATGTTTTTTAAAAACTACAAATACTTACAAGTTCATTTTCAAAATATCATGAGAACTATACGTTTTCGGGAAAAAATGACTTGGACCTTTTTTCTAGAAAATTAAATTTCCTACAAAAATGGTTATGTGATTTTTTTTGACATCTGCATATTTTATGAGATATTTGAAAAAAGCTACGAATTTTTCGAAAAATCAACTTCGACGATTTTGCGGCACGTGTTCTTTTGATTTAAAAAAAAAAAAATAATGCCGTTGTGGTTTTTCGACCACAAAGAATTTTTCTAGGGGGCGTCTCGGAAAATTTAGTTTTTAACGACCAGTCTAATATATATATATATATTGATTGGATTGCCTTATAATCAATTATATTCCAAAATATTTAGAAGACATAACGTTTAGAAAAGATAATAATAGAAATGCCTTTCAAATTGTGCTGTAACTTGTACGGTCTCAAAAATCATCAGCGGACATCAAAAAATGTGAAACTGGTCACACCAGCTGTTATTCAAAAAGCTGCGACCCTAAATTTTACTTTGCGTGATGACCAGTTTATATGTGAAACATGTCGCACTTATATCTATAAAAATAAGGTAAATTTAATTATTTTATTAAAATGAATAAAAATTCATATGAAACTAATATTTTCTATACAGCAGCTTTCATGTTCGGAAACTATCGATAGTGAAATTATTTCTATAAATCAGGATGTTGAAAATATTCAAATACCTCCAGCATCTTTAGATCCATCACCAGTTTCGGTTGATACTATATCTCCACCAGTTCCTGAACTACTTAATGACATTTTAGAAGATATTAACAATGTTCTTGGAAGGTTAGCCGAATCTCCTATCAAACAAAATCATATTACAACAGGAAGTAATAAAAAAATTGCAAGTGTCACATCGGCAATAAGTCAAAGAATATTTCAAGTAGATTCAGTTAAAGTGTTATCACCAAACGAGGAATGTGAATATACATCATGGCTTATGAACCTTAAATAAGAGTTTAAAGATGCCAGCTGTAAATCAAAACAAGTGTTTTTGTTGACAACTCTACCACGTAAATTTTGGTCAAATCAACGTATCCAGGATGAATTTAATGCATCAAGACGACTGGTAGAATTCGCCATGGATCTGTTGGAAACAGTAGGTCCTTACAGTTGGCCTCAAAGCAAACAAGTGTACAGTTTGTCACAAAATATAGTAAAACAAATTCAAACATACTTCTTATCAGAGGAAATTAGTAGAACAATGCCTGGCCTTAAAGATGTTGTTACTATTACAGAAGGATCAACAAAAATTAGGAAATCAAAGCGGTTGGTGTTATGGACCCTCACCGACATCTACGAAATGTTCTTGGAAGAAAACAAAGATGTCAAAATCAGCTTCTCAAAGTTCACTACGTTGCGACCGAAGGAATGTATTTTAGCCGGACCTACCGGAACACACAATGTCTGTATATGCATGATACATGAAAATGTACGTTTAATGTGTAAGCCGCTCTTAAATTTAGTAAAAAATGAAAAAGATCTGCTTAAGAAACTGAGTTGTTCTAATAATACAGTGGATTGTGCAACAAATATATGCAATGATTGTAAAAATATCGTGGAAGCTTACACAGAAACAATTTTGGAATCTCTTGAATTTTACGAAGAAATACATTATGAGAAATGGTTAATGCAAGATAGATATTCGTTAGAACGCATGGAAAAAAATAAGGAAGAATTTGTAGAAGATTTAGTACATACATCGGTAAACAAATTAAAAATTCATGATTTCATCGCAAGGCAGCAATCAAAGTTTCTTAAGGATACGAAACAAAACTTACGTCACGGCGAATACGTATTTATTATGGATTTTTCAGAAAACTACTCAATGATAACGCAGAATGAGATACAAGCTGCACATTTCAATAAAGTTCAAGCCACAATCCACCCAATCGTAGTTTACTACAAATCATGTAATGATAAACTAGAGGTATTATCTTTTGTCATTATATCTGATCATTTAATGCATAACACAGTTGCAGTTCATAAATACCAGGAAAGGTGTATTGAATTCATTGAAAAACAGCAAGAAATATATCCAAGTATCAAAAAAATTTTATATTTTACTGATGGTTCAGCAGCTCAATATAAAAATAAGAAGAATTTCATAAATCTCTGCAAATATATTGATGATTTTAAAATACCTGCAGAATGGCATTTCTTTGCAGCTGCCCACGGAAAGGGTCCATCCGATGGGATTGGAGGAACACTTAAAAGAGAAGCCCGGAGAGCTTCGCTTAGAGGAGAAAAAATATCAACAGCTAGGGCAGGGGTGCCCAACCTTTTCGACCCAAAGAGCTACTTTTTTTTTTCTAAACGTTTGGCGATCGGCCAAACGATAATAATTGACGTGCTAGTAAAATACAATAATAAAAATATAAAAAAATAGTTTTCATTTAAAAAAATAAAGAAATTTCTTTATTTAATGAGATGGTTGACATTGAATATCATCAACTATTTTTGAGTATTCGGGTTCATAATTACTTACAGCTAAACGTAAACAATCATCAAGATGATTTTCAGTCATACTTGTACGGTATTTAGATTTTACGTAATTCATATGAGAAAATGACGATTCACACAAATATGTGGATCCAAAGCATGAATGCATTCTAAGATAGACATCTTTCAAAAGTGGATATTTTTCAATAGAAACAAAGTTCCATATATCAGTTTGATCACGCGATCTCAAGCTAATGTCATTTTGTAATTCAATTAATTACATTTTTAAGCTACCTACATCCATACTAAATGTTTTTTTGAAAAGTGCAGCCATATTTTCTATATTTATTTTTGAAAATGGTGAATTTAAAAATGAAGTAATTGGACAAAGTACTTCAAAGTCTACAAATCTTTGTTTAAATTGCAGGAAAATGCTTTCTAAAATATTACGGAATTGTTGGTAAACACAAACTTCTATATTTGATTTCATTTCGTCTGCTAAATTCGAAAAAAATTCAGATCTTTCTTATTAATTTGAGATATCAACAATTCCAGTTTAGTTTTAAATGTATCGATACATAAAATCATTTCGGTTATTGTTTTGTTTTTTCCTTGCAAATCCAAATTTAGTTCATTCAATTTTATTGTCAGATCCGTTAAAAATGCCAATTTTTGCAGTCAAATCTTGTCGTAAAGTACAACAGCATAGGGATCGTTTTTTTCGTCTAGAAATTCTTTTAAATGTGGCAACAGCTTGCGAAATCTTTCCAAAACTTTGCCTTTGCTCAACCATCTTACTGAGTTATGGAGAAGTAGATCACCGTACTCTGCATCAACGTATTCTAAAAAGGATTGAAAATAGCCTCCTTTGTAAAGCTTTCGCCCGAATCAAATTAATTATTTTTATTACTGCTTTCATAACATCGTCAAAATTCAACATTTTACTACATAACGATTGTTGATGAATTAAGCAGTGATATGTTATGAAATTAGGAAAATCAATATCTCTCTTACAATATGCTAAAAATCCATTTTTAAAACCAGTCATAGAAGGAGCACCATTCGTAGTAATGGAAGCGAGCTTCTTAAGGGGAAGCTGTTCAGATAATGCGAAAGATTTAAAAATATTGTAAACGTCTTCTCCTCTGGTTCGTTGTTTCAATGACAGAATTTTAACAAATTCCTGCTTTGAAGTTGAATCAGGAAATACTAAGCGTACAAATACGCTAAGCTGAGACATATCACAATTGTCAGTAGATTCATCAACTTGAAGTGAAAACCAGGCACAATTTTCAAAATCCTTTTTAAGCTGTGATCGCAAGTCAATTGCCAAGGTTTCAACTCGTCTTGTTACAGTTTGTCTGGAGAGTTGCATGTCATCGATTGTATTAACAATCTCAGTTTTATTTTTAAAATTTTGAAACAAGCTGTCTGCTGCAACAAACAAGCTTGTGCTGAATAAATATTCGACAAATACGTAGCGATGCAATTGCTGCCATTGTTGATTTACTATAACTTTTTTGTAACAAAGTTTGTTGTAAAGTTAAACTTTTTTTTAATCTTTGTAATTCCAATTTTTTCCATACTTTTTGGGAGGGTATTTTTGGTCGAAGTTTGCGTGTAGAGTAGTAAAATGCCTGTTAAGATTACCTATCTTCGGTAGCGCAACTGTCGTATTACATATCAAACAAGTGCATTTATCTTTGTATATAATAAATAGAAATTCTTCTTCCCAATAATCGCTGAAATGGTATGTTTTAGATTTTTTATTAGAACTCATAGCTCCACGTTTTTGTAACAAATATTTTTCACAAAAGAAGAAATCCCCGGCTAGAAATTATTAACATAGATGTGGATAATATTTTTAAACACACAAATAACCAATAACACTTACTTGTTAAGACTTTGTTTATAAATAAAATACAATACAAACGCAATCCCTGCCTTTTCTAATAAAATGGTGCTATTTAAATTTTAAAATTGTCACTGTTAATTAAATTTTATCAGAAGATTTCACTTTTTGAATACATGAAAATAAATTGTACTAGTTTTTCTAAATTCTAAGAAATTAGTAAAAGAGTAAAATAAAATTAAAATAAAGCTGCGTTTTGTGCAATGGATGATTAATTAAAAATATGCTTATTTTTGGAATTTGCAGATATATGGGAAAATGGAAAAATCCATCAAACGTTCAATTTTAGTCTTGTATGTTTCTGGTACTAATTTCTTAGAATTTAGAAAAACTAATACGATTTATTTTCATGTATTGATTGAAAAAGTGAAATTTTCTGATAAAATTTGATTATTAGTGCTAATTTTCGAACTAAAATAAATATTTTTATGGAAATCTTGTATATATACAAAGAATTAAATATATAAAGAAATTTGCCGGGATCGACTTAAAATTTCTTCGAGATCGACCAGTCGATCGCGATCGACGGGTTGGGCACACCTGAGCTAGGGAATTGTTTGAATGGGCGGAAATTTGGTCGAAAAAAAAACCACGTTATGAAGTTTTCATATGTGTCTTCAGAAGATATCGAACTACAGGAACAATTTCTTTCGGTGCGGTTTTCGGACATTAAAACCATAAGTGGAACTCAAGGATTCCACTGTTTTTTACCGGATAACACTACACCCGATAAAATAATTGCCAAAATGTTTTCTTTTTCTGATGATCATAAATATTTCAATTTAAAGGCAAAAAAAAATATATAAATTAATTTTTTAATGTATTTATTTATAATATTGATTAAATTATAATGTTTATAGAAAAAATATTTTTTTAATGTTTTTTTCTAATGTTAGTGTTGGTGATGTTGAAATTATAACAAAATCTTCGATCGTTGGGATCTCCAATTCTTATTCTGAATAAAAACCTGTTTCTCAATCAGAAATACACAGAAAATGGTTCAAATTTATTGCAGGTGATCAAATATGAAATGTTTAATTTATTAGATCCACATTTAGTACAGGATTATTAACTTAATAAAAAAACACATGTGAATTTTTCATATACCAAACTTTAAAAAATCGTAAGAAAAAATCCATATTGAATTGCTGACTTTTTATTTCTTAATTTCATAGGTGCATATGTTTACTTCAAAATTTGTGAAAAACAAAAAAAAAAAAGATACTTTTTTGAGATATGAGCTTTGAAGTAAACCAAGGTTTTACGCGCCGCCTAGCGGAAAAGAGAAAAGTTATTAATTTTAAACTTACTTATTTCAATTATTCAATTATTTTTCTTTATAATTGCAAAAATATACCTAAGTCGGATGAAATTTGTGGCACCTATTCACAAAACATTGCCACCATTACCAAAACTACGTGAAAAAGCCTCAAAATTCAACCGCGCATAACTCCGATTCAGAGTACACAATAATTAAAAGCAAAAATTTTTTTTTCCTTTCGTCAATACCAACAAAATATCAAAATTTCAGATTTTTAAAAAATAGTTGTTTTTTTTCGATGTACGTTTTCAAAATAATAGCCCCGTAGGAGAAACCAAAATTTAACATGTAGCAGTCAGACCCAAAAATCTCGTTGACCGGTGTAATTCAATACTGCATGCAGGAATCGTTTTATATAATTTTTGATTACTTCTTTACTCGACATCTTGTAACTCTAGGACGTTAGAATTTTTAAATCTCTGTAGGCATTAATACAAAAGCGTTTGCTAAAAAAATAAACTTATAGTTTTTCCGCAAACAAAAATACTGCGTTCATATGATTCCTTATAAAATATACTTAAATGCTTTGGTAAACATTTTTGTGATTCGAATTATTATTATTAAAACTATTTTTGTCTAAATATTTAATTGTTTTATTTAAACGTAAACAATTTAATAAGAATGTTTTAATAATAAAATAAAACAAATTTTTTTGATGAGATGTAAGTTAGGGAAGAGGAACCGAACCCGCAGGTCTGCAACCTACATAGCCTTACAATTTGTTTTAATTCTACGAAATAATATGATGAGACATTGAGATCACAGATTAAGATCTGCAGGTGGATTCTATAAGCACATAGACAACTGTCATAGATATACATCATTATATTTAATTATTAGACAACGTGAATTAGTGTTTGATTTATCGGAAAACCGGTTCATTGAACTGTTTAGATTAAATAAGTCTCTGGCACAGGAGCTTATTAATGATTTGGGACCTTTTTTGCAAGAATCTGTTCGTTCCACAGGTATTGTTGTATGTTCTTCGTTGTGAATTTCTTAATGAGTGTTTTAAAAATATTTTAGCAATATCGATTGAACTTAAAGTGCTTTCAACTTTAAGATTTTATGCTACTGGTGGATATCAACGTAGTGTGGGTCAAGATTGTTGTTTTGCACTAAGTCAAACAATGATGTCGCGTGTTATTGATGAAGTAACTCTGGCAGCCTACAATCACTTTGCTTCTAAGTGGATAAAATTTCCAGTGACTGAAAATGAAAAAAATTCAACAAAAATACGTTTCCAAGAAAAGACTGGTTTCGCAGGCGTTTTGGGGGCTGCTGATGGAACCCATATATACATACATAAACCAGAATATGAGGAATGGAATTATGTTAATCGTAAAGGATTTCATTCAATCAACACACAAATTGTATTTTTGCTATTATTTTAAACTGTATTATCATTTATAAATATTTTTCCTTCATATAGGTGTGCAATTATGATTTAGAAATTTTAGCTGTAAATTCACGATTTCATGGTAGCTACTCATCGCTACTCATGGTAGCGCGATTTGGAATACATCGATTATTCGTGATGAATTGATTAAGAGAAATCGTGAGGGTGATAAAAGTTCCTGGTTGTTAGGTATATCAATTGCTTTTATTATTTTTATTATATTATTAATTTTTATATAAATCATAGGTGATTCAGGATATCCACTTGAGCCTTGGTTAATGACACCAATCACTCATCCCGCTTTGGATAGTGAAAAACTCTACAATGTAAAACATATTTTAGCAAAAAATTGTGTAGAGAGATGTATTGGCGTTCTAAAACAGCGCTTTAGATGTCTTGCTAGAGAAAGGGTTTTGCGCTATTCACCAACAAAGGTGTCTAGAATGATTGTAGTTTGTAGTGCATTACACCATATGTGCATTAAATCACGATTAGATCTTATTGATAATGATCAACAAGCTTTGGTAGCAAGAGGTATCCAGTTGATGAGTTGATTAGTTGAGTTTTGGTAGCTTAGTTGATTGTAGTGATGATCCAGGTAGTGGCGTTGTACGATGATGAGATTTGTTTTCCTCTAGAGGAAAAGCTGCGTCGGATAAATTTATGCCAGGAATCAAATAGATATCTTCTGATGTGGTAGAGATATATAACGAATTGCTTAATTTTTCTTCTCGCTTGAATTGAATTCTCTCAAAATTGATTTGTTCAAGCAACAAATTTCTATAATGTCTCGAATCGTATCTGATTTTTTTGTTCATTAACTTCACTTAATAAATTTTAAAACTGCTTGACTGTTCGAGTTGCTATACTTTCTTTAACTCCCTTCAACGCTTCGAAATCATGTTTTTTTTAAATAGATATAATTAAATATGATACACTATTTAAATTCGTTAAATATAGTTTAATATAATTAATGCACTAATTAATCTTCTGTTGGTAAATTATTTTTCAGGAAATCATCCAAATCAAAATAACGAAGAAATGAAAAATTTACCAATGTTCAAACTTATAATTTATTTAAATTGATTTTTTCTTAAGACACAATATCTTTTATTTTATATTCAGTAATGGTGTGTTAATATAAATATATATTAAAGATGGAGTAAAATTTGTAAATTAAAAGATTTTATATTAATTAACAATATTGTAGTTAATAAGGAAAAACAAAAAACATTAATAATAATGAAAAAACGAGTGAATATTTAAAAGTTTTTTTTTAATATCGTTTTTTCAGGCAACTTTTCTCTTTGATTTCTAAAAGCAGGAGTTATTATAATTTATTATTATTATTTCAAATGAATGAGAAGTTATTGCCACAACACTCCCCCCCTAGTTCCATCGAAGATGGGACGATATAGAAATTATTGTGCTACAGCACGAAGGAAACGAGCAGGGGTACGAGTAGTTCTGCCTGCTCGTGTAATTGTGGATGCGGGGTGGAATAGTTGTGTTTGAGGAATAAGATTAAATCTGACCTTCTTAGTTGAAACATTTGCTTTAGCGTCGCGTTTCCTCGCATCTTCAGAGGTAGAAGGGAAAGACGAGGATGTGTCCGGAAGAGTAGAATGGACTTTATCTGTAGAAGACGAAGCTTCGTCTGCGCGACTGAGATCAGTACTCAAAGTAGGTGAGTTTTGAGTTAGGTCATCTTCAGATTGTTCCCTAAAGCAAGGTTTTAATCTGTCGATGGAAACTCGAATATGTTGACCTTTACGGTCAATAACGAAATTTTTATCATCGCCACTGATGACTTGGAAAGGACCTTCGTATGGAGGTTGAAGAGATTTACGTACTAAGTCAGTACGTAAGAAGACATGCGAACAAGACTGGAGATTTTTGGAGACGAAAACATTAGGAGAAGTGTGTCTTGACGCAATAGAGGGACGAAGGTGGTTGAAATGTTGTTTCAATTGAGAAACGAAGTCAGATTGAGGAGTAGAAGTGGAGTTTTCGGTAAAGAATTCACCAGGAAGACGAATGTTAGTACCATAGACGAGCTCAGCCGATGAAGATTGGAAATCTTCACGGAAAGTGGTTCGTAAACCAAGTAGTATTGACGGTAATATACGCGTCCAATCCGTCCTGTCGTAGGCCATTATCGCAGATTTTAAAGTTCGGTGCCAACGTTCGATGAGGCTGTTACATTTAGGATTGTAACTTGTAGTTCGTTTGCGTTCGAAACCGATTAGTTTTGACAACTCGTTAAAGAGATTGGATTCGAATTGGGAGCCCTGATCATTGACGATTACTGAAGGTACTCCGAAACGAGAAATCCAATTGGAGTAGAGAGCTGATGCTACCGTTTCAGCTGTGATATCCGAGATAGGAATGGCTTCAGGCCAGCGAGTATAGCGGTCAATAATAGTGACACAATAGCGTTTGTCCTCAGAGGTAGGAAGTGGACCAATAATGTCCATATGAATCTCGGAAAATCTTTGAGAAGTGGAAGGATAGTTACCTAAAGGAGATTGAGTATGGCGAGAAACTTTTGCCTTTTGGCAAGCCAGGCAGTTCTGAGCCATTTGTCGTACATCCTTTTTAATGGATGGCCAAATGACTTTTTCAGTTAGGAGTTTGACAGAACTGTGGACTCCTGGGTGAGATAAATTGTGGAGACTATTGAAAACAGATTGACGAAATTGCTTTGGAATAAAAGGTCGTGGATTACCAGCAGAGGTATCACATAAAATAGTTTTGGCATTCGAATTGCCAAACGATACTGGAAAGGATCGGAATTGAAGTGTGGGACTAGTGTCCACTAATTCCTTTAGTTCGTTATCGTTGAACTGAGCGTCAGCAATTTCGTCGTAGTTAATGTTTTCTGGAAATGATATTTGCTCGACACGAGAAAGTGTATCGGCAACTACATTATCAATTCCAGAAATGTGGCGAATATCAGTCGTGAATTGACTGATGAAATCTAAATGGCGGAATTGGCGAGGACTAGCTTTGGCAGGGTTCTGCGACAAAGCGTAAATGAGTGGCTTATGATCGGTAAAGAGTGTGAAGTTTCTACCTTCAAGGAGATACCGAAAGTGTTTAATTGCAGAGTAAGCTGCAAGGAGTTCGCGATCATAAGCGCTGTATTTCTGTTGCGTTTCATCGAGTCGCACAGAGAAGAAACTAAGTGGTGTCCAACAGTCGTTAATTTTTTGTTGGACAACAGCGCCAATTGCCTTATCGGAAGCGTCGACCATTACGGCAAGTTGGGCAGAGTGTAAGGGGTGAGAAAGAGTTGTTGCCTCACTGAGTTGCCTCTTGCATAAGTCGAAGGCTTGAATGGCGTCTTCGGACCATTGAATGACACGTTTGTCATTCTTTTTGGAACCTTTAAGGAAATCGTTGAGAATGGCTTGATTGCCACCAGCATGAGGAATGAATCGTCGGTAGAAGTTAATCATTCCGAGAAAACGGCGGAGTTGCATAACTGTTTCGGGACGTTCGAAACGATTGATAGCATCGACACGTTCAGGAGTAGGTTTGATTCCAGATGAATCAATAGAATGTCCGAGAAAGTCAACGTTGGTTTTAGCAAAGTTGCATTTATCAACGTTGATAATGAGACCAGCGTCGGAAAGACGCTCAAAAACAGTCCTGAGATGTTTGAGGTGTTCCTCAAAGGTTTCAGAAGCAATAAGGAGGTCATCTATGTAGATGAAACAGAAATTTAGGTCTCGGAGAAGAGAATGCATAAACCGTTGGAAGGATTGCGCAGAGTTTCGCAATCCGAAAGTCATTCGAACGAATTCGAAGAGTCCGAACGGAGTTGAAATTGCAGTTTTTGCAATATCGCGCTCATCAATAGGAATTTGATGATATGCGCGGACAAGATCGATAGTGGAGAAAAATTTGCATCCATGAAGCTGATGCGAAAAATCCTGAATATGTGGAATAGGATAATTATCAGGAATAGTGACATTGTTCAGAGAGCGGTAGTCACCGCAAGGTCTCCACTCGCCGTTCTTCTTTTTGGCGAGGTGGAGAGGAGAGGACCAAGGGCTTTTTGACGGTCGGCAAATGCCTTGCGACAACATAATGTCGAACTCCGTCTTTGCGATGGCCAATTTGTCAGGAGCTAATCGTCGGTACTTACAAGCGACGGGAGGACCGTGAGTCTCAATGACATGAGTCACGTTATGTTTGACCGGCTTAGCTAGGTCATGAGAAGAAGTGATACCCTTAAAATCATTAAGGATATTTCGAATATGTATATCAACCGTATCATTGTTGATGGTTGTTAGCGAGAGCGTTGGAGAAGTGGAGATTTTGGCAAGAGTGAACAAGGATGTTAGTGGATCGACGAGGCGTCGATTTTTAATGTCCACTAGGAGACCATACTTGTTCAAGAAATCAGCTCCAAGAATAGGGATGGTAACATTGGCGATAACAAAGGTCTGACAGAACACACGTCTGAGACCAATGTTTAGAGTTAGGGTTTTGTTACCATATGTACTAACAGGAGTGGCGTTAGCAGCGTAGAGAGTGAAAGCTGATTTCTTCGAGAGTTTTTCCTCTGTTGTTGCGGGGAGAACTGACACTTCAGCACCTGTGTCAACCAAGAATTGTCGACGGGAGTTGATATCGAATATCAAGAGACGTAGTTTGGAGAAGCTATCATCACATGCCGCCTCATGTGATGAGCTTAAAAGTTTTTTGGAGAAGAAAATTTTGGGCAAAATAATTTGCAATCGGGGTCACATTTGCGTGCGTTATCCCCGTAAGTGTGATGGTAATAACATATACCATCGAACATTTGAGTGCGCGACTTGGAACGAGGTCGCGCGGAAGATTGATTAGGGCAATTGGAGCGATTATGCCGAAAATTGTTGTAGTCGTTTTGATCCTTGGATCTACTACGACTACGAGGGAAAAGTCGAGAAGAAGATTTTTGCTGCAAGGCATTCAGCAGCTGTGCGTGTTGGGTCTGCAATTCTTGATATCGCAGAGCCCAGACCTTGTCCTCACTGGAGGAAGAAGAAGGAGCGGCAGGAGTATCTACCGCACTTAGATTAGGACCAACTAATGTGGCAAAAATTCTGTCGGCTATCTCAGCAGTCTTTGGCAAGTCAGCCTTGACTACTGCGATAGCGGTACGCACAGCCTGTGGGAGTTTGTCCTCCCAAAGAATTTTCAACATCTTTTCAGATACTAAACCTTGGGATTCAGCAGTTAAATCCCGAAGAAATTGTGAGGGCTTTTTATCCCCAAGTTCCATACCGCGGAGCACGTTGCGCAAGCGATCAGAAGGGCTGCTTGATAAGCGGTCTAGAAGAGCCTCTTTTAGCTTATCATAAGGATTAACCGTGTCTGGTTGAGAAATAATCCATCCGTTCATCTAACATCTTGTCAAGCTGCTCTTGTGTTACCGTGAAGGTCTGAGCAGCTTGTTCCTGATCAAGTTCAATTAAATTGAGTGGGTCGCTCGCAGACATTACTGAAGTGGACAAGGAGGACGGCAACGAGGTAGAAGAATGTTGCAGCCAATAAAAATTCCAAGGCGTGTTGGTTCACGATAACCAACCGAAAAAGTAACAAAAACAAAAAAAAAATTTCTTTAACAAAACGAATTGTAAGTGAATATAAGAAAAATTTTTATGATATAATTTCAAAAAAAAAAATGTTTACATCAATAAAACAAAAATTACTTATTCAACTCCTGATTTTAAAATATAAAAGAAAAAAATTACCTGGAATGATTCTTTTCGGGGTCACCAATTTTGGTAGCAAGAGGTATCCAGTTGATGAGTTGATTAGTTGAGTTTTGGTAGCTTAGTTGATTGTAGTGATGATCCAGGTAGTGGCGTTGTACGATGATGAGATTTGTTTTCCTCTAGAGGAAAAGCTGCGTCGGATAAATTTATGCCAGGAATCAAATAGATATCTTCTGATGTGGTAGAGATATATAACGAATTGCTTAATTTTTCTTCTCGCTTGAATTGAATTCTCTCAAAATTGATTTGTTCAAGCAACAAATTTCTATAATGTCTCGAATCGTATCTGATTTTTTTGTTCATTAACTTCACTTATAAATTTTAAAACTGCTTGACTGTTCGAGTTGCTATACTTTCTTTAACTCCCTTCAACGCTTCGAAATCATGTTTTTTTTAAATAGATATAATTAAATATGATACACTATTTAAATTCGTTAAATATAGTTTAATATAATTAATGCACTAATTAATCTTCTGTTGGTAAATTATTTTTCAGGAAATCATCCAAATCAAAATAACGAAGAAATGAAAAATTTACCAATGTTCAAACTTATAATTTATTTAAATTGATTTTTTCTTAAGACACAATATCTTTTATTTTATATTCAGTAATGGTGTGTTAATATAAATATATATTAAAGATGGAGTAAAATTTGTAAATTAAAAGATTTTATATTAATTAACAATATTGTAGTTAATAAGGAAAAACAAAAAACATTAATAATAATGAAAAAACGAGTGAATGAATATTTAAAAGTTTTTTTTTAATATCGTTTTTTCAGGCAACTTTTCTCTTTGATTTCTAAAAGCAGGAGTTATTATAATTTATTATTATTATTTCAAATGAATGAGAAGTTATTGCCACAAAGCAATAAATGATGGTCTAATTGACATTGACTATAATTCTGATGATGTAGAATATCAAAACACTTCTTTACATGTAGCGGGTTAGAGAATGCGAAATTTAATCATAAGTAATCAATTTACGTAATTAAAATTGGAGTTTATGTTTTTATTAAAGTAACAATATATCTATTTTTATAATAATAAATGAATTTAATAAATGAATTATAATAAATGAATATATATATATTAATTTATTTGTTTTTTTATACCAAACTTTTTTTTGTTTTATTTCATTGATATTCATTAGTGTTATTTGTTAGCAATAACTTCTAAAGTAGCTGCTATTCTGTTGAAGGTTTCTACCATTTGTTTAGTCAATTCTAATTTTTGTTTTTTAAGTTCTAATAGTGCCACCAGGTTTTCATTAGCCTGGGGTCTTTGCGCAATTAGTCGTCTTTTCCTAGTTGTTGGTCTTCCAGAGTTGGGAATGTATGCAGCGGTTGGTTCCGGGGATGGTTGTGTAGCAGTTGGTTCCGAGGATGGTTGTGCTGCGGTTGGTTCCGAGGTAATGTTAACATTACCTTGTTGTGGTTCAATGTTGTTCACTATTTGGTTGTTGGTCGATGCAACATTTTCATCATTCTGTGAAATAAATTATTAGAAATCTTCATAGTCAATGATTTTATATTAGTTCTACTTACAAATGATTGTGTGGGAATTCCAGAAAATTCACACACTTGCTCAATGCATCAATTGGAGTTGAACCACTTATTTCTAAAATTTTTTCGGTGTTAGATGAAAGTTCTTTGCATCGGGGTCCACCACCTGTGCTGGATATATATTTTTTGTATTCCCGACCTCTTTTTAGGGATGCAGTTTTTGCGTCTCTCCAAACTTGACGCCACCCTTCAATTGACTTTATTGGTCCTCCAGTGGCATTTAAATTATTCGTGATCTCCTGCCACAGCTGATTATATTCATTATGACAGGCAGGACCACTCAGTTGGTTCTTCGCTAGATTCTTATGAACGTACATAAAATCAATCAACATGTTGATTTGAATTTCAGTTCTTCGAACTTTAGACATTATCTAAAAAATAATTTTATTAAAATGTAATACGTTTATAGAAATAAGAAATAATAATTACCAATATATAAAATCACTTTTGTATTAATTAAAAATTTTTCAAAAAATAAAAATCACTCAACACTTTAATACTAACGCTTCGAAAAAAATAAACACAAGCACGCTACGAAAAAATAACAACAATGACACGATCTGTTGATAAAATATCAATTTTGAAAGGCTATGTGTTTGATAAATAGTCAACACACAACCATACAGAATACAATTATAGGGCGATTTTTCGGTTCCGGTGTTTACCGCAATGGCGCTGCAAAAAGGGGATAAGAGAAAAAATTCAAAAAATTTTATATGGGATTCCATACAAAACACAGCTTGAATAGTTTTGAAAATTATCTATGAAATTTCTTATTTTACTACAATTAAATAATTTAAATTTGTTTATGAACTAATATTGACTATATATTAAGCGTAATATATAAAATATTTTAAATTCTTCTGTCCGTAAAACAAATACGAAAATAGGTTAAATTTTTCATACAACTTTGTATGGGAAATTTTGGCAGTTTTTATGTTTCTTTTTTGAGCGACTTAAGAATGATATTTTATATATTACAATTAAAATATAGTCAATTGTGGTAAAATGAGAAATTTCATAAATAATTTTTAAAAATATTCAAGTTGTGTTTTGTATGGAATCCCATATAAAATTTTTGTGATTTTTTCTCTTATCCCCTTTTTGCAGCGCCATTGCGGTAAACACCGGAACAGAAAAATCGCCCTATACCATTCTCTTTCCGAACCACAGCGCCACATTGATATGCGGACAGTAAACCAATTTGCAATCGACATTATATCAATACCGATGCTATACAGAATCGAAATTGAGTTATCACTCAATCTATGTCAAAGATATCAATGTCTATGTGCTTATAGAATCCACCTGCAGAACTCAACATTTTGTGGTCAAAAAATTTCGAATATGATTGAATGTAAGCAGTGGGCAGCTTAGGCTTTTACAAGAAGTGATATGTCTTCAATAACAAATGTTGGGCTTTTAATGCTATTAAAAGTAACAGACATGTATAGATTGTTGATACCATAGGTGCTATTGTAGAAAGTTTTACAATTCGAGTAACAGACATGGATTTACTAAACATCAAATTAAAAAGTTTTATTTCTGACATGAAAAAAACCTACCTAGAATTCTTAAGAAATTGGTAGAATTTTTATAAAACTTCTATTTTATTTTTTTTTATTTGCTCGATACCAAATGTTAACGCGTTTGTAGAAAGAAAAAGTTAAATGCCCAACGAACGGCGAAAATCATACGTATATTAGAAAATACAAAAGTTCGTGCCGCGCTTATGGTGAAAAAAAAATCGGGATAGGTTGCCAAAGATTTAAAATGTTTTAAAAAATCTTCTGACAAAATATCCACATGCCATTTTATTTTGTGTATTATTTACATACATAGAGTATTAAAATATTCACTGAAAACAAATTTCTTTTTAGCCTTAAGGGCGGTTTATCGGTTTGGACAACTGAAAAGCGAGCTTTTTGTCTTAAATACGGAAACTCGCAAACGCTTTTTAAGTTCAACAAACCATCTTTATGTAAAAAGCAAACACAAGTTTGATAGGTTTTTAACAACTAAACGGAATATGTTTTGGTAAGTTTTTGAGTTTTAGCTTGAAGTTAATTTTATTAGCTAATTAAATTCCATTTTTTTAAATTTTTACTTTTTTGTCCCGACTTGTCATTTCAAAATCTGGTAGCCCTGTGACCAATTGAATCATGCTAATTGAATAATGATAATTTTTTATACGAAATTTTTCATTAGGCAATAGGTTAAGTTCATTAATCTATAGGAATACATACTATTATTATGGAAAAAACATACAAATAAAGTTGATGTTAATAACTGGAAGAGAATAAACAAATTTAAATATGTGGTTTTTTGTTTATTCAATAGTGTATAACTGAAACATTTGTTGTGCCAGGACTGTTGCTTTTTTTGCTTTGAAAGTGATGGTTTTGGTTTCAATTATAATTTCATTAATTTCCTCGCTATATTTTTATATGCGACTGTGTCGCTATATTTTTATACGCCACTGTTTGAATTTTTTTTTTTAACTTGATTTGTTTAATTTTATTACATGGAGAGGAAACAAAAAATCTGGTAATGACTATAAAAATAAGAAAATTTCAAACGAAATTGTGCAGTATAGGGCGATTTTTCTGTTCCGGTGTTTACCGCAATGGCGCTGCAAAAAGGGGATAAGAGAAAAAATCACAAAAATTTTATATGGAATTCCATACAAAACACAATTTGAATAATTTTAAAAGATATCTATGAAATTTCTCATTTTACTACAATTAAATAATTTAAATTTGTTTATGAAGTATTATTGACTATATATTAAGCATAATATATAAAATATTTTCTTTTCTTCTGTCCGTAAAACAAATACGAAAATAGGTTAAATTTTTCATACAATTTTGTATGGGAAATTTTGGCAATTTTTATGTTTCTTTTTTGTGCGACTTAAGAATATTATTTTATATATTAGGCCTAAAATATAGTCAATAATACTCCATAAGCAAATTGAAATTGTTCAATTGTGGTAAAATGAGAAATTTCATAGATAATTTTTAAAATTATTCAAGTTGTGTTTTGTATGAAATCCCATATAAAAGTTTTTGAATTTTTTCTCTTGTCCCCTTTTTGCAGCGCCATTGCGGTAAGCACCAGAACAGAAAAATCGCCCTATACGATTGGAACTCAACCAGTATACCATATCTATCAAAGTCCATTTGATATGATATGGTATACTGGTGATGTTGAATCAAGTAAATTTAATGTGATAAGAAAAAAATGTATATTTGTTTTACTAAGAAGAATATTAAATTGTTTTAAAATGTGATTTTAAAGTTCTTTTTATTTTGTCTTCTAATGTGTTGAATTAATGTGGAAAAAAATGATGTGAAAAAAATGATATCCAGTTAGTTATGTTATACTAGTTTCCCACCGTAGCAATTTGCTAGCTAGTATAGTTTAATAAAGTATAATAGCAACGGTGTGAAAGCAAACTATCACAATAATTTTTTTAAATTTGCTATTTTCATTTGCTAGCTAGTAAATATAATACTTATCAAATAAAGTATAATATCGACGGTGTGAAACGTAATTATTATTTTATAGGTTAAATGTCATTTTATGAAATTTGTAAACATTGTGTTTTCTTGCGATTTTTAGCTTGTAAGATTCATTTCTGATATTTAATAAATTAAAGTGTATGTAATAATTGTTGATTATGATATGGATATGTTTAGTATAGCATTATAAAGGAATAGGACATGAAAAACGTAGTCAACGTAGACGTTTGGTTTTCGTGAGAGAATTATTTAAAAAAGACGTTATAGAATAAAACTTATATGTATTTTATGCTGTTCAAAAACAGTGGCAGGGCTGTCTAAATCTAGTTTGATTTTCTCTGGGTTGTAAATTTCATTTTAAAAACTATAACGCTAATATCAAATATAAAATTTACAGTACGGTATTTTCATATATCAATTTTATTCTAGTGTCAAGTTAGGTTTGGTTTCCCACCGAAACATTATCTTAATATAATATGAACGGTGAGAAATCAAACTAATATCAAATATTTGCTATACTACATAGTAAATTTCTGCGGTGGGAAACTAGTATTAATTAAATAAAAATTTTGATTATTGTGATCGTCTCGGATGTGGAATTTTTGTTGCAAAATCTAAAAGCAATGGTGGAAACAAATTGAGGAATCTTTAAAATTCTATAATTCCTTTAAAATTGATATTGGTTGGTTGATATTGGTTGACTGCTTTGGATACAACCTTTTTTTTTGTTCTAACCTGAAAGGCTAAAGGGAGAGGAAATTTGTGGTAAACGATTTGACGACATTAATTTCATCGAATTTAAATCAAACAATGGCCAAAATTTATTATCAGTCTATCGTAATAGAGAATGTGGCCATTCATTGTTTGAGGAATACTAATTGGCTGTGCAATGATATTTTTGCCACTATTGATATCGAGTTGGTGGATTGGGAAATGAATATTAATCATGCAACACATTAAATGAAGATGCATGAAATACAAATGAAAACACCATTCAACACCAGCTATTAATGTAAGCGTTTTCATATTTTACTTTATATAATTTTTGTTGATTCGTTAAACAAATTTCTTTATGTTAGTAAATTTACATGTTTAGTTTTCTGTGATATTTTCAAGAAAACTAAGAGATTTCCAAGTGGATTTGTTTGTTGTGGGTTAAAGTCAGTGGTTTTTCAGTTTCAGTTTATATAATAGTTTTTTAGCTATCTCCGGTATAAAATAATAAATAATAGTTTCGTTAAAAGTTCATAATCCGTTACATGGCGCTTCGAAACGAAGGACCGTTAGCTTTTATAGCTTTAATTACCGAAATATTGCGGTAAATTGGTGAAAATTTATGATTATATATATTTTTGGCGCAAATAATTTGTGATTTAATTTTTGAGTTAAACCAGTTGGGCTTATGTTATTATATTTTGAGTAAAACCAGTTTTGGTTTTGATTTCAAATTTTTATATAATGTACAATATTTGTACAATTTTTGGAAAATATTTGATTTAATTTTGATAAACCAGTTTGGTTGTTACATAGTTGAATTTATGGAAAAACCAATAAGGTTTATATATATATATATAAATATATATATATATATATATATATATATATATATATATATATATATATATATATATATATATATATATATATATATATATATATATATATATATATATATATATATATATATATATATATATATATATATATATATTTTATTTTTATATTAAAAAAATTGTTTTTTGGTGTATAGCCTATTTAATTAACAAATATTTTAACAAAAATATTTTACATAAAAAACTTTGACCGGTTTCGACGCTTATCGCATCATTTTCAAAAAGTTGAATATGAAACACAGAATTTTAATAGAAAAAATTTTAAAACAAAGAAAAAATTGAAAAATAAAACTTTACCGAAAAACTAAACGCTACTTTGATTTTTGCTGTCATATGCTGTCATATTTTTTGTGATTGTCCTGCAACTTATACTGGCCGTACTACTCAACTTTTAAGCAAACGGATTTATCAACATAATAAAGATGCCTCATTAAATAACGATAGTGATGTTAGCGCTTTGTCTATGCATTTAAGATCAGCTAAACATATTATAACTATGGACAATGTTAGAATTTTAGAGAGGGAGAATAATTTTAACAAATTACAAATGTTGGAAATGCTTCACATTAAAAAAAGTCCTAACTCCTTAAATAAACAAACAGATTCAAACTACATTCATAATTTTTATAACTCAATTATAAATTAAATCATATGACAGCAAAAATCAAAGTAGCGTTTAGTTTTTCGGTAAAGTTTTATTTTTCAATTTTTTCTTTGTTTTAAAATTTTTTCTATTAAAATTCTGTGTTTCATATTCAACTTTTTGAAAATGATGCGATAAGCGTCGAAACCGGTCAAAGTTTTTTATGTAAAATATTTTTGTTAAAATATTTGTTAATTAAATAGGCTATACACCAAAAAACAATTTTTTTAATATAAAAATAAAATAATATTAAAGCCTAATAACCTTATATACATATATATATATATATATATATATATATATATATATATATATATATATATACAGTTAAAAAAAAATTGAATATGTAATGCAAATTGCTACACATATAGGTCCCACGGAAGTTTCCATTACAAAACAATACAAAGCTTGCTATATAAAGTTAAACTAATGCTCTTTGCATCAATATTTAACAGAGTACTTGGAGTAAAATAAAAAAGTTTGTTGTTTAAAAATGTCTGTTATTTGCATTAAATAAATTACGCGCGACATTTCTTTTAGTATGACATTTTAATGCAAATTACATCATATTTTCGAGATACTTTGATTATTACGAACCTGCCTAAATTAATCAAATTAAAATAAAAAAATTACAACGGAAAAAATTAAAACATACATACCACCTTAATCACTATTATTATAGACTTTCAGCTGAGAAGCGATAACTAAAACATACATGAAACGATTTTAACTATATATATTACTAAAATGGATAATACTCTAGTGAATTTTAAAATTTCATTAATGTATTAAATTGTAGCAAGGTGCATTAAAACTTCTAGCTGTTTTATAGAAATAAATTATGATGCAAGAGTTGTTTTAAATTTTATAAAAATGCATTGAAATTAGGTTTAATGCAACATTTACTTTACAATTCAATAATAACCTGCAACGCATAGCTCCTATTGCAAGACTTGCTTTAAATATTGCAGTTATTTTTTCAACTGTATATATATATATATATATATATATATATATATATATATATATATATATATATATATATATATATATATATATATATATATATATATACTTTTTGATAAAGGTTTTGTAATATATATATATATATATATATATATATATATATATATATATATATATATATATATATATATATATATATATATATATATATATATATATATATATATATATATATATATATATATATATCGTGTTATATATGTAATGTTATTAATTTTCTTTTGCAATTTGGAAATTAATTGTATGTTTTCTTATCGTAGAATGTTTATTATGTGTAAATAAAAAATTCTTTCTTAGCGGTAGGCCTAACAAGCCATCCATAGAGCTTCACTCTTTAACGTTAATGACGTTCTTAGGTCGCCTATGGCCATCGGGGTTATGCGATCGAAGAACATTGGTTTCTTCTCTTCATTCGGTGAGGGAGTTCTCAGGGACGAGTAGTGGTATTGCTATGTTTGTACTTAGGTGCATAGCAGTAGTACCATTCTTTGCTCAGAGGCTTCTTCGGTGTAATGAAGAGAAGAATTATACTTTTTTTTTCAGGATCAGAGGCTTAACCTCAAACAATTTCAAATTTTTCCATTTTTTTTAATTTAGCTTTACAATAGAACAATGTCATGGAGTTTAAGACTTGCTTGAAGTCTGGAGCTCGGGAGCGCCCTCCAAGAAATCGTCATTAGTTCTAGTAATTATTTTTAGTTTATTTTTAGGTTTAGGAATCACAACTGGGTCAGTAGAAATGGGCCTAAGGTCTAATCGTGACAGTTGTGATTGCCTTGGTTAGTTTAAGTTTGGGAGAAACCGTAATCTAGAATCTGGTCGTTAGGGGGTTTTCCTTTCGGTTCTCCCATGCATTCTTGGGGAGTGCTCGCGAGCGTGAGAATTCAGTAAAGAATTAGATGACATTTGTATCATATTTTGGTTGGTTTTTTTCAGCAAATAAATCTTAACTTGGAAAACTTATTTTGGAAAATAAGTAAATAAATAAATAAATTAAATAAATAAATAAATAAATATATTTTATTTTCAAATAAATTAAATGAAAACAAAATTTTTGAAAATTAAATAAATAAAATTTTATTAAATAAGATAAATTTTCTTAGAATTAACTAATTTTAGGTAATTAAATAATATTTTTTGTAAATAGTCAAAACATCAAAATATAAATAAATATTCTTTATTTTTTTAAAAAAAAAAATAATAAATAAATATATGAGTTAGGACGGTACATCCAATAAATAAGCATTTCTTTGAATATTTTTTATTTTTCAATTTTTTAAAGTAAATAAATATTTTCCCCTAGGGGTGCTATCGTCAATAAATAGTTTTAGGTACATATTTAATTCTGAAATTTCAGTATATCTGAAATTAAATAAATAAAAATAAAAATTATTATTAATAATTTTAGGAATAAAAACAATTCTAAATAATAATTAAATAAATAAAAATAAAAATTATTATTAATAATTTTAGGAATAAAAACAATTCTAAATAATATTTAAATAAATAAAAATAAAAATTATAATATAATATAAACATATAAATTTAGGTAAATAAATTAAAAATTATTTAAAAAAATTTATTATGTATAGTCATGTTTTTCATCTGGTGTACAGATTTTCTGTTTCTCTCTGACGTAAATTTTCATATCGTCATTAAATATTTTATATATTCAAAGCAATTGGTATAGCAAGTTGCGATTGGCGATTTTCATAGTCCTTGCTTCTAGGATAAACAACGGATAATAATGTACCCCCATTATTGTCCTAGTTTCCCCTTTTGTTGTGCCAGGACTGTTGCTTTTTTTGCTTTGAAAGTGATGGTTTTGGTTTCAATTATAATTTCATTAATTTCCTCGCTATATTTTTGTATGCGACTGTGTCGCTATATTTTTGTACGTGACTATTTGAATTTTTTTTTTACCTTAATTTGTTTAATTTTATTACCTGGAGAGGGAAACAAAAAATCTGGTAATGACTATAAAAATAAGAAAATTTCAAACGAAATTGTGCAGTATACGATTGGAACTCAACCAGTATACCATGTCTATCAAAGTCCATTTGATATGATATGGTATACTGGTGATGTTGAATCAAGTAAATTTAATGTGATAAGAAAAAAATGTATATTTGTTTTACTAAAAAGAATATTAAATTGTTTTAAAATGTGATTTTGAAGTTCTTTTTATTTTGTCTTCTAATGTGTTGAATTAATGTGGAAAAAAATGATGTGAAAAAAATGATATCCAGTTAGTTATGTAAATTAAATAAAAATTTTGATTATTGTGATCGTCTCGGATGTGGAATTTTTATTGCAAAATCTAAAAGCAATGGTGGAAACAAATTGAGGAATCTTTAAAATTCTATAATTCCTTTAAAATTGATATCGGTTGGTTGATATTGGTTGACTGCTTTGGATACAACCTTTTTTTTTTGTTCTAACCTGAAAGGATAAAGGGAGAGGAAATTTGTGGTAAACGATTTGACGACATTAATTTCATCGAATTTAAATCAAACAATGGCCAAAATTTACTATCAGTCTATCGTAATACAGCTCGAATGTGGCCATTCATTGTTTGAGGAATACTAATTGGCTGTGCAATGATATTTTTTGCCACTATTGATATCGAGTTGGTGGATTGAGAAATGAATATTAATCATACAACACATTAAATGAAGATGCATGAAATACAAAATGAAAACACCATTCAACACTAGGGATACGTTCCGAAACTTTACTATAGTTAACTATATTTAAATATCATTTAAATCCGGTCGTTCAGAAACAAAATAGTAAAGTTAATATTTAACTATTTGACAGCTGTTTGCGTTCAGAAACATACTACGCTCCGACCACATTTATTTAAAAATTAAATGTGCTCTCGAGTAGAGTTAAAAATTAAATACACATATACATAAGCATTATTTAAAATTTAACGATTTCAAATTGACAGTTCAATTTATTTTGAAATTGCAGCATATATATTTTCCAAATTCTGAATTAAATGCAAGTTTTCTATAACAATATGGTTAGTAATTTCTATCTTCTTATTTTTTCGGTTTTAATTTTATTCAATTGAAACATTTTATGAAAGAATTATTCTGACATACGATTTTAACAGATTGTATTAGTATTTGTGTATTTAATATTTTACTTAATGATCGTCGTTCAGAAATTTTTTTTTTTTTTTAGTTCTACTTAACTAAATGGTTGAGGCGGTTAGCCTATATCACCTTCTTAAACTAACTTATGAACTACCCGACACCAATACTTAACATCTAAATCGGTTCTGTAATTCTAATCCAGAAAATCCATATTGGATTGGACTGGATTCGAACCGTCGACCCTAACAATGCATAGACTAGCGCTTTAACACGTTCAGAAATTATTTAACTAAAGTTATTAAATATTTTAATGCGGTGATTTGATTGGTGCATTAAATATTTAGCTTTAGTAAAGTTTCGGAACGTATCCCAGCTATTAATGTAAGCGTTTTCATATTTTACTTTATATAATTTTTGTTGATTCATTAAACAAATTTCTTTATGTTAGTAAATTTACAAGTTTTGTTTTCTGTGATATTTTCAAGAAAAATAAGAGATTTCCAAGTGGATTTGTTTGTTGTGGGTTAAAGTCAGTGGTTTTTCTGTTTCAGTTTATATAATAGTTTTTTAGCTATCTCCGGTATAAAATAATAAATAATAGTTTCGTTAAAAGTTCATAATCCGTCACACATTGCAGACTATGCCGCAAAACGACCGTAACAATTATGTAGAAGTACTGAATGCACTTAGGAAATCTGTAATGATGAACCAGGCCGACATACACAAAAAAAAAAAGATAAAATGTCAGAAATTGTAGAATGCGATGTTGGTTATGTGACAAGTAGGAACATTTTTTAGAATGCAGATAAATCACACAAAAATATGCATCAATTCGGTATGACCTACGCAACGACATCTAACAAGGGCTTAGGCTAGAAAGGAAGATGGAGAGATATCAAATCAGACTAAAACGAGCCAGCCTAAAAGAACGTAGACTGGCTCTCACAACTGAATATCCGATGCCTTTCATTCAGGTTTCGAGAACCTAACTGTTACTATGGATGTCAACTAATACGGACAATTGCATTCGAATGTAGCGAAAGGCAATTTACGAACAACAGATATACTGGAAAGTATTAAAGGAAAAGCAATTTACGAACAACAGATAAACAGGAAAGTATTAAAGGCAAAACAATGGTCAACAAGGAAATGGGAATTATTATTTAATAATAATTAACGTAACGGGAGCATTTTTCTTCAAACAATTTTTAACAACTGTTTTAAAATAGCACAGTCCTGAACACCTGACAAACGAAATCATTAATTTTTTTTCAGTTTATCTCCATTTTTAGGAGCATAGGGCGTCTACTAGAGTGGACCATTTAACTCTATTAGCGGCAATCGCTTTTAACTCTCACTGTTGTAGTAATTGGAAGAACCAGTATTGAAAACATAGTTCGATGATTTAAATATGAGAGCGTCACTTTACTTTTTTTGGAGAACGAACTAGAACGTTAACGTATAAATATATAAATATTCAAACTAAAGGTAATTTTTATTTTTTTAAAAAATATTTGTAGGCTGTAATTTTAATTTTCAAATTAAAACAAATTCGTTGGTTGAAGCCTAATTATTTTATTTATAAAATTTATTTTGACGTTTCGATATAATTTATATCATCTTCAGAAAATGGTAAAAAACTCTAACAAAATGAATACAAATGAAAAAATCTTAAAAATATATCGGAACATTTACATGAAAATAATCATAATTTTTCTTTGGAAGATGTAGTTATTTTAAAAAAAGAAAACCATTTCAGAAAACGTAGTATTTTGGAAATGTTGTTTATAAAGAAATCTTCAAATCTTCTGAATATTCAAAACGATTCAGCTTATTTAGGAAATATCTATAATTATATAATAAATTAATTTTTTAGATTTAAATTTTAATTAACTTTTTTCAAATTTCGTTTTTTCTTACCTTAGTAACAGAAAATGTTTTTTGAAATCGTAAAAATTTTTGAAAATATTTCCGTTTAGTTTTTTCTTTTCTTTTGTATTATTATTTTTGATTGTTTCATGTAAGTTTTGATAATTTTTTGTAAAAAATTGTTTTTTGCTTTTTTAATATTTTTTTTATATATTTTTAAGATTTTTTCATTTGTATTCATTTTGTTATAGTTTTTTACCATTTTCTGAAGATGATATAAATTATATCGAAACGTCAAAATAAATTTTATAAATAAAATAATTAGGCTTCAACCAACGAATTTGTTTTAATTTGTAATTTTTATTTTTAAATAAACAATAAACGAAAACGAAACATACTACAATTTATCAGAAGTGGGATACTAAAAAATAAAATATAAATCTAAAACCCTACACGTGAAAATTTAGTGTTAATTATTTATCTAACCTCAAAAATATGAACGTGAGTGAGCTTAAAACGGAGCTAAAACGGAGAAACTTAAAAACAAACGGAAAGAAAAACGTGCTGGCACTACGGTTGTTATAGGCAATGCGAATAACTACACATCACGCAGAAGAAAATGTACGAGAACGCAACACGAGTCCAGAATCATTGCCGAGTACACATGTAAGTTCCATTAAATAAACAATCAATAATTGCGCCTAATCACGATGTGCAACAAGCACAAAGTTCTTTTACACGGTTTTCAGTTTGTGATGTTTTACCAGATTATGATCCGTTATCTATAACCTCATTAACAGCGCTAGAATTTGTTATAAAAATCGAACGGTTAAGGGATATTTATAATATTGATGAACGAATAGTATTAATCGCACTAACAACAAAATTAAAAGGCTCTTCAAACATGTGGTTTCGTGTTGTTCAAGATCAAATCCATAATTTAAATTTTAAATGTGTTTCGTAATGAATTTTTGAAAAACTTCAATATTAATGTAAACGAAGCGAATATTCATGACAAATTACGTCGTAATATTCGAACTAACGACAAAGATTTGATGTCAAGTGCCAATGTCATCACAGGCAAAGATCACATACATCATTAACGATGCTTGATTCGGATGCTACATTAACGCTTTTGTCACTTCAATGAATAAAAAGATTGATCTAAATAACTTACGAGAACGTATACAACTGTACACACGATATAAACCATCAAACCATCGAGAGTTCCAGCGCAATTCTAAATTCAGTACAAGTGATCGTCAAAATTTCAAAAAAGCGACCATCAATTCAGCTAATAATACACAAGCGAAACCAATACCTGAGAGAAAAGACGTTTCATGTTATAATTGTTTCGAAATTAGACATTTTTCGTCTAGTTGTCCACCACCACAGCGAAGAGAAAGATGCACCAAGTGTATACGAGTTCACGCGAAAGGAGAAACCAATTGCCGACAAAATTCTTCAGCTCAATTTCTACAAAACAAGCAGTGGTTCAATAGTACGAGGTTCAACAACAATCGGAATTATACAAGCATACATTTAATTTATCAATTGAAATGTATATACCAAACCAAATACGGAAAGAACTACCAGCTGTCATCGATACTGGAAGTCCAATAAATTTGATTTTGACGTTTGCGAATAGGAACGTACCACCAAACGTCAAATTGAGGAAGTACAACGGTGTAGCCTTAACAGGAGTCAACTACTCACCACTTGAAATTTTTGGAATATTAGATTATAATATTAAAATTAATGTCGATATTTTTTCTATTTCTTTTTTAGTGGTCAATGACGGAACGATGAACTTCGATTATCTACTAGGTAGATCATTTGCGAGATCCTGCTGTCAATTTTAAATTAGAGACTGGTGATGCTGGGGACATAATCGAATTTGCGACGTCCAAAGTTGAGAAACGGGCAAGTATTGTTGCATTATTTAACCTTGATGTTGAATTTGAATATAAAAACAACAGTGTTTCATACGATATCGGTCCATGTGAACATAACGTCGCGCGTGACAACGAGATTTTAAATAAAACGGAAGAAATAATAAATAATTTTTTAGCTCTAACGCCTATGAACGCGCCAAAAATAAAACACGAAATGAAAATTAGACTACTATAGGATAAAAACGTACATAGCAAATCGCAAAAACTCTCTATAGATGAAAAACGTGTTCTAGACAGAGTTGTGAAAACTTGACCATTTTTGATTTTCCTGAACCTTGGCATATAAGTAGTATGGACAAAATAAAAAATACAACTTATTTTAAAATTTTTTTAAAGTGCATAGTTTGAGCATACGGGGCACCCCAACATGCATGAAAAATGAAAATTCTGCCAATCCGATGTAACTTTGAAATTAAATTGCTCAAGAACGGCTATACCGATTTCATCAAACTTTTTTTGTTTGATAGATGATTAATTAGTCGTTTGAAAAAATTTAATTTGCTGTTTTTATAATTAGTTTTTAAATAAAAATATTAAAAAAACTTTTTTAAAGATGGCGCTAGGGTCAAAGATCAATTGGGATTTAATTAATTTTTTTTCTGAAAATAGTTCTATCCTTACTCTAAAATATATCAAATTTACAAAGAGGCTAAAATTCTTGTTCTTGAGATATTTAATTTTAAAGATTTATAGTACGGCTGAAATTCGAATTTTTCTTCATTTTTTCAAACAACTTCCATTAACAAAAAATTTTAAAATCAATTAAATTTTAACTTTTTTTATTTTTTAAATACAGTTCTAACCTTCCTTTAAAATATATCAAATTTCCAAAGAGGCGTTAATTCGTGTTCTTGAGATATTTAATTTTAAAGATTTTTAGTCATTCTAAAATTCTAATTGTTCATTATTTTTTCGAACAATTTTTATCATCAAAAAATTTTAACCAGTGAAGTTCGAGAAAATAATGAACAATTAGAATTTTAATCGAACTAAAAATCTTTAAAATTAAATATCTGAAGAACACGAATTAACGCCTCTTTGGAAATTTGATATATTTTAAAGGAAGGTTAGAACTGTATTTAAAAAATAAAAAAAGTTAAAATTTAATTGATTTTAAAATTTTTTGTTAATGGAAGTTGTTTGAAAAAATGAAGAAAAATTCGAATTTCAGCCGTACTAAAAATCTTTAAAATTAAATATCTCAAGAACAAAAATTTTAGCCTCTTTGTAAATTTGATATATTTTAGAGTAAGGATAGAACTATTTTCAGAAAAAAAATTAATTAAATTCCAATTGATCTTTGACCCTAGCGCCATCTTTAAAAAAGTTTTTTTAATATTTTTATTGAAAAACTAATTATAAAAACAGTAAATTATTTTTTTTTCAACCGACTAATTAATCATCTATCAAACAAAAACAAGTTTGATGAAATCGGTATAGCCGTTCATGAGCAATTTAATTTCAAAGTTACATCGGATTGGCAGAATTTTCGTTACCGGCCCATTTAACTAAAGTAATTCAACTAAAAACAATTCGTCTAAAAATCAATTCTATTGAAACAATTCAACTAACTACAATTTGACTAAAACTCAATTCGACTAGAGCAATTTAACTAAAGCAATTCAACGTTTGAAACAAATTATTATGGAACTCTTCGACCTGATGGGGTACGTAGGGATACACGATTTGAAAGAGAATTGTGTAATTTTTACGAAGAGGCTCGAACCAAAGGACATAAACAAACAATATTTCAGAGGGCTTCAATAATGCACTAAACAAAATTATAAAAATTAGTAATCCAGATATATGGCAACTAATCGAAGGGCTTAAGAAAAAACAGGGTGAAATGGAGTTCCAAAATGAACAACTTTTAAGCCAAAAAGAAACCGGGGTGCCTCAAAGAAAAAAATATAAAAACGCATCTGAATATTTATCTCGTTTAGTAGCTAATTTTGATAAAATGGATCCTTTCGAATATATGAAACAAATTGCAACTGTAACTAAAATTGATTTTGTAACTTAAAATTTATTTTTACAGAAAAGACTGTTATTTTCATATTGACGTGTTACTTTTTATGTTCTTTATATTAAATAAACCTATAATATTTTATTTGATTATATTTTTTACAATGATTGATTATAGGTTAAATAAATTCAACGTTTGTAAAAGAATCTACTTGGGTAGCGGCAATTCAACGTTTGCGGCAAACGTTGAATTGCCGCTACCCAAGTAGATTCTTCTACAAACGTTGAATTGCTTTAGTTAAATTGCTCTAGTCGAATTGAGTTTTAGTCAAATCGTAGTCAGTTGAATTGTCTTAGTAGAATTGAGTATTAGTCGAATTGTTTTTAGTTGAATTGCCTTAGTTGAATGGGCCTAGAATCCAGAATTTTCATTTTTCATGCATGTTGGGGTGCCTCTATGCTCAAACTATGCACTTTAAAAAAATTTTAAAATACATAAGTTGTATTTTTTATTTTGTCCATACTACTTATATGCCAAGTTTCAGGAAAATCTAAAATGGTCAAGTTCAAATTTCGACTTTTTCACCTGCGTAGATCACGTTTTTCATCTATACGTGATCGCAAAATTGTAAAAAGTTTGGTTCAAACGCTATTGGAGAAAAATTTAATCCGGCCCCAGCAATAGCGATTATGCTAGTCGAATTGTTCTTGTTAATAAAAGAAATGGTTCACCGCGTCTTTGTATAGATTACCGCGACTTAAATAAAATTACATTAAAAGACAGATTTCCGTTGCCACTAATCGATGATAACATTGATAAACTGCAAGGCAAACATATATATTCGTTAATCGATCTTAAAGAGGGTTTCCATCATATTCCTGTGTCTAGCGATTCTATAAGGTATACAAGCTTTTTAACCCCAGACGAAAAATACGAATACCTGAAAACTCCATTTGGGTTATGTAATGCGCCCGCCGTTTTCCAAAGGTTTATCTCGGACATTTTTAAAGACCTTATTTACGAAGGAAGTGTTATAGTTTATATCGATGATTTACTTATAGTATAGCTACTACCACTATAGACGAACACTTCTCTATTCTCGAGAAAGTTCTCAATCTAATGCATCAAAATTGTTTGCAAATGCAATTATCAAAATGCAAGTTTTTTAAACGACAAATAGATAATTTAGGATATGATATTAGTGATAGTCAAATTCGTCCTAGTACACAACATACAATGGCCATAACAGATTATCCAATACCACGAACTTCACCGATTCATAGGATTTTTAGACGATTCGTACCGACGATTCAGCACGAGTTTTTTAGACAATTCGTACCTAATGTTTCAACAATTGCTAAACCGTTATATCAACAAATTAAAAAAGACGTTCAATTTAAATTTGGTAAAAATAGAGTACGCTTCCTTCTTATTGCTAAAGGAAAATCTTACAACCGATCCTGTGCTATGATTATATAACCCTAAAGCACTAACTGAGTTACATACCGACGCAAGCCAATCTGGATTTGGAGCAATCTTGCTACAGAAGCAAGAAGATAACCACTTCCATCCCGTATTTTACTTTAGTAGCGTACTTTAGACGCAAAAGGTCGTTACCATTCGTTCGAGTTGGAAACACTCGCTCTAGTTTACGCCTTACAACGTTTTCACGTTTACCTTCACGGAATTGATTTTAAAATAGTCACCGAATGTAGTTCTATAAAGCGCAAACACTTGAGAAAAAATCGAAATAACGCGATAACATTGTTTACCGTAAAGTGAATGACAAATTACTTTTGTACGTACCAGCTGTATTGGAAAACGAAATAATTCGTTTGTATCATGAAATAGGACATGTTGGCGTTTTAAAAACTGTTGAATTAATTAAACGTCCTATTATTTTGCGGAAATAACAGTTGTATTACTTACCAGCCAAAAACCGGACGTAAAGAAAATTTCCTAAACCTTTACGATAAACGTAAACGTATCGATACAATACACATAGATCACATTGGTCCATTTGCTGAAACGAAACGACATAGCAAACGCATTCTTGTCGTAGTCGATAGTTTTACTAAATTCCTTCGGTTGTTTAACACTAAAACGATAAATACCGCTGAAGTTATATAATCTTTAAAACAATACTTTAACCAGTTAAGCGTTCCAAAGCGTATAGTATCGGATCGTGGTTTATGCTCTGGATCAAAAATATTTCGTGATTTTTTGCTAAGTTTAAACATTAAGTTTAAACATTAAACGTTTAATTAAACATTAAACATTTAAATCGTGATATTCGAACAATCATAGCGAAATTAACTTCCCTATCTAAACATCAACAATGGGACAAAGTCCTAAATGAAGCTGAATTTACCGTCAATAATACATCAAATCGAAGTATTAAAATGACTGCGCTATTCGGAATGATTGCGCTATTCAATCGGGTCGATCGTGACGTCAGAATGGCCAAAATGTAGTAATTGGAAGAACAAGTATTGAAAACATAACTCGATGATTTAAATATGAGAGCGTCACTATTTTTTTTTTGGAGAACGAACTAGAACGTTAATGTATAAATATATAAATATTCAAACTAAATGTAATTTTTATTTTTAAATAAATAATAAACGAATCCGAAACATACTACATCATGGCTCGCTAATTTGTTTCGCTTCTACTAGCACTGTTTTCTTCCAACTCATTGCTGGTCTGCTCGCCCTTCTTTTGCCTTGCTGCGGATTCTACTCTAGGTGCTCTTAATAACTTCGGCTGATTTTCTCAGTGTCTGTCCTATCCATCTCCACTTCCTGTTTCTTATATCGGACTCAATATCTATCTGCTGTTTGTCGTAGTAGTTCTTCGTTACTGATTTTATAAGCCAGAAGCATTTGATCACTAGGCAGTCTTAACCATATTTGTTTACAAATATCTGCATTTGTTTTGTAATTTTTTGTGTATGCTTCCTTGTTTCACATCTATACTGTACTGACTTTACACATGCATTGAACATTCGTAGCTTTGTTTTCTCGACAGGACGGACGCATTCCAATCTTGTGGAGCATGTTGAATGTATTTCTGGCTTTGTTAATGCGTTGACTGATATCTTCTTCAGTTCCACCTGTTTTCGCCACAGGACAACCCAGGTACACAAATTTATTGACATCCTCGACTTGTGTATTATTGATTGTGATTGGTGTACTTACATTTGCGTTCAATCTTATGGCCTTTGTTTTTCTTGTGCAAGGGTTGATAGTTCTTCTATTTTCTTCTGCATGTCGGTGTGTCCTATTCAGATATCGTCTGCGTAGTCTAGATCATTGAGCTGTCTTGTTGTGTTTAATTGGATGGATGCCATTTGGACTTCTATAGTCAAGCTTTCGCATGACACTGTCTAGTACTATTAGGAATAGTTTCGAGGATAGTACGCAGCCTTGTTTCACTCCTCGGTGGTTGTAGTATTGATCACTTTGCTGTTCTTTATATTGACTTCTGTTTCCAGCATCCTGGTACATTTCTCTGATTAAATCAATTATTTTCTTCGGGATGCCCATTTCGCGAAACGATTTCCAGATAGCGCCTCTGTTGATGGTATCAAATGCGCGCTCGAAGTTCACGTAGAGGAGATACGGTGGTGAGTTTCATTCATTTGATTGTTCTATGATGATACGGATTGTGTTAACATGATCAGTACAGCTTCTACCTGGTCTAAAGCCAGCTTGTTCATTTCTTAATTTTATGTTAATTGTTGCAGATATTCTTTCAAGAATAATCGTTGCTAATACTTTCATTGTGGTGTTAAGTAGGGATATACCTCTCCATTTTTTACGTTCTCTTAGATCTCCTTTCTTTGGAATTGTTATGGTTAAACCCTCTTTCCATTCAGTTGGTATTTTACCGATCTTCCACATATCAGCTAATAGTGCTGTTAAAATTTCAGCTGTTACAGCTGCATCTGCCTTGTATGCTTCTGCTAGTATGCTATCGCTACGAGCTGCTTTATCGTTATTTAGTTTCGGTATGGTAATTCCAACTTCACACTCCGTGGTAGGATGGGTATTAATAATTTCGTCACAGTTGTCATCCGGAGACTGCCAGTTTCCTTCATTTTCTTGGCAGATGTCTTCAAAGTATTCTTTTCATCTATTAAGATGTTGTTCATGTTTTGTAAGGATTCAGATTCATTCTTTATTGATGGGGTGTTTGTATATTTGTTAGTGACCTTTCTCACACATTTGTGTAGTGTGCGCATATTTTTATTTCCTGCTTCTGTTTCCGCAGTCTTGAGAACGTTTTCTGTGTATCTTCTGCGATCATTCCTTGCCATTTTTTTTACTTGTTTGGCTGTATGTTCATATTTCTTTCGGTTTTCCGTTGTGCTTTGGTGACAGAGTTGCACTTTGAGCTGACGACGCTCTTTAATTTTATTCCAGGTATCATCAGCACTCCATGGTTTTTGGGACTTGTCTTGGTATCCGCGCACATCTGTATCAGTTTTTACGTAGGCTTTTTCAATTTGATTCCACTTTTGATACTGGTTGTTTCGTTCTGTGGTATTTTGATGAGCTGGAGCGATTCCTTGAAGATGCGATTTGTGTAATTAGGGTTGCCACCTGTCAATATTCAATATTTGAAGGATTGGATCAATATTATAAAAAACATTGATATTGACATATTGATTGTCAATATTTTATCATTTTACACAATTTGTATAGTTTTTTAACGAATCCTATAATATGTAGTTTTTTTAATCACTGATTATACTTTTTACTAAGTAAGTGTAAGCACACCGACTGTACAAAAGATGTTCAAAAGGCTCATGTTTTAAGCATTGTACCTAGAAAAAAACACCCAAAATTTTAGTTTCCTAAATCAAACCTGTAACGGGGCAAACCGAGTTTGTCTCCCATTCAATTAACATAGGAAAACGACAATTTCGCGCAAAAATTAATAGCTCTTGTAAAACGGACTACAAACATTTTTTGTAGGAAATTTAATTCTCTACAAATCGCTGCTATCAGAAATTGGAAAAACAAACTTAGAACAGTTATTTATTTTTGCGCAAACCATCGTTTTTCCTATGTTAATTAAATGGAAGACAAACTCAGTTTGCTCCGTTTATATGTTTGATCTAGGAAGTTAAAATTTTGGGAGGAGTTGTGTAGGTCCAATGCTTAAAACATGAGTCAATAGGACCGACATTTTTTGTCAATATTTGGTGGTCTGAAAATGTGGCAAGTTGGCAACCCTATTTGTGTTCTTATCACTCAATCTGTTTGTATTGAATTTCCTCCGATTTACCTGGTTGTTATGTTTTACAGCGGCTAGTTTGATTTTGTATGTTGCAATTACCAGCTGGTGGTCGCTGTGTATGTCTTCACCTCGTTTTGCTCTGACATCTTGTAAGGACAGGGCTCCCGTTTTAAAGTCAGATTGAAAAAAATGGAAAAAATGGAAATTTTTCGCTAAAAAAATGGAAAAAATGGAAAAAAATGGAAAACAAACAATTTAAAATGTGTAATACATAGGGTATCTTAGAATATTACGGTAAAAAAAATTACTGTTTTTTCAGGTTATCCAGACTCGGTTTTTAATTTTTTCAGAAAATGTTTAAACTACGGTATTTTATAATTGATAGAAAAATTAATAAAAGTGTACATTTATTCATTTGTTAACACTTTTAATCGTTAATATAACAAAAACCTTGTCTCGAAAATTTCAGATTGAACGATTCTCGTACATATTGTTTTTAAAATTGAAATAAAATGAATTGTTAAATTATTTTTATGAAGAAATGGAACTAAAAGATTATTTGATTGAATCTGAGTACAAAATAGTTGCATTGCATCTCATAAGTAAACAATATAAAAACAGATAATTTTTAATCCAATAATTCATCTTTATATAAGTGTTTCAGAAACTAAATTTTTAGTTTTAGTAACTGCATTAACATATTTCTTAAAACCAGGTGAGAGTAAAGAGGCTTGTTCAACCATTTTGAACAAAGTTTCGTGAGGAATATTTTAATATTTTTAGTATATAATATTTTTCATCGGCTTTTCGATTAGGAGCATTGAAAGTAAGCAAATAAATTATAAGCGAATCAGATCATACAAATTCAACCACAGATCAGTTCGTTGCTTTAACTCCACCGTTAAATGCATTACTAATTTTACGTATAAGCCGCAGCTGCCCAGATTCAGAATTTCTTTATTACTCGAATTATGTGCTAAGTCCACCTTTAGATGTCAAATAGATTTTAAGTTAACATTAGTTCCGTTCATCGAAACTTGAATCCAAGTATTGGTTCATGGAATACATAATATGAAAGTTTCGAAAGATTGATATTAAACAGGTAATCGTTCGTGATTTGTTTTTATCACCATTCTATATACCATCATTCTTACAGTATCAATTTGCTGCTTTAGACTCTCATGCAAATAAGTTACAGCAAAATATATTTTTTGAATTGAGTCGATTCAGTTCGATATAATTATTAATTCTATATATCATTGTACCGGTACCTTGGAATTTAGTTAGTTTTAATTCTCGTTCAATTTCACTGACAGAAAACATTGTCTTCATCATAGAAACGCTAATTACAAAGATCAAATACCACAATGTAACACAGTCTTTTAAAAAAAATTTCATCGTGTTGGACAAAGCGAGGCACTTGTGAATAATTTAGGTCACGACAAGTGGCATACAATTATAAACTTTTTATTTATAAACTGTTCCTAATAGGAACGATATTCTTTTTAGTATTTTTCTGGTGAAAATTTATGTTTTTAATTATGAATAATTTATTTAAATCTAGCATAAGTTGATCAATATAACACGTAGGCTTTCTATCGTCTTGGACTTCACACAGTTCGAAGTTTACTAGCTTGCAGTTTCACACCTGCATATTATACGAAGTGAAAGTAATAACTGCAAGTCTGGTTTACCATCATCATCATGAACTAGGAAGCATATGGAAATATATTACGGAAGCTTTTTAAAATACATTTCTTTGCACATTTTGTTCTCATTTACACATTTAGTGGTTGCATTCGGCACATTTATTGGTCGCCGAATTACAATAACATATTATTGTATGTGCAATAGTATTGCAAACCTCATGGATAATTTTTTAATTAATTAAATAATTAGAAAAATACTAAGATCCATTTTATGTTTCCCAAACCTTCGCCGTAAATCGAACGCAGGTGTTTTGTGTTAAAAGGAAAGCGTGTTAACACTTGAACCACTTCTGTTATTTGGATTTAATAATTGTTCATATTATATAATCATGTAGTATAGTTGTAATTGAAGCCATTTTGAAAACATTTTTCGTTAATCGATTCCACCAGTATACGAAATGAGAAAAGAAGGAATTGGTATAAATAGATGTTTCCACATATGAGACCTCTAAGGTATGCTTATAAGAATGGCAAGATTGGCTTGTGGCTCGTGAAGATCTACGTAATGGAGGCATTAAGTGATTAATTTCTTTAGAGCATAGCGTAGTATAATGTAAATGCTCCAACAACTCTTGTATGATCGGCTTCAACACGCCTATGAACTCTGTCGACAAAATTTAGATGTTTCTGGTATACTGCAACCCATAAATTGGGGTAGAATTCGTGGAGTGGTCGTATAAATTCTTTATACATCGTAGTTATTTCAGATGGAGACAAAAATTTGACTACAACGTACGAAGCTAAGTCGTTCGGACTCTAATTTCGCCACAGAACAAATGTTATCTGCCATTTTCGTTTGTGGTTTATATTAGTACGAAATAGTTAAGTGCAGGTGAGTTTAATAATGCTAGTCTGGAAAACTTTTCAAAACAGGAGCTATAGAGTGAGGTTTTATAGGACAAAACTAGAATTAAATGTCATAAGGTTCAGTATACACCAGTTCCGATTGATTCAAGATCTAGATTTTAGTCCAGAATTGATTTAAGATCCAAGGATTGAACCATTTTTCTACGAGTATAATTAGCAGTTAGACTAGATGGCTGTTTCTTCTTTTCTTCTTCATTCTCTTAATATATGAATGTTAGATAGAACTTCGGAAGAGCTATATATTGGGTTTGTGGTGCTAGATAACAAACCGTTAAAAAAGATCAGAAAAAGGGGTGGCGAAAGAACCGAACCCTGATTAATGCAGGCTTGAATTGAGAAATTATCCGAAACAACACCAACTACTAAGAATGCCAAACTCTATCAAACGCCTTGGATATATCAAGGGAAATGTTATGAGACTCACCAAAGTCATGAATTGCTACACCCTATTTCTCCGTGAGGACTGGATTAGGTGCAGTGATGAAGATGTTATCAATTGTGTCTTTAAGAGAATTAAACGCGTCCAATGGGGTGATTATGGTGGTAAGGATAACTACGGTGTAAATAACACAAATAGATGTCATGTTTATTTGCGATGACTTAAAATCCTTGTGTATATATGTATATCATTACAACACGGTGTTTAAAAATGCAAGCTCCGGAGAATGATTTTTACACCCGAATCGTACATTATTGATATTTGAAACTTGTGTTTCACCTAGCTCAAGTAAATGAGGTTTGTTTTGGTTGAGATCGTATTGGATGCCAAGAAAGTTTTTTGAGATACCAAGGATGTTAATGATATCGATTACGAAGTTGGAGAACGAAGCTAAATAATGGCTAAATAAACAGATTAATAGGAGAAATAACAAATACCAAAACCAGAAAGAAGAAATAGAGTAACACAACAAAGGCCACAAAGATTCGTTTGTTGAGAAAATAAAAGGTACTTCAAAAAAATTGAGGTTGGGGATGTGTACAATTATTTCTCAACAAGTGTAAAAGCATTTCTCAACGTTTTGGATCATAACCAGTCTAACTGGGCAAACAAAAATGTCCGTCTGTATGCCATTGAAATGTTTTAGGGAAAATTGAAAACGACAGATATTTCAGTCTTCATCAATCACTATACCAAACCCTTCGGCCTTCCCACAGACCAAAGTTTTTGATATATCGGAGTAGGAGGTTTTAAGTCCATATTTTATAAATACTTTGAGATTGTTTATCGAAATTTATGATATTTAATGAAATCTTCGGGTTTGCATTAGATTTATTCGGGTTTATGTTTTGTAGTAGTTGGCAACCCAACCCTATTCTAATATAAATGTCCATGCAAAATTACATTTGTCTGCAGGTTAACAGAACAATATTTTAATTTAAGTTTTCAGCGTTTTTTATAATAAATAAGGTACTTTTTGTCGACTTTGTCGGTGTTTTTGGATGCCAACGTTTCGGTAGCGGCTTTTGCTCTTTATATATTAAGGCAAAATTAACAAAACTGCAGTCAAATTCTGTAACTGTGAAGTGGTGAAGTGATAAAAATTTCTTCGTTTCTTTTCATTAAAAAATCAAATCTTATCATTTCACCGCTTCACAATTACAGAATTCGGCTGCTGGTGCTGGGCAGAGCAAACAAACAATTTTCATTTTCCTTCACTTTCAAAACGACAGCATCTAAAAAAAGTAAACAAAGATAATGTTACATGGACATCTATATTAGAATTAAAACTATGTTTATAACTTTTAATTACCATATTAATGTACATAAACATTAGCTGCATGAAGCAGTGTGATCCGGATCCGCTTAAGTTTTACATGTAAACTGAGATCCAAAAATAAAGTTGGATCTCATTTTACATGTAAAACTTATGCGAATCCGGATCACACGGTTTCATGAAATGCAGCTAATGTCTTTTATATAAAAAGAAATATTCATTCAAATAAAATCTAGAATATAAATTGGTTTAGTGGCCATCTCAATTAGTTGGAGATTGTCGTCCAAACTCGTAGATCAGTAGAGTATGGAAAACAGTAAAATATGTGTTCGTAGAGCAAACTTCAAACTAAACAATATACACTAAAATTGAAAATTGAATAAAAACAACAATGTCTAACTTATGTAGATCTGATAAATGATGATGAAATTTCAACGTCAAATAGCATCGCTTCATATAGAAGAGAAATGGAGTTTTGCTCTCACAAAAGTTGAACATATTCGAATTTCAAAATATTTGAATTTTATATATAATTTGCATTATATATAAAAATAGTTGATGAATAACGATGGAAAAGTTTTTTAATTAATATAAAAATGTGTATATGTATTTTAAAAAAATGTTTAAAAAAATGGAAAAAATGGAAAAATGACGGAAAAAATGGAAAAAATGGAAAGAACCAAAAAAAATGGAAAAAATGGAAAAAATGGATTCAGCGGGAGCCCTGTAAGGAGGATAGAAACTTCTTACTAACCAGTACATGATCGATTTGGTTCTTGGTTTTACCATCTGGTGAAGTCCACGTGTAGTTCTGTATGTTCTTGTGTGGGAATTTACTGCCTCCTATAAATAGCTGGTTTGTGATACAACAGTCTATGAGTCCATCTTCATTATTGTTCCGAGTAGATTCAAGCGCAAGCTTGCCCATGACTGAATGCATGCCGGTGTTATCAGTTCCAATTTTGGCGTTTAAGTCTCCTTGAGCTATTTTAATGTCGTTTCGATGAATTTACGGAATTCCTCTTTTCTTGTGTTATCTGCTTCTGCAGTAAGTGCATAGCACTGTTTGATGGTTGTATTTCTGATTTTCGATTAAAATCGAGCTGTAATTATTCATGTAGTGCTTTCTTAGCTTTTGGTGTTATTAACATCCCTACGCTTTGTTCGTGTGTGTTGGACTTGCCAGAGAACATTAGATAATTATCCGTATTTTTTGTTAAAGTAACCACTATTTGCCATCTTACTTCACCTAATATCTCGATCTTATATTCTTTCATTACCTTCTCAGCTTGTGCTAGTCTTGATGATTCTGTTAGACTTCTGACGTTTCATATTCCTATTCGTGTCCGGGTACGATAGCCAATGGTCGATTTGTTTGGTTTTTCCAGATTGTTTTTGCCTCTAGTATACGTATTGATCAGTTTAATCAGTTATCATTAAATTTGGTTGATTAGAATTAAATACAAATTTATTATTTATATTAAAATATTTAAAAGTAAGACAGTATAAAAATAGGAATGTTTACGCTAGAACTAATCAACTAAGTGTTTATACTTAAACATATTAAAACCATAATAGTGAATAATAAATACAATACATAATTTACACTCGGGTTTCCAATTTCACCAAAAGATCGTGTGCTCGTTCAATGACACTATAAATATACGGACGTTCCATTGGATTTAATCTTAACATAAATTCAATTAATTGATGCATATCCTGTGAATTATTAAACAAAGTTGTTTTCCTACTTTTTGATGATTTAAAAAAGTATTACCTGTGAATATGGTGATGCATCAGGAAAAAAAATATTTCCACTAAGAACAGCTAATGCAACACTATCTCCTTTTTCGTAAATTGGATCAAACGGGCATTTAAAAAAACAAATTGCATACAAAACACAGCCTAAGCTCCATATATCTGTTCGTTCGTCAATCATACAATAACTTTGAACTGAAAACAATTCAGGAGCACGATAAACAATTGAACATCTTTCCTCTGCAATATCTTGAAGTTTTTGTGCATCTTGTTGGCCACATATTTGTAAACGAGCTATAGTCGCAGATCCTAAATCCACAATTATTGGTTCCATCTGATCAGACAAACATATATTTGCGGTTTTTAAATCACGATGGGCAATTGGATCGGGCTTCTGATCATGCATTGTTTTCAAACCCTCACAAATTCCAAAAAATAATTGCAATGCTTGTGTTTCAGGTAAATAATCCTGCGTTTTACTTCGTAGATTTAAATAATCTTGAAGTGAGCCATTCTTGTAGTAGGGCAATATCATCAATACTTCGCTTGTTTCATTTATGACTATATCTGCGCTACCTGAAATTGAAGATACCGTGAATGACCAAAATTTTTATTATTAAAACACTAATAATCTCACCTGTTATCATATATTCAACAATATTTACAATATTTTGATGATCCAATTTCCTTGTAATCTCAATTTCATTCAAAGCTATTTCTTCATCATCTTTACTGTGACATGTTATCTTCTTTAAGGCATATTTTTTCTTCGTTGATGTATTTTCAACTAAATCAATTAAACTAAAACCACTATAAATAAAACAAAATAATCTTCTATTAATATTCAATTATGATTATAAAAAACCACGATAAGATAAATTATATTTACTCCAAATATCTTACCCTGTCGCTAATTGTTCACGTACAACATATTTTGTATCATTTATCGTGTATACTTTTCTCGAGCATATACATCCCATTTTAACTAATATACTTAAACCTAAGCTATTCATTATATACACAAAACTATTTGTAAAGTACGAAATATAAATTTTAATTTAAAAAATATGTGATGGTCACGTCATTTAATTTTCCAAATTTATAAAAAGTATTCGGTCCAAATTGTATGAAAATTTCAATAAATAAATATCTAGAATTTTGACAGATTATTTTGACATCTGTGATGTCGTTATAGTAGATTAATATCCAAAAATTTTCCACTTTCGAATATTTTGGAGATTTGTCCGTTATTACAAAACGAGCTAATTGCACACAATTTTTGCCTGTTTTACAAAAGAAGAAAACGACAGCATTTAAAATTTAATCACAAAAAGTTATGGCGGATATATCAAAAATTATTTTTAAAATGGTAATTATTGTATACTTTTATACGTATATATGTTAAAATACGTACTAAATTTTTTATAGATCGATAATGCAATTAAAGCTAATAGTAATAATATTCTTATAAGAGTAAAGATCTCAAATCGAATAGAAATTTGTGTTTCTGATAATGGTGAAGGGATTACACCAAATCTATTAATTCAGTTAGGAAATTATGATAATTTTTATGAATGGATTAAAAATATGGATAGTATTATTATCCTGTCCAAATCAAAAAATTCTAAATTAAAATTTCCATCGGTTAAAAAAATTGAAATAGGGGATGACTTTTCTATTGAAAATTTAAACTTTGAAAAACATAGTATGGGAAAATTTGAAAATGAACAGGGAACAAAGGTAATTTGATTTGTTACAAATATCTGTATTCTATTGAACAGCGATAAAAAATTCAATTATGAAATTAAAATATCATTTATTTTCATTTTGCTTTTCAGATAAAAGTCGTCTCATCAACTCTAACAAAATATTTTAATTATAATTCAGAAATTGAAAAAACAATGAAGAAGCTACACGAAAAAGTTCAACTAATCTCTATTATTCATTTAGAGATTCAATTTACATTTAAATTAAAATATAATTCATATGAAAAAGAATTAACATGTGGATCAATGGAATTGATGGAGGAAAGATTAAAAAACGTATTCAATTTACAGAACTTTCCATTGTCTATAAAAACAGAAAAAAATAAAAATTCCGTCGAAATATTTTTTACTGTAAATAACTCAATGAAAAAAGATAAGTGTTTAATTATTTTTAACAAAAATGAGTTAAAACACGGAATGGTTAAATTCTATGAATATTTAAAAGAATTCTCCAAAAATATATTGGTCATTATTATCACATCACCAAACATAAAAAATATTGCTGGACACGAATTGATTTTTAACCATTTGGTAAAGAAATGTATCGAAAGATATAGAATAAAAATAAAATCAGTCAAACGATCATTAGTTAGGAACGATATGTCATTTAAACATGCAAATGATATAAGTCTGATAACTAACAGTTTAAAAGAGTTTAATGAAACATTGATGCCTCAGGAGAGATTGAAGAACAAAAGTTCACCTTTCGAAAACTGCGTGAGTTCAAAGCAGAAACAATTCAAGAAATGCTATTTGAAACCTATAAATATATAAAATAATCTGAAAGCACATCACACCAAACCAAAAATGTTCAACGGTATTTCGGGTAAAATATGTTGATTCTAAATTTGCTTATATTTTTTTAATAAAAAACCAGATAAAATATTTTAGCACGGATTTATTTTGATGTAGTTTCCAAGGTATTCCAGTAATCCAAGCAAAAATTTAAATCCACATTATCAGATTTGCAAAATTCTTTTAAACTATTTTTACAGTAATTCTCTAAATTAAAATCAACATAAAAATGACGGCCTGGTTTTGCTTTCGGTTCGCAATTTCTCGGCGTTGGAATTGGTGGATTAAAAGCCATTTGTGAACTATCAAACTGTGTATATAAGTCTTCAGGAGAGCTAAAGGAGAAATCGGTTTAGGTTATTAAAATTTAACGAGTTATTAAAACAACTTACATCTTAGAAATTTCAGGATTTAAGCTTCCTTCACCGGTTGATGGAACACCAGCAACAATGTGTCGCGCGATTTTTTTAACAATCGGATGATAATGACGGGTAAGTGATGAAATTTCATATAACGTAGTACAATTGGCGTTACAATATTCTGGTTCTTCGAGTTCTGGATCAAAGCGGCCAGATCCAATCGAGTTATCAGTGTCCAGTAAAATATCTAAACTGCTGTTAAACTGTAATGCGTTTTTAATAATAGATAATAAACTTAGAGCACCATTATGTTGCACTTGGAGACATAACGTCGCTAATCTTTTCACAAAAGCTGCTAGTCTCTGGTGTGTTATGTGTTTACGTCGCTTTATTACAATTTCAACTAATGTTTTTATAATTATCAATAAATCTTCGTGATTTTTGCCTGCATTCACTTCAAGTAAATTCTTATACATATGAGTGTAGAAACGACAAGGATCAATATTGAAAACTTCTCCTTGACCAGATAAAATTACAAAAACTGTTTGAATACAATGTAGCTGTTCACGATACCCTAGCTCACCGTTTTCCATTAAATAGTTCAGTGTGTTTACGAGATCTTCGAAAAAATCTATATTGATTATGTGGGAATATCTGCAAAAAAATATTAAAACATTAGTCATCTTTGCCTTTAACTCGCAATACCCTCCATCATACTTGGCCAGTCCTTCCAAAACGGAACTTAATAATTTTGATTTGGGATCATTTTTTAAAATACGAAAATATATGGTAAAAACCATTTTTGTAATTTCCGTCAATTTATATTGTTTAGTTTGTTTATTCTCTTCAGCTTGTGTCTCCTGTAACTCACGATCAACTTCTTTTAATTTCTTAAATCGCTTTTTTTCTTTTTTCGATAAATTCATAATACGAGATTTATGTGCTTCTAATTTTTTTTGTTTTAGTTCTTTTTCTTTTAGCGCGTCCAAATTTATATTCTTAATTGGCAAATTTATCAATGGTTGGATAACGTCGACATAAACCATATTTGATTTTGATTTTATCAAATGATTTGTTCGACGAATTATAAAGAACGTTAAGTCAAAGCGTTGATCGGTTTTGTAAATTTCAATGAATGTTTTTTTAACACATTCTCGAACTGTAGCTGATTTATTATTTGATAAATAAACAAGCATTTGTGCTACATTTTGACTATAATTGAAATATGGATGCGCAAGAAGCAACTCACACAAACATTTAACGGCCAACTCGGCCATGGTTAATGTGTCGGCTGTTAAACCGTGATTAGCTCCTACTTTCCGCTTTTTAGATGAAATTGGAGATGTTAGTTTTTCAAGTTTTTGAAGATATTTCTTGTAATGATTCAACAATGCATTCTCAAAATTAACTCTTTCAAGTGTATCTTTTTTTACTTTTGACGATTTCAAATCGATAAACCCAATTCTATACTCTGGAATAATATCTTTAAACAACTCTAAAATTGATATAACAGCGATTTTGCGAATTGTAGTTAAATTCATTGTTCCATCAGAATTGCTATGATCCATAAATTCCAATAATGGTAGGAAATTTTTCATTTTTTCATCGGGTTTTTCTAAAATGCCAGAACAAATAATCCCAATTCGATATTTTTGTTTTTGAATTTCTTGTTCACGTTTTATTAACAAATCAGCGGTTGAAATTGATTTGCCTGGAATATTTTCCTCATTTTCACTATCACTAGAAGATTTTAAAACTTCTTCATCTGAATCAATTTCATCCTCTTTCATTTCATTATTAATTTTAATTGATTTTAATTTTTTGTTCTTTATAACTGGAACAGATTTATCTACCTTTTCACTTCTAACAACAACATTACCATCTTTAGTTTTGATTGGTAGCAATGCTTTCATATTTTTATTCTCTTCCAACAAATTGTATTCGTTGTATTCTTTTTCATGGTCATCATATTCCTCATCATCACTACATTCTTCTTTATTTTTCTTTCGTTTTCTGAAACGAGAATGTTGATGAACTGCTTCATCGCTAACATGCAATACGTTAATTGTTTTCATATAATCTAAATCATCATTTTCTATCATATCCATAACATCATCAGCTTCAACTTCACTGTCCTCGTTACGTTGAGGAATTGGTGGTGCTTTAGATCCACTTTTGTTTTTAACTTTCTTTGTTTTGGACTTATGATTTTTTTCTGTTTTATTCAAATCGTTTAGATGAGTTAATTTGTCTAATTTACTTAGGGGTTTAGATTTCGCAGAGGGTTTATGAAAATTTTTCTTCTGACGAACATGGTGCGACCTTTTAGCAGAACTTATTTTGATTTTTTTCTAAAACGAAAACAAGTGTTAGCAACAACTAAATAGAAAATAGTATTATGTACTACTTACAATCACCATTTTATTTAAAAATTTACAAAACAAGTTTAATTTAATTATAAACACATGCGTTTATCCAAATTGATACGGTGAAGTTAGGTTATGTCAAAAATATGACATTTGGAATATGTTAGATTTTTCCAGTCGATAATGCGAATTTGTTTATTTTTTTGTCATCTACATGCATTTATTCATTTCGGCTTGGTGCAGAATGTCATCGGAAGAAGATGATTATATGTCTGATAAATATCTAACGTGAGTTAAAGGTTTTCAAATGTTTACACCAATTCGTACAAATAAAATTGTTTTTTATAATAGTGATGAAAAACATAGACCTTCTCTAATACAAAGTCGAAAAACACAAAGAGAATATGAAGTAGTTACTAAAAAGGCACGTCTTGACGAGGAAGTTAAATTGAAAAACAAACCAACAAAAGTCAAGGAAAAGGAAAGGTTAGAAGAAGGACTCTCCAATGCAATTACATCAAGCAACAAGGGATTCGCAATGCTTACAAAAATGGGATACAAACAAGGTCAATCAATTGGAAAAACCACTACTGGAATTGTTGAACCAATTGGAATTACGGTTAAAACTGATCGATATGGCCTAGGAAGATCTACTGCTATTAAAGAACTTCATGAAAGAAGAACTAAATTATTAGAGAATAAATTAAATTCTAGAGAAACTAAGGAACTTGTTTCTGCAGATGAGTTTCGGAAGAGACTATCTCAGAAACGTGATTTGATATCTATCGAAAACTCATTAAGGTAACTTTGTAAAAATTTAAACTTATTTTTATGTTTATTTATTTGGTTTGGGGGGGTCATGAAACATGACATTTGGTTTTCTCACAGTCCATATCACCAACGTTTTTTCCGTATTTATGGATCATCTATTTACTATATTTTTGTTGGTTCTGTATTATTGGTTGGTTGGTTTATCTTTATATTGGCCGTGGCCCATTTCTCAAAAATGCCGATGAAATTGAAATTTTGACGTTTCTCGCTGAAATATTTTATTTTGTTTTGCTTTATTTTCTTCTACAAAAATTTAATTACGAAAAACTAATTATTGAAAAACAAATATGATTTGAATTTCAACACAATCTGTCAAAATTTACTCAAGTACGATAGCAGAGTAAATTGAAATTTTTTAGTCGATTTGCAGATTCAATTTCAATTTCATCGAGAAATGGGCAACAGCTATTGTTTTTCTATTATATTTTGTTCAAACTTCTTTATCGGTTATAAATCTTCATACAGCAATTGTTAAATCGGTTCTGCAGTTCTAAAGCCTGTCAAAATCCATTTTTTGGACTTGACAGGAATCGAACTGACGACCCTAGTGAGTGCATAGTCGGTGTTTTAACACACTCGGCTATACCTCACCAAAATTTAAACTATATTAATTTGTATTCAATATTTTAGAAAATGTCAAAAAACTTTGGAGTCTTTAGATAGAATTGAAGGTATTGAAGAACCTGCTTTACCATGGTTTTGGCCACAATATAAATTCAAGGAAGAAGTAATTGAAAGCGATAATGAAGATGAAGAAGAGGAGTTTGATGTAAGACCAAAAAAAATGTTTCTGAAGAAATACAATAACATATGATAATTTTATATTTCAGTCTACCGAAAAACTAGAAATGATAATTAAATTTTTAAGAACAACATATAACTATTGTATTTGGTGTGGTGTAAATTATAACGATTTAAACGATATGGAAGAAAATTGTCCTGGAGCAAACAAGGATGATCATTGAATTTTATTTAAATTAATATTTTGCATTCATTCTTCATAAAAAAAAAATCGTTACTAGGAAATGATAAAAGGCTTTTGAAAACTGTTGGACATTATCATTTGAGAGACATCAAAACTATATGTGGATGAAATAAAACACGCTATTTAGACAATGGAATGTAAAGTACAATAGAATGTATTTCATAAGGATACTCAATCAAATAAAATATATAATACAGTGTCACAGTATTATTGACATACAGTGTTACAATTCAATAAACTGATTTCAACATCCCCCCTATTTTATTTGAATTTTAACCCCATAGCTTCTGAACAGGATTGATGTTGAGGTCTACATAACGACTTTGTTAAAATATCTGCGGCCATCTGGTTTGTTGGTATGTAGTTGAATTTTACTTCATTAGCAGCAACTTTCGATCTTATGAAGTGATGTCTTATATCAATATGCTTTGCTTTGGCGTGATACGAATTGGTTGATGCCAAATCAATTGCACTTTTGTTATCGCAAAGAATATTTGTGCATGGATTTGTACTGAAACAAAGCTCTCTCTCCAGATATTTTAACCATAGAGCTTCTTGTGTAGCGGCGGACATAGCCATGTACTCAGCTTCAGTGGTTGACAGTGCAACTGTTGTTTTCCTTTTTGAGTTCCAAGTTATTGTTGCACCCTGATGTTTAAATATGTATCCGGTTGTAGATTTACGATCATCTACGTCACCTCCCCAGTCAGCATCACAAAAACCAATTATGCCTGATTTGGAATCTCTTGAAAACTCAAGCTTCGCATCGGTCGTTCCTTTTAGGTAACGTAAAATGTGTTTCACTGCCATCCAATGTGGTTTGCCTGGATCGTTATTAAATCTGCTAACACTGTTAACAGCAAAACTGATATCAGGTCTTGATACCTGAGCTACAAATAAAATGCTACCAACTGCTTGCTGATATGGCACTTTCTTCATTTCTTCACGTTCTTCTGCAGTTGTAGGTGACATTGATTTTGTTAGCTTTTGATTTGGATCTAGTGGTGTCGAAACTGAATTGCAGTCTGCCATATTAAACCTTTTAAGAATTTCTTTTATATATTGTTCTTGGTCTATCCAGATTTTACCATTTTTTCGATCTCGTGTAATTTGGAGTCCAAGACAAAATCGAGCTTCACCCAGGTCTTTCATTTTGAAATTGTCTTTTAATGTGGATTTAATTGACAATTTCCACTCCATATTGTTTGAAAATATTAAAAAATCATCTACATAGACTGAAACAATAATTATTTTTGAATCTTCCTTCTTAATGTATATACATGGATCCACTTCGGAACGTTTCAATCCAGAATTGATTATTACTTTATCAAGTTTTTCGTTCCACATTCGACTGGCTTATTTTAGTCCATATAGGGACTTTTTCAGAAAACATACTTTTGAACCATTGCTAAAACCTTCTGGTTGAGCCATATAAATTTCTTCTGATAGATCGCCGTGAAGGAATGCAGTGACTGCATCCATTTCATCTATGTCCAAATTGTATTTTGCTGCCAGTGAGATTAAAAATCTCAAGGAACTAAATCTTAAAACCGGTGCATAGGTTTCATCATAATCAATTCCTGGTCTTTGGGCACATCCCTTGACAACTAATCGTGCTTTATAGCGAAATATTCTACCTTCTGAGTCGCGTTTCGTTTTAAACACCCATTTACTAGTAATTGTCTTTTTTTGTGCCGGTAGATTGACCAATATCCATGTTTTATTTTCAACTAACGCATCATTCCCAGTGAACACAAAACGTAAATATGACATCACACGAACGTGTATATATGTGATGTGCATATATGCATGACGTGCATATATGTGATGTAGCTGTTACGTAAATTTGACATAAAAATGACACTCGTCATGACTATATCCTGGTATCATTTATATGATGCTTTCATGACATCACACTGATCTTAAATTTGACTTCGATATGATGTCATAATTTGGACTTAAATATGACCTTATTATGATTTTGTTAAATTTCACTAGAGGTGTATCCATTTTAATTGTATATAGTTTGAAAAATTTTGCGTATAGTTAGTTATTGCTTCCAAGCAGGTTATAGAATCCTAGCAGGTACGTAATGAGTAATGACCAATGAATGACTGACGGGTAAGTGTTTTTGTTATAAATTTGTTTTAATTAAAAATATAATACATCACAAAAAAAATTATATTACTATGATATCAGCCTTATATCATAACAACGTCATAGATATCTCCACAGACATCACATTTATATCATAGTTATATCATTATTGTTATGTCATGCTCTTACGTAAACAAGTGGGAAATAATGATATACATATGACTCATATATGACCCAGATCTTACATAAGACGTGACTTAGCGTGATGTCATTTTGATATCACAATTACGTAAATGTGTTTTCTGGGTTATTCTTCTTGCATGGCGTTTTTCCAAAAACTACAATCGTGTCTACTGAGCGCCTCTTCAACGGTAGATGGATCTTGTTCTTCTGAATTGTTTGACATATACGTTATAAAATCAGGCAAAACAATTGGTTTTGGTTGCCTCAAGGATCTTCTGGGAACTGTAGTGCTATCTATTAGTTCCAATTGTTCTGTTGGTGGAATAAAATCAGGATCGGAACTGCGTATATTACTATCTACTTCGAGATCACTGCTGTCAGGTGTAATATACGAAGATTCATCAGATTCGGTGCTAGAATAATTTACATCAGATACTTCCAAAGGTGAATTTGACTCATTGAACAAAGTATTGGGTTCAGTTTCAACGATATCATGACTTTGATCATCTGGAAATATATAAAGATCGTTAGAAAATTTTTTATGAGTGATTACCTTCGGTTCCAAGTGATCTTTTTCTAAAAATATAACATCTCGACTTATTTGAACGATTTGTTTATTCGGATGATATACTCTGAAGCCCTTTACTGTATTAGAGTACCCAACGAAGATGCAAGCTTCGGATTTTGGATCTAACTTTTGCCTTTTTTGTTTTGGTATATGTACCATCGCCTTGCATCCAAACACTCGTAAATTATCAATATCGGGTTGCTTTCCGGACCAAACTTCTTCTGGACATTTGAAGTTCGGTAATGTCCTTGTTGGAGAACGATTAGCAACATAGCATGCAGTTGATATAGCTTCAGTCCAAAAAGTGTTGTTCAGATTTGCATCGATGAGCATACATCTCGCCTTTTCCACCAGAGTTCTGTTTACTTTTTCGGCTTTTCCATTCTGCTGTGGTGTATAGCTCGTTGAAGTTTGATGCTGAATTCCTGATTGACTTAATAACTTCGAAAAACTTTCGTTGCAATATTCCTTGCCATTAACACTACGCAGAAATTTGATCTGCTTGCCAGTTTGTTTTTCCACGAAACTTTTGAATTCTTCAAATTTCGTTATTGCCTCAGATTTTCTTTTTAAAAAGTAAACAAAAATTTTATTCGAAAAATCGTCAATGAACGTGATAAAATATCGTGAACCTCCAATCGATTCCACTTGGATTGGTCCACATAAATCGGTGTGGATCAATTCCAGTATCACAGTGGTTTCTGATTTTGAGGTATTAAATGGGATTCTTGTTTGTTTGCCTTTGATGCAAACTTCACACGGATTTGTTTTGTTTAAGTTGGACCCCAACGAAATTTTGTTTTGTTGATTTAACTTATTTATACTTTCATAATTTAGGTGACAAAATCTTCTATGCCACAATTCGATGTCTTGTGCTGATTTAGTCATAAAAGTTTGATTCACTCGCGTACGATCCAGTTTATACATGTTACCGACCAGAGTGGCGGTAGCCACTAGACATTTATATTTGTTATAAATTTTACACTTATTATTATCAAACTTCACTAAATTTCCATTTTTAGTCATTTGACTGACAGATAATAAGTTTGCACATAAACCCGGTACGTATAAAACATCGTGCACATTAACTTTTTTGTTAGAATTATTTACAAAAATGTCTAACACTAAATTACCTACGGCAATTACATCCAATTTCATGTTATTGACAACTACAACTTCACTTTTCCCCATCTCGATGACGTCGGTGAGCCAATCACGGTTCATAGTCATGTGGGTTGAAGCTCCGGAATCTACAAACCAATCTGTACTATTCACTTCATGTGCCGAAAAAACTGTATATAAAACACTATCAGGTTTATTCTTATCTACTTTATTTGTTTTAGAACTGTTTGCTTTCGAATTACAGTTTTTGGCAAAGTGCCCATGTTTGTTGCATTCGAAACATCGCGGACCCTTCCATTTTGATTTGGTTAGTGATTTTCTTGCCCCAAAGAATGCATTTTCATTTGGATTAAACGATGTAGATATTTTGACATCTTGCAATAACTTTACTTTAATGGCGTCACCTGTGATTGGTGTTCCCGAATTTTCGATACCCATTATCATAGGCTTATAAATGTCTGGCAATCCAGCCAGGAGTATCACACCAATCCATTCTTCGTTGACTTGCATACCAATTGATCCTAATTTGTGAGCCGTCGACATTATTGTGTTAACGTAATCTTCGGTGGAAACACTGTTTTCCAATCTGGTTGTAATGAGTGTACGAAGTAATCCTACCTTTCTAGTGAGCCCGGAATCCTCAAATGCTTGAGACAACCTCTCCCAAACATCTTTTGCCGTCTTGGCGTCCTTAACGTGGACATAATTTATGGGTTCAATCAATAAAATTATCTTGGATTTGGCTTTAAGGGTTTTCTTTTCATCGGTTTCTGTACCGTTTATGCAACCAAATAATTCCTCGTGCTCCAGATACGTTTGTACGGCGAATTTTCAGTTGTCAAAATTCTCTCGGCCTTTTAGTTTTTCAATCGCTGGTAAATTGTTTGATGCCATCTCACCAGAATGTAACGTGTTTTTTTATATTGAGGTTATGTTAACTCAAAAATGTTTTATAAAATATTAAAAATTTGTTTTTGATTTAGATAAACACTTCACTTGTTTTTATAAATTTTTAATTATCACTGGGCTCATAACCTGTTGGACATTATCATTTAAGAGACGGGCGTGAGGAAGGGAGAAGGGGCGGTGGCTACTTTTGATCGAGGGTCTGCAAGGCAGCAGAAGCGAGTCAAATAAAATCAAAATAAAAACCAATAATTGAGCCGTTCACTGCACAACACGATTAACTCCATAAAACAAAATGTTGAGAAAATTGAGTTTTTTTCAAAGGTCAAATAAATTTCGATATTTAGTAGTGTTAATCTTTATCATTCAGGAATGTTATTATAAACATAATTTATTAATTTATTTAATTTTGGTTACTAAGTATATCAATTAGCTATTATAGTAGTAATTTAATTAGTATAATAGGTATTATTAGTTTTTAATGTCAGGTTTTTAATAGTCATTTTTTAATGGTCAGACAAATTTTGACTTTTAATGGAGTTTATCTTAATTATTCAGGAAAGTTGTTTTTAACATAGAAAGTTATGACTATAGCAAGTACTTTCACATTTAAATTTAAAATTTTCCAAAAAGTGGAGTTAGTAGGTTTGTGCAGTGAACGGCACAATTATATACCCCTATTCACCACGGTAAAATTGAAAGTTTGATCCTTTATAACTCTTGACCCCCTCATTTCCGCAAATTTTTTTTCATAATTATGAAATACTACTATTTAATTAATTTGTTTAATATTATAAAAACTACAAAATAATCAAAGGGGGGACCAAGGTAAAATTGAAAACGTGATCCTTTATAACTTTGGATTCCCTCATTTCCGCAATTTTTTTTCATAATTATGATGCAGAGGACCTAATCTTTCTATTTATGTGAAAAAAATCACCATTTTGAAAACGAGGATAAAATAGGATGTACCTAAAGCGCCCTACAGATAGGGCTGCCACGTGTCCTACTTTCGGTAGGTCAGTCCTCCTTTGGAGCAAGAATGTCCTACGTCCAACTTTACTATAAAAATGTCCTACTTTAGGCAAACTGTAATACAATATCTTACACTGAAAAAAATAGATTTTTTTCCAACCTATTTATCTCAAAAAACGCGTTAGCAAAATAAGTAATCGTGATTGCACCTTTTTTTTTAAGTCGTTCATGCTGTATGTAGGAGCGTTGTCAGGCTAATCAGCTTTGAATATTCACCACGGTCATTCTCAACAGCGACATAATTACAATGGCAACCGATTTTTTAAGGTCGTTTATTACGTCAGTCTCCCATTGTAGTCGTGGACTCGTGGTCTACCTCGCGATCGCCCACTCCCTGGGGTACTAACGTACATTTTTCTAATCATTCCAGACTGTGAATCGTCTCATAGAACATGCCCAAACCAAGCAATCCTATTCGAACGGATACAACCTATTATATCAGGACCCTCAAGAAGGTCTCTGATCTCAAAGTTATACCGGATTCTATACTCTCCATCGTCTGTCTTAAGTGGACCAAAAATATAGCGTAGGATCTTGCGCTCAAATACAGATAAATGCGATTCGTCATTTTGTGTAAGGGTTCACGTTTGTGACCCATACATCACAACCGGTCTAATCAATGTCTTGTATAACTTGAGCTTGGTGTTAGTTGATACATACGGTGATCCAAGGAGAGGTTTAACTGAGTAGAAAGTTCGATTACCTGCAGCGATTCGAGTTTTTATATCTGTAAGTATGCGGTTGTTTGAGTCAAGCATTGATCCCAAATATTTAAAAGATTCAACTCCCTCAATTCGTTCATCGCCGCACATCAAATCTTTCTTCTCAGCCTCTCTTGAAACATTCATATGTTTGGTTTTATTGTAGTTAATTTGCAGACCAATTTTCCTAGCACCACTCTCAAGCGACTTGAAAGTCTCACTCATAACCGCTTCACTTCGGCCGAGGATGACAACATCATCAGCGTAAGCAATCATCTGTACTGAGTTTATTGAAAAGATATTGTTATTAGTCGGTAGTTTCTTTTGATGGCACACATATTCCAAGGCTAAATTAAAAAGTATAGGAGAGATAGCATCACCTTGTATTAAACCTGAGTCGACTTTTAAAAACTTTGATATTTCATTCTCTACTCGTACACAGCATTGAGAGTTCTGTACTGTCATTTCGCATAGTGATACCAGTTTACTAGGAATTCCCATTGACACCAGAGCAGACCATAGAGTCTTTCGTTCGAGAGAGTCGGAGGCCTGCCTGAAATCAATGAAAAGTTGGTGCACAGGTATGTTGAACTCTCGAAACTTTTCCAAAATCATCCTTATCGAGAAAAGTGCATCGGTAGTACCTCGGCCCTGCCGGAAACCACACTGATATTCTCCAAACAGTTGTTCAGCAAAAGGATTGATTTTGGATAGCAAAATGTAGGAAAAGATCTTATATGCTGTGCAAAGGATAGCGATTTTTCTGTAGTTTGCACATTGTAGGCGATTACGTTTTTTATGGATTGGTATCAGCATAGCTGTGTTCCATTCCTGTGGCATGGTTTCAGTCCTCCAGATCGTTTGAGCAAGTTCAAACAATCTTAAGTATAGAGTTTCGCAACCATGTACAATCATTTCGGCTGTTATATCTTCGATACCAGGTGCTTTATTGCGTTTTAATTTTGACAGCGCCGCTTCGAATTCCTCTTTGGTTGGTTCGTCTACATGTACCTTTGACGAACGAATAAGCTTTGCCTCGTCGCCTGAATTGTTGCTGGTCATTTAAGTTGAGAAGATTCTCAAAATAAGCGGCCCAAGTATCTAAAATATTTTTAAGGTCTTCTTGTAGCTCCCCATCTTCGTTTTGAATAGCAGTCGATCTAGTTTGAGGGCCCTTCTTTAAGGTTTTAGCCTGTTGAAAGAAGTTACGCGATTGATGTTCCTTATTGAAGCTTTCAATCTCCTCACACTGTCTCTTCCATCATTCTCTCTTCGTTCGTCTACATAGCTTTGTAACGGCTTGTCTTGCCAGTTTATAGCTCTCCTTCGTGGACCTGGTGTTGCGTCCGTGTAGACACTTCAAATAGCAATCTCTTTTGTATTGAATAGCGCCAAGACATGCTTGATCCATCCTTGGCTTCTGGGAGTGGTTCTGTGGTCGTCCAAGTATTCCCTCAGCATTGCTTAAAACAGCATCTTTGAACAAATACCATAACTTATCGACGTCTCCATTAATGGTTTCTGATTTATTCAATGTTTCGGCAATATGGATTTGATATCTCTCTTCTGTTTAAGCATTCTTTAATGATGAGATGTTAAAACGTTTCCGTTGATTGAATTTTGGACTGCCTGGATTTAGGAAGTGGAACCTTATCGTTGCACATACAAGGAAGTGGTCACTTCCAATGTATGCACCTCTAAAGGATCGCACATCCAGAACGCTCGAAAAGAAACGTGCTGTTACTAGAACGTGATCAATTTGATTTCGAGTGTTTCCATTCGGTGAGACCCAAGTCTGCTTATGAATCGATCGATGCGGAACGAACGTACTGGCAATTCTCAAATTATTTGATAATGCAAACTCAGTCATTCTCTCACCATTATCATTCGAATTCAAATGCAGGCTGTTGCGACCCACCACATTTCCATAAGAACCATAATGAAGTCGCGTGTTGGCGTTTGTTTCATAGCCTCTTCCAGTGCTATGTAGAAATTATCCTTCTCGTCGACGGTCTTAGCTTCAGTAAGTGCATGCACGGCAATAAGAGAAATATTGTTATATGTACCGCGTACACGTCGGTAGCAGATCCTCTCACTGACCGGGATGAATTTCATCACGGCTTCTTGTATACGTGCACCAACAAGAAAGCCAGTTCCAAATTCTATTCGAGAAGGATGACCACTACAGTATAGAGAGTGACTATCCAAATCTTGTTTTCCGATTATCAGCTGTCTAATTTCTTGTAGAGCAATAATATCCATCCTATAACTCTCAGCCTCTGTTTCTAGACTTATAAGAGCATCAGGAGCGCTCAGGCTGCGCACGTTCCACGTTCCGATTCGGCAGTCTGGTCCTTTTTCACGTCCAGCTAAAACTCTGTTTTTGTGTCAGTTATTCTCTTTCTGATAACCAAATTTAACATATTAGTTTTTTTCCCGGGTTAGGGTGTTAACCTTAGACCCAACCCAAATTGTCGTGAATGGGTCCGTTCTGCTGAACTGATTTGGACTTTTATACGAAATTTATAATACATTACCCCGGAAAGCTCAAAAAAACTATATGAAAACTGAATCTAAGACAAACAGAATTTACACTTGGAAATCTATTATATTATAAAACACAGAAAAATTGTAAAGAAACTTATTAATTGACCAACAAATAAAATAATTTAAAAACAAATCAAAAATTATATAAATTAAAATTCAACAAAAAGCTTACATTAATTTCTCTTGAATGTTGTCTTCTTCATGTTTTATTTTACGTCTTCGTTTATCTTCTGTCTCTCTTCATTAACGAATTCTCCAGACCTTTGATCAAAAATAATAGGTATTGCAGTTTTCTTAAGACGTATCCTTAACGGCGAACTTCGATCTAAACAATTTTCCTCAAAATGCTGCGAACAAATTACATCATGTTTCTGCGGTTTCCAAGGTTATAAATCTAGTGCTTTTAACCATGCATTTAAATATTGTGTATCGGTTGGAAATCTGTGACATGTTATTTTATTCCTATTATGCTTTTCGTAACGATTTGAGTTGACACATTTACATATACAACATTTCATAACTATTGTTATTTAATTAAACTTGCACAATTTTATTGTTTTCAAATTATAAATAACTGCATGTCCAAATAAAACACAAAACGTCCAGATAACATTATTTCTTCTTAAAATTTAAGCTTTCGATTTTTTTTGGTTCTGTCATATTTATATATATAAATATTTTCTTTGGGCTTAAAATCTCAATTCAAATTATCACTAAAACGAATTATGGTTTTGAAATGTCACAAAATACAAACTCAACATTCTGGTATAAAAATGATATATTTTTAAACAATTTATAAACAAATAAATATTTAATTAATCACTGATCTCTTTGATTCAATTTTATATACTAATTGAACATTTAAAAATTATATCCTAACTTCGATTTTTAAAATTATACTAATTGCCGGTCCAAACAATTTGATCGTTTTTATATCATATCATCGATCTTCTGTTTCATTTTCCATCATTTGTGAAAACTTGTATTTTTAATTGAACTTGCGTTTATTTAAAACATAAAAAAAATGTACAGCACATAAATGTTTACGTTTAGTACAATTGGAGAAAATTAATAAAATTATTATTGAATTTGAAAACTATTATTTTCAGAGTAAAAATTGGAAATAGTCCGTCGTTACACTGCGTATAAAGGTCACCAGAAACAACCTTTTTGCACGTTTATATAGCGAGCCGCTTGATTCCAGACAGACGCCCGCTCCAAGCCGCCCCTGACGTGGAGAACAGACGCTTGAGTCGCATTGGTTGTAAGGTGCCAATTCGCCGTGATGTAGCGTCATTGACTTAGACTGTGTTCCAATCCATGCTATTTAGTACTAAAATTCTAAATTAAAATAGTCAAAAATTTAATTGACTATTTCCGCCATTTAATTCTAAATTTTTATGCATTATATAATCATATAATATAGCAACTCCATATTTTATATTGAAATCTCCTCGTCGGACAGACAGTATATAATTCTAGTTTTTGACATTAAAAGAAAAAATAAACAAAATAATGTTTAACTGTCAATTTAAAATATATTTGAATTGGAACGATGAAATTGCCAATTTGACAGTTTTAGTACAATTTAGAATTTTGGTACTGAATAGCATGGATTGGAACACATACAACAGAAACACAAACAGAAACCGAATTTCATACAAGTTTGACAGATAAAAATTCGGTATCTGTAAAATTTGTATGGAATTCTGTTTCTGTTGTATGTGGTTTCAAGCCTTAAGCAGTTTTTACTCTGCTTGTCTCCAAAATACCAACCTACTACTGTCAGCATTACCCAGGCAGCAAGGCGTGGACGTCGAATTTCGGATTTCGCTACCCTTATATCAAATTTGTAATCGATTATTTTAGTTTATGTCGAAATGTTAGTAACAATTAAGAAAACAATTTACATCGCTGTGACATATATGAATATCTATACTTTATTGCACGATTTATTTAGATGGTAAACCACCATTGTTTAAATAATTTTGAATTAAATCCACTGTTAAACCTTTGTTTTTTTAAATAACTTTTGTATAACTTTTGTTACAAATTAGCTGTTCTGTTACAAATTAGCTGCTCGGTTGCTTGAACATTTACTAAATGAGACTTAGCTAAATCGTCAATAAGAAATATCTCTCAAACCTTTTTCACGCCGTTTTTTGACCAAAACAAAAAAACATTTAACTGAATAACAAGATAAGAAAACCTAATTGAATCTTATAAGCGTTATTTCAAAGTCCAATCGCGATCAAAATACGCAAAACTAGTTAAATGGAGAATTAAAAAAGTTAACGGAGATTTAATTGTTCAAGCAACCGGGCATTAGTATTATTAATAAAATAAAATGAATGAACCGAATCTTGTTATAAAGTATCTTTTAGATAAAGTTATCGACAACTTATCTAGAACTGAAGAAATCGGGCACTAAGCGATCCTATTGAAAAACAAAGTTTAATGGAAAAATTGCATCAGAAATTTCCTATAAAATCCTATTAAACAATTATTTTCCTTTTGAAATCGATTGAATCCTATTTAATTGTCCTATAGAAATATATTGAATCCTTTTAATAGAAATGAAAACATTTTTTTAGTATTAGCTCCGAAAAATGATTACTTTTAGAACTGTTTAGAGTCCGCAAAATTGTATTTTAGCGGCCTAGTACTTAAAGTCGTTATGACAACACTTTAGCGGATTCAAAATTTGTTTTCATTTTATATTATAATTATTTTCAACTTATAATCACAATTGCTTTGATAAGTTTTGTTCAAAAATCAAATTTTTAGGTACGCAAGAATACAAATTAAGCAATAAATTAGAAAAAAAATCCTAAGAGCTAATACAAAAAAACGTTGTATGCAACACGTACGCAAATGGCTTTACCATACTCATCTTCATATTACAGACTCGGCTAGCGCCTCGTCCGGAAACATTACGATTCGTCCGCTAAAACCATATTTTGCGTACTTGTTACATAAACTACTATTAGAGGATTATAAATTCTTCAATGGGATTCACTACATTTTAATTGAATTTTCTGCGACCGTCAAATAATAGGACTAAACCCATTTTAAAGGAGTTTTGTAGTCTTAGAATTTGATATGGAATCTTTTTCGATTCTTAATGGGGTTATTATTAAACTATTAAATAATAATCAATTAAAATAAAATAAACATATACAACCTTAATCACTATTATTATAGTCTTTCAGTCGAGAAGCGATAGCTAAAACACATAAAACGATTTTAACTATATATTTCTAAAATGGATAATACTCTAGTGAATTTGAACCAAACATAAAAAAAATTTCGTTCGTATTTTTCTGTAAGGATTATCCATTTCCTATTGAAACTATTTCAATGTCTTCCCATAAAACTGTATAGAATCCTATTGAAAATACTGTCGTGAAATTATAATTTTAAAGTCGTATGTTCGTGTGGAAATTATACACTTCCTATTGAAACTATCTCAATGTTTTCCTGTAAAACTATTAATCCTATTGGGAAATCTTGTCGTAACAAAACAATTTTCTAAGTTTTATTTTCCTTTACAAATTATCTATTTCCCGTTGAAAATGTTTCAATGTCTTCCTCCCATCCTATTAAGGAATCTTGTCGTAAGAAAAAAATTGTCTAAGTTTTATTTTCCTTTTCAATTACGTTCATTCCTATAAAAATATTTCAATAAGGAAAGTCTGATGTTTAAAGGATTATGAGCTTAATTCCATTTTCCCATTGAATATGAGTATTTCCTACCCAACATTTTTATGAAGTAAAGAATTTCTCGGTTGATCCCATTAAAATCGTCCTTTTCCTATCCAATTTTCATCAATACCCGTGTTCCTTTTAGGTAAACTTGCTACTCGAACCAAATTTTAAATGGAACGACATAAATGTGAGGTGTATTAGATTTTTGATCTACTACAACTCAAATTCTTTCTTAACACACGTTTCCGACATTTTGTTTGACAATAAATTGTTATGACAATTTTGAAAAACAATATTGTTAAAAAACGTAAAAGAAAATTATTAGTTTGGTAAAATTTTACGTTTAAAATTTATTTTGAGTTTGTTAAATTTAAGAAAACTAATTAGATATTAAAAAATTTCTCAAAATTGAAATTAAGATTCATGCAAAATGAAAACAATTAAACAAAGCTGGACAGAAATTTGACATTTAGGCTTTAAATTTTATATTTGTATAAACATTTGATGAAAAATATTAGAAATTTTTCTTCTATGCGACAAATACTCTGGTGGTAAATAGATGCGTAAGTTTGTTATTTATCTTTACCATCATTTGAGATGGTAAACTTGAAAACAGAATTTAGTACAAAAGTAAAGGAAAATGTTGTAAATGGAACACACGTAATATTCTATAGGATTGTACCTTTTCTAATGGGAAGTGTTTACTTTCTTATTAGATAAACAAAAACTTCCTATTACGTGTTTGGTCCGTTACGTTGTTATCTTTTATTGATTTTTATATTTCTTTTGTGGAACTATTTTCTCGAAAGATGTTCATTTGTGTCGTGTTCTATTATATTCCATAGTCGTCGCAATATAATATGATAGAAAACTATCTCCATGTAAACCAAAGAATTAAGAGAATAGAGGAAGTGAAATTGATGTTAAAATTTGAAGTAATTTTTACACACCAATAAATTGTTACTAACACACTTACGTTTTAGTAGAGGCGCCGTAAATATTTCTATTATTGCATTGAATTCCAAATTTAAGTGTATTTTTGCCCCCAAAATTAATATAAAAAAAAGAGACGCCATTACATAAAAAAGAAAAATTACAAATAGAAAAACAACATAAAAAAATTTGAACAACTTAGCACCGAAAAAAAGAGAGGAGAAGAGAGAAAAACGACTTCAAATATTTTTGTGTATATATCAAAACCCCCGGTTTAGAAGCCATCTACATTTTTTAGCACAGTAAAAATCGTGAACTTGTAGCGCCTTTTTGAAATTAAAACTCAATATAAAAAAAATTCAAAAAATCGCCATAACGTTCATAACGCCATCTGGAAAAATAAAACTCCATATAAAAAAAATTCAAAAATATTTAATCAAAAACACTAATCCAATTTTTTGCATATGGCAATGTTCATTGTTTATTGCAAATGGCGTGAATGGGTATGGCTATGATATATCGGGGGTTTTGGTATATATTGACGACTGGTAAAGTGATAACAGCGCACCACCCTCTTAGCAAAATTTAAAAACTATTTAATTACATCAAAATTCAAACGAACAGTAAGGGAGAGTGGGGGGGAATTGTACGCAGCGGGCAATTGTGCGCATGGCAATCCTCGCTAAAATATTAAATATTACGGAATCTAACAAGTGCTGCCACCTAGCGATTTATGCATCACGTACAGCATATACTCGGAATCGAGTCTAATACATTTAGTTTGAAAATATTTTTGGACGAACGCACATGTTGGTGTTTGGTTATAATTTTATCAGTATATGATTTTAGAAGGTAAGCTGTTTGTTTAATCTTAATAAATTTTTAGCATGTGTGGTAATAATTAGTAAACGTTTAGGCATCTTTTAATGTAAATTAAATTATGATGGATTGATTTTTTGTTTCTGTTTTGACAAGTTTTTGCAAATGACGCGCTGCGGGGAAATTGTGCGCGGTTTTGCGCACAATTACCCCACATAGAATTAAATGAGAATTTTTCCCTTCTTTACAGATGCCACGAAATTACAAACGGAAGACAGAAAGGAATTCCTGGGATCCAGAAAATTTGAAGAAAGCTTTAGGAGAAATTAGAAATGGCAAAAAATAAGAGAAGTTGGCCGGACATTCAACATACCAGAGTCAACATTAAGAAAGCAAATTAAATACGAAAATCCTGTATCATCGCGCCTTGGTCGTAAAGCAGTATTTTCCCCCGAGATTGAGGCCCAACTAAAGGAGTACGTGCTTACACTTGCCAAGCTTTTTTATGGTTTAACGCCCACAGAACTTCGTCGGTTAGCATTTAAATATGCTAAAGAACATGATTTAGGACATGTTTTCTCATCCGAAAAGCAAATAGCTGGTAAAGACTGGTTAAATGGGTTTCTAAAAAGAAATCCTGAAATAAAACTTCGGCAGCCAGAAGGCACCAGCATAAATAGAATTGCTTCTTTTAACTCTGACTCAACCAAGAAGTTTTTCGAAAATCTGAAAGCGGTAATGGACAAACATAAGTTTCCTCCAAACAGGATTTTTAACATGGACGAGGCGGGGGTCACTGTAGTGCAAAAAAAAGTGTCCAAAAGTTTATGGACCCAAGGGTGCTACAAAAGTTGGAGCTGTTATTTCGGCGGAGCGTGGACGAACAATAACAGCAATATTTGCAGTTAGTGCTGGAGGTAACTATTGTCCACCTATGCTAATATATCCAAGGAAGCGAATGTCCCCAGCCCTACAAAAAAATGGGCCAATTGGAGCTCTTTACGCCTGCTCTAAAAATGGATGGATCAATTCGGAGCTGTTCGTTGAATGGTTAAATCATTTTGAAAAAAACGGCAATCCTACAGAAAACGATCCTGTTCTCCTAGTTTTAGACAATCATTCCAATCATATATCGCTAGAAGCTTATTTATTCTGTAAAAGCAAATTTATTCACATGGTCTCTCTGCCACCTCATACTTCTGACCACCTTCAACCACTGGACCTAACATTTTTTAGTCCTTTCAAAAACCAACTCTCTAGGGAAATCGATCTACAGCGTACCAATACGGCACATGAACGAACTTCAGAATACGACTTGGCTGAACTTTTAAATAGAGAATTTTTAAGAGTAGCTACTATGGAGAAAGCTATTTCTGGCTTTAGAACTGCTGGAATATGTCCGTTGAACCCGGATAAATTCACCGAGGATGATTTTGCACCTGCAAATCAAATAAGACCCTTGATAGTCGAAGCTTCTACACACAATATTGAGAGACCCTCAACTCCCGCTGCTGGGCCTTCTACATAACGGGAATCTCCAGTAAATCAGAATAAAGCAGTTAAATCATCGCAACAAGATCATTCCACATCAGACAACTCGTTTTTCAGATTAGCTCCGATACCAAAAAAGAAATCAAATCTTGAAGACCCTAAGAGAAAGTCTCGTGGTAAACAGGGCTCCAAAATACTAACATCGACCCCTATGAAAGAACAATTAGAAAAGGCTTAGGAGAAAAAAAGAACAACAGCAGCCAAGAAAGTTAAGACTGTTAAAAGAAACTTAACAGATAACAAGGAGAAAGAAGATAATATAAAAAAATAATTGGTAACAAAGAAAAAGAGAAAATTATCAGAAACAAGTAGTGAATCTGATGTTAGCAAAGCTGTTTGCGATGACGACGACCAAGACGATTCTGAAAATTTTGACGATGTTGAACTTAGAGATAATCCGGGGGAAGTGCAGTTAGTGTGGGAAACTCAAAAAACGCTATGTTATACCCTTTCTGTTATTAAAAATGAAATTAATTTTTTTACGGAATATTCAGTGAATCTGTTGTCGATACCAGAGCTTTATGTAACAATTAAAATTTAAAAAAAAAAAAATTTAATAAAAGAAAAAAAAAATTTTTCCCACACTAACCGCACTTAAGCCTCTGTTCCACATGGAATCATGCAGCCTGTAGTGATGCTGATCGAGCTGAAGGCTATCTATGTGATTATTGCATTGTTAATTAAAAATATGTTTATTGGACTTAAGATGTTAATAAACACGTTATAAAAAGCTCTTGATTTTTATGTTTTTTTATCAAAAAATATTAAAAATAATGCGCACAATTCCCCACCCTCTGCGTACAATTATCCCATAGGGTGGGGAATTGTGCGCTTTGCACTTTTTGTTTTTTTGTTGTGGTACTTGGTTCTACAAAACATATAAACAAATATTTCTTTTTACATAATAAAAGTATAATATATGCTATTTAATTTTCTATAAGTATCAGTATAATAAATCAATGGTCTAGTCATGGAAGCGCATCTTGCTTAGGTGCGCACAATTCCCCCACTCTCCCTCAAGTTAAAATATTAAAATTTATTCTTTTTGATTTGTTTTGGATAAATAATTTAAAAAATATGAGTATAAAAGATTTAATTTGAAGTAACAATTAAAATTTTTTAGATTTTCTTCTCGAGTCTGCCATAATATATGTAACATTTTAAATCTTTTGCTAAGAACTGCACACAATCGGTAAAATAATTTTTAGCACATCTTGAGGAGATATTAAATAGTATGGCGGTGTGTATATTGTTCATATTCATCTTTATTCGACACATTGTCAATATTATACTGTTTTTTTTAGACAACCCAATATTATAGGGCTCTTCTGACCTTATTAATAAATAGCACTTATGTAACCGTTCTAAAAAGTTAAGAGTTGGAATTCCAGTCATGGAATTTAATTTTTCGTCAGTATCAATAAGGAACGGTAGTTTATTAAGTTTTTCTGTTTCACCATTAATTTCCACAGATACGCCGCGCTCGTGAATGTTGAATTGAGTACCTATGCAGACTTGGTGTATGGGTAGCACACTTATCTTCTTTGCTGTTAGTAGGATAAATATTTCCAAAGCCATCTTCTGTTCTACTGGACGTCTCAATTGATAAACTAGAAAATAAAATATAAGTACATACAAGATTTATAATTATACATTAAGTAAGTTTCAAAATTGTACATACTTGTTAATTATATTTAACCTAAGTTTTCTTGCCTTTGGCTTCCTCGTCATTATGCTTGATTGTGGTAAATTTCTGAAGGAAAAGCATTTGATGTGATGCCCTTTTTCGTATATATTCGCCCGTGGTAAAGGAATTAGAATCTGTTCTTTCTTAAAATGCTTGCTTAAAACAGATCACAAAGTTTTTGGGAATCTTTTTTCCCATCCTTAGTCCATGTTTCCATTCATTTAATGCTATTTTATTTAACATGACCTTACGAGAAATATGATGCATGGACACACCGTCAATTTCATATATTTTGCACTGTGGTACGACCCAAATATGTTTTGCACTGTAGTACGACACTAAGGCTCGCTATACACTTGAGCTAAACTATGTCAACTATGCGAACTATGTTTTTTGTATACAACGTAATTATACAAAAAAACATTACGGAAAAAAATAATTTAAAAAAAGAAAAGAAAAAAGAAACATTACATTCATTACATTTTGTTTAAAAAATATTATTCGCGTTAAAACATTATTTTTTTAAAAACATAGTTCGCATAGTTTAGCTCAAGTGTATAGCGAGCCTAATAGCGACCCAAATATTTCGCTGTTTTACGATTACTTTCCATTTTGCTATTTAAAATTATAAAATTGCGATTAAATTATAATAGGCAATAGTGTTGTAACTTACATTTGAATAAATAAATACACCAATTGTTGCACAAATTTTAAAAATATTAAATTTAATACGGTTTAAATATTTTTTGGAGTAAAAGTATATGGTATTTGACATATGTTTACAATTTGATGTGTTCAATGAGTTTAACATAAAATCCGCTAAAGCACATGGTGTATGTCGTCAATCTAGTGAAACCAAAGACCCTTCATTAAAGTTCAAAATTTTTATTTAAGATGGTACGGAGGTGGTAATGTTTATTTATAAAAATTTGACGTTTTCTAATTAGCGAAAAAAATGTCAAAAAACTTTTTATATTAGTTTTTTACATTTGTTAAATGTAATTTAAATTAAATTCAAATCTTAAAAGCACAACCACAAAAGCTCAAAAAATGTATATATTTAATAATAAAGTTAGTGAAAATATTTTAAATAAAATATATTTATTAAGAAAATGTCAGAAACACGATACGAAGTCTTTGCATTCAACAAATTTTTTAAATTTTCATCATAATACGGCTTATGAAGGAGAACAATCAGTAGACGGAGTATTGAGGCAAACTCCACCTAAAAATGCACGCGTTGTAATTTGTGGTGGGAGTTTAGTAGGATCATCTGTTGCTTATTGTTTAGGATTAAATGGATGGGGTCCATACACAACGATTGTAGAACAAGGACGTATTGGCCATTCGTCACAATGGCATCTAAGTGGACTTGTCACTGCATTTAAATCAACTCATACACAAGTTAAAATGGCGCAAAAAAGCATAAAGTTATTAAAAGAATTAGAAGGAAAAGGTTACAAAACAGAATGGAAGCAGTGTGGTTCCTTAAATTTAGCCAGATCTCGAGATAGAATGACATCATTTCGAAGAATGAATTCACTAAACGAGTTAGAACTTAAATTAGTAAAAAATTACCAACTTTTTTTATATAGTTTTTCTCCTTTTTAGTGGATGGAATATTAGATCGAAGCTGGTGACACCCAAAGAGTGTTTAGACTTATGCCCAATTTTAGAAATAGATGATTTAGTTGGTGGTCTTTGGATTCCAGATGATGGAACTGGAAATCCGAACGGTGTTTGTCGTGCCTTAATACAAGAATCAATTAAAATGGGAGTTACCGTTGTTGAACATTGCGGTGTGATACAAGTTAATCAAGTCGATAATAAAGTGAAATCTATTGAAACAACAGGTGGTATTATAGACTGCATATATTTTGTCAATTGTGGTGGGTTTTGGGCAAGGACCGTAGGACAGTTATCGGAACCAAATGTAAAAGTCCCTATCCATGCTGTGGAGCATTATTATTTGCACGCAAAACCGATTAATGCCTTGGATCCCATGATGCCGGTTGTTCGTGATTTAGACGGGCACGTATATATAAGAGAAAACAAGGGGAAAATCTTAGCTGGGGGTTATGAGAAAGAGGCGAAACCAGCATATGAAGATGGTGTTATTCCAGTATCCGAGCGATATCTAACACCAGATTGGGATCACTTTCATGTCAGTCTTGAACAAATTTTAAAACGAATGCCAACTCTTCGCGATGCTACTCTTGAAAAATTATGTAATGGTCCTGAAGTTTTCTCACCAGATGGTAAATGGATACTAGGTGAAAGTCCAGAGATACAAAATTACTTAGTTGCTGTTGGAATGAAAACAGTTGGTATATCATCGGTTGGGGGGTTTGGACAAGCAATTGCTGATATTATTACAAAAGGTTATTCTAAGTTAGATTTATACGAATATGCTATTTCACGATTTTTAGGTTTGCATAACAATCGGAAATATCTACGCGATCGTGCCCGTGAAGTAACTGGTCTGCACTATACAGTTCATTATCCTTTTCATGAATTTATGACAAGTCGAAATTTAAGAATGTCACCGATATACCCGGCGCTGAACGAAGCTGGTGCAGTGTTTACACAAGTTATGGGATACGAGCGTCCGGCATGGTTCGATAAAAATCACGAAGAAACTTGTCATCCAAAATTTCGAGTTGCAACAACTAACACATTTGGTAAACCGGCGTGGTTTGATTTAGTTAATGCAGAGTATGATGCATGTCGAGAAAAAATTGGTTTATGTGATTATAGTGCATTTGCAAAAATTGATTTATGGTCTCCAGAAAATGAAATTGTAGATTTGTTACAATATTTATGTTCAAATGACGTCGATGTTCCCATTGGATCAATTATTCATACGGGCATGCAAAACCTACAAGGAGGATATGAGAATGATTGTTCTCTTGCAAGATTATCAAAAAATCAGTAAATTGCATTTTTGTCGACACTTTTTAAAAATAAAGTTTAATTTAAATTAATATTTACAGTTACATGATGATTGCCCCAACTATTCAGCAAACACGTTGTAAAAGTTGGATAACACGACATATTCCAGCGGGCAGCAGAGTTAGTTTATCGGATGTTACATCAATGTACACTGCAATTTGTATAATGGGACCTTTTACAAGGTATTAGTATATCTAAAACTTTATTTGGTTTTCTTGTGTTAACATTCGTAGTTTATTTTAGAATTTTACTTTCCGAACTAACCGATACCGATTTGGCACCAAAAAACTTCCCATTTTTCACAGTGAAAGAATTAGATGTTGGTCTAGCAAACGGAATACGAGCACTTAATCTAACTCATACCGGAGAATTGGGTTACGTCCTTTACATTCCAAATGAATTTGCTCTTCATGTTTACACGAGGTTATTGGATGCTGGTCAAAAATATGGAATAAAACATTGTGGATATTATGCAATGCGTGCATTACGCGTAGAAAAATTCTTTGCATTTTGGGGTCAAGATTTAGATACATTTACAACACCTCTGGAATGCGGTCGAAGTTGGCGTGTTAAATTTAATAAAAATTTTATTGGGCGTGATGCTCTTATCAAACAGCGTGATGAAGGTGTTCATCGTATGTATGTCCAACTTTTATTAAACGAACATGATGCTGACACTGATATTTGGCCGTTTGGAGATGAACCTATCTATCGCGATGGTCGCTACTGTGGACAAACAACAACAACAAGCTACGGTTTCACTTTTAGAAAACAAGTTTGCTTAGGTTTTGTACAAAATATTGATGAAAACCGTAAGTTACAAATTGTGACGAATGATTTTGTTTTGAATGGAGATTATGAAGTTGAAATCGCTGGCGTCCGATATCCAGCCAAAGTTAATTTACATTCTCCGAATCTACCAACTAAATATCCAGATCAAGAACGTGAAGCATATAAAGCTACACGTCATAAAAATGATGAAGCTACGTTGTTAAGCTATCGCAGATAACATTGTTCCTAAGGATTCTATTTTGTATAATTTAAATGAAAAACTCAAAAATCTGTTTGTATTTTATTTTCTTGTGATATATATGAAATGTATGTGTATTTATTTTCCGTTTTGTCTTACGAAATATATTTTAAATATGTGAAGTATTTAATTTTAAATAATTATTTTAAGTATTTATAACATCTTTTGTTCTTAAGGCGCGCTATATTTGGATGATACTGCGTTATATTTTGTTTAAAAAATATTCGCGTTAAAACATTTTTTTTAAAAACATAGTTCGCATAGTTTAGCTCAAGTGTATAGCGCTCCTAACGGTCTTAAGTTTCTGTTTGATTGATACATATTTCGATTGAAGAACTTGTTAATAACTACATTGTTCTTAACGAGTTCTTTTTTTCAATCGAACATGCAAACATTCAGTGTTATTGTATGAGTAAATTGAATTGGTTATTTTATTAATTCTTTTATTTTGGAATGTTTGAAAAGTAATAAAAAACAATACATTTTATAAAAAAAACTAATTTCATAATATATATGTTAAATAACTAAAATTAAAATTAAATTATTTATATGATGCTGCGTTATAGTGATAACGTTTTGATTTAACATTTGTTGTGTACTTTTTGTCATAGTATGAGTAAAACTCAAAATAAATGAAAATAAAACTAGTTCTTCAAAAGGGGAAAAAATGCACAACCAGTTCAGAAACACACTACGCCCCGCCCACATTTATTAAAAATTTAAATGTGCCCTCGAGTAGAGTTAAAAATTAAATACACATATACATAAGCATTATTTAAAATTTAACGATTTCAAGTTGACAGTTCAAATTATTTTGAAATTGCAGCATATATATTTTTCAAATTCTGAATAAAATGCAAGTTTTCTATAACAATATGGTTAGTAATTTCTATCTTAGTTTTTATTTTATTCAATTGAAACATTTTCAGAAAGAATAATTCTAACATACTATTAAATACTTTAATGCGGTGATTTTATTGGTGCATTAAATATGGTAGTATAGTAAAGTTTCGGAACGTAACCCAGAACTAGTTTTTTATTTTGCTTCAATCGAACATAATTTGGAGGGGAAATAATTTTTTTGTATTGAAAAAAAAGAACTAGTTATGAACTGGTTTTCAATCGAAAATGCTAATATTTAACTTATAGCCGTGTTCGATTTGATTGAAGCAACTGAAAAATTCAGTGCAATTGTTGTTGTTTTGTCAGTTGTTTCAGTCAAATCGAACGCACCTTAAGCTCAGTATCCTGCTCGAGCGAAGCTAAAAATTTCATATAAATTTGACGTGAAATTTAGCTCTTAAAAAATAAAATAAAAAATTTTGCTAATGAGTTCGCTGATCAGTATGCTGCTCGACGCGGAAATAATTTCAAAATGATAGTTTGCGCATTGTAATATAGATGGCTCTACTACAATGTCTACACAGTTTTCGCAGCAAATTAAATGCACGAGACATTAAATTGAACGCTAAATTTTGACATTTTTATTGTATTTAGTAATTGTGCGTTTAAAGTAATTGTGTGTTTAAAGTAAATGTGCGTTTGTAAAAGAAATTATCCTTTTTAGTTTTCAAAATGTATTTTGAAGCCGAATATTTAGGTCATTCGTATTTTGAAAACGTTTTCGAGAGTGCCAATAACGAAATAAATAATGATGCTCTAGAGGTTGAGCGTGTAGATCAAATTAAAAGGAAAAAAAGACTGAAAATGGGTTAATGGCTAAAATGTCAGACAACTGTCAAAACTTATCTCTACACAAATGTCTACATACATTTTTTAGCTTCAGTTTTATCTGTACTTTTGTGGAGACCTTGTTAAAGTTTAGCTTCGCTCGACCAGAATACTGAGCATTATATCATCCCAACGAATTTCATTTCTATAGTAGAAAGTTTCTATACCTTTTCCGTAGGAAGACTACACTACGATTCTATCTCGATTCTTTCTATACAATTTTAATGACTTTTGATTGGTTAAATCAATGATGAGACTGCCACCTATAAACTAATTTTATAGAACTGAACTAAAACAAGAAACTATAAAACAAAATAGCTTAAATAGTTTAAACGTGAAAGTGAAGGTAAAAAAACAAAGTTCGAAATCTAAAAATATACAACGAACGCAACTGCATTCAAAACATCCAGGTTTACAAATTTACTAAAACCAGATTTTTTGCTTTTAATTTCAATTCTGTGATTACGCTATTTTGATTAAAATTTATGTTTAAAATAAAAATATTTGCTCAAATTTTTACAGAAGGAAAACAATAATGGCGAATGATAAACGAATAAGTTATGGTAAGATTGAACATGGAAGACGTATGCAGGGAAGCAAGCATGTATAAAACCTTAAACAATTTCTTAAATTATCTTCATAATAAACTAAAATAATTTTAAAATTTACTTCAATAAATTATTTTTATATATTCAGATACATTGAAAAAAAACAAAATGGTGAATATGCCAACAATCGTTATAAAAACATTACAAAAATCAAATAATTTAATATTTTAGTTTTCTAATTTCTAATTTTAAAATTAAACTGAAACTATATCTATTAACCTTAATGAATATGTACTTAGACTAAGTAAAAAAATTTATTAAAGTTGTAACTAGATTCAACTAAACGAAAATGTGTTTTTAATAATTCAATGTTTTATTCAATTTATTATTGGATGTTTGTGGAATTATGGGTAATTAACTTCTGATGTTTAATGCACAACAAGATTTTGTAATAATAAGCCAATAATGTAATGAATAAAACAATGTTCTTTATTTCTCTTTTTGACAGATTATTTACTACAATAAACAATAATGAATACAGCAACGATAATACATGAAACTGAATAGTGCTGCCATCTATTGAATAAACAGCAAATGATATCCATAAAACATAATCAGTCTAAAACAACAATTCTGACACTCCCACTGTTTTCTGGAATATCAAAATTACTCAAGATCGAACAAACAAAGGTACAGTATTTAATAAGTTATGCATCCTCTTCAAGTTTGGAGCATATTTTGTTGCGATGAACTTCGAAGATTCTTCTTTCCAAGGGTTTGGTGAGGATATCTGCTGGCTGTTCTTTGGTGTTGATGTATTTCAGTTGAAAAACTTTCTTTTCATATTGTTCTCGGATGTAGTGATATTGTACGTCAATATGTTTACTTCGTTTGTGAAGAACAGGATTTTTAATTAATTCAATTGTACTTTGATTGTCAATATGGAGAGTTGTAGCAATATTTTGATAAGGATAGATCTCTCCAATTAACTTTAAGAGCCACACTATTTCCTTGACTGTTTGAAAGGCTGCAATGTATTCCGAATAAGTGGTAGAGGTGGCAACTGTAGACTGTTTTTGAGAACTCCAGCTAACAACACATCCACTCCAAACAACTATAAATCCTGTTGTTGATTTGCGTGTTGCAATATCTCCTGCAAAATCTGCATCACTGTAGCCAAATAAAGATAACGTTTTCTTCTTCTTAAAGTGCAAACCATAATCAACAGTTCCTTTTAGGTATTTCATAATTCTCTTGACTGCATTCCAATGCAATTTCGTTGGTTTTTCCATATATCGACTAACCATACTAACCGAAAAGGATATATCTGGTCTCGTCCCTTTTGATAAATATAACAAGCTGCCCACAGCTTCTCTATAGGGAGCAGTTGTTAACTCAGTCTTCTCATTATCATTTAAATTTGCATTCAACTGTTGATGTGGATCGGCTGGTATTGCAAGAGCATTTGCTTGCTCTAAATTAAATTTATTGATAATTTTTCTTGTGTAGGCACTTTGACGTAAGAGAATAGAGCCATCGTTTTGTCTTTCAATCTGTAAACCAAGGTAAGTATCAGCATCTCCAGTAGTGATATCAAATTCTTTCTCAAGTGCACATAAGAATTCATTCACAGTCTCTTCGTCGATTCCAGCTACTAGTCCATCATCTATGTAGATGCTCACTAGGAGTATTATCAGATTATTTTTGATCAAAATGTATATGCAGGGATCAGCTTTTGATTGTTCGAGTCCATTGTTTGTTAGAAAAACTTTTATTCTTTGGTTCCAACATCTAGACGATTGACGTAAACCATATAAACTTTTTAGTAGCTTACATACTCTTGTTGTACCATCGTTAAATCCTGTTGGCTGCCTCATGTATATAACCTCTTCTATATCACCATTTAAAAAGGCAGTTTTTACGTCAAACTGTTTGGGTACTAAATTTTCTTGAACAATCACTGTTAATAATATTCGGATGGAGTCGAATCTTACTACAGGGCTAAAGGTTTCATTGAAGTCTATTCCTTCACGCTGAGAGAAGCCTTTGGCTACTAATCTGGCTCTAAATTTTTGTATGGTTCCATTCGTATCAGTTTTTAATTTATAAACCCATTTATTTTCAACTATGGTTGAGTTCTTTGGTACTTCAACGAGCTCCCACACGTTGCTGGTTTTTAAGGAATTCATTTCCTCTTCCATTGCTTGTTTCCACTCTTGTGCATTCGTACCGTTTACAGCTTGTTGAAAAGTCAGCGGTTCTTCTGGGTTTTCAATGCAATAATCACAGACATTATCTAAATTTACTTCGTAGTCTTCTAATTTCTTAGGTTTATTTAGTTTGGATCGATCTCTCAGTTGTATTCCTGTACTTCTTTCGGGTTCTGGCGTACAAAATGTCTCATTTTCTTCTTCTGAACCAGATAATTGGTTAGGTAACTCAAGATTTTCTAAATTTTCTTCAATTTGCTCGTCATCTTTTCTTTCAGCCTGACTATTTTTGAATTGTTTATTTTCTTCCTCAGGTAGATACAACAGTGCTTGATTCTGAACTCTTTCAGTAGACTCTATTAATTTTCTTGTATAGATAATATGTTTTCTGACAAAAATATCGCCTTCCTCTGGAATCCAAATTCTGTTACCTTTTACTGTATCGCCGTAGCCTACAAAGTAACCTATTTCACCTTTGAGGTCTAGCTTCTTTACTTTATTTTCAGGCAACTTTACGTAAACTTTCTCTCCAAATATATGAAATTCCTGAATATTTGGTCGCTTGTTGTACCAAATTTCATATGGTGATTGATTCTTAATGCTACTGGTTCCTGTGCAGTTCAAAACATAAACGGCAGTGTTTACTGCTTCTGCCCAGAATTTAAGTTCAAATTGTGCAGCATGTAGCATTGTTCGAGCAGCTTCTACAACAGTTCTGTTTTCTCGTTCTATTTTGCCATTTTGCTCCGGGCAGTAGACTACTGAATTTTGGTGAGAAATTCCATATTCTTTCATCAATTTTGTGACTTCTTGATTGACAAATTCCAGGCCATTGTCAGATCTAAAAATTTCTATTCCTCTGGGGCAATGTTTTTCTGTTTTCTTTACATAGTCTTTTAGACACTCCAGTACATCTGATTTTGCACCCAAGAAATATACGGTTCTATAATGTGAGTAATCATCCTTCAATAGAAGAAAATACTTAGCTCCTGTGAACGACTTTTCTGGTAGAGGTCCACACACATCTGCGTGTATTATTTGGCCAATACGATTGGTATTTGTACTGCTTTGCTGAGGAAAAGGTAGTCGATGGATTTTACTCAATGCGCAAGGCTCACAAACTATTTTGTCATCTCCTTTTGGATTTATGTCATAATTTCTTAAAATATTTTTAACTTGAGTGTAGTTTTGATGAGCTAATTTTTGATGCCATTCTTGAAAAGAACTTTTCTCAGCAATACATGCTTGATCCTCATCAACACTTTCTTTGACATTTTCGATTGGCGTTATCTTGATTTTCATTTCAAATAGTTTATTTTGTCTCTCACCTACTGCTATGGTTTTGCCTTCTTTTTTGAATTTACAGATTCTTTTATCAGCTTCTAGAGTTAAATTTTTATCCAAGGCCACACCGCCAGAAAAGAGATTGTATTTCAGCTTGGGCACGTAGAGTACATTTAAAAGGTGACATTCTGTCCATTTTTCTCCATCAAATGCTGTAATGTTGATGCTACCTCGACCTTTGCCTGAAATGCTTTCTCCGTCTCCAATTTTTATTTTGATGTCTTCTTTCATTGGTGTGTATTTTATGAACCACTCTAGATTATGAGTCATGTGATCGCTCGCTCCAGTGTCCATATACCAGGCCTCGACTGTAGTTTTCGCTGTCTTTTGTACAGAGGCAAATGCTTCGCTTATGAGAGCTTCACCTTTCTCTTGTCCAGAAACTTTGTAATTTTTAAGTTTATATTGTTTACTTTCTGGATTGTTCCAACATTCTGCTGCCCAATGTCCGGGTTTATGACAAAAATTACATTTTCCATGTTTTCTCTTTGTGTTTTTTCGGTCATCGTCTTTATTCTTAACATATCGAATATTTCTGTTACCATTATAATTCTCGGAAAAACGATTCTTACTGTTTACTCTTACATTAGAAGCAAGTGCATTGACTTCTACTCCTCTTTGACTTTGTCTCATCTCTTCAATTATTAATCTCGATGTTAGGTTGGCTAACGTTCTATCGGCGATAGCCGTTGATTCCCAGGCACTGATGAAATGATCAAAATTTGGTGGCAAAGTTAGGAGAATTTTGGTCATTACTCCCTTATCTTCAATTTTCTCCCCCATTGCCTGTAGCCTATTAGATATATCTTCAATTTTTGAGATATGTGCTGCTATATCATGTGAAGGATCTTTAGCCAATGTAAACCATTTTTGTTGTAAAATGTGGATTGTCGATTCTGATTTTTGTTCATATATATTCGTTAGCTTTTTCCACATTGCTTCAGAATTCTCTGATGTCAAAATATGCATCATCGTTTGCTCAGATATTGTGGTAACGATTACCTTTTGCGCCATTCCGTCGGTTTTATTCCATTTACATAATGCTTCTGCATTTTCCTTTTTCTCAGCAGCCGTCGCTTCTGTGCCCACGGGTGCAGGTTGTTTTCTTGTGCCATTTACTATGTCCCATGCTTCAATTGACTTCAATATTATCTGGATCTGGAATTTCCATAGATTCCAGTTGTCAATTCCTTGTAATTTGCTTACTCTGGACAATTCTGAATCCATTTTCTCAACTATTTTGCTCTGCGGTTACAATTTTCACTTCGCACACGGCTGGATATAACCTCACAAAAATGTGTCTTAATGTTTTTAATTTTTCTTTACTTCTTTTTCAGAAAATATTACCCGAAACACTGTCCTGGTCCCATAACCTATTGGATGTTTGTGGAATTATGGGTAATTAACTTCTGATGTTTAATGCACAACAAGATTTTGTAATAATAAGCCAATAATGTAATGAATAAAACAATGTTCTTTATTTCTCTTTTTGACAGATTATTTACTACAATAAACAATAATGAATACAGCAACGATAATACATGAAACTGAATAGTGCTGCCATCTATTGAATAAACAGCAAATGATATCCATAAAACATAATCAGTCTAAAACAACAATTCTGACATTTATTTCTCGATTTCTGAAAAATAACAAAATTTCTATAGAGAATCGTTAAAGAAATTTGTGTAAATTTCACTATGGAATCGTTGAAGAATATTCCATAGCGATTCAAGTGGTAGTATTACATGATGAATCGTAGTAGAGCATTCGTTAACGAATCTGGCGGACATTTTATTTTTTTGCATACAAATTTCCATTCCTTTTCCATCACGATTCTACACCTCAGAAAAGAAGTTTCTTCAACGATTCATGAACGAATCGATAACATTTTATTCGCTGGGATTGTTCAAAATTTTATTTTGTATGAACGTTACAAACGCACCATCTATTTTTAAGAAGAAAAAGCTATTACAAAATCTACTGGCGCAATCATGTTGGAAATTGGATAACAAGCTTAATAATAAATGACAGTGGAAATTTTAGAAAACCCATAATCAGCTTGTAATTTTTCTAATACATCTGAAATTAAAATGTCAGATATACAACAAATTAAAAATGTAGGTAACTATTTTTTATAAAAACTCGGATAAAAAACTTTCTTAATTTTCAGTTTAAAGAGTTTCTTCAATTATACAATCGAGTGACAGAGTTGTGTTTTAATTCATGTGTAGATAATCTATATAACCGTAGCTTAACTGATGATGAGGTTAGATTGCAAAAATTAAAGCTTTTATTATGCCATATTAACCCTGTTTGTAAATTCTAGATGATATGTACAGAAAAATGTGTAGATAAATTTGCAAATGTAAATCATAAAATATTAGGATCGTACGTTGAATTGCAATCAGAAATAACAAACCGTCGGGTAGCAGAAATTGAAGCACAACAGAAAGTAGCGTTAGAAAAAAGACATACAATTAATGATGTTGCGCCTTTGATATTGACACATAACCCAAGCATCGAAAACAGTAGTGATACAATAGTTTCATCTTAAAATAATGAGTAATATATGTATTATTCCTTTTATTGGGCTACCCGCTACAGGGAAAACAACATCAGCCTTTCATATAACAGACTATTTTTGTGAAAATCTCTACTTAAATGTAACATGTTTTCATATTTGTTATGATTACTTCCTGAAACAACAACCGTTTTCTGAATTCAAAGAAGTTTTTTATGAAAATCAAAAATATAAACAATTTCGTGTTCTCATGTTGGAATTAATATCAGCACTTCTAGAAGATTTGAATCAAAATGAAGATTTTCGCAAAATAAATAAATTTATAATAACCAAAAATTTAAGGTTTTCTAATGACCTTAAACTGTGTGTTAATAATAAAGATCAATTATATGTAATTTTAATAGATGATAACAATTACTACCGCAGCATGAGATACGAATTTTATAAATTATCTAAACAATATAGAACCGGATACTTTCAAATGAGTTTTCAATTTTCACAATCTTTTTCATTGATGCAAAATTCAAACCGTTATAAATTTGAAAATATTCCCGAAGAAATAATCAAAATTATGAGTTTTCGAATTGAATATCCTACTGATAAAAATCATTGGGAAAAATTTACTTATAAATTAATCAAAGAAAATTCAAACTTAGATTTTAAAAAGTTTCTACAGTTCATACACGATCGTTGTAAAAATTTTGAACATCCATTTGAAGATAAAACAATTGATGCTACACCAATTTCGATTTATCATGAAATCGATTTAATATTACGAAAATATATTTCACAACAAATGAAATTAGATAGTAAAAATGACCCGAAAAAATTTGCTGGTGAATTAAACATGAAAAGAAAGCAACTTTTAAAGGATATCAAAAACAAAATTATAAATATTCCAGAGAATTTAGACCAAATAATAAATTTTTTTTAAATCACACAAAACATGTTTTTGAAACGTATTAAAAAAAACTTATTCTCTTTTTAGAATAAATTACTTTAAATCAATTCTCCTTTATTACTAAAATTAAAAATAATTGTAACATGTTCACGGAATCAAATTAGGGAGTTGAAATAAGTTGAGAATCCATTCTATCAAGAATTTTTTTTTAATTTTTGTTGTTTTTTTAATTAATGCCATACTTAATGTGGTTTTCTTCTGAATGAGCACCCTGAAATTAAAAATCGATTAATATTCAATTTTTATAAATTTAAATTGAATATACCTTCTGTTAATTTAGCACGTCCTCCTGTTGGTTGACATAAAATCGTGGAACATCCAGCACATACAACTACCCCTTGGGCATGGCTAAAAACTGTTGTAATTTTAAAACAGCCTGGACATTTAACATCCATAAAATAAGAATTAGGATGTTGTACTAATCGCTTTAATTTATGTTTACGTTTTTCTTCAGCAGCCAGTGGCTGTAATAAATCTTTAGCTAACTGAAATTGAAAGTATGCAATTAATGACAATTAAAATAGGTTATGATAAAGATATAAATTTCACAATATTGAGATATTAATAAATTAATAATAATGAATGCTTATCACATAGTAACTAAATTAAAATTCATTTTGATTAGTCCAACACGAAAATCGAATCTCAAATCCTTTATATTTATCTAAATTCCTAGGTAAATGCCATGTGTACAAGAAATCAACATTTCAGATTCATTTTAAGGTCACAAAAACTCTTGTATATCACACAAATTTTATAGAACTTGATAGGCACATAATAATATAATACTTTTTACATATTTTAAGCTTTAAATAAATTCTCAATATTAATAAAACATATTTTCTTTTTTAGAAATACCCACCGGCATGTTGTTTCTTGAACAAAACCGGAAAGAGAAAAGAAATAATATGGCGAATATTTGATGTGAAGTAGACAAAAATTGGTATTAAAATAGTATTGCGAGCCTAGTGAAAATAATTTCAACCAATATAATTTCACAAAAATGAAATGACATAATCTAGCACAAAATTGTTATTGTTTATTTTAACAGCATCGAAAGTAATTTCGTTTACTTGTGAAAAGATTTTGAAAAATGCCAGAGAAAAATTCTAAACAAATGGAAGTAAGAAGAGATGATGGAGTTGAATTGGAAACTCAGTTTATTTTGCGCATACCTGAAGTATGTTTGGTTTTGAAATTTTCATATGTAATGTTTCATACTTATGCATGGTTTTAATTTAGGAGCCAGCGAAGATTTTAAAAGAGGCTATAGAATCTGGTGCAAATAATTTAAAAGATCGATTTACCATTAAATTAGATAATGAATTAAGGTATGGAGAAGTGAGATTGGATCATTGGTTACTACATGCAAAAGTAATAGATTTGCCAACAATTTTGGAATCATTGAAAACCATTGATAACAAAAGTTTCTATAAAACGGCGGATATATGTCAATTGGTACGATATTAAAGTATTCGATTACAAATATAGATGTTAAATCCTCAATAATTATTCTTTTTTAGATGATATGTAAAGAAGAACCCGATCATCCATCAGCGGATGAAGAATCACCTAATAAAAATAAAAAAAAAGATCCAAACAAGGTTGATAAAAAATTCCTCCATCCTCATGGTATAACACCACCATGCAAAAACATTCGCAAACGTCGTTTTCGTAAAACGCTTAAGAAAAAATATGTTGAAGCTCCCGAAATAGAAAAAGAAGTAAAACGTTTGCTCCGTGTTGATAATGAATGTTGTAATGTAAAATGGGAAATAATCAATGAGGATGATGAAAGTCTAAAAGGCTTGGCTAAAGAATCGAATAATCAAAAATCTAAAGGAGATAAAAATAAAGATAAAAAAGGAAACAAGGATACATTATCAACGCCAACTTCATCGAAATTGCGGCGAGATGTAGCAGAACACGATATATTTGGCGGTGAAGTATCATCATCTGATGATGATGACGCTAATATTAATGTTTTAGATATTGATGAAAATAGTCATCTATCAGCTGATGATCGATTATCTGATTCGAATTCAAATTTTCAATCAAATTCGTTTGAATACAAACATATTTTCAATACACCATCCCGATCACGTAAAAGCTCAGGAAATAATTCTGAACATAATCCTGATATGAGTGGACGCAGTGGATTAAACAGTTCCACAAAAGAATATTTCGGTGATGATAATCGTAATAATTCAGATAATGATGAATCAAACTTGATATCTAAAGAAAATATTACTGCACGAATTCAAGAATTAAAACAACAATTGATAGATCTAAAAGGACAACGAATTCAAAAGGAACTGGAAGTTTCCTCAATGCAAAATCAAACGCTAAAACAGAGGCTGCAGGATACTCTTGATAATTTATTAAGTCAAATTTTGGATAAAGAAATGGAGGTATGTATATTTTATGTTTATCTTACAGATTGATGTAAGTTTGACTCAGATGAGTACATCAGGGAATGTCTTAAAAAAGAGCGGCATTGTTTTCCGTCCATCTTTCTTGTAATCAAAATATGAGTTCATTTGAGTAATCAAAATATGAGTTCAAACCTTTGTCAAAGGATTAGACACAATCTCAGAAATAATGAGTATTCCAAAAAATTTGTATTAAAAGGTTCAACAAAATTGCTTTTTACAAATTGATAATATTCAAATTTCAAATAAACATGAGTTTTTTTCGGCTGTGATAACTCTGAAGTTGAGAACTATTACAAACCTTAAAGTTTTTATTTTGAAACAGTTCTGTAACAGTGTCTTGAATAAAAGACCGCATTCATCTCTGTGAAATAATGTATTTTCTGTAACATAGTTCCTAGGAAGTCAGACCTAATTTGTATTAATTCGTTGAATTCAAACGTATGTCCTATATCATCGAGAAGAAATTAATTAAAGAACAGATAACGAAATAACTTTCTTTTATGAGCAGCATCTTCGTTAATTTCTAAAACAAGATAAATCCTGTATTTTCGTTACAATCAGTTTCTCCCAAACCACACTTACAAAATATAGATAACCTTTTGACTGATCTCGTATACTACGTCATCTTTAAATTATCAGATAACATAGCACATTAGATTTTCATCTATTTAAAAATCACGAGTTTAAGGGGCTAAATATCAATTAATGTTATATTATCAAAGTTACGATCAAACTTAAGACAATTAAATTTATTTTAATTAACCGTCATGATAAATGAATTACAAAGCTTTCTTAATTTTATAGTATGTATGAATGTAGAAATATATTTTTTATTCGTAAATTATATTGTTTATACGTTAAAGTTTTACACTTCTTTAATTTCTGTATGTAATATATATTTTAAATTGTTTCAGATGCAAGAACTACAATCATTGCAGTAGTGAAATATATAATCTAATAACACGACCAACCACATAACTGAAAACTCGGTATTTTTAAACAACTAATTACATATTTTTAATAATCTGTATTGGTTTTGATAACAAACTTAACCACAAGGTATAGGGAACCTATAATTATGTGGCTGTTTTTGTGTTCCTATCAACGCATACATTAAAAAAATATTAATTAGAAATAAAATAAATGATTGCTAATCTTGGTTTTATTTTTAAATACAAAAAACCGTGTGTTTAAAATTTTAAATAAAAATATACATAAGTACAGTAAAAAACTTAGGCTATTAACTAAAAACTAATCAAAACAGTTGTTTTTATAGAACTAGCTATATGTTTAAAACCCTATCATTTAAATATATTATATATCTTTTAATTAATTCAGAATTAATTTAACCCATAAATTTATTTTATATGTATTAATAAACAATAAATCACAAGATAATCTATAACATAATCTTTAGCTATTTAAAAAGAAAATTAAATAAATTTTAAATTTTACCATCGTTTTCTTTTTCAAAAAATATATTATTTTTATAGTTTAAAAAATATTCTTCATTTAATAACCTGTTTGCATCACTTATATCATTTTGTATAGCATCTATAAGACTTTGCAATGAATCGAAATTTAACTCTGGTCGTAAATATCCTAGAATACAAACTTTAAGTTGTTGATCATAAAAATCTTCTTCAAATTCATGCATTATATGAGTTTCCTGAAATAAATAGTTAAACTAAAGTTATCTATTGTTCAAATCATTAAAACTTTATATACAATAAGTTTGGGGTTTCAAATGATAAATGAAATCGCAAATCTTTGAAAAAGAATCGTTAAAATCTTTAATCGTTTTACCAACAATTAAAATAATTGAAAACAAACGTGACAAAAAACTCAGCTAGATCGGTTTTGCTTCAAGCATTCTCAAATTGATGGTTAATTGAAAAAAGATTGTTAGTTGCAAACACTACTTTTGTAGTGTGCCCATTTCATTAGTTCAAACTTCTTTATTTGTAGTGTTTTAGTTATTCTTTTCTAGTTTTTTTTTAGTGATTAATACTTTTCTAGTTTTTGACATGACGGCAATAATTAATATAAAAATCATGGTCAGTCTTAATTGATTTCATTGTTTCTAATTTTTTTAAATTGTTTTTATACTAACCATTGATTTTTGGTTATTTTTATAAAAAGGATTCCAGCCAATACTCATAACCATTTTATAAACCAGTCCGTCATTAATAGAAGCCCATCCAAAATACACTCCAGTTTCTAGATTTTCTGGTAACCCTTTCACAACATCTACTGGAAAATTAGCTAAGACAAATATATAAAATATTTGAATTAAAACCTCAATACATAGTTAAAATTTTTTATCATCTCTAACCTGTTGGTATGCCCAATTGTTTCGAGCCCCGTCCAAAACCTTTAACTACTTTTCCAACCGCAAAATGTGGTAAGCCAGCAACTATATTTTTCATTATTTTATAATCAAATATAACCGTCAAATGCAAAACCTCGGAATTGTAAATTTATTTTAAATTAAATATTTAACATATAATTTCGATGATTTTTTTTAAATTAATTTATATATTTTATCATAACAAATTTTATATCACTTCACCTATTATTTCTTTCAAATGTTGGTTACAACAATGATAATTTCTGAGTTCTGACTCTGAGCTGAGTTGATTTTGACATTTATCTAAATTTGAATGCAAACAGTAGTTTTGAATGTTGTTTTTATAATCTACGCATGGTGTCTCTACTAGTAATAATTTTTGTTTGTCGAATGTGTCCTGTCGATGATGTTTCGATTTTTCTAGTTTTTATTTTAATTTTTTTTATAATAAGACTAATATTATAGTAATAATTAAAATATATTGTGCAATAAGTAGTATTATTATATAATTGTAGAATAGAAGTAGTAAGTATAGTGTTTAATATAACATTGTTGCTCTTGAAAACGTAAATACAAAGTTTTTTTGTATGGTTTAGTGGAAAAGTTTAAAATAAAAATCAATGATCTACAATTTATTAAAAATCAATAATTTCATGTTGCATATTGCTATAAATATATTCTTGATTGATATTTCATTAGAATAAATACAATTACCGCTTGTAAACACCCTTTTTAAAAAATAAATTATATAAAAATTCTATTAACTGATCTATTTATTTGTTCTTTTTTTATAAAAAACAAAAAGAACTCTGAAAGAAATGGCCAATTCAAGTCAAACAACTCATACAGAACGAAGTATACATGAAATGTTAAAAGATACACCATCCATGAATGAAAGTAATAATGCTATACATTCAGGCACTGAAGCAAGGGGCTTAAAACATCCGACCACATTACCACTTAAAAGTATTTCTGGTAAGATGTTTTTTATTCATAATAAAATCTTCAACACTCCACAGACGGTAATAGTTTTATAATTTGCAAAAATATTTACAGGAATTTTGTATACGAAAAATCAAATTGGCACATATTGCAATCATAGAGAATTAGAATTGTATGATGAAACTATGCGTGAATTTTTCTTGATCTTTAAAATTTGAACATTCTCTAGCCTCGAACTTAATACGATCTCATATTGACTGCTCGAAAACTTTTTTATGGCACAGTAATTTAACTACGTTACTATAGCAACCATTTGAAACAAAACATTTCGAAAATGGGTACTGAAATGAACAGCCTGTAGCCTTATTCCGGTACATCGTGAAATAGAGAAATAAATTATAGCAATTTTTTCATAACTAGTATTCCGTGTCGCGGGAAATAACAAATTCGTATTAGAAAATATTTCTTTATTTCATTTATTGCACTTTTTTCTCAATTCCCAGGGAAATGCCGGAATAGGCGTACTGGTTGTTGTTTAATAGTTATTTCATATCGAACTGAGAAAGTGTTTCATTAACGTCGAGAGCTAGGATAAATGAACGGGACGTGTACTTTTTACCATGGCTTATATTATAGTTAATTTAAAATTAATCTAACTGTTTTTCTTTTGCAGACCTTAAACTATTTTTATTTCACCTCAATTTTAAAAGCTAGTTTTATCATCAGATCATGCCCAAAAAACAGTAATTTCCAGATTCAAACATTCTCAGACAGATTCAAACACATAGGATGTGTAGATGATAAGGTAAACTTGATCGATCCTTGAAGGTATTTCTTCCAATCATTCAATACCACACTGCTTAAATTTACATTTCTCTGCACTTCCTCGAAAAAGTTGCGAATTTTTTTTACTTATTTTCTCAAGTTCAAGTTTTGGCCTTCTATTGGTGTTTTTTTTTTTTTTATAAAATGTGTTGTGTAATAGGGTTTAGAATATGTGTCACAACAACACATAAATACCTTTTAAGACCTAGGTCTAGACCTGGGTCCCACAACAACTGGCGTTCTAAGGTGTAGATTAACGCTTTTTTTAAACATCTGTGGGTTGAAGCCACCTGAGACTAAGTGTTCCGGCAAACTATTCCATTTGTACGCAGTTCGGACAAAGAAGTCTCTCTGCGATCTGCCAGTATGACGGCGCGGGATCTTTACCGTTTCACTGGTTGCGGCAGCCGATTGCCGAGTGGAACGGGGGTAAGAATAAGTTTGAGGCATGATGCCGCTGATTTCATCTGAGCACTGCTGATGACGATATTTGTAAAAAACAACGAGGTCAGCAACAGTGCGACGATGTTGTAAGGAATCCAGTTTTGATGTCAAAGTTCGATCACCCACAATTCGTATAGCTCGCTTTTGAACAGAGTCCAAGAGGGCCAAGATGGAAACAGAGGCAGCACCCCAAACTTGACAGCAGTACTCCATACAGGGACGAATATAGGACTTATAGACATGGAGCAATTGGTATGGAGTAAAAAAATTTTTGCATCTATTTAGGAGGCCGAGTTTTTTAGACGCGCTTTTTGCCATCGCCATTACATGATCGTTCCAAAGTAGGTCATTTGAAACTGTGACACCCAATAAACGAATGCTTTTACATTCACCTATTGGTTCATCACACATACTAAATAAAATATCTTTGGGGAACTCGGTCTTTAATCTGGAAACAATCAACAGCTGTGTTTTGGTGGAGTTGAAATTGACAAGGTTTTGGTCACCCCAGTCGGCGACTTTATTCAGGTCTTTGTTCAAGTTTATGGCAGCGTCTCTCCGGGCGGGATTAATTCGTTCGTGCATTTTACCTTTTGAAGGAAGGGGCTCGAACGACTTGTGCAGAGTACAATCATCTGCAAAACTATTTATTGGATTACTGGTGATTTTCAACAATTCGTTGATATAAATCAAAAATAGGGTTGGAGACAATACTGAGCCTTGGGGTACACCAGCGTTAATTAGCTTACACTCAGAAGAAAATCCGTCTAAGGTTACCGACATGTATCGGTTGGACAGAAAATTTTGAATCAGCTTCACAACATTGGGATGAAAACCGTACGCAACGAGCTTGTTGATTAAGTTGGCATGCCAGACTCGATCGAATGCCTTGGAGATGTCTAAAGCGATAACGTATGTTTCACCACCTTTATCAAGTATGCTGTTCCAACAATGCGCTACATAGTTTAATAGATCGGTAGTTGATCTTTTGTTTCGAAAACCGTATTGGCTGTCGGATATTAAATGATTTTCTTCCAGAAATTTTGAAATATGTGTATTAATATAATGCTCATAGACTTTGGATAGGACCGATAGTAAAGCTATTGGCCTATAATTTGGGATATCGGATTTTGGTTCCTTTTTGGGGACGGGCTGGACATTGGCCAACTTCCAGCACGAGGGAAATATACCAGATTTGTAGGATTGGTAGAATATTTTAGTTAAAGTTGGTGCAAGTTCTTTGGAAAAGGCTTTTAAAATAATGGGTGGAATATTGTCCATTCCTGATGCTTTGTTGATGTTTAACCCCTTTAAAAGTTTAGCGACTATTTTGGGTTTGAAGTGAAGTTCATTCATATTAACTCCTGAAGACTGGATTTGGGGTATTTCTTTAGGAGTTTCCAAAACAGTGGAGTTCAGAGCAAAGCGTTCAGCGAACAAGTTAGCTTTTCTTGCGGGATCTTTGACGATTAAATCACCATCAATAATAGGGGGAATAGAAAATTTTGTACCAGAATTTAAAGAATTGATGGCACTGTAGAAACTCTTGTCAGAAACAGACATAGACGTAAGTTTTGAGGCTTTCGCTCTGTCAATTTCGGACTTTTCGTTTGAGATAATCTGATTAGATATTTTGTTGGCCTTTAGATATTAGGATCGATTAGTGGGAGTTTTGTTATGAATCCAAATATTAAATGATCTACGTTTGTTTCTAAGTGCCGTTTTGGCAGCTTTCGAATACAAGTATTTTTGTTTGGGTTTTACTATGGAGAAAGGGACAAATTTATTGATAGCAAATTGGATGGTTTCTGTAAAGTTTTGAGCAGAAACATTTACATTGTCAGTGTAAAAACAATGACGGTCGAAAGGGAAACCATGGAAAAAATTTTGAAGACCTCTCTTATCCATTTTTGAGTAGTGAAATATTTTACGGGGTTTGGGAGTTGTAGTTTTAAGTAAATCAGTTTTGATAACTGATGAGATTAAATAATGATCAGAATTTCCAATACTACCTTTCGCGACATCGACACTCGTAATATCTGGCATTGTGGTAAGATAGAGATCTAAAAGAAAACTATTATCACCGCCATTACGGGGAGTGAAAGTCGGGCTTTTAACAATTTGGAATAGGCCCTGAGACGCGGCAAAAATTTCTGCCAGTTTGGATGATGCTGCGTTGAGTGGAGGTAGATTTTAATATAGAGGCTGGCTGCTAGTAGCGTTGAATTTTCCAGGAGATGAATATGATGATACGAGATGTTGTTGGAGATGTTGTATCCAATATAATGAGTTATTTTGAATGTGTTGATTAAGCTGAATCTTCATTATGATTTAACAATTATAATGCCCACGTAAAGTAAACACAAAAGGCAGCAGAAAAAAAGGTTGTTGTATCAACCATATGATGAATTAAATATATTTCCAAAATCTTCTGGTACAGTAGCTTCCACATTCACTAATGGTCTTGAAGCATTATTAAGTAGCACGAATTTAAATTAGATTCTCTCAAAACACAATAACATTTCAGAGTTTAATTGTATTTATACGAAATAGCTTACACAAGTTACATAAAATTTGCCTTATTGTATTTATCAAATTGGCGAGGCGATGCAATATAATTTATTAGAGAATTACATTTTTAATTTAACATTAAAAAACAAGAATTTAAAACTATTTGGATCAAACAAAATCTGAATAATAAAAATATATTTTTTGTTTTTTTTATTAAATGTTGACGAAATCATCGGCCGCTAAACTTTTTATTTTTTTGAGAAATGATTTTAGTTTTAATGTTCGCCACAGGTGATCTACTTAAAAGCTGGTTTGAGGAGCTATTTTGTTTAAAAGAAACTCATGTATTATTTAAAAATATAATAGCAAAAAATCGTTTAACTGAAAATTCCTGTCACACATTGACATCATCATATAATTCCAAAGTACAAATCAAATTTTACGCAACTGTGAATTATATTTAAAAAATTCTTATGAAGCACACCTAGACGTTTCTATTTAAGTCAAAAATCTCAAATTTCAATTTAAACCCAAAAGAAAAACACGGAATCTTACACAACATCCAATAAATATACATTTATTAAAAGTTACGTTTTCTTACAATGTTTCTGATATATTTTAATTTTTAAATATGATGTAACAAAACAACATACATTAACAAAAATACCGAATTCTTTATTTTTCAGCACCAGCAACACCAAACAGTTCAATTTCAACAACAGTAACACAACAACAAAACGGTGATTCTGCTTTTATTAAAGCCGGATCATTTAGAATTGATACAATAAAAAATTGGAGTATATCAACATATAAATGTACTCGGCAATTAATGTTGGAAAAATTAGGTAAATCAACGCGTACTGTTGATTCAGAACTGGAAGCTCAAATTGAACAATTACGTGATACACAGCGAAAATATTTATCAATATTACGGTTAACACGTGTATTAAGTTCACATTTTCATCATGTTGTAACAGCGCAACATGCCTTAGCAGAAGCATTTTCGGATTTAGCACAAAAAAGTCCAGAATTACAAGAAGAATTTTTATACAATTCAGAAACACAAAGAAATTTAACGAAAAATGGTGAAGTATTATTAAGCGCTTTAAATTTTTTTATATCATCTGTGAATACACTGTGTAATAAAACTATTGAAGACACTTTAATAACTGTTAGACAATTTGAAACCGCAAGGTATGTTACTTGTGATAATACTTAATTATTTATTGTTAATTATTGTAAACTTTTAAGAATTGAATTTGATGCATATAGAATGGATTTAGAAAACACAAAACCTGATCTATCTAGTCCTGGTTCAGAGGAAGCACAAAAAAATTTTACGAAACATAAAGAAAATTATGAACAGTTAAGAGGTGACGTTTCGGTTAAAATGCAGTTTTTAGATGAAAATCGTGTAAGTTGAAGTTTCGGTTCTTTTTATAGTTTACGATCTCTTCCATATTTCGTATTTATTTGCAATCCTATCCTGTTTTATATTTTCAGATCAAAGTTATGCATAAACAATTATTATTACTACATAACGCGGTTGCAGCTTATTTCTCAGGCAATGGACAGGCTTTAGAAGGAACACTAAAGCAATTTAACATTAAGGTAAGAAATTCAAATAAATATTTTCAATAAAAACTAAGATCCTAAATATTTTGGTTTTTAGTTGAAAACTCCAAATTCAGCTACAGGTTCATGGTTAGAACAGTAATTACTTGTTATTTAAATTCGTTAAAAACTTTTGTTTTTTTAATCGCACACTTCTAATTGAGTTATACATTTGGTAGCAAAAGCATAAGGATAATAATTGATTTAGGATTGTACTTATACATGATGCTGCTATTCAGGTTCCAGAATGGTTTGTATCGATGGTGAATCTTTGATCTCATAGAGCTGCGTGCATGTACTTTTCATCTTTCTGAGTATCTTTAATACATGACATTATTTATAAATTAAAGAATCTCACAATTGTAGCGTAGTTACTAAAAAAAGAGGATGCGCACCTGCGTTTTGTAATTTTGTTTTAATTATTGAAAAGTAAAAAGATTAAACAAACCCAAAAGGTATAATGATTAATTATTAAAACATTCCTTTAATTATTTTAAATATTAAAACTACTATTTTTATTATGATTGAAGAACTAAGGACCACTATTTTTTTTATTAAGTATAAGTTAATTTACAAAAAAAAGTTAAATCTAAAGTATTTATCTATATTTACAAAAACACAATATTTAGGTAGAAAAGTTTCAACAAATAAAAAAAAATTATGTACTGGATCTATTCGTACTTATGTTTAAAGTAAGTTTATTTATATTCTCAAATATATTTATTATGAGATTGGTGGACAATAATTTTGCTATCCGTCCATCGTATGATGTGAATTTTGTTTTATTAAGATGTTAATTAAGTGAGATCAACATTTTGGGGTTTTCCATAATAATTTTGATTTACTATAGAATAATCGTTATTCTTATACATAATTTTTTATTTGTAACCCAGTGATGAAAAAGGCATGACTGATAAAAATCGGTTCTAAGGGTGCATATATGTTGAAAGATCAAATAATAGAGTTGACCATCGATGTGACTCAAGCGAAGAAAATTAATACATGCTTTCAGAAGTGTTGATGTTTAACCATCGATAAAAGTGTTAAGGGCCGATTGTATGGACAAGGATAGATAGAAAAAAATCCGAGAATAAAGTTTTATCTTCATCCGAGGATTTTATTTTTCGTCGATTGTATGTATGAACACGGATAGTTTTTTTATTTTTGTTGCAGTTTATAGCAGTAAAGTTTATCAGTGGCAATACTTTTTCTTTTACTTTTCTATTAAATAAATTTAATTATAAATTAAAAAATATTACTTCAAAACTTAAATTAATTATATTAAAAATATTATTTATTTTACTATTAATTTATATCAAAAAACAAATTTTAGACACGCAGAAATTGAAATTCAAAAATAACCACAAATTCAAAACAAAATTATCCTGCTATGCGCGTGTCAAGAAAAAAAAATTGTTTTATCCTTTGTTTTATACAAGAAAAAGAAAGAATAAATCTAAAGGGGCACATCCACCCTGAAACATGTTTCAAAACTTGGTTAACAAACTTGGTTGCATGTTTACCATACATTATTAAACGTGTTTGTAAACTTGGTTGATAAACTTAAAATTATAAATGTCAATTTCTATAGTTATTTTATTAAACTCTTCCATACACAGTGAAACATGTTTACAAACCATTAGCTCCGCCTACTTAAAATCAATCTTAATAACAAACCACCACAAGTCGCTGCTGAAGAGGTAAAACTGCCACGCAGCACCAGAACCATCCTAGCGCAGTTGAGATCCGGTTGATCACGCATCTTAAATAACTACATGAGTAGAATTGACCATAAAATTGTTGACAAGTGTCCCATATGTGAGGGCACGCCACATGATGCTAACCACCTTTTCAATTGTCCAGAGAAACCAACCGACCTGACGAAGGAAGATCTGTGGTACCGCCCAAGAGCAGTAGCAGAGTTCCTGAACCTGGACTTGGAGCCGGAAGAATAGCACCTCCACGCGTCACTACAACAACAACAACTTAAAATCAAAACGTTTTGATTTTACTAAAACCAATTCGAAAACCGTCAAATTGGTTTGCAAACTTCACCATACACTATAAAACATCCTATAAACACAAACCAAGTTTTGAAACATGTTTCAAAAAGGATGGGCTCCTTAAGATATAATTTTATTCTCGAATTAATCTGTTGTTCTATCCTGATTCATCAATACAAACGACGATTTAGCCGAGGATTTATCTTCTCTCCGCATTCATACAATCGGCCCTAAACGTCGATAAACGATTTGTACTTTTTCGACGCTACTATCGAAGCTATGATCGGTGCTCATTTTATTTATTTCATAAAAAAATATTAGTTTTATTAACTAATTTAAATTTTTGTAGTTTATGAAAAATTGATTGTTTAAGTTTATTGTATTTATTTTTGTAATTTTTTTTTAAATGCTCGATGCTCTAACATAAACACCATAAAAGAACAGCATTATTCCACGTGTTTTTAACTGCTTGACTCGTTTGTCGAAGCTTCAACATAAACGGATCATACGACCTCTAAAAAATAGAAACTGCGAAAGACTAAAAGTAAAACGTCATGTCAAATCAAACCAATGCGTCCAAACCACAAATACAATTGTTCAAGTATAAGAAGCTTCTATGCTTATACAATAATATCTGGTTTAATTACTTTTGACCGATTAATAAAACTCATCTTTATGATTTAATGTAAAACTTAATTATAATTCTTTTTCTAAGATACATAAATTTAAACTGCTTTAAGCTTGAATTAAATTTTATATAATTAACAAAACTAGTCAAAAGAAAATTTGTTTTATTAAACGAAAATAAACTTTAGGTTCTTAATACAAAAACAATTTTTATTTTATAATTTAAAATTAATAAATTACTTTTCCTAATGTATATGTGTAAAAGGTCATTTCACCAAAATTGATTATAATACCACAAACATTATTATATAAATAAAATAAAATAAAAAAACAATAATAAACAAAAATTAAATAATTTTAATTCTTTTCAAGCGATAATTCTTTTAACTTTTCGTCTAATTTTTCTTCGTCAGATTCACATTTGAAATTTTCCTAGAATATTAAACAAAACATTAATGAAACCGTTAGTTAAGCATTTCTTTTTTTTTTTAGTAGCAGGAATTACAACATATGTCACAAACAACAAAAACCTTTTAAAACCACAGTTCCACAACGATCCAACTTGTCGTACTACCAAAAAGGATGTTACCTCCAGACTATCCAACTTATCAACATTTTTTTTTCTTTTCTTTCTCATACAAATAAAACTTAAAATCGTGCGACAACAATACACACCCTCCGATTGGTGTGGTTGGTCGGATGGAATTTCCATCAGACACATCCAACTTAAATTTATCGGATCGACATGCATACACACTATCCGATTGTATATCAACTCCAACCAAATCAGTCCGACCGTCGGATCGTCTGTATGACCTTTAAGGATGTTGATGGGCGGAATTTTTTTTAAAATAATTTTTGTTAATGTTAAAGAATGTATTAATCCATTTGGTACAAATTCAACGGTAAAATATGAATAAAATCTCACAGCTCTAAGATATCAAGACTTCGGTCTGGGTTAAGGATTTTGATATAGTTTTCGGCAAAAAACTTTTATGAGGACATGGTTTTTAGTTTTGGGCGGCGATGTATATCAAACATAACTTTTTGTTAAAGTGCATGTATTTTTTTATCTGTTTAGATATGTATTACAAAACTAACACGAAACATGAATACGTTGTCGGAAATATATAACAGATCATAAATTAACATAATTCAGTGAAAAGATGATACAATCAGCAAACTTCTCAAAAACTTCTCCATTTAACGTTACGAGAAAATATTCTTCTTCTTCAGGTGCCTATCCGATTACGGATGTTGGTTATCAGTGACTTCAGGCGGACTTTATCTTTCACAGCTCTAAACAGTTCTATCACGGTTATATCACACCACTCAGCAAGATTCATGATCCAAGATGTGTGCCTTCTTCGTCTGCATCTGCGACCAACTATTTTGCCTTGTATGACAACTTGGAGCAGGTTGTATTTATCATTTCTCATGATATGACCTAAGTAGTTTATCTTTCTCTCTTTAATCGTGGATATCACCTGTTTATTAGCACCCATTCTTCTTAAAACCTCTACATTTGAAATATGATCACTCATTTAATTTTTAATATTCTTCTGTACTGCCACATCTCAAATGCCTCTATTTTCTATAAAGTTCAGCTTTCAACACCATACAGCAATACAGACCATACATAACACTTCAGCAATTTGATTTTTAATTTTAGGTTTACCTCATTTCTGCAAAAATATTCTGCTCATGTTGTTGAATGCTGCACGAGCTTGCTCCACCCTTGCATTGATTTCATTTTTATTGTTTGCTGTACAGTGTATTATTGTTCCCAAATACCTAATTTTCTTGACCCTTTCCAACACAATACCATTTAACTTTAGACCATCATTTACGACATGGTTCCTGCTGAAAACAACATATTTAGTTTTATTCAAATTGATTTTCATATTGTCTCTTCGCAACACTTATCCAGCGCATCTAGCGTTTCTTTTAACTCATTGACATTAGCCGCAAGTAAGTTAGCCATTAGCCACATCATCAGCAAATCTAACATTTGTTATTATGGACCTTTCGTACAAAATAATATTAATAATATTGCTACGGGATAGCGTTTATCCCCACAGAATCCTAAATTTGGGAATCTCTTATTATCTGAAAAAAATCTAGCCTATCATTCCAAAGGGGAACGAGGAATAAATAAAAAAAAAATTTAATATATTTACTGTAAGTACCTTAACTTATAACTGTTGATTGAAGATTTGGTCTATGTGTTCCAATTCCCTTGACTAATCAACCAACTGTATTGGATGAACTAATTTGTGAACATCAGTTGCTGCTGCTGAATTACACCTTCGTTGTTCGAAATGCCCAATTGAACATTGCCTTTAATCCTTTAACTTTCCACTTCATATTTTGCTTTAAATCCATACGGTTTCTACAACCGGAAAATCCACCATACACTCGACTGTTTCTAACTGTGGTAATATGCTTCGATCACTGTTATCCTTACTACTCATACTTTCGATAACATCATTGGATACTTTATTTTTCATGTACTGCCACTTTTATAAAGCAATCTTTTTCCTTTATGATAAATTAAGTATAAACTTAATGAAAACAGAATGAAACACTTTTAAAAAAATATATATATATTTCATCCAAATCACACACTAGTGAAAACAAAGTTAACCTTTTTTCTGTATAAATTAAAACAATTTCTTTTTAAACTCAAAATAAAATGGAATTAGTATTTTTTCTTTAATACGTTTTATTGAGTGTTTAATAACAATCTCAATTCAACATTTTGGTTGAAGACCCAAAAACAGAAAGACCATATTTTCAAACAAAAATGTGTTTTTGTTAATTCTTTTTGACATCTTATCATGTCAAAATAGCTCGGGTAATACTAAAAAGAAATTCAATAAAGATTAATAACGACATCTGTTTGTTAGAATTGGAAATAAAAATTTAGTACGTTCGTTTGCTTTTTATAGTACAATTGAAATTTAACTAGCAGTTAAGTATTAGAAAATTTTAAATTATTGTTAATGTGAAAATGAATGGAAACTAATGAAATACATTTTTATTGAATTGAAAACGAAGATGAATTTGGTTTTATTATTGTTTTGCGATTATTGCGATCGTTACACCATGAATTCAAGGTAGAAACCAAGATTTTTACTCTTGAAATCACAAAAACGTCGCCATCCCCTCCATGACAGAAAACCACCGAACTACTTCCACCTATTAAACTGTATCTGGGATCGAGATACCAATGGTAACCAGCGTCAGGGTCGATGATCAATTTCAATACTCATGAAGTTCCTAGGAACTATCAGTGAGTACCGAAATCGATCATCCATCCATCTAACGTCAGCACCATTGAAACCTCGATACAACCAGTAATATATGATGCTGAAGATGTGAACCCCAGAGACGACAACCAGCCAGAGGAACGACCCTACCTAACGAACAGACATCATTCTCTGATGTCTTTCGCGTGATGGACTCCAAGACTCTTACCGCTCATATCTATGCACTCATAGAGTACATTTCCAATCTTAGTCTTAATCATTGCAGGTAAGAACTTTGGAGCCAATTTTGCCGAGAACTTTTTGGTAGCGTCACTCAAATGATGTTGCCGTACAAACACACGTTGTTGTGGTTGAAAAGTCCGTAGTTTAGATCGCAGGTTGTACTGATGTTGCGATTTCTTGAAAGCTGCTTTCAAATTCTGTTGAACTCGATTCCTGAGCAGAGTCAAATGATCAGCGCGTTCTATTTCCTCACCAGCATCTTCACCAAGCTTGTGTAGTGATCTCAACAATTGGTAGGTATTTCCATCCGATATTGGATGTTGACCAAATAATAGATAGTAAGGTGAGTACTTGGTAGCTGAATGTACTGCAGCCCGCAGTGCATAAGCGATTTCACCAATTAATGAATCCCACTTGGTATGTTGACCTTTTATGAACGCTCGAATTGCTGCTAGAACTGACCTATTGACCCGCTCTGACGCGTTGCTTTGAGGACTATAGACACCGGTCCTAATGTGTTTAATGCCGAAATCTGACAAAAGACCTTGAAAGTTCCTACTAGTGAACTGTTTGCCATTGTCACTGTGCAGAAACTCTGGTACCCCATATGTAAGAAACACTTCGTTCTTCAGAAAAGCATTCACCTTCGGTGAAGTTGCGTTCCTAAGTGGTTTCAGTAGTACAAACTTCGTAGCATGATCCAGAACTACCAATAACACCGTATTCCCAAGTGTTGAACGAGGGTACGGTCCCAAAAAATCTATATAGACTCTCTGCCATGGACGTGCTGTTTCGAATTGATATTGCATCGGAGGACGCAATATCTGATTCGTGGCTTTTGTTTGTTTACATGTGTCGCAGGACACAACATAGTTGTGTACCTGTGACGCCATGCCCGGCCAATAATAAAGACGTCGAAGTAATTCTAAAGTCTTTTTAACACCTCCATGAGCAGCAGTACTATCATCATGATGTTCCTGAATCATGTTTGAAGTCATCGGTTTTGGTACCCAGAGTTTCCACACAGGAACATCGTTGGGTATTGCATCAGGTTTTGGCTCAATACGAATGTATAGCTTATCATCCACGACTTTAACTGAGGGAAAGTCCTTCGGTGATGATTGAACTTTAGCCATCATATCCGTATATTCCTTGTGCCGATAACCTTCATTGTCGATTTTAATGTCGTTAGTGTGATGTGTTAATGCTTCCGTCAATTCTTCGTGTGTATCGTCATAAAGACGAGATAGAGCATCAGGGACTATGTTTTGGGTACCTTTTTGGTGGACAATGGTAAAATCCATATGTTGGAGTTTTAGGCTCCACCTAGCCAGACGACCACTCAAGTCTTTCTGTGACATAAGCCACTTCAGACTTGAGTGATCAGTCACAATTGTAAATCGGTGACCTTCAACATAGCCCCTGAATTTCTTCACACTCAGAATTGCCGCAAGACATTCAAGCTCAGAAACAGAATAGTTTCGTTGAGCTTTATTAAGTTTTTTCGACATGAAGGCTATCGGACACTCTTGTCCGTCTTCGTCGATCTGATACAGTACACTACCTATCCCTGTCAGACTCGCATCGCATCTAATAAAGAACTCTTTATTATAATCAGGGTTTACTAATACCGGTGCTGTAGTCAGCAATCGTTTTAAATTTTCGAAAGCAGCTTGCGCTTCCAATGTCCATTTCAATTTCCCAGAACTTTTCTTTAATAAATCTGTAATCGGTGATACCACGCTTGCATAATTTGGTATGAAACGTTGGTACCAACCAGCCATTCCCAATAGTCTACGTATTTGTTTCACTGTTGACGGAGCTGGATACTCAGCAACAGCTCTTACCTTGTCAGGGTCTGTTCGAAGACCATCTTCACCAACCAAAAATCCTAAGTATTTCACCTCTCTCAGAACAAATTTGCTTTTCTTGAGGTTTATGGTTAACCCAGCCGCTCTTAACAATGAAGAGACTTTGGACAGCAACTCCATATGTTCCTGGAACGTGGAAGAGACTACCAATAGATCATCTAAATAAACAAAGACATTTTCGTGATATTGATGTGGTATCACTTTGTGCATTAGCCGACACATTGTCTGGGGAGCATTGCACAATCCAAAGGGCATAACCCGGAATTGATACAATGGACGACCAGGCACTGTGAAGGCTGTCTTGTCTCTAGATGCTTCTGCCAGAGGAATCTGCCAGAAAGCATCTTTGAGATCAATACTTGAAATGTACTTTGTGCTATTTAGACGACCTAGTAAGCCATCAATCAAGGGAAGTGGGTAAGCGTCCTTTTTCGTTAGTGAATTGACACGACGGCTATCAATACATAATCTGTTTTTACCAGATTCTTTTTGTACCAACACCACTGGCGAGCACCAAGAACTGTTACTCTCTTCGATCACGCCCATTTGAAGCATTCGGTCAAGTTCAGCATAGACCTTTAGTTGAACAGCCGGCGATGTGGGATAATGCCTCTGTTTAACAGGTGCATTATCACCAACATCGATGACATGTTCAACCAAAGAAGTCTTTCCGAGTCCAGACACTTCAAATGACGGGAAAGAATCCTTGATCATATCCAGTTCTCGTTGCTGGTCAGTGGTGAGGTTATGTATATTTAAATTTTGTGGCTCTGTACGAGTCAGTTCACTAACAAATGAAGGAACAATACCAAATTTCTCCCAGAAATCTATGCCCAGGTAGAGCTCTTCTCGTAGTCCAGGGACAATATGAAACCGCATTGGTTTAGTGGAGCCATTCACAGTTATTGGAACTTCTATGTAACCCAAAATTTTATTTGCAGTACCATCTGCCGTACGAATACACGAAGTGTACTTACGGTAAGTTGTACCTGCTGACTCCAATAATTCCAAGGAACTTCTTCCAAGTATTGTGATTGACGCTCCACTGTCCAATAGTCCTGAAATGTGTTTGTCCAAAATCCTTATTGTTAATCGCGGCCGAGGATCCTTTGTTTCTGAAAGGATAGATGAAATACAAGCTTTACGAAATAATTTCCTCATCCTCCAATATCTAATATTACGTTCTAGACGTCTAAAATACGTTCGATGTAATGATGGGAAATTAAATGTACTAGGTGATTTTATTCTGGTTTCCTGAGTGGTGATCGATCGTCCTGCGTTGCTACATCTCTCGTCGTTTTCTTCGGGCTCATTGGATGTTGAACCGAGGGTACCATCCCCGAAGCATGTACTCTCGGACGGTAGTTTAACGACGGGTGACAATATGAACAATTTGCATATATAACATCCGGCTTGTTACATTTCCAACAATATAGTTTAATTCTATTCTTAGAGCACTCAGGAGCTCGATGACCGTTCACTCCACATCTGAAACACACTATTGGTTGTCTGGATATTGATGGACCAGGTTGACTGTTGTCAGAGGTTATGCTAGGTCGCTGCAATATCCGTCTCTGTGTTGAATCCACCGCATCAATACATCCATGTTGTTCTGGTTCAGCATCCACCTCATAATCATCCATTTGCTGTACCTCGCTAATTCTTAAATTTGATGTTCTGGTTGGAACTGGTGTGGACCACAAACGTTCAAACTTCTGACATAAAGTCCGAAGTTCATCCATTGAGTGTATTGTTGCTGCTAATGTAGCATTTTTGAGATCCACACTCAGTCCCTCCCGAGCAATCTCTAGCATTTCACGATCAGCAAATGGACGTGCTAAGCGACGGTTTAACGAACCAATCTCCACCAGATATTCGTATACGCTCTCCTTGGATTTTTGTTTACGGTTCAGAAGAACGCGCAAGATCGCCTTATCATCAGTTAGCGTACCGAAGGTCTGTAGGAGTCCCTCCCTTAGCACTGGGTAGGTCACCACCTCATATTCATGAGTTAAATTCAAATAGTATCTGTCGGCCGCTGCTTTCAGATACCGTGGTATGATAGACCTAAGGTCGTCCCATGACACACGGTCTCTTCTGGCAGCCGCCTCCACTCTATGAATGAACTCATGAATATCAGGAGAGTGACCATCCCCTGTGAAGGTTGGAACCCAATTTGAGTCATAACGACTCAAATTGTTCCCACGAACCCCTCGGTACTCCACTGGTGCTAACGCTGGAGCCGCGTCACGCCATACCTGAGGAGGTTGGTTGTATGGTGGTGGTGCTGTTAGTGGAGCTGGTGGATATATTGGTGGTAGTTGTACCTGTGGTACTGATGGATAATTTAATTGTGGTTGTGGTTGTACCAATGCTGGATTGTTATGTGTATGTTCAGACTGGAGTGATGGACCCAATTGTGGTATTGCAAAGTCCTCGGCTCTCAACCCAGATTGCTGGAAATAAGCCGGTGGTAATTGATCTGACCGTCTCTGATGTTGCTGGTTTGGACGATTCAGACTATTTATTGTTTCCGATATTGGCCGTACTGGGATCGGTGTGGATCTCTCATCTGGTTGAAAAGCAGGTGAAGCAGGTGGAGCAGATGATACTCCTGGTTTACTCTGCATAATTGGACGTGTTGATAATGATCCTATTATACTCCAGGCGCGTGACAATTGTGAGATAGCGTAGGTGCGGGCTTCTTGCAAGTCATTGCGAGGACCCAACCTATTCATCCTACCCGTATAATGTAACACTCGATTCGCCAAACCATCCAAGAGGGTCTGATCAATCGGTGACTGAAGTCGACGTACTTGATTTAAAATAAGTTGTGCTGCCTGCACCACCATTTGAGATTCCTCAATCAAATCTCTCGCATGAGACACTGTTATTGGAACTGACCCATGATCTGCATGGTTTCGCAGTTCCTCTGCCCAATCGGCCCCCCCGAAATTCACACCCCGAACCAAACATTCGACCAGCAGTTCGCTGGGTTCTAGACCATAGAACGGATGGTCAACGTCTATTTGGTTTGACATTTTGATGGTAAAATTTATCAAATCCAGAATTCACAAAATCAAACAACAATAATAAAACCAATTCTCAACAACCAAAAAAAAAAATGTAGAGTTAGTACGACGGAAATGTAAAAGTGAAAACAATAAAAACCGCAAAACGGAAAAAAACAACGAACGCCCCAAAAAAAACAGAAAATTTTTGTAAAAACCAAACTTGTAAAGGAACAAAAAAACTGTCGTAGCTAATCTTTGCTGAATCTTTACAGAAATTCCTAAGATATTGTATATTAAAATATAATTTATTTATTTAATTTCAGATATACTGAAATATATATATATACCTAAAATTAGTTATTGACGATAGCACCCCTAAAATATATTTATTTATTTTTAAAAAAAAATTGAAAAATAAAAAATATTCAAAAAGGATGTTTATTTATTGGATGCAACGTCCTAGCTCAAAATATTGATTTATTTTTTAAAAAAAATAAAAAATATTTATTTATTTCTTGACGTATTGCTTAATTAATAAAAAATTTATTTTATTTAATTACCTAAAATTATTTAAATTTAAAAAAAATTATTTAGTTACCTAAAATTTAATTTACGAAAATTTATTTTATTTAATAAAAATTATTTATTTAATTTTTTGAAAAATTTGTTTGATTTATTTTATTTTTATTTAATATAATAAGAGATTCCCAAAATCTAGATTCGTCTGGAGACACATAAAAGTAAGTATGGCTACAATATCCATTTTATTTAGTATTTGAATTATCGCGTTCGCGAGCCCACTCCAACAATGCATGTGAGAACCGACTAGAAAAGCCCCTAACGACCAGATTCTACAGAACAGTATCTCCCCAACCTAACAAAAACAATCGCAACTGTCACGATTAGACTCCAGGCCCACTTCTACTGACCCAGCTGCGGTTGTTCTACCTAAAAATAAATTACCATTAAACTAATGCCATAGTCGAAGAACGCTCCCGAACACCAGACTTCAAATCCTAAACTTAATGAAAACTGTCTATTGCAAGCTAAATGTAAGAGTGGAAAAATGTTGAAGTTGTGTGAGGTGAAGCCTCGATCCTGATAAAAAAAAATGATTGGTTCTCCTCTTCATTTCGTTAAAGAAGCTTCTGTGCAGGGAATGGTACTACTGGTTTGTACCTAAGTTCAGACCAGCAGTAGTCACTCCCTTATCACCAGAAAACTCCTTCTGAAATGAAGAGAAGAAACCAATGAACTTCGATCGCATGTCCATAATGGACAGAGGCGATCTAAGAACATAATTATGTTAAGGAGATAAGCCCCATGGATCCTTTGTTAGAGGTACCGCTGAGAGAAATTATCAATTACACACTTGTAATCATTACACAACAATAAAAAAATTAACACCCAAAAAAAAATCAATTAATTCTAACAAACGCTCAACTGTAGTGGAATGTACAATATTTTCATCGCGAAATTAAAAATAGTTCGAATCTACCACAACCAAAACAGGATTTTCACCGATTATAACCATTAGTGGTAAAGAAATTAAAATCATGTATTTATTTCACGCAGGCCAAAATGCACCGTTAAAACGAGCATCAGATTCCAGATCTAATTTATTAATGTATAAATATTTAAATATGATCTACTATCCAATTCCTATCAATGTGTAATATTTGCCAAAGCTACTCACAAAAAGTTCAAATGGCTAAATCGTTTCATCGGTTTGGTTTCTTAATTTCATCTCGTTGGTGCTATTGTAACATAACACTCCACACAAACCACTACATCCGCTTCCTATATACCAAAAATATGTACAAATATGTACAATTATACAACAATTAACCTACTATATACACTATGTACAATGACAGTATAAAAAAACAGTCTCCGAAAAAAATTACTGCCCCAAAACGGTTTTTTTCCAAATTCAGAACAAAATACATTTCAAAGATGCACACAATTTCCCGGGGCCACTTGCGGTCCCAACCACCGTCGAGGGTTCTCTCCCCTGTGATTGGACTCAGAGATAGCGTTCTCTTCAGCCAATATCTCCGCATAAGCGTGCATGACTGACGAGAACTCTACCTCCTCGGCCAACCACGCTGCCTTCTGCTTCTTCCTCCTACTCTTTTTCTCCCTCCACCTTTTCCTATCCCTTTCTAGCCTCCTCAATCGATATCTCTCTCGCGCATCCATCACTTCATCCACACACTCATTCACTTCATCAACTACCACTTCTCCTACCAACTCCTCATTCATCTCATCCACTTCCTCATTTACAATCTCACTTATCACTACATCCAACCATTCATCATACTGCTCATTCGCTATGTCATCCATCAATTCTAAATATAGTTGATTCCTTTTCTCATTCCGTTCTGCATTCATTTTTTCCTGTTCCCTCTCATTCACCACATTCATCACTTCACTCACAATCTCATGCATTACTTCATCTACCTCATTCACACCCGGCTTAACCGCTGCCTGACCCAACTCTCCTGGCCCCGGCCGACGCTTGCTCCTAAACGAGCCAAAATTTCTGACTGTGTGCATTTTTGAGTGTAAGAAATATAGTGTTAATCCAAATACAATTCTACACTATTGTAAAAACCAAATTAAATGTTAGAATTAGAATTTAATCTTTAGAATATTACATTTAATTAGAGAAAAACAAATAATGGTATTTTTAACACTGGCTCTACCAAGAACTCAAAGACCAAAAGGTTAATGCGAAAGCAGAATACAATTTCCTTTCAAATTCTAATAAGTCTTAGAATTGCTTATTATTTGTCTTCTTCAAGTAAATATTTATATATCCCAAAATTAAATGTACCTGTGCAGCATTTAATAGTCATTTGAATTCGTTATTGCAACTACCGCTGAATTCAATTCTCAAAAATTCCTTTTAAATTTATCAAATTGTGAAATTCTTAAAAATTATTAAAAAAAATGAAAAAATTCTATATATATTTAATATATATGTAAAAGAAAAATATACATATAAAAAAAAACCCAACTGGTTCTTATCCAAACAAGTTCGAAGTCAACCAAACCGGTTGACACCGCCCAAATACATGAAAAAAAATGAAAAAAAATATTTTTCGCGCCGAAAATAGCTCTAAATAACACAACAAATTCGTACCTAACGGTAACAAAACTCCACCGTAATCACGGTGTTATATTACCAAAATATTCCCCCGGTCCGTTTTTGGTTCGGCGACAGATTGTTATTATGGACCTTTCGTACAAAATAATATTAATAATATTGCTACGGGATAGCGTTTATCCCCACAGAATCCTAAATTTGGGAATCTCTTATTATCTGAAAAAAATCTAGCCTATCATTCCAAAGGGGAACGAGGAATAAATAAAAAAAAAATTTAATATATTTACTGTAAGTACCTTAACTTATAACTGTTGATTGAAGATTTGGTCTATGTGTTCCAATTCCCTTGACTAATCAACCAACTGTATTGGATGAACTAATTTGTGAACATCAGTTGCTGCTGCTGAATTACACCTTCGTTGTTCGAAATGCCCAATTGAACATTGCCTTTAATCCTTTAACTTTCCACTTCATATTTTGCTTTAAATCCATACGGTTTCTACAACCGGAAAATCCACCATACACTCGACTGTTTCTAACTGTGGTAATATGCTTCGATCACTGTTATCCTTACTACTCATACTTTCGATAACATCATTGGATACTTTATTTTTCATGTACTGCCACTTTTATAAAGCAATCTTTTTCCTTTATGATAAATTAAGTATAAACTTAATGAAAACAGAATGAAACACTTTTAAAAAAATATATATATATTTCATCCAAATCACACACTAGTGAAAACAAAGTTAACCTTTTTTCTGTATAAATTAAAACAATTTCTTTTTAAACTCAAAATAAAATGGAATTAGTATTTTTTCTTTAATACGTTTTATTGAGTGTTTAATAACAATCTCAATTCAACATTTTGGTTGAAGACCCAAAAACAGAAAGACCATATTTTCAAACAAAAATGTGTTTTTGTTAATTCTTTTTGACATCTTATCATGTCAAAATAGCTCGGGTAATACTAAAAAGAAATTCAATAAAGATTAATAACGACATCTGTTTGTTAGAATTGGAAATAAAAATTTAGTACGTTCGTTTGCTTTTTATAGTACAATTGAAATTTAACTAGCAGTTAAGTATTAGAAAATTTTAAATTATTGTTAATGTGAAAATGAATGGAAACTAATGAAATACATTTTTATTGAATTGAAAACGAAGATGAATTTGGTTTTATTATTGTTTTGCGATTATTGCGATCGTTACACATTATTTATTATTCTTCCATTTATCCGAATACCCGCACCGCTGTTTATAATAGATTCATTAAAAATGCATTCTGAATAAACGTTAAATAATGACGGCGATAAAATGCAACCTTGTCTCACGCCTTTTTGAATTTCTATGTTTTCAGTTACGCCGTCCTACAGCCACCTGTTTACTGTATAAATTGACGATGATTCTTAAATCTTTATCATCCAACCCTTTATTACTCAATATTTTGAATAGTTTTTTATGTTTTACTTTATCAAATGCCTTTTTAAGGTCAATAAAGCACGTATGAATATCTGCGTTCATTTCTCTGCATCTTTGCGTTAGTGTATTGAACATAAATAGAGCATCACGAGTACCTAGTCCATTTCTAAAACCAAATTGCGTGTCATCAAAGATTTTATAAATTCTTACATGAATGATTTTTAAGAACAGTTTCAAAGAGTGGCACATTAGACTGATAGTACGATAGTCTGAGCAAGTAGACGCATTTGGTTTTTTTGGTAGGAGAATAAATGTTGACACCAGCCATTCTTCAGGGATTTTTCCCGTATCATAAATTTTATTGAACATGTTGGTCAGTAAAGTAATCCCTTCATCATCTAACAGCTTGAACAGTTCATTAGGAACCGAATCAGAGCCCGTTGCTAGTCGCTCCTTTGTTTTTCTTATGACAGCTCCTATAATTTCGGCTATTAAATACTGTTGATTAATTTGTTGTCCTCCAATCAACAAACAATTTCTGCATCAGAGTAATTAATATTCCGTCGGATTCGGATTTATCATCCAAACCAAACACAATAACTATTAACACTTTGTTTAACCACAAGAAAATACTTTGTGTTTATTTTATAAACTTATTTTAATAAAATTCTTTGTGTTTAATATAAATACTGATTATATTGTACAGTTCAAAATATAACTAATTCTTTAAAAAGTGAATTAATATTTTTACTTTTAAGAAGCAACTAACTAGCTGTAAGATCAAATTTTTAATGTTAATCATTATCAAAAATATTATTTTAAAATCTAATTTTGTTTTAATTATTTAATTCACAGTTGGTTAAGCCAAAACCTACAAATCCGGTATTGTAACAATTTGTTTATTGAATCTCTCTCTTTACTGAGTTTGGATAATAAAAGGGTAAAAAGGATTTCATTGATTTGATTATTCCATATTTCATTATTTTTATTACCAAATATAAACAGCGCTGAATCAGGTTCCAACACTCTTACTTCATTTTCCATAATTGGAGGACCTGTTACCTGTTCCTGCAGTATTTGTATTATATTCCGAATCACTGAACAGCTCCGTGACATACTCCTTCCACCGTTCAATTCTCATTTCCGGATACGCTAAGATTTTTCCATTTTTATCTTTCAGGTAACCATTTATTGTTTTTTACCGGTGATAAACTTTACTTTTTTGTGCAGTTTGAAACTGTTATGACACTTATCTAAAGTTTCAATGTCCCGGCATTGCTGCTCCCAGAAATTAGCTTTGGCCTCTCTGATTCTTTGCTTAATCATTTTATGTAATTCTTTGTAACTTTTCATATTCTTATTCTTCAGTTTCCTCCTTTCGTACATTAGTAATATAATTTCGTCAGTCATTTATTCTTTTTTTCCGATTTATGATTGCAGTTTTAGATTTTATTTTATCAACAGCTTCTTTTAACGGCATATTGAAGGTATTTAGCATAAGATTTACGTTTCCTTCTAACAGTATGTTATCTCTCTGGTGGGCTAAGCTGGTACTAATAGTGCTAGTTATTTCACTTTTATTTTGTGGTGACTCTAACAGGGAAAAATCTGGTTTGCTATTATTAGCACTCTTACCGAGCTTCTTCAACTGAATTTTCATTCTTGCAGCTAGCAACATGTGGTCCGATTGGATATCAGCACTTGGGTATGTTTTCGCAACTTTTATTGCATTGCGAAATCTCTCGTTAATTAGAATAAAGTCAATTTGATTTCTGACTATCGTATTATCAGTACTTCTAGGTGATACCCAAGTGTATAACCTTCGCTTTGGCATTTTAAAAAATGTGTTAGCGACCACCATTTTGTTGTCTAGGCAAAACTCTACCAGTCTGTTACCTCTATTATTTTTGTGCCCAAGCCAAATTTCTCGACAGTGTTTTCTACTTCACCTTGACCTACTTTGGCGTTAGTCACTCATTATTACCGTCGTGTCTTCTTTCTTGACAGTTGCTATCAGTTCCTCAAGGCTCCCATAGAATTCTTCACATATCGAGTCGTCGTAATCGGTCGTAGGAGCATACACTTGTATACAGTTAATGAAATTTTTTGAACCTCTTAACTGCATTAGCATTAATCTGTCATTTACTCTTATTACGTTTGTTATATGCCTTTTTAGCTTCAACGAAATCATAAATCCAACCCCTCTCCTATGATCATGATCTGAACCTGAGTAAATAAAATAGTTATCGTTAGTTGTAACTTCACCACAACCTTCCCAATGAACTTCAGACACTCCTATTAGGTCAATGTTAAGACGTTTTTTTTCAATCTCGAGGTTGTTCAACTTACCCGCTTCCATCAAGCCTCTTACGTTCCATGTCGCTAATCTGATGTTTTTAATGTCGTTACCATTTTACTGTTACCATTTTTTTCGTTGGTTATTGATGTTTTCTTGGTCTTGGTATTTGTGTTGGTCGTGTTTTTACACATACTAGTCGTATTTCTTGAAGTTATATTTCTTTTATTTTGAATCACTGATTCTTTACTAGGAAAATTTTTAATGAGGTAGTATTCCGTTGCTTTTCTCGTGTAGTGTTATTTAAATTATTATTTTCGTTTTTATCATTAATCGTTGTTCTTTAGAGCTTGCCAGTTCGTGCCAGTATATCGTCAATTAATCAGAAGGAAAGAGACTTTTATTTAATGATATTTGCCCCACTATCTGATACTAAATTTACCGCAGCTGATGTTTGTGGTACAGGAGTATTACTCTTCTTAGGCCTACCTACACTACTGCCTCTAGGTTTCGTTGATCCTGCTTGAACAGATTCCACTACTTTACTTTGTGGTGACCTTCCCCTTTTATCTGTACTATTTACAGTAACCTCAGTAGCAATCCGCTCGTGAACAGCTTCTTCAGCAGTGTTTACTATTTTGTTATTTCTTATTATTACCTTCCGACCTTGCTCTTCTAAGATTTTCACCTCCAGTAGTAATTTCTTACGTTCTTCTCTTTGTTTAGGTGTATCATCAGTATTAATAAACCACACTTCGTTTTTTAGAACCTTTTTATTCTGGAGTATTTCGACTTTCTTCGTAAAATCCGCCAAGGTTACTAGTATTGGGCGTGGCTTTTGTTGTGTCACTAGCTTCCCTAAACGTTTTGCTGAGATGATATCTACTGCCTGTAATTGTATTTTAATTTAACTGATACTAGTCTGCTGACCAACTCATGAAGTTTAACGTTCTCGGCTTCTCTTGTACGTTATGCATAACGATGTTATTTTTTCTAGCTTGCCTATCCAAATATTCAACTCTTTCTATTTATTTGCCCTGCCGCTCAACCTTATCGTTTAGCAGTTTTACTTCGTTTTTGAGCGAAATGATATCCTCACTGTTCTTTGCGCTTACTTGTGATATTGAGCACACAGCTTCTTTTAAATTCTTTTCGAAGTTTTTCTCTATTTCGATTTTCAGGTTCAACAGATCTTTGTTTACAACAGAGAATTTCTCCTCAATCAATTTAGCCAGGAAAGCGCAATCGATCGATTATTTTCGCCCATAACCGGTAGATCTACAATCTTGTGATTAATGATGTGAAAACGTAGTCTTTGACTTAATTTCGAGGTTATTTTTTTATTAATGAGGTTATTAATGAAAGAATAGATGAATCTCATAACCGATGAAACTTAGTACTTATTGGACTTTTTTGAATACAAATAATAATTTACTGAATAGCAATTTTTTTTTCTCTTAATAATTTTTTTCGACTTGACAGCTTGACAGCAATCGTAATCGAAAATATTACAAAATCACAAATTCATATTTCTTTCAAAATTCCAAAAATAGTGTAAAAATTAAATAAAATCAAAAATTGAAACTTTTTTCAAAATTCTTAAAATATTCCAAAAATTCTTACAAATTCAAAAATTGAAACTTTTTTCTAAATTCCAAAAATTATAATAAAATCAAAAATTTAAAATTTTTCAAAATTCTAAAAATCTTCCAAAAATTGAAACAAGATTAATATTGCAAAAATTATAACAAAATCAAAAATTTTTCCAAAATTCCAAAAATATATAAAACATAAACAAACAATAAAATAAAACATAAAAAAATAAAATAAAATAAACATTTTGATATAACCGAAAAAAAATAAGTCTGCAAGTGGTAAAGCAAATTTGCGAAATCCACCCGCCCATAAAGCGGCACGTCCACGGAATTTGCAGGGACAAAACATATATGAATCAATCAAAAATTTTAAAATACATGTTCAAAACATCTGCGGATTGAACGCTAACCATGACCACGTGCAACATCATCTTGAGCACGACAAACCGAACATTCTATTCCTTACAGAAACACAAGTTTCTGAAAATTTTCTCTTTATAGAATCGCTTAATTCCAAATATAGGCTCGAATCAGCTTTCAAACTTCATCAGGGCGTATGCGCATTCATTCATGAGAGTGTTGCGTTCACGCGCTTTCCAAATTTTGAACTACACGGTGATGGCTTCAATACAATGGTTTTAAAGATTTGTCTTCCAGAAATGACTTTTTTTACAATAGCTTTATACCGGTCCCTCAACAAACGTAACCCAAACTTTTTTAATATACTGACAAAAATTATGGACGAGATTAGAGCAAAGTCCCCTAATTGTGAAGTTATCGTTACCGGTGACTTCAACGTCCACAACAAATCATGGTTGGAATTCTCCAAATCGACCGACGATGTTGACAATAGTGGAAAACTGGCAGAAATTTTTGCCGCGTCTCAGGGCCTATTCCAAATTGTTAAAAGCCCGACTTTCACTCCCCGAAATGGCGGTGATAATAGTTTTTTTTTAGATCTCTATCTTACCACAATGACAGATATTACGAGTGTCGATGTCGCGAAAGGTAGTATTGGAAATTCTGATCATTATTTAATCTCATCAGTTATCAAAACTGATTTACTTAAAACTACAGCTCCCAAACCCCGTAAAATATTTCACTACTCAAAAATGGATAAGAGTGGTCTTCAAAATTTTTTCCATGGTTTCCCTTTCGACCGTCATTGTTTTTACACTGACAATGTAAATGTTTCTGCTCAAAACTTTACAGAAACCATCCAATTTGCTATCAATAAATTTGTCCCTTTCTCCATAGTAAAACCCAAACAAAAATACTTGTATTCGAAAGCTGCCAAAACGGCACTTAGAAACAAACGTAGATCATTTAATATTTGGATTCATAACAAAACTCCCACTAATCGATCCCAATATCTAAAGGCCAACAAAATATCTAATCAGATTATCTCAAACGAAAAGTCCGAAATTGACAGAGCGAAAGCCTCAAAACTTACGTCTATGTCTGTTTCTGACAAGAGTTTCTACAGTGCCATTAATTCTTTAAATTCTGGTACAAAATTTTCTATTCCCCCTATTATTGATGGTGATTTAATCGTCAATGATCCCGCAAGAAAAGCTAACTTGTTCGCTGAACGCTTTGCTCTGAACTCCACTGTTTTGGAAACTCCTAAAGAAATACCCGAAATCCAGTCTTCAGGAGTTAATATGAATGAACTTCACTTCAAACCCAAAATAGTCGCTAAACTTTTAAAGGGGTTAAACATCAACAAAGCATCAGGAATGGACAATATTCCACCCATTATTTTAAAAACCTTTTCCAAAGAACTTGCACCAACTTTAACTAAAATATTCTACCAATCCTACAAATCTGGTATATTTCCCTCGTGCTGGAAGTTGGCCAATGTCCAGCCCGTCCCCAAAAAGGAACCAAAATCCGATATCTCAAATTATAGGCCAATAGCTTTACTATCGGTCCTATCCAAAGTCTATGAGCATTATATTAATACACATATTTCAAAATTTCTGGAAGAAAATCATTTAATATCCGACAGCCAATACGGTTTTCGAAACAAAAGATCAACTACCGATCTATTAAACTATGTAGCGCATTGTTGGAACAGCATACTTGATAAAGGTGGTGAAACATACGTTATCGCTTTAGACATCTCCAAGCCATTCGATCGAGTCTGGCATGCCAACTTAATCAACAAGCTCGTTGCGTACGGTTTTCATCCCAATGTTGTGAAGCTGATTGAAAATTTTCTATCCAACCGATACATTTCGGTAACCTTAGACGGATTTTCTTCTGAGTCTAAACTAATTAACGCTGGTGTACCCCAAGGCTCAGTATTGTCCCCAACCCTATTTTTGATTTATATCAACGAATTGTTGAAAATCACCAGTAACCCAATAAATAGTTTTGCAGATGATAGTACTCTGCACAAGTCGTTCGAGCCCCTTCCTTCAAAAGGTAAAATGCACGAACGAATTAATCCGGCCCGGAGAGACGCTACCACAAACGTGAACAAAGACCTGAATAAAGTCGCCGACTGGGGTGACCAAAACCTTGTCAATTTCAACTCCACCAAAACACAGCTGTTGATTGTTTCCAGATTAAAGACCGAGTTCCCCAAAGATATTTTATTTAGTATGTGTGATGAACCAATGGGTGAATGTAAAAACATTCGTTTATTGGGTGTCACAGTTTCAAATGACCTACTCTGGAACGATCATGTAATGGCGATGGCAAAAAGCGCGTCTAAAAAACTCGGCCTCCTAAATAGATGCAAAAAATTTTTCACTCCATACCAATTGTTCCATGTTTATAAGTCCTATATTCGTCCCTGTATGGAGTACTGCTGTCAAGTTTGGGGTGCTGCCTCTGTTTCCATCTTGGCCCTCTTGGACTCTGTTCAAAAGCGAGCTATACGAATTGTAGGTGATCGAACTTTGACATCAAAACTTGATTCCCTACAACATCGTCGCACTGTTGCTGACTTCGTTGTTTTTTACAAATATCGTCATCAGCAGTGCTCAGATGAAATCAGCGGCATCATGCCTCAAACTTATTCTTACCCCCGTTCCACTCGGCAATCGGCTGCCGCAACCAGTGAAACGGTAAAGATCCCGCGCTGTCATACTGGCAGATCGCAGAAAGACTTCTTTGTCCGAACTGCGTACAAATGGAATAGTTTGCCGGAACACTTAGTCTCAGGTGGGTTCAACCCACAGATGTTTAAAAAAAGCGTTAATCTACACCTTAGAACGCCAGTTGTTGTGGGACCCAGGTCTAGACCTAGGTTTTAAAAGGTATTTATGTGTTGTTGTGACACATATTCTAAACCCTATTACACAACACATTTTATTAAAAAAAAAAAAAAAAAAAAATATTCAAAAATTTCCATGTCCATTTTCATGTTCAATTACATTTACGTCATACAAACAGCTAAAAATTTTTTTCCAAAAAATTGGCTAAAAAAATAAATGAAATCATTTTTTTGACTCACTTGACAATATTTTTTTGACAAACTTAATATGCAATAAAATTCTCAATAATAATATCATGTTCATTACATTTCATTTCATACAAATAACTAAATTTATTTTTTCTAAAAAAATAAATGAAAATCATTCTTTTGCCATAATTCTCTATAATAATAATAAAATTTCATGTCATACAAATAATTAATTTTATTTTTTTTGAAAAATTGGGTAAAAAAATAAAAAAAAAATATTTCTTTTGACACACTTGACAACATTTTTTTTGACAAACCTATAATGCAATAATCTAGTTTTTGGTCTCACATACCAATCCCATCAAGATTTCTCCAAATTCAATAGGTGCGTTCGATTTGACTGAAACAACTGAAAAAACAACAACAATTGCATACCATTTTTTGTTGTTTCAGTTGCTTCAGTCAAATCGAACACGGCTAATGGTACTACTTAAAATGAACGTTTTTTAAAGCAAAATATATGCAAATTTCCTTGTTTTGACACACTTGACAATTTTTTTGACACACTTCCGGTACAGTTATCGAACACATCGGCCTTTCGGACCTGTCCATAGAGCCTATTTGTAAAAAAACAAATTTTTGAAATCCCTCCAGCGGTTTTCTAGATTTCGTAGGTAATGACGGCCGGCCGGCAGACATACATTTTTTTTTGCTTTTTTAGAATCAGTAGGTCCTAAAACGTCGAGAAATGCCAAAAAACGTGGGAGTAAGAATTTTAGTTTTAGCTCATGAATGTAAACGTAGGTCTTTCAGACCGAAGTAATTTTATCACAATTAAAATACGACATAGGTTAATATTTCATAATAATGATTACAAAAACAAAAGAGATTAGTAGTTTAACCAAAAAACCCCTGATGATAAAAATCCCCCATTCCCAACAATCAACCAAATTCAACTTAAAGAAATAAGAGAATTTAACTTAAAATTTGATTTTTGAATAAAACGTATCCAAGTTATTGTGATTATAATTTGAAAAATATAAAGGGGCTGAAATCTCACAGCTCTGAGATATCAAGACTTCGGTCTGTGTTGTTAAGGATTTTTATATAGTTTTTGGCAAAATACTTTTATGAGGACATGGGTTTTAGTTTTGGGCAGCGATGTATATCAAACATAACTTTTTGTTAAAGTACATCTTTATCTTTATTTAGATATGTATTACAAAACTAATACGAAACATCAATACGTTGTTGGAAAACAATTTATGATCTGTTATAACAGATCATAAATTAACATAATTTAGTGAAAAGATTATAGAATCAGCAAACTACTCAAAACCTCTCCATTTAGCGTTTCGAGAAAATATTTCAAAATCACAAATGCATATTTCTTTCAAAATTCCAAAAATATTGTAAAAATTAAATAAAATCAAAAATTCAAACAAAATTCTAAAAATATTTCAAAAATTATTACAAAATCAAAATCAAAGAAATTATTCAAAATCAAAATCAAATATTGCATAAATTATAACAAAAACAAAAATTGAAATTTTTTCCAAAGTTATGAAAATTATAATATAATCAAAAATTTAAAATTTTTTCAAAATTCTAAAAATATTCCAAAAATTTTTACAAAATCAAAAATTGAAACTTTTTTCAAATTCTAAAAATATATATACAATTCACAAATTCAATTTTTTTTTTTTAAATTCTAAAAATATTCCAAAAATTAGAATAAAATCAAAAATTTAAACTTTTTCTAAATATTAATAATATTCCGAAAATTCTTAAAAATTCAAAAATTTAGACTTGTTCCAAAATTCTAAAAATATTGCAAAAATTATAACAAAAACAAATATTAAAACTTTTTCCAAAATTCCAAAAATATTGCAAAAATTATTACAAAATCAAAAATAAACTTTTTTCAAAATTCCAAAAATATTTCAAAAACTATAACAAATTCAAAAATGTCCATGTACAAATTCATGTTCAATCACATTTACGCCATAAAAAAAGCTACATTTTTTTCCAAAAAATTGGCTAAAAAAACAAATGAAATCATTTTTTGACACACTTGACATTATTTTTCTGACAAACTTATAATGCCATAATTCTCTATAATAATAATAAAATTTCATGTCATACAAATTATTAATTTTATTTTTTTCCAAAAAATTGGGTAAAGAAATAAATAAAATCATTATTTTGACACACTTGACAACATTTTTTTGACAAACTTATAATGCCATAATTCTCTATAATAATAATGAAATTTCATGTCATACAAACTATTAATTTTATTTTTTTCCAAGAAATTGTGTAAAAAAATAAATAAAAATCTTTATTTTGACACACTTGACAACATTTTTTTGACAAACTTATAATGCCATAATTCTCAATAATAATAATAAAATTTTATTTTAAACAAATAATTCATTTTATTTTTTTTCCAAAAAATTGGGTAAAAAAATAAATAAAAAATCTTTATTTTGACACACTTGACAACATTTTTTTGACAAACTTATAATGCAATAATCTAGTTTTTGATCTCACATACCAATCCCTACCATCAAGATTTCTCCAAATTCAATGTTCCTACTCGTAATCACTTAAAATGAACGTTTTTTAAGCCAAAAATATGAAAATTTGCTGTTTTTGACACACTTAATGATTTTTTTTGACACACTTCCGGTACAGTTATCGAACACAGCACAGCGTCCTTTCGGACCTGTCCCTTGAGTATACCTATTTTTAGAAAAAAAAATTTTTGAAATTCCTCCAGCGGTTTTCCCTGCAGCATAGGTAATGACGGCGGCCGGCAGACAGACATACATTTTTTTGCTTTTTTAGAATCAGTAGGTACTAAAACGTCGAGAAACGCCAAAAAAGTGGGGGTAAGAATTTCACATGTTGGTTGATGTTTTTGATACAGCTCTTCATGTGTTCGCGTTTCTTTTTCCGTAGGAGTTTCGCTGAGGCCTTTCTGGCGCATAGATAATCAGTTTGGGAGCTTCGGGTGTTTCTTGTAAACCAATTTTCTCGCAGTTTTTGTTTGTGCTCAATGCTTTCGCGGCACTCGTCATCAAACCATTCGTTACGTGATTTCGGTGGTCGTTTTCCGATTGTACGGAAACTTTGCGTTACAATTTCCTGATATCTATTCAGTGTTTCCAGATGTTTAAATGCTTCGACATTCCAGCGCACGGTCTTTTTTGCTTGCCTATTAAATGTAGATGATAATTTGCACTTATACTTAAAGATGACAAGCATATGATCGGTGTCCATATCAGCACCTCTGTATGATCGAACGTCAGTTACACTTGTAGAGTGTCTCTTAGAACTCATGACGTGATCGATTTGATGTTCAGTTCTTCCATCGTTTGATTTCCACGTTGCTTTGTGGATTTTCTTATGAGGAAAGAAAGTGCTAGAAATTACTAGATCATACATCATAGGCAGTTCAGCTGCGCGAAAGCCGTTATTGTTACTAGTATGATGCAAGCTGTTAGGGCCGACATGTGTCTTAAGCTCTGCTCTTCTACCAATTTGCGCATTGAAGTCACCTACCACGATTTTTATATCGTGCCGCGGGATGTTATTGATGACTTCTTCGAGTTCTAGAAAGAACAGGTCTTTAATGTCATCTGCTTTGTCTTCAGTAGGTGCATGAACATTGATGATCGTCACATTAAATTTTTGCGTACGGATTCTCATTGTGCATATCCGCATATTAATTGGGCAAAAGTCGATAACATGTTGATTCACGCGACGATGTACGAGAAAGCAAACTCCAAATTCTCCTCCGTTTTCATGACCGCAATAGTAGAGAGTGTATCCCTTGGCTGTTTCGTGGATTCCACTCCCTGGCCATCTTAGTTCTTGTAACGCCAAGCTATCGATTTGGTTTGTAAGTTTTAGTAGATCTCCTGATTTTCTAAGGCTTAGCACGTTCCAGGTTCCCATTTTTAAATCGTAGTCCGGGTACAGTTTCCGAAGTCGTTCTAATAATGAATCCGAGATAATCCGAGGCCTGTGCACAGAATTCATGACAAGTAATTTTTTACGGAAATGGGGTGTTAGCCCTTCGCCCAACCCAAATTTTCGTGAATGGGTTCGTTCTGCATCTTAAGGTCACCAGAAACAACCTTTTTACATCGATATAGCGAGCCGCTTGATCCAAGGCAGACGCCCGCTACAAACCGCCCCTAACATGGAGAACAGACGCTTGCTACACGTATATATAGCGAGCCGCTTGATCCAAGACAGACGCCCGCTCCAAGCTGCCCCTAACATGGAGAAGACGCTTGAGTTGCATTGGTTTTGTGGCGCCAATGACACGCCATGGTGCAGAATCACTGAGTATAGGCAGTATTTACTCTGCCCCTCTCAACTACACCAACCTAATTCTGTTAGCGTTAACCAGGTAGCACGGCGTGGACGTAGAATTTCGGATTTCACTACCCGTTACCCCGTTGTCACACCCGAAGATCGAAAATAAAAAAATTACAAAATAAAAGCTGCTAGGTAGCGATTTTGTACCATCATCTCTCCTAGAGAACTAAAAGGAGAGATAAATTGTAATATATACAATTGTCTTTGATTGATTCATTGAAATTGTAAATGTCACGTCATGATTGGTTCGATTTGTATTGTATTTGAATTTATCTTGAGGGGAAATTTGAGTGTGGGTATGTAGGCTTTTTTTAGTTTTCCCCAGGAGAGATAATTCTCTACACTAGAGAAATAACAGGAGAGATAATGGTACAAAATCGCTACCCGATCCCTCAATGCAATTTATTTAGAAAATGAGAATCCGTTATGGTAAGACGTTAGTGCCCTTCTGCCCTTCATATTAATAGTATTAAGCCAAAACTTTATTATAAACTGATCACCCACCCAAACGGGTTAAAATTCGTTTACCGTGGTAAAAAATTTTTGTTTCTTTAAATTTGTTTAAAACAAAATTTAATTGTTAAATTTGTTTAAAACAAAATTTAATTGTTAAATTACAACAAATTTACTGAAGGTTCCATAAAAAGATTAATCGCATTGTTAATAAAAAGTATATAACATAGCGTTTAGAGTAAACCACGCTAACTGCACTTTCCCCATGTCTCTCAAAATACAATAATATATATAGCAGCAACGGTTCAAAGAAGCAAAGTGTTTGAATAGTGAATCTTTTCTACTGTACCGAACAAATTCCGACACCGAAGTATCGAAATTTATATTTTACTTTTTTACATAATGTCTAAATAAGTTCAGGAACGTAGTTTTTGGGATATTGTTGAAAATGTAATTTTGAAAGACAACAAACAGTAATCTAGGTATGAAATTGAATAGTATCACTACCCTACATGAAAACCATTATATCTTACCGGATCATAAATCACTTTAATAATTAAGCTACAACTAGGACATGTGGCAATTTCTTCACCAGCTATTAACTCTTCCTGTAAATAAATAAAAATATTAGTACGAATTATTATTTTTGGATAATTTAACCTCACTTTTGTGATTTGAAATCTATCGCCACAAGGACAAGGATAGTAATACATTTCTTCCTCTTCATCATATTCAAAATCTTCTATTTCAACTTCGTCGTGATATGTAGTCATTGCTAAATATCATATTGAAATATTTATTATCGATGACATACAAAGCTATTTGCAAACAAATTCCAAACCATATTCTGAAGTTTCGATGCACATGTTATAAAAGCTGTGTTCGATTTGACTGTAGCAACAGTCAAATCGAACACACCTAGGGTTCGTTCGTAAACACCAAATCGCTAGCTTATATTTTCCTATTTTGACGTTTGTGGTTGGAAATGGTCGTTCTTAAACTATTATTGCCTAGTTTACACGAGGCGAGTAAACGTGCGAGTTGAACAGGCGAGTTACTGTAGTACAGTTACTGGCATCGTGTGAACACACAAGGCGAGCTACTCGCATGCGAGCTACTGGTAGGCGAGTTACTACAACATATTTTGTTTTCACTTGCCACTTGCCTTCCCCCTCCACATTGAAAAAAGTAAATCGTATTGTATTCGGATTATTTTGACTTTTTTTATGTTTATTTTCATTTTTGTATTAATTATGTGAGAAAAACAAACAAAATCAAAACGTTTTCGAAAGTAAAATAGGTTGTTAAACAAATCGTTGGAATATATATAATTTAATTTAGAATATAGGTATTTTTATTTTATTACGTTTTTAAAAATTTTGTATACATATTTTGTTAAATTTATTAATAATATATATAAAGTATTTAATGATGATAATATCACAGTGCCAGTTGCGAAATCCACCACTCGGGGAAGAACCTAATTTAAATATATGTTTATTCCAATGTTGCAAACCGTCTTCAGCATACTCGAATAAATAAAATAAAATAAATTAAATAATAAATAAATAAAATAAATTAAATGTTTTTGAAATAAAATGTATATTATAGTTTTTAAATTTAAATAAAATAAAAATGAAACAAATATTACTATGCATGGACTTAAAATTAAATCTCACTATCCAGTTATATTTTCACGTACTGTCAAATTATTTTTTATAATCAACTCGCATACAACCGGCAAGTAACTGTCATCGTGTGAACAGTACAGGCGAGTACAGCTACTGTCCAATTTTTGTGAGGCGAGTGAACAGGCGAGTAAACTGTCTACTCGCACGCCAGTAGCTCACATCGTGTAAACCACGCTTAATTCTTGCCTATTATAAGCAAGCGATTTGACAGATAAAGTTGTTCGGAAACTCCATTTCTATTCCAAAATAGGCAATTCGATCGTCTATTTTGGACTCGCTGTTTTTGAGATCCTAAATAAGAACTGAGATCTAAAAGTGACATTTGCGCTTTTTATTTGATTTTAATCAAAACAAATACAATATTATTATTAAAAATATAAATTTTATTTCTTATCGTCAATGGTTTGATTGGTAGTAAGAGTTTTACCACAAATGAAACACCAAGCCTTAGATAAAAAAATGTCTTTTTTTATTACAAATATTTCGGTCCTTTTTTTGGGACCTTCTTCAGTGTAATTCTTTTGTGTTATCCTGAACACTCTTTAAACTTAATACTCTACTCTTAATACTCGAGTATTAAGTTTAAAGAGTGTTCAGGATAACACAAAAGAATTACACTGAAGAAGGTCCCAAAAAAAGGACCGAAATATTTGTAATAAAAAAAAGACATTTTTTGATCTAAGGCTTGGTGTTTCATTTGTGGTAAAACTCTTACTACCAATCAAACCAAAACCCCCGATATATCATAGCCATACCATTTCACGCCATTTGCAATAAACAATGAACATTGCCATATGCAAAAAATTGAATTAGTGTTTTTGATTAAATATTTTTGAATTTTTTTTATATGGAGTTTTATTTTTCCAGATGGCGTTATGAGCGTTATGGCGATTTTTTGAATTTTTTTTATATTGAGTTTTAATTTCAAAATGGCGCTACAAGTTCACGATTTTTATTGTGCTAAAAAATGTAGATGGCTTCTATACCGGGGGTTTTGAATCAAACCATTGACGATAAGAAATTTCATCGCGTAGATCAGATTCAGTGTATGTACCAAAGGTGTATACACTGAACAGCAAAACTTATAATAAATTTTATATTTTATTTTGTGTGTCTCATTTATTTACTAGAAATATGAAAATTGTTTTTTTAAATCTGCATCAATATTTTAATACAAAAATTAATCAAATAAAAATTCAAAACTTAAATATTTAAATTATTTATAAATATTTTTCATAATTTGAAATCTGCAAATAATAATTTTTTCACACAAACCAAACATGTTTTGTGTTGTGTTTAGTTTGTTTTTCCTGTAATTAAATTATTATAATTATTGTGATAAGTTTTAATACATAACTATTAATTTTTAATACTTCATATATATATTTAGGCAAGTGGTCGTTCGGAAACAAAATGCCAACGCCGTCAAAAAATTTAAATCATTAAAGACAATAATGTCTATAATTATGTCAGTTTAAATCTGTTTTATAAAAACGTTTGATCAAATTAGTGACAGATATTTACAAAATAAAATGTATAGATTTTGACATATCAGATTAGATTTTTATGGAGATACAAAATAAGTCACCTCGCCAGCTAAAGCTCAGTATCCTGCTCGAGCGAAGCTAAAAATTTCATATAAATTTGACGTGAAATTTAGCTCTGAAAAAATAAAATAAAAAATTTTGCTAATGAGTTCGCTGATCAGTATGCTGCTCGACGCGGAAATAATTTCAAAATGCTAGTTTGCGCATTGTAATATAGATGGCTCTACTACAATGTCTACACAGTTTTCGCAGCAAATTAAATGCACGAGATATTAAATTGAACGCTAAATTTTGACATTTTTATTGTATTTAGTAATTGTGCGTTTAAAGTAATTGTGTGTTTAAAGTAAATGTGCGTTTGTAAAAAAAATTATCCTTTTTAGTTTTCAAAATGTATTTTGAAGCCTAATATTTAGATGATTCGTATTTTGAAAACGTTTTCGAGAGTTCCAATAACGAAATAAATAATGATGCTCTTGAGGTTGAGCGTGTAGATCAAATTAAAAGAAAAAAAAAGAAAATGGGTTAATGACCTCCGTATAGTTAGCAGGCAAATTTGGTATTCGCTATTATTATATATACCAATCGTTTGGGAATCGTTTGGGCACATTTAGGAATATGTTTTCATAGTTTAGGAAATTATAGTTTAGTTTTTATTGATTAAAATAAGTTTAGCGTATAGTTAGCAGACACATTAATATTTCCTACCTTATATTATACCAATCGTTTGGGAATCGTTTGGGAACATTTAGGAATATATTTTCATAGTTTAGGAAATAGTAGTTTTTTAATTAATTAAAATAAATTGAGTGTATAGTTGGCAGACATCCATATTTTAAATGATAGCAGTTCTTGACAGTAGTTGTTTCATGACAGTAGATGTTATTTTTAGTGACAGTAGCTTTCATGAAAAACTTCACATTTTGATAAATACAAGAGTAAATTTGATATTTGATCTATTATTAAACATACCATTCGCTTGCTAATCGTTTGGGCACATTTAGGAATATGTTTTCATAGTTTAAAAAATTATAGTTTACTTTTTATTGATCAAAATAAGTATAGCGTATAGTTAGCAGACACATTAATATTACCTATCATCAGTTATACCAATCGTTTGGGAACATTTAGGAATATATTTTCATAATTTAGGAAATAACAGTTTTTTAATTAATTAAAATAAATTGAACGTATAGTTAGCAGACATCCATATTTTAAATGATAGCAGCTTTCTTGACAGTAGTTGTTTCATGACAGTAGATGTAATTTTTAATGACAGTAGCTTTCATGAAAAACTTCACATTTTAATATACAAAAGTAAATTTGATATTTGACCTATTATTAAATATACCATTCGCTTGGTAATCGTGTCGGCGCATTTAGGAATATGATTTTATAGTTTAGGAAGTTTTTATTAATCAAAATAAGATTAGCGTTAGCACTTAGCAGACACATTAATATTATCTATAATACTATCATAAATTATACGAATCGTTTGGGAACATTTAGAAATTTATTTTCATAATTTAGGAAATAATAGTTTTTTGATTAATTAAAATAAGTTGAGCGTATAGTTAGCAGGGCATCTATTTGGTTTCATGACAGTGGTGTCAGACAGTAGTTGTTTCATCAATATTGTTATGACAGCCAATTGTCATTACAAAACAATTACTTTAATTACTTCAATTCAAACTTTATTGAGCTTTAAACTTTTACAAATTATTATTTTTTTTTACAGAGAGAGGTTGCTTAAAACTAAACATTGTTTTGTTTTATTATATAACTTACACTGACAAACAGCTGTCTAGTGGTACCATTTTTCAATATTATTGATAAATAAAAATTGTGTAATTCAATTTAAATTTTAGGTTATGTTATGGATCAAAAATTATACAAGCTCAGTATAAGAGCTTCCTTGATTTATTTATTTATTAATCATGTTAGCACAGACTTAATCATAAATGATTTTCAAAGCGTCTGGTCTAAATACATAAGTAAAAATTAGAAACAAAACTATTTATATATGACTTACATTAAAATAAAAACAACAAACTAAAAATAACAAATAAAATATATAAATATATATGTATACCAAGTCCGGCTCCGAGCGCCCACCAGGCCAACACTACATCCAAGACCGACCCCTCCGCCAACAAAACTTCAGCACTCCAACATGCCGAGAACTCATCCAAACACTCAGCCACACAAACGAGCACAGCTCATCCGCACAAAAAGCTTACCAACACATATATGGAAATTAAAGGTTGTTAATCACAAAAGCAAAACTCTCTTTTTTAAAACTACGAACGGTATCAAGCTCGCGAATATTCGCAGGTAACACATTCCAAACCCGCGAGATGCCAAAAACAAACAACGAGCCACTATATTGTTTCCAAACATTAAAGGGAACTAGAAGATGGCGCGTACGGTCAGATTGAGAGATTGCTATTTTATCAAATAAGTAACTAGGTGTTCTCAATTTTAGAAGTTTAAAAATGAAGATTGCAATACGGAAATAAAAATATTGCTGCAGACTACAGCCAAGAATCGAGTTGGAATATTCAGATACATGATCAAATTTTCTCAGGGAGTATATATATCTGACACACGAGTTGAATGCAACCTGAATTCTACGCTTGGAGTCTGAATCAAGATTATAAATTATAACCTCACAGTAGTTGAAATACGGAATAATCAAGCTTCTTACCAGTTGTAACCGAAGCGGCACTGGGGTTATGTTACTCAACAACTTCAAACGATGCAATGCAAAATTGACCTTTCTGCAGACCTCAGATACGTGATCAGACCACGTTAAAGAACTATTCATAATGAGACCCAGATTTTTAACAGTTCTGTTAACCACAAGCTGAGCGCCACCAAGAAAAAGCGGAGGGAGATCAATATTACTCATTGTTTTAGTAATGAACAATACTTGAGTCTTACTAGGATTAAGTAGAAGACCATTCTGAGAAGACCATCGATGTATAAGTTCCAAATCCCTGTTAACAATACCAAATATCTCACGTATTTCCAATAGTTTGCCACATATATAGACCTGACAATCATCAGCATAAAGTAGGTACATTAAGGAGCTAACAACAAGTGGTAGATCGTTAATGAAAATAGAAAATATTAAAGGACCCAAGATTGAACCCTGAGGTACACCAAGCTCTAAACGACACATTCTGGAGGATTTCCCATTGAAGCTGACTATTTGCGACCGTTCAACCAAATATGCGAAAATCAATTTAATAGCCGCAGTACTAAACCCATAAAAAAGGTAAAGCTTTTGGATGAGAAGAATAGGACTAATCATACCGAAAGCATTAGAAAAATCCAACAGAACAACCACTGCAAAAGTAGCCGGATCATTTAGTCCCTTACCAATATCATCCGTAAGTTTCAAGAGAGCAGTAGCAGTGCTGTGAGACGTCCTAAACCCAGACTGCAAATCATTAAGGAGACTTTTGCTTTGTAGGTGATGTAACATTTGACCGTAAAGCAACTTCTCAAAAACTTTCGATAATACGGGCAATATGCTAATTGGGCGAAGGTCCTTCAATGAGCTTGGAGTGGAATTTTTTGGTATTGGAATAACCGAAGCAATTTTCCAGTTATCAGGAAAGTATGAGGTGGTAATTAGTACGTTGAAGAGATCAGTTAAATGCGGTAAAAATACAGGCAGAACCATTTTAAGGAATCTAATGGAAATACCATCAACACCAACAGCATTAGAAGTTATGGAACTTACTGCAAGAGTTACTTCATCCTGAGAAACACACGAAAAACTAAACGAATTGTTCTGCGCTAATTCAGCAGAAGATGCAGGATCAGCTAAGGGAATAATAATATTAGTCACATCAACTTTAGTAAAGTGCTCATTGATTGAATCTAGTGATAGCTGTTCAATAAACTCCGCACCCTCGCTACTATTAACCAGTCCAATATCACGCAGCCTTTTCCATTTGGACGACGCGTCTTTATCTATGTTTCTAAAGTAATAACGCTGCTTGGATGAGCGAAGTATGTTATCAGTATGTTAGTTGAAAGAAAAATGCTTGCTCAAGGCATTTTGAAATTATCATTTTAGAATTAAAGCGCTACTTAAAACTAGACTAAAGTATGTAAATATTTACAGAGGTAACAAAAGGAAACAATTTGTACATTTTAATATTAATTTTGTGTCCGCGTTCAAGATTTTGATTGTAGCCAAAATTTGTGAGGAGTAACAGAACAATTCACGATTCACTGGGTTCAGAGCAGAGTTTAGGTGTGAGAATTTAGTTAGCTGAGTTTCATTGTTGAAGGGGATTTTGTTCCATAAATCGATAGATTCATTTGTCGAATTTAGATTGAAGGGTGGATTTTTTCCCTGTAAATATCCTTATAGTGATCAGCGAAGACCTTAACTTTGTCGTGTGTGTCCAAATACGTGTTGTGGTCGTCTTTTAAAGGGACTCTATCTAAGTTGCTATTGACGGATTTTCTACCCGTTATTCTGTTGATTTCTTTAAATGACTGTGGGGATGGAATGATAGCTTCCAGTCTTTTTCTAAAGTTTGTCTTCAATTCATTTGAAATCCTATTCCTTACGCACACACTGAGGCAATCGATTCTTGTCTTGAACTCCAAATATTCATTGTTAACTCGGTTTTTATGCTTATGGAATATTCTTTTTAATTTGGAGGACCAGATTTGTTTCAGTTTGATCATGTTAGTGGCAACGTCAGACAGGTTTTCGTATTTTTGGTCTTTGGGTTTGATTTGTTTCGCGTGATTGATAGTTACTTCTAGAATTGCCTTGCTGATAGAATTGATATGTGTATCTATTTCCTCGTTGCTCAAGTTATTTAGGGGTGTGATATTGATGGCCGTAATGGCTTCATCAAGAGCCTTCATAGCATGATCCCAATTCGTATATTTAAAAGATATAGAATGACTCTGTGTTTTCAGGAGTTGAAGTTTTGGAAATGTATATTTAGTTGGATAGCGAAGTGGTCGGATATACCAGGAGAAGTGGAGCATGAGAAGTTAAGTTGGTTTGCTGACTTGGTAAGACAGTTTGAGAAAACTAGGAACATGTCTATAAAGGACGAAGTCCTCGGGAACGTCGGGTCCGGAGGGTTTACAATTTCATAATCTGTCTAGTTATATTCTTCTAGAATCGCTGATAGATGATTGCCATTCAAGCTGTTGAAGCTGTCTCCCCATGTTTTGCTTCTCGCATTGAAATCACCCCCGATAATAACCTCGTCTCTGCTCTTGATGATATTGTGTAGCTTATCCAGTTCCTGTTTCATCCTCTGACCAATGTTGCCTGGTATGTATATAGCACCTACTAGGAGGGACCGATCTCTGTTTGATGAGTCAAGATGGTTGATTTCAATTAAAGTGGCTGAGATTATTTGACTTTCAAAGCGAATTACCTTGAAATTTATATCACTCTTCAAAAATATAGCGGTACCCAAGATATTGTCATTTCTGATAATGTTAAAATTATTAAGGCAAATCTTATGTTTATTGTTGAGGTGAGTTTCTGAGATGAGGGCTACAGTCGGATTAACAGATTTTATGAGTTCAAATAATTGGAGGCGTTTATGGTTAGAGATGGGTGAATTGACGTTTTGTGCATAGAAAAGAAGGTTTGCACAACCCATTTATTTTTGTGTTAAAGACATGACGAATTGGAGGTATTCCGCCGCTCTGTGTCCCTCACCCTCGATGCGAGTGTATTTTGGCCAGAACTGATTAATTTTTTTTATAAGAATGCCTAAAGGCATGTTAAAAAGGCTATTGGACTCGTTAACGAAGTCTGAGAGATGGTTCTCTTTATTGAAATTTTGATGGTTTTTCTCTTTATTGGGGTTTATAAGTAAAACAGTCCCCAACTGTTCTGATGTATTAATGTGCATTTTTGTTAATCATTTCAAACTCAGAACAGAGCTGGCTCGTAGAACATGCCTAAATCAAGAAATTATTATGGAGTGGACACAACCTATTGTACCCAATTCGAGTGGACATAACATATTATAATGAGTTTCCGATTTCAAAGTTATATATACTTGCCATCGTCTTTCTTAAATGAACCAAAATTGAAGCTTAGGATTGTACGCTCAATTGCAGATAAATATGATTCGTCAGTTTGTATCCATGTGTGTTACCCGTACCTCCACACCAACCGAATAAATGTCTTTTATATATATGTTAAGTTTCGTATATTAGTTGGCACATACAGTAATCCATGAAATGATTTAATTGATAAGAGGTTCGAATACCTGAAGTGATTCTAGCTTTTATATCTGCACGTATATGCTGTTACTTGAGTCATTAAATAAATAAATGGGGATATGACTTTTACTTAGGCGCCAAGATTTTTTTTTTTATTTGATAAAGAATCACTCACTGAAGCGAATAATCCAAAACGAGTTGTATCGGGTCCAAGATTACGCCAAAATTTGAAAATAAATCCATACAAAATTGCACTGTTTTGACAAGAATTTTTTCTGTTTTTTAATTTTTGCTTTATTTCCTATATGCTTATAAGATAAACGATCAAAACTGTCCCTTTTACTAAATTTCCTTAATTTACGATAAAAATAATAAAAGAAAAATCCACTTGCGCCTAAGTTAAAGTCATCTTGTCAAATAAATAAATTTAAACAATATATTGCCAATATTTTTTTTTTTTTTTTTTTTTAATAAGAAGTGTTGTGTAGTAGGAATTACAAAATGTGTCACAACAACACATAGATACCTTTTAAGACGTAGGTCCCACAACAACATGCGTCTTGAGGTATAGGTGGACGCTTTTTTTAAATCTTTGTGGATTGAAAGCACTCGAGACTATTGATTCGGGCAAAGCATTCCATGTGTACGATGTACGCACAAAGAAATCTCTTTGCATTCTATTACTATGACAGTGAGTAATCTCGACAGTTCGACCGCCCGCACACACCGATTGACGAGTAAAACGGGGAAAAACATATGTCTGAGGCATTATGGACCTGATTTCATCCGAGCACTGCTGGTGACGATATTTATAAAAAACAACGAGATCAGCAACAGTGCGACGATGTTGCAGGGAATCAAGACCTAATGCTAAATCTCGATCACCAACAATTCTCGATCACCAACAAATAAAATATAATTACGTTTTACATATTACAAGTATATCTATCTTAAAATATAGAAAAATAAACATAAAATAAATTCAAAAATACTTGGTCCTACAATCATGTTTTTAATTCGAACACAATATAAATATATTTAATCTTTTTTGATATTTGATGAAAAAAACAATAGAAATTAATGTTGGAGGAAAAACGAAATGTAGTTGCGGCAATAAACAACGCAACAGAAACCCATAAAAAATTGATGGAACGCTTACTCCTGAGTTCCGAAAAATTCGTGCGTCGTGGACCGAACTTTGGTAACCAACTGAGCAATCCAAAAATTTCAAATTATGGTTACATACAGCTTGCAATGTTATTGAATAAAATTTTTTCCGATTTGTATGCTTGAACTGATTTGCTTGCTTTGTATGATTGATTTGAATGCTTGAACTTGTGGCTTTATTGGTACATATGTACCATCGATTGCACCACATTGTTATTCCTGGCAATACTATTGAATGCTTCTTTTATTTCCATCATTTCTGTATTAGTTGGCCATTTAACAATATCTCCCGCTAAATGATCAATAGGTTAATAACTCTTAAAAAAAGTTACTAAAAGTGTTGACTTGGCCTTAGTAAAACGTTCTCCAACAGATCTAAAATAAAATATATGCTACTTATCTTGAAATCCAATGTTAAAAAGCATAAAAATATAACATGCAAATTTTCAATTACCTATAACTTTTGGGGGTTGCCAAAAGCCAAATTACAGCTAACTGTTGTTTTCCCATGTTAATTTGTGGTTTTCCTACATCAATAATATGCTCATTCGCCAAAATTGTAGCTTTTTGGAAAAACACATTGAACGCATCTCTCGTAAGACGAAAACTTTGCTGAAATTGCAACTCGTCATAATTTGCTGCAATTACTCTATATAATTTTGTATCCGTAAAGGTAGAGTGACCATTCGTACTGAATTTATCAGTACAGTACAGATTTTCTAGCTTCTGTACTGATAGACGTATGCGGTACTGATTTTTAAATTATGTACTGTAAGTACTGATTTTTAAGAAAATTGTTAAATTTTACTTTAAGCTTCAATTTAAATAGGGAAATAAAACAATACGTGTCGTCGTTTTGAATAAACTTAATTATTAAAATAAATTATTTGAAAAATAGTACATTTTGAAATTTACTTATTTAGTATGACTTTTAGAACCGACTTTTATTTAAAAATTAAGTCTAAATTGTGCTTGTAATATAAATTGCCGCAATCGGTGTAATAATTGTTGTCTCATTACACGCCTCGATATTCAATTGCATATCATCACATTTCAGCCATCGTCCTGTAGGTTTTCGACAGTAGCCTATAAAGTGACCTTATATTTTTGAAGAGTGATATAAATTTCAAGGTAATTCCCTTTGAAAGTCAAATAATCTCAGCCACTTTAATTGAAATCAACCATCTTGACTCATCAAACAGAAATCGGTCCCTCCTAGTGGGTGCTATATACATACCAGGCAACATTGGTCAGAAGATGAAACAGGAACTGGATAAGCTACACAATATCATCAAGAGCAGAGACGAGGTTATTATCGGGTGTGATTTCAATGCGAGAATCAAAACATGAGGAGACAGCTTCAACAGCTTGAATGGCAATCAACTATCAGCAATTCTAGAAGAATATAACTGGACAGATTATAAAATTGTAAACCCTCCGGACCCGACGTTCCCGAGGTCTTCGTCCTTTATAGACATGTTCCTAGTTTTCTCAAACTGTCTTACCAAGTCAGCAAACCAACTTAACTTCTCATGCTCCACTTCTCCTGGTATATCCGACCACTTCGCTATCCAACTAAATATATATTTCCAAAACTTCAACCCACTCCTGAAAACACAGAGTCATTCTAAATCTTTTAAATATACGAATTGGGATCATGCTATGAAGGCTCTTGGTGAAGCCATTACGGCCATCAATATCTCACCCCTAAATAACTTGAGCAACGAGGAAATAGATACACATATCAATTCTATCAGCAAGGCAATTAACTACCTAGAAGTAACTACCAATCACGCGAAACAAATCAAACCCAAAGACCAAAAATACGAAAACCTGTCTGACGTTGCCACTAACATGTTCAAACTGAAACAAATCTGGTCCTCCAAATTAAAAAGAATATTCCATAAGCATAAAAACCGAATTAACAATGAATATTTGGAGTTCAAGACAAGATTCGATTGCCTCAGTGTGTGCGTAAGGAATAGGATTTCAAATGAATTGAAGACAAACTTTAGAAAAAGACTAGAAGCTATCATTCCATTTCCACAGGCATTTAAAGAGATCAACAGAATAACGGGTAGAAAATCCGTCAATAGCAACTTAGATAGAGACCCTTTAAAAGACGACCACAACACGTATTTTGACACACAAGTCAAAGATAAGTTTTTTGCTGATCACTATAAGGATATTTACAGTGAAATTCGACAAATGAAGCTATCGATTCATGGAACAAAATCCCCTTCAACAATGAAACTCAGCTAACTAAATTCTCACACCTAAACTTTGCTCTGAACCCAGTGAATCGTGAATTGTTCTGTAACTCCTCACAAATTTTGGCTACAATCAAAGTCTTGAACGCGGACACAAACTTAATATTAAAATGTACAAATTCTTTCCTTTTGTTACCTCTGTAAATATGTACATACTTTAGTCTAGTTTTAAGTAGCGCTTTAATGCTAAAATTATAATTTCAAAATGCCTTGAGCAAGCATTTTTCTTTCAACTAACATACTGAGCTTGTATAATTTTTGATCCATAACATAACCTAAAATGTAAATTGAATTACACAATTTTTATTTATCAATAATATTGAAAAATAATACCACTAGACAGCTGTTTGTCGGTGTAAGTTAAATAATAAAACAAAACAATGTTTAGTTTTAAGCAACCTCTGTAAAAAAAATAATAATTTGTAAAAGTTTAAAACTCAATAAAGTTTGAATTGAATCATTGAATAAATATCTAAGGAAGAGTAACTAGACATTTTGAGTGAAGCATCTAATTTTTAGTATTGGTGAAGTTTGATAGTGTTTGCATTCTAGCTGGGTGGTACTGTTTACAATTTCCATATTTGTATTTTCAAAACAAATAAAAGAAATAATAAATGTTACATATAAATTTAAAAGCCTAATATGTTTGAATCAAATATTTCCTTATATTTCCAAATATAAATATTTTTAACTGTCCATACAACGCAAATTTTAATCATATTGAATTACTTTAAGAACACCTTATATTCGGCTGTGATAGCGTTTGAAATATGGTTTGACAACGATGGATTAAGAAAAATTACATTTATGTAGGGTAATAAAATATAAAATTAAACTAGAAAATAATAGTTTTTGTAAAGCAAATACTTTATGTTTTTGTTAAAACATCATTCTAAATCCTTTTTATGCGTAGTATTAGTAAAAATATTCTAATCATTGATTGAAATTCGATGATCAAATTTCAGTGTATTTAAGGTTATTTGTACATATTTTAATGCAACACTTCATTTTTATGAATAAACTCCTGCACAAATACTAATAGTTGATTTGGAAAACATTAATTTAAACTTTAATTTTTATAAATTTTGTTTAATTTGAATATCTTAAAGTAGAATTTCGGATAAAAGCTATGATTTTATTTTAAAATACAAAACGAAATATGTCAAATGTCATGGATGAAGAACGCCCTGGGGTGGGTTTTGAAATTAATCACGGTTAACCATAAGGTAATAATGTCACTAATGTCATAGCCAAAATAGTGACGTCAAATATTAAATTAAAATTACCACAGTGAAGCTGTCAAAGTTAAATTGTAAAAGACCGCTAAAAATTCAAAATTAATAAAAACTAATATTCTAATTACGATAAATAAAACTAAAAATGTAGTATATGTTTTTATTTCTAAAATTTATTTTTCAGTCTTCAGAATCAAATAAAAAGAATAAAAATAAAACATTTCACTAAAAATTATTAAATACTTAGTATATAATAATTAAATGTACGACATATTCACAAAACAATATAATTTCTAACTTTTTTTTCCACAACAATTAAAATTTTCTTTTATTTTAAAAAATTGTATTGTGTTTTATAAATCGGTTGACATGTCGCTTTAAATATTTATACGTTTTGACATTAAAACCTCAACAAACTCTACTCTAGACTTGAGTAACAAAGTTAAAGTAGTGACGTAACAATTTACTATGACAGCTAATTTTTATAGTTTTGGAACGATAGTACATCTGTCATCCAGTAAATTTTTTATTTTGTGGTTAATTATGGCACGACATTTGGTAGAGTAAAGTTAACCGTGGTTAACCATAGTTAATTTCGAAACGCACCCCAGATATACAAATTACATACTTCAAAAAATATTCGTGTAGCCACACGTAATTATTCTTCCTTATATATTTATTCAATGAATTGAATTGAATTAAAGTAATTGCTTTAGTAATGACAATTGGCTGTCATAACAATATTGATGAAACAACTACCGTCTGCAACCAATGTCATGAAACCAAATAGATGTCTGCTAACTATACGCTCAACTTATTTTAATTAATCAAAAATCTATTTCCTAAATTATGAAAATAAATTCTTAAATGTTCCCAAACGATTCGTATAATTTATGATAGTATTATAGATAATATTAATGTGTCTGCTAAGTGCTAACGCTATACGCTAATCTTATTTTGATCAACAAAAACTTCCTAAACTATAAAAACATATTCCTATATGTGCCCAAACGATTACCAAGCGAATGGTATATTTAATAATAGGTCAAATATCAAATTTACTTTTGTATATTTATTAAAATGTGAAGTTTTTCATGAAAGCTACTGTCATTAAAAATAACATCTACTGTCATGAAACAACTACTGTCAAGAAAGCTGCTATCATTTAAAATATGGATGTCTGCTAGCTATACGTTCAATTTATTTTAATTGATTAAAAAACTGTTATCTCCTAAATTATGAAAATATATTCCTAAATGTTCCCAAACGATTCCCAAACGATTGGTATAACTGATGATAGGTAATATTAATGTGTCTGCTAACTATACGCTATACTTATTTTGATCAATAAAAAGTAAACTATAATTTTCTAAACTATCAAAACATATTCCTAAATGTGCCCAAACGATTACCAAGCGAATGGTATATTTAATAATAGATCAAATATCAAATTTACTCTTGTATTTATTAAAATGTGAAGTTTTTCATGAAAGCTACTGTCACTAAAAATAACATCTACTGTCATGAAACAACTACTGTCAAGAACTGCTATCATTTAAAATATGGATGTCTGCCAACTATACGCTCAATTTATTTTAATTGATTAAAAAACTACTATTTCCTAAACTATGAAAATATATTCCTAAATGTTCCCAAACGATTCCCAAACGATTGGTATAATATAAGGTAGGAAATATTAATGTGTCTGCTAACTATACGCTAAACTTATTTTAATCAATAAAAACTAAACTATAATTTCCTAAACTATGAAAACATATTCCTAAATGTGCCCAAACGATTCCCAAACGATTGGTATATATAATAATAGCGAATACCAAATTTGCCTGCTACCTATACGGAGGTGGGTTAATGGCTAAAATGTCAGACAACTGTCAAAACTTATCTCTACACAAATGTCTACATACATTTTTTAGCTTCAGTTTTATCTGTATTTCTGTGGAGACCTTGTTAAACTTTAGCTTCGCTCGAGCAGAATACTGAGCAATACTTTCGAATAAGTTTAGAATAAGGCCCACCAAATTTTTTGTTACTTGTAACATGTTATTAGTTGGTTACCATTCATAAGAGTCCATTAGTTAAAGCGAGACAGACTATTATTTCTCATAGTGCCACAGTATATTTTAATAAATGCGATAGAAATCAAAACTATATTTCTAGTTTTCTGTAAATTTTTGTTCATCTTAAATGTCAACATATTGAATACACGTGAACACTTGTAATTACATAATTAAATTTTGATTAACAAATTGTAATATCAGGTTGTACGTATTATTTTTTACATTTTTGTACTATATTTTAGCTTATTTATTTATTTATTGTACTTCCAAAATAGCTTCACATAAACTAACCAATAATTAATTATAAAAGCTGCTGTGAAAAACATTAAACTGGTTCACACTTGATAAGGAATCGTCTTTATCTCAAACACAAGAATGTGCCTTTCAAATATTAAATGTAAAACCATGTAAACTAAATAAAATTAAAATTACAAAATTTTTATAACATATTTCATTTAACCTACAAAATAAATTAAAATAACAAGGTTATTTGGCAATATAATACGTTGGAAAAAAGAAACTAAAGACCAGTCTGACCAGAAAAGCTACAGACTAGTCTTGCAAGACAAACCCTATACATGTCTTGCAAGACGAGCAGTGACATTTCTTTGGAGATGGCTTGTGCTTTTATAACCCTTGTTTTAATAACACGTTACAAGTAAAACTTTGGTGAGTCTGGTACCCAACGAGTTTCGTTTCTACAGGAGAAAGTTTCTACAGCTTTTCCATAGGAAGACTACACTACGATTCTATCTCGAATCTTTCTATAACATTTTAATGTCTTCTGATTGGTTAATTCTCTGATCAGTATGCCATCTTTATACAAGTTTTAATAAAGTGAACTAAAACAAGACAAAATCAACATTGTATAACTTTGTAGTTCATAAGTATGTTTTTTCGTGAGAAAATATTTTTCAATTTTAAGTAATGGTTTTTTTATATATACAAAAAATAATTTGAACTACAAAAACGCGAAAGTGTACTTAAGTAAAGAGAAAAATTTACAAAAAATGCTTGTCTATAAACAAACATTTTTGTTCAAATTTTTACAGAGAGTAAATAATTATGGCGGCTGATAAGCAATCTGGTTCTGGTAACAATAAACTTTGAAGACAGTCATGGAGAGAAGTAAAATAGCCATTACCAGCTATTAAATCATTTCTTTTCGGTAAGTATTTAAAACTATTTTATTTCAATAAAAAAAATTCTTTTACGTTTTCAGATGCATCGAGAGAAAAACAAAAATAATATAAATTTTGTATTAAAGTAGCACTACATAACTATGTACTAAATCTAAATAAATAAATTTATTAGAAATAAAATGAAATTCAACTAAAATAAAATATGTTTTAATTATTGCAATGTTAACAACTAACAAAATTTCTATGAAGAATCGTTTAAGAAAGTAGTCTAAATTTCACTAAAGAATCGTTGTGGAATATTCCACAGCGATTCAAGTGGTAGTATTACATGATGAATCGTACTAGAGCATTCGTTCACGAATCTGGCGGACATTTTATTTATTTACATACAAATTTCCATACCTTTTCCATCACGATTCTACACCTCAGAGAAGAAGCTTCTTCATCGATTCATGAACGAATCGATAGCATTTTATTCGCTGGGTATAACACGTTGGGTGGGGGGTGCTTTCCAAACGACAACTTATTTGTGGAACGTAACTTATTCTAAACTTATTCAAATAAGTATGCTGACGAGGTAACTTATTGTCTGTCTCTTTCTCTTACAAAAATCTAATTTGAAATGTCAAAAATATGTGTTAGTAAACATAACATAACCAAAGATTTAACTAAATATAAGAAAACTTATTTGAATCTGTATGCTTTATTTAAAGGTCCAATCGCAATCATAAAATGCAAAACTATTTAAATGCAGAATGAAGTTCAAGTAACCGGGCGTTAATCTTAAATCAATTTTGTTATTAATTTTTTTCAAACATGTTGAAATTACACCAAACTTTTAATATTTGATATTTCTTTATAAATCAATTATTATAAATATGATACATATTTTTATTGTATTTAAGGTATAAATTATTTTGATTTTATATCTGCATAATCAATCACCTTTGGAAATTTTCTGAAAACAAATTGTCAAACAAACTGTCAAAATTGAAAAAGTTACGTTCCACAAATAAGTCGTCGTTTGGAAAGAATCCTAAAGTACGAAATCTCATTCCACGAAATAATCCCATACAACCAGAATCTAGCTATATAGAGCTGATTTGTATTTCGAAAAAATAAATAATTGTTTTAAATAATTTTAATTTTAAATAATTGTTATATCTTGGAAATCAAGATATTTTGTGTTTTTACTAAAGTTGCATTATTATAATTTTTGCAGTAAATTTTAATACATAACTGGTGCTTTCGAATTATTATTTGACAGATTACATACAGCAATATAACGATTTGAAGTTTAAAGAAAAAGCTCTATATATAAGCGGTTCCCACAAAAAAAGCCAAAAATGGACGAGGAAAAGGAACTGGGATTAATAATCGAGACACAAAAAGAGGAAATAATGCGATACAAGGCGAAACTTAAAGGTAATTATGATTATTTATTAAAGAATTAATTCTTTTCTAACTTATATTATCATTCTAGCTATTGTTACAGCTTATACAACATTACTAAAAGAAAATGAAGAATTAGAAGCGACTATTTATACTCTCAAAAAAACCAAAACAAACAATCATTTAAAAGACTATGAAAATCTATTGCAAAATGGAAATGAGATCTCTCCTCCCACTACTCAAAATACCTCATCAAATGACAACATAGATTTAATATCAATGCTTACCGAGGAATTCACAAAAATAGAATTAGCATTCCAAAATGACAAATTAGCAATTAGAAAAGAATTGAATGTCAGGGATAATCAAATTAAAGATTTGCAAAATCAGTTAAACGAAATAACTGTGACTGTAAAACAAGAGTTGAAAAATATTAAATTTGCAATAGACCGAGAGGAGATTGAAAGAAAAGAAACACAAAGTACTCAAGACAGTATGCTGGAAAGATTTCCAAATTTAATAGTTACTATGAAAGAAAATTTAGAAAAACAAATTAAAGAAATTGCTGAAAACACTGCCGTTAAAAATAATGAAGATATAATTAAAAAACTTACCACTGACTTTGATAATATAAAGAAAGATATGCTACTATATACAAACAATATTAAAAAATTTGAATCCAGTAATGTAACTTCGTCTCCGCTGCGGACATATGCAGTTACAAACAAAGAGACGGCGCAAGAAGCAGGAGTGTTATTGGTGAAAAATAGTTCTAGTCCTTCAGAAATGGAGAAATCTACACGAGATGCTGAAGCAAACAACGTAGAAAAACAAATCGAACTGCCGAAAACTAATTCAATTGAGTCTTTGCCTAATATGAAAATAGATTCTCAAAATCGATTGCATGGTATACGTGACGCTATTAAGGCGAGAAAGAAGAAGTCAAAAAAATAAACTATTGATTTTAATTTTTTTTATGCCGTAATAGTATATTGCTAATAAACTTATTTTTTACTATATTTTTTGTGATTGATCTGATGCGATCCGCCAATTATGTAACCAGACGTACTCCTTTCGGTAGTACAGTACTCCCTTCGGTAGTACAGTACATCCTTCGGTAGTACAGTATTCCCTTCGATATTACAGTACTCCTTCGGTAGTACAGTACTCCTTTGTTTTATACTCTTTAGATTTTCTGTCTTCATGTCAAGTAGTTTCAAACTACAAGGAGTACCTTCAGGCTTTTTGTACTCCTAAATACTTATGATTGTGTTTTTACGTTTTCAAATTTCAAACGAAAATACGACCTAGAAGTCGACCTTTGAGTCGCTCACGGTAATGTCATTCAGAACTAAGGTTGGAATAGGGGATCGAGTGAAATTCCTCTAGACTGATTTAACTGAAAGAAACTACGAAATTCAGTGGGTGGTCGGCTTTTTTTCTTCGTTCAGTATAAATGCATCTTTGTCCATATCTATTTTGTTTTCTCTAATATTTCTTGCTTTCTTATAGACCCAAAGACTTTCAGGTGTTTTACTTGAGCTATGCGAGTTAAATGATTTGCGTTTATTCTTCACCGTCTCAGTTTTGAGTGATTTGTCGAAAGATCCTGCTAAACACAACAAACAGTTTGGCGAGGTGTTTCTTCATAAAAGTTTCTTAGTCCATTCCAGTCAGCGCGTTTATAATTCCAAACGCGACGAAGCTTAGCTTTAATTGGTGGAGGTGATGGAAATTGTACTGTATGTTGATTTTAGTAAATGACCCGAAGATACAAGGGGTTATTCAACCTTTGGCTTCGTTGTATCTGGCTCGTTGGTCAAAAACAGATCGGGCAAATTATTATGTGTATTGTCTGGTATTCTAGTTGGTACAATCATTTGAGTCAAATCATATGATAATCTTTCTACGTCAGTGCGTGATGAGTATTTCAGTCATTCTTTTTGTAATTTTGTCGAGCTTGGACGAAAAAAGGTCAAGCTGAGGGGTGTTTGGTGATATGTACATTCCTTTTATAAGTTTCATGCATTCCTGAGATCTTCAATACCAGAGAATTATGGTATCACATTGACACAATGCTTGCCAACTTATTAGCTACTTATCGATGAAATGACTAGCTGCTGAGCTGTGAGTTTACACGCTGATACTAAAATCTTTACTAGAGACAAGTCATTGCTATTACTACTTTTACATCCGTGAGGGTAGGGTAGAATCAGGATGCGTTTACAACTGCTAGTAAACTCACAGGCTGATTTTTTTTAAACCTTAAAGTTCGATTTTCTTGTTAGTTGCTACCTAGTTTACAGAAATCTGGAAATTATAAAAGTACTGTTGAACCTTTCTCTGGCTGAGGATCACCTTCTTCATTACATGAAGTAATACTTCAATAAGCCCGAAAATCCAGGGAATATTAATAACTTTACCTTATACCATTCATAAGGTAAAGTTATTAATATTCCTGGGATTTCCGGTGCTTGATTTGATAAATGCTATGTGCATTTTAAATAATTTTATTTTCTATTAAATCGGACACGTTGGATTATAAAAAACATTCACATCTACCTTTGTTTAAGAAAAACTTAAGGCTAAAAGGTTAAGAAAAACTTAATTATATTTCTCCAATTTTGAATTTCAAACACAAATCATAATTCAATCTACTTCTAAAAGAAGCACTAATTTATAACACGAATCAGCAGTGGGATCTCACATTCTAAATACAATGTTTCACATAAACTTACAAAACTAATCTGGTTATTTCAGGTTGCATTTAGCAAAAGAAGTTTATTAACAATACATTGTTAAGGAATAAAAATTTAGATAGTTTATTTGTTTTGTGCCTTGTTTCTCGCCTTAAAAGCGGCAAGTATTCCAGGTAGTCGATTTTGAGAATCTATTTTCATATTAGGCAACGACTCAGTTGAATTAGTTCTGGGCAGTTCGACTTGTTTTTCTACCTTTTTTGCTTCAGCATTTCGTTTAGATCTTTCAATTTCTGAAGCACTTGCACTATCTTTCACCACTAAGCTTTCTCCTGCTTCCGGTACCTTAATCTCTTTATTTATAACTGCATACGTACGGAGCGGAGTCGGAGCTGCATGTCTGATTTCAAATTTTTTAATATTGTTTGTGTAAAGGAGCATATCTTTCTTCAAAATATCTAAGTCAGTACTAAGTTTTTTAATAACATCTTCATTATTTTTAACAGCAGTATTTTCAGAAATTTCTTTAATTTGTTTTTCTAAATTTTCCCTCATAGTAAGAATTAAATTTGGAAATCTCTCCAGCATATTGTCTTGAGTACTTTGTGTTTGTTTTCTTTCATTCTTCTCTCGGTCTATTGCAAATTTAATATTTTCCAACTCTTGTTTTACAGTTGCAGTTATTTCGTTTAATTGATTTTGCAAATCTTTAATTTGATTATCTCTAACATTCAATTCTTTTCTAATTACTAATTTGTCATTTTGAAATGCTAATTCTATTTTTGTTAATTCTTCAGTAAGCATTGATATTAAATCCATGTTGTCATTTGATGTGGTATTTTGAATGTAGGAAGGACCGATCTCATTTCCATTTTGCAAAAGGTTTTCATATTCTTTTATATAATCATTTGTTCTGGCTTTTTTTAGAGTATAAATAGTTGCTTCTAAATCTTCATTTTCTTTTAGTAATGTTGTATAAGCGATTACAATAGCTAGAATGATAATTGTTAGAAAAACAAATTATTGTTTTATAAATAATCATATTTACCTTTAAGTTTTGTCTTGTATCGCAATAATTCCTCTTTTTGTGTCTGGATTATTATTTCCAATTCCAATACCTTTTCCTCATCCATTGTTGTGGGGAGTGGGGACCACACGTTTATATATTTTTGTATTATATTTAAATTTGACAATCATTCAGAATCTGTTTACACAGAAATTGCTTGATACAAATTGTTCTAAGCGAACGGATCCAAAAGTACTTGGTGAGAAGTTCGGCTAGTTTTTTATTTCGATTATAGTTGCGAATTTTCATCGACAAATGTCATAGTTGACGTTCCACTTCCAACTTGAAAAAAAAATGTAAATCGATTTAACAAAGTTTTTATTTTACTTATTTATTAAATTTTAAAGTTAAAATGGATAAATCCAAACACCGCGAATTAGAATCCGTGATAAACTCTCAAAAAGAACAATTATTACGTTATGAAACCAGACTTAAAGGTTAATATAAATGACCATTGTGACATTTTCATTGTTTTCGTGTAAAATTAATTTATAATAAATGTTTTTATTTTGCTAGATGTTGTAACCGCATATAAAGGATTGTTAAAGGAAAAGGAAGCGTTAGAGTCAAGTTTTTCTGCTTTGAATAAGGACAAAACAAATGATAATACAGAACATTCCGACAAAACTAAAGAAAATGGAAATGAAAGCGACAGTACCACTTCAAAGAAACAACAAAATGAAACAGATATACAAATTGCAACACTAATGAATTCTTTAGCTACACTCTCGGCTGAGAAATCAAGAATGGAATCATCATTTCAGGCTGATAAAAAACAAATTCGAAATGAGATGGCGTTGAAAGATAAACAAATAAAAGACTTGCAAGATAAATTAAAATCTATTAACACAAAAGCGTTGATTGATTTAGAAAACATGCGATCTAAGATTATTGTTGAACGACACGAAAGAGATAAAGAGCATAACGATCATATGATAATGATAAAAGAGCTACAAAAACTACTTTCCGATGAGCGTCATTTAAAAGAAAACCTCGAAATGCAATTGAATGATTTAAAAACTCAGTTTACAGCTACCAATAGTATTGATCGCACAATAAAAGAGCTAAGTCAAGAACTAGAAGCGACGAAAAAGAAACTAAAACAATATGAAAATAATAGTAACAAATCAAGTTTAATTGAACATCAATCAAATATAATATTACAGCAACTTCAATCCGAAATGGCAACATTAAAGCATAATCACTCGATTGCTATAAAAGGTGAACAAAAACGAGCCCAACAAGCTGAAGAACATAATAAAAAGTTATCATCGATTCATGAAGAACGGGTTGCAAACTTAGAATCAAGATTGGCTGAATTATCTACAACTGTAGGAAATTATGACCGTTTAAGACAAATCGATCAAGAAAATATATATAAATTAAAAGAGAAAATTGCACAACTAATAAATTCTAATGATATAGAAACAAATATTAACCAACAACCATCCGACGAGCAAGCTAAAAATATTAATGATTTAATGGAAGAAATATTGCATTTACAAAATTTATTAATAACTGAAAATAATAAATTAGAAGAACCAAGAGATTTATCAAAACTGTTTCTAATATCCAATCAAACAAATGTCCAGACGTTAACTTATAACTCGGAGCACAAAAAAATTATTGATGAATTGAATAAATCAGCTTCAAAAATTGAAAAATTAGCAAAAGAAAATGAAATTTTACAAAAGGAAAATTCTAATCAAAAACATCATATTAAAACATTACAGGAAAAAGTAAAAGTATTAAATTATAATATTGATGAACAAGAAACCGAATTAAAAATAAAAGTTGTTGAATATAATTCTCATTTAAAGAATGAAAAACTAAAAGCGCAAGAATTTATAAATCAACTGGAAATTGATTATAGAAATAAAATGTCAGAATTAGAAAATCAATTGCACAAACAACGTGATCGTTCGTTGTTGTTATTGGAAGAGAAGGAAAATGAAATAAAAACTTTAAAAACATCTTTTGAAATATTTTTGCCTCATCAACATGTGGAGATAATGGAAAATGAGACTAGAAATAATGAAAATATCGGTACGAGTGTAACAGGTTCTACTTCTCTGCATTTGAGTTCAAGTTTAACCAATCAAAATAGTATTCAAACAACTAGTAATGCGACGGAATCACAGTTCCATATGCTACATTACGCACATGACCTGGCGAGGAAAGAAGTTGAGATTTCAGCATTGAGAAAAGCAAAACATTCTGCAGAGACTTCACTACGACAGGCCTTACAAGACAAAGTTGCTTCACAGGAGATATTACATAATAGAATTAGTTCACTTGAGGATAACGTTGATAGGTAAGTGTGATCACTTTTCAATGTATGAAGTTTTAGTTAGTAACCTACAAAATTTTCTTTTTTTGTCAATTCTGTAAAAGAAGACGTTGCTCAGAAAAATATGAAAAGATGAAGCCCCAGTTCTTTCTATCAACTACTCTATTAGCATATCCTCCCGCATGGAGGGATCCATTTTTTTTTTAATTTAAATTTTTTTTTTATTTTTGATCTACGGGTGTGACAACCTTGCGAACTCCAGTCCCTGCTATTGACATACGAGTTAACGTGAGATATAACATACCACTGGCAATAGCAGAGATATCTCTAACCAAGGTGATATCTTAGGGGTGCTGGTGGATGAACTATATTCAGTCAACGGTAGCACCCTCAATCTTAGCTATGGAGTATCCATTAATGATGCCACGTTATTGTTTATTCGAAGAATCGGGCCTATGTATAGGCTTTAATCATAGGAAGGAAGTGCGTCGCATGATCGAGGAATGTGCTACTAGCACATATTGGCAACCACATTTTAGTTTTGTTCCTGCAAATTGTTAATAAAAATTTATTTTATTTTTATTTTTTCTATCCTATTGGCCTATGTCATATTTTATATGTGATAGGATTTATTGTTTAGTTATCCCTTCTATAAAAAAATGTTAAAGAAACAGAAAAGACAAATTTGCGTCCATCAATATATCAACGCATGTTGTTGTGGGACCTTGGTCTTAAAAGGATTTTATGTGTTGTTGTGACATATATTGTAATTCCTACTACACAACACATTTTATTAAAAAAAACTATTTTTCAACAATAGATTTATTTTTGTTTCTTCACAACAGTTAATTAACTAGACTCCTAATTGACAAAAGTGGATTAAGATAGAACGATTAAGCTGTTCAATGTGAACGTCTGCGGAGCATAGACATACCAATGTTTTTAACTAAAATATTCCCCCAATACTTTTAGAAACTCCAATGGTTAATTGTAGCAATTTCCAACATAAACAAACCCATCGTCGAAAATTTATACACAAAATATTGTTATTCAATAACACTTAAGGTTTCTTTACAATTAAAACTCACTTTATTTGTTTATTTATTAACAATATTATACATATGAGGCGAAGGCCCATAATAATATACAGAAGAACTGTATATTCCTATGCTGGACAATATTCGATCAACATAAGAACTGGAGGCATATATCATTGAAGCTTAAGAGCATAATTCAGTAAGATTAGGGAGAATTCAGCAATAAGGCCATGGCCCACAATATTGCACAGGAAACACAATAAGCAACAAGCCTCAACTTAAACCAATAGACAAAGCAGTCAGCCCAGAAAAGAATCAGTAAGTAGGCCTCATGCAACAAGAAAAATGGATAAGATATAAAGAGGAGCTAGTTCTATAACTTAAACAGCTCAGGTAGCTTTGAAGAAAATAAAAATTAGAGTTAGAAAGAGCGAGAAGATATAAAGTGGGAGAGTAGAAGAAGGACAGGGACAATGGGCAGGAGCCCATCCAAGGATTTTGGGTCTTGGAGTCCCAATAGAAACAAATAGATCAGATAGAAGGCAAACAAAAGGTCAACAACAGTGCACCATATCACAACATAAATAAAAAAAACCAGCTAATTGAACAATATCCACTGTAAAGTTATACAGTAGCAAGGGTCAGCGAGTTTAAGTGGCCAATCAGCTGCTCCCTTAAAAGAAAGGGGGATAAGCTGAACCTCTTTAAGGACTGCGGAAGTGAATTAAAAAGTTTGATGACTCTCACAGAGTAAGATTTTGCCCAAAGATCACAACACACCCTTGGTACAACAAAATTATGCTGCCGTTTAGAACTTCCCATCACAAACCATCTCAGTAGGTACGAAGGAGACTGAAACTTGATGAGGCGATAGAAATGGCAAAGAAGCCGCACACTGGCATAATCTGCGAAGATCGTGGACAAAAGGGGATACATGATCTCTAGGCTTTAAGTTATATACAAATTTAGTAGCATAATTAAAGGCTCTCCGCAGAACCATAAAGGTATCTTCCATGGAACCCGAAACAATCTCAAGACCATAGTCAACAAGGGCCAGTATTAGTGACAATACTAGCTGCTTCCTTATATGGAGGGGCAAGTAGCAACTTACGCTACGTAGCCTCCTTAGAACACCAATAATTTGACCAGTCAGTGAGTTAACATGCGGCTTCCAGTCCAACCTGTCATCAAAAACAACTCCCAGATTCTTTGCTTGGGATGAAAAGGATATAACATCATGGCCCAGCTGAATACATGAACTGCTAGCAGCTGCTCTAGAGCATGGGTTGTTAAGCAATGCTTGCGACTGTGCAGGATTCAACGAAAGTCGATTTTCAAGGGCTCACACCTGAATAGACTTGAGATCACTATTAATTTCTTCAATACAGCCATGTAAATTCAAACGGGACTTAGTATGAAGAAGTTGAACATCATCAGCAAAAAGATGTACCATAGAGAAGCGACAGGATTTAGCAATATCGTTGATAAACATTGAAAACAACAAGGGTCCCAAGATGGAACACGCTTAGCAATGGGAAGCGCATCCGAGATCTTATCCAGAGAGCAAACAAATTGATACCGTTTTGTTAAGTAAGAATATATCAGATTACAAGCACTGGACGAGAAAAAGAACTGAGTTTTGAGCTTAGCCACCAGAAGAGAATAATCCACAGAGTGGAAAGCCTTGCTGAAGTCAAGAAGCAGAAGGATAGACACCATCTTCTTGTTAATGTTAAGTCTTATTTGATCAGAGACATCCAACAATGTCGATGTTGTACTATGTTGCTGTCTAAAGCCAGATTGCCTACTATACAACAGATTAGATTTAGCTATATGATCAGAGATTTGTACATAGATGAGCCGCTCAAAAACTTTGGACAAAACTGGCAAGATGCTGATAGGACGAAATTCAGTACTATTCTTTTTGGGAATCGAAAGAACCTTGGTCAGCTTACAAGCTGCTGGAAAACGACCCACCATAATCGAATAATTAATAATGTGGCAGACATTTACACGATATAGAGTTCCGTTTACAATTTTGTATTCCAAGTTAAACTTAAACTGTGTCGTTCTGCAAACGGAATTCCTTAAATACAATTTCAATTTATATATAGATCGTTCCAGGTCAATCCAAAATTTTTTTAGGAAGAATTAGAGAATTTCTGAGAATGATGAAAGTTGTTATTATTTTGCATGTTTTGTAAGTTGAAATATTGTAGAGTAAATTGCGGATGAATACAATTTTGTCTTATGTTTCGTTAATCGTTACGATAATTTTTTTTTATTTGGAAAAAGATGGCAAACAGGCCAAGGCCCAATTTTTGCCCAGATACAATTCATGAATACGATAGCAACTGAATAATCGTTGTGTGCAATTGTTGTTGTTTTTTCAGTTAAATCGAACGCTACAAATATAAATGCATTAATGTATTGTATTTGTTTTTCTTTTACAGATTAGAACGCAATAAATCTCGAGAAGGCGAAAATCTCGAATATTTAAAAAATGTTATATTAAGTTTTCTAATCACAAATGATAACGAAAGTAAGAGGCATATGTTGAATGCTATTGGCGCTGTTTTAAAATTCAATCCTTCTGAAATAAAACAATTAAATAAAATATTTTTTAAAAAATCTAACAAATAAACTAGAAAGGTAAATCGAGTGATTAATTCCAATAAAATTATAGACAACAATATATGTAATTTAATTTAAAGATTTTTAATATATAAATAACTTATTTTAATGATTATTTTATTTGTTAAGTTTCGTCTGTGAAGCCTGCAGGAGGATATTGTTCTAAAAGTTCATCTACACATTGTGGATACAAGGCGAAAAATTTAAATCTAGTACACATCCCCTTTTCCGGTGACGTCAACATTTCATAACCGGATTTAAGAATTTCTTTTTGTTCTAGTTTTGCATTTTGCATTAAAATTTCTAAACGTAAGTCTCCACCCATACGGCGTAAAAAATCACCCTGATTCACAGGACCAAATGTAATGATTTTATTGCCTCTTTCCGCATTTCGTTTAATGAACGAAAAATCTACATCTGTTGTCAAATCTGCAGTACCTGGTTCGATCAGCGGATCATGGAGTTTATGTTTACGAAAAGACTAAAAATAAAAAACAATTAAATATGGATAATGCAATAACTTTTAAGCTTAATGTATACCCTAAATGTGTCCTCTTTCTCACCCTCATGCCCATAATCAACAATCAAACAAATACCACCTTCTTTATCCATCCTTTTAACAAGCTTCTCGATTATCAATTGTGTTTGAACCGGATATTCTATATGCTTTCGCGTATCTTCTTCAAATTGGTTTAAAAATAATTTAAGATATGGGGTTTCACCTTTTGTCACAAAACAAAATTTATTTTGATCAGCTGGATCATTGTCGATTAATACTTCATGCCATTTATTGCCATCAACTTTTTGAAATTTATGGCAAGGTAAAGCATCAAAAAACTCATGCGCTAAATATAACGAAAACTTATTAGGAACTAAATCAATGCTGTCGTACCTATTGAATGAAACCATAGAAATTAATTTCTCCATTACAAAATGGTCATATTTTACCAGTAAATTTCCATCCCACCTATTGATTCTCCTTTTCTATAATATGGTACATTTTTAGAATCTTCATCCGTTGATCGACTTGTATGACAAAGTTTTAGTGACTGTAATTTACCCAAAAATTTACTAGTTTCCACTATATGATAAGATACCCTTCTTGTTATGATACCTAAATCATAAAATACTCTAATTAAATCATGAGCTAGTGTTCCTCGTCCTGGCCCAAATTCGACTATTTGCAATGGATACACATCTCCTAATTTACGCCATTCTGTAATAAACCAAATTCCAACTAACTAGAATGTAAAGACTATTCAAAATTTTGATTATTGGTAACCAGGCTTATCCTATATACTTCTCCAAATATTTGCGTGATTTCTGGAGAGGTAATAAAATCTCCTTCTTTTCCAAAAACATCTTTGACCATATAATATCCCGAATCTGGATTTCCTAATACTTGTTCCATATACTTTGCTAAAGTAATTGGTCCACTAGCTGCTATTAATTTCTTCAGATTTTGGGCTAGTTTTGGAGGAGACTCATTTTTATTTTCAACCGGTTTTTTAATATTATCTAAATCTTTCAATGAGACTCTTTTGACGGGTTTATAACAATAAGTTCTGAAATCATTTATTGCTCTATATTTATGCAATAAGCTTAAAAAAATTCGATTCATTTTCTTAGGTTATGTTTTGATTACGGATTCAGAAATATTTTAAATAATTATTAATTTACAGGATTGATAAAACACATTTCACAAATTTCTCGAATTATTTAAAATGTAATATTATTAAAAGAAAAGAAATAAAATAATTTTTGTTTAAACAAAATAAAGCAATTTCGACAAATTGTTGAAAAAATATTCTTGACAGTAGTAGCTGTTTTAAATAAATTCAAATATGAATGAATTGTGAAATTTTGTATTTTAAATTTTGTCGGTTATATTAAAAAATAATTACAAATTATTGCGTTGCAAAATTTTTTTATAATTTAAGAATTTATGAAATTAATTAAATGAACGATATACATTTGAATAAAGAAATATTTGATCGTTATCGATCTCACCCACTAATGCATAATTGGCAACCCTTAATTTTCTTCCCCAGTTTGATCATGTGATTATTATTCCTCTCATTAATAAAATCTATTTATCTCATATTCTTAAATTAAAAACCAAATCGTTTCCATTTTTAAAAAACATTTTTCACTTGTTTCTTATCTGGTTCTTGAGAAGGGTTAAAGTGTAACTCTGCCAAACTACAAATTAAAATAGTTTTTCATCAATATATTTAATAACAATAAGTAAGTAAATGTTCAAATAATAAGTGTAAAATAATGCAATTAAATTTTATTTGATCTAAACTTTGTGTAATTTATTTTAAATGTTGTTTATATAAAAAGACCATCGTGATAAGAAGAATTTACATGTTTTCCATGCCGGTTTGCGCTTGTAAAACCAAATAAAATTGTTTAATAACTATTCTTAATTAATAACTTTACGATTTTCGATCAAATATCTTGTAAACGTAAGATGTGTTATTGACTAAAAACCGTTATATCTTTAAAACACAAAATCAAGGTCAGGTACATTTAAAAATTAAAGGGAAGAAAACACGTTTTTAAATATCGTCATTTTGGCGCAACTTTTTTGTAATTAAATTATTTTAGTTTACTATGGCGAATTTTAGAAAAGATGAAATTGGTATACTTGAATCCAATTTGCTAATGAAAAATAACGAATTAAGTGAACTAGTTGATGATGAGTTGCATATTAATAATTTAAATGATATTAATACAGAATTTAAAGTATGCTTTAATGATCCAAACGATCGCACAAAACATTATGTACAAAAAATATCTAATTCGCATTATGCAACATCTGCAAAATATTCTTCATCAGCGTCCAATTCATCTAGTGGTATTTCATCCACCAATTTTGGTAAAAACTGGAATAATTATCAGCCCAAATTTGGTTATAATAAATTTCAAAAGAAATTTCCAATGAGATCAGATGTAAGTTTAGATGAAGTAAATTTATTTGGTTGTACTGATTTTATTTTAATTTATGTTTTTAGAAAAGGTTTAATGTTGTGCCACAAATTGAAATTGAGGCAGATGAAAATGAAGAAATTAATATACAAAAGTTGGGAATCGGACCTGATTCGTAAGTAATTTTACAATTAGTTTTTGGACAACGCTGTCTTATATACATAATGTTTTATTTAAGATATGGGGTTTACCAAACCGTTTTTGTATCAACCTTTTAAGTTGATCGTTCATGTATCTGTTCGTCCATTCATACTTTAATTTGTTTTCCTACAACCTCCTGTTCATCTTTTTTTTTTAATTTGCTTTGTTAAATTTTAAGAGGATTCATCTTTTTTGACATCATCTAACGGAAAAATGTTGATTTTTGTTAAAGGAAGTATATTGATTGCACTACATGAATAAACAAATTTAATTACAGTTGCAATAAAAAGTTTACTCGTCTCTAGTAAATGAGGATGTAAATGTTTTGAGTTATTTTATGTAAGACAGTTCAATCGTGAATGCAGAATCAACACGTTTGTTGATCTACATTTAAATTGATTTTGAATTTCCTTATTTTGTTCTAATTGTTTTATTGTTGTTAAACTTCTTTCTTCCGTCGAGGAATTGTAAACCATGGCATGCAATGGTTTCGTCAATAGTTTTACTTCTAAATGTGTTTTATTTGTCGGATAGTTATTGCATAAAAACCTAGATCAATGTGAGTTTATGTTCTATTTTATGTTGATCCCAATTTTGTTCCCATAACTATTAAGAACACCGTCCCTCGCGACTTAAGTTGGGATAATTTAGTCCTTATGGATTTTGGTAAAAACTTTTCATATTTAGTTTCATATTTAGTCTTGTATATTTTTCATATCCAAGCTATAGGACATGTTTAAGCAGGTTCTGACGCGTTTTGAAGGGGGTTTGTGATCCATTCTGTACATGGATGATATTTCCTGTATCAGTTGAGCAGGCATTCATAAGTCAACAGACCTTTTAGTAATTGGATATGATTCTGATATGTTATTATTATTAGGTGTGATGTCCCCCAGATATGATATATCTGTCCCCCAGATATGATTCACAGTCCCCCCATATCTGTCCCCCAGATATGATTCACAGTGCAGCATTTTCTTTTGTTTGTAACTTTGTCCCCCGATATTAGAGTCTGATCTGTGGGAGGGGCGTTTCAAGGTTGGCAATTAAAGAGGCAAGTTTTGTAGGTTGTTGTGACGTTATATTTATTACTTTCATCGTATTACAAGAAAGGAGTTTTTGCCGAAGACAACCCCATGATTTTTTGATTATGCACAATCCTATTGTGAGGTTAACATATGCACTCAAAGCATTTCTTATCAAAGCGCTGATAGCAGTCATTCCACCTAACAACTTCCGAGGTTTTGCTAGTGGTGTTTTGCATATCGATTAATTATTCCAGGCATTTGGAGATAATATCGAACAACCTAGACTGAGAAGTAAAAAAGCTTTGGAATTTACGATGTAGCGAAATTCGACGTTCAAATCGCTACAGCCGGATAGCTTCGGTCGTCAAAATCCACATTCATAGAAACTTTTCGAAACTTTAGAAATCTTTTAAATTTGTCTCTAATTATTTAAAAATAATTTGTATATATTTTTAGAGAGTCATACTCATATTTTGGTTTTGTTATATTAAATTTCGATATATTGTTTTAGTCCTTAATAACACTATCAGGAACAGAATTTATCTTTTTCAACTTTTCCAATTTTAATAAAATATTGAAATCTTTGATTTTAGCTTCTATAAATCCAACTATACAAAAATTTTAGACAAGCTGCGCCGTATCTGTGAATATTTAACAATTCTTTCAACAGAACGTTATCGTATTGAATTAAGAATGAGACAGTTAAATACAAACTATACACTCCCACAATCATATTTTGAAAAAACACAAATTCCAAAAGGTGCTTCTGATTTGAAATCATTTTATTTACAACTAGCTTATGTTGTAAAAACAGAGTTTTCATTGATTGAAATAGTTTTAAGAAATTTACAAATGATTTCAAATTTGTGCGGACAAATTGAATTTGTCTGTCCAGGAACTGGAAAAACACTAACAGAAATTATAATACATGATTTTTCATTGGCAATAGTTAATTTTGAAAATTTATCAACTTTGGAAATGTTTTCAAAACCCAATCACCAAACTGGTGAAAATGGTAAGTTTTATCTTACAAAATAAAATTAATTTATATTTGTTTTGTCTATATGTATACATATATATTTATATATAGATGACTATGTTTCTATCAGTGAGGTCATTGGTGAACTATCGGATATGGTACGATACACTCATATATATTTATGGTCGCTCAAACAAAATCCTACTTCAAAAAAACTATCTTCGGATATAAGACCAACTCCAAAAAGGGATATTTATATTGGATCTTAAATGTAAAATGTTTTATTAATAACGAAATTTATATATTTATTTTGCACTTTTATCTAATAAAATAGAATTCTTTCTGTTTTTTTACCGTACTATAAATTAATTGCTTTTTAAAAATATTTTATTTTTAATCCTATTAAATCACTAATGTTTAATTATTTACTATAGAAAATTTTAATATTTGTAATGTGCTTTACTATTATAAGGATTTGTATACAATTTTTTTGTAAATGTGGAATTTTATATAAAATAACAGAATTATTTTCATGTTTTTATAATATTTGTATTAATTTTGTGCAATTGTAAATTAGAAATATTGAATGATATGAAATAAATCGAACTCAGAAATAATAAATGTTGAAGAATGTTGTTTATAGTTGTACATACATAAACCATACCAAAACCATTCATCATTGTTTAAATTTTAACAAAACTGTTGAATCAAGTCATGCAGTAGGCGAATCCACAGTTTATTCATTTTCTAAAGTACAGGAGAAGAAGAAAAAAGAAATTTTGTCCATTTTATTATAGATTTATGGTTTCGCAAAACAGTTATTAAATATAATTGGAATACTCTAAAATCGATATTTTACGTATTTTACGCAGTTTTTGAAAATCGAATAATCAGCCGAAATTGTGATGTCAATGGCGGCCACCTCGGAGCTGTGATTTGAGCCCTTTGGATTATTTTCTGTGGAGAGACGTTAAGGATAAATGTTACGCAAAGCATCCAGAGACAATTGAAGCGTTGAAACATCAAATCGACGTTGCCATTGAAGAGATTCGACCCGAAACAACCGAAAATGTACTGAAAAATTGGGTTGATCGGATGAGGTACTGCCGAGCCAGTCGTGGTGGTCACGAATGATAACCGATTTCAAAAACGGTTGAGTTTTGTTCTATTCGACTCAAAGAAGACTGCTATGAAAAAATATTTCATGTTGGTTGACTTTTTATTTAAACTCATGGTAGGCGAACCGTGATATATATAAGGCATTCTTTGTGAACGAATGACCCCCTCTTGTCCAAAATTGGTTTGATTTATTAAAGTTTTGTAGGTAGCCAAATGAAAGGCATGGACCTCTAGTTTTTAATGCCGAGTGGCTTACGCAGTGAATCCACATTTTAGATGTAGTAATTCCGCCTAAACCGCATGACTTAAACTTTTTTTTTTGATTAAAACGATTATAAAACTGGCTTCATGAACTTGATTAGGGTTTACAATGGCTTAACTGAGAGTTCCGGCATCCTCCTTTTAAAAACCATATGAACAAAAATTCTTTTAGCCCTAGAATTCAAAATGGCGGGCAAAATCGGGGAAAACAACTTTTCCAGTACCACAGAGGTTTCAAAAAGGCTTCAATGAATGATTCTTAGATAAACTTCGTAAATATATAATTTTGGTACTTTTGGAAACAAAATGGCGTCCTTGGTCACGTGACAAGGGTGTTTATTCATCAAAATAGCTTTAGCTTAAATAACTTTAAAATAGCTTCAAATATTGGTATAAATAAATGTAGCACAAATTATTAAACAAGGTGTATTTAGGTTTTTTAAGGCAGGTGTGAAATATTTCGCATAACACTTATTGGTATGTTAATATTTTTTAAACAAAATTGCGGTCAAAACCACGTAATATGGGCAATGCCTCGTCAAACCAAATAATGTTGGTTTAACGAGCCATGTCATGTGGTTTTGGCCGCCATTTTGTTTGGAAAGAATTTAAATACTTCTTACTAATGATTACTAATGATTGTAGTACGAAATATTCCAAATGCCTGTCTTTATAGAACTCGATACACCTAGATTAATAATTTGTGTAATATATATATATATATATATATATATATATATATATATATATATATATATATATATATATATATATATATATATATATATATATATATATATATATATATATATATATATATATATATATATATATATATATATATATATATATATATATATATATATATATATATATATATATATATATATATATATATATATATATATATATATATATATATATATATATATATATATATATATATATATATATATATATATATATATATATATATATATATATATATATATATATATATATATATATATATATATATATATATATATATATATATATATTTATATATATATATACACCTATTTTCAAGCGAAAATACTGTAAGTTTTTTGTAAATAAAGTGGTACTGAGTGATCCGATTCTAAATCGGTTTTCAATTCTAAATAGCTCAATATTGGTGGAGTATTTTGGTATATAATTTGTTTTTTTATCCCAACTAAATCATTAAAAAAATTAATTTAAAGTTTGATAAAAGTTTTTCAATAGAAAAAAATCAAAAAAAAATCAGAAAATAATAGAATTTTTAATTTTATTTCATAAATAATTGACTAAATTGTTTAACAATATTTGATTATTTGATTAATTCATTAAATTTAATCAATATTAATATAATACAAAGTTAATATCTTATGTGACCGCCTTGTGCTGCAATCATTTCACGCATTTTATTAGACATTGAATTTAACAAATTGATGAAATATTGGCGCCAATCAACGCCTCTCATCATGTTGTGCGCTCTCACAATGGCATCCCAGACCTCATCATCACTTTGTGTTCATTCCTAACTTTGCCTTTGATCTCTGACCCGACATTCTCAACAGGGTTTATCTCTGGAGAGAGACTGAAAATACAAATTTCTACATTAATTAAATATTTAAAATTACAAGATAAAATTAATTCACCTCGGGGGATCAAACACAAAATCCCGTGTATCGCCTATATTTTCATTAATCCATTGTTTGACTGTTGAGAATGTCGGGTCGGAGATCAAAGGCAAAGTTAGGAGTGAACACCAATTGTTTCACAGTAATGATGAGGTCTGGGATGCCACTGTGAGAGCGCACAACATGATGAGAGGCGTTGATTGGCGGCAATATTTCATCAATTTGTTAAATTTAATGTCTAATAGAATGCGCGAAATGATTGCAGCACAAGGCGGTCACATAAGATATTAATTTTATATTATATTAATATTAATTAAATTTAATGAATCAATCAAATAATCAAATATTGTTAAACAATTTAGTCAATTATTTATGAAATAAAATTAAAAATTCTATTATTTTCTGATTTTTTTTGATTTTTTTCTATTGAAAAACTTTTATCAAACTTTAAATTAATTTTTTTAATGATTTAGTTAGGATAAAATAACAAATTATATACCAAAATACTCCACCAATATTGAGCTATTTAAAATTGAAAACGGATTTATAATCGGATCACCCAGTACCATTTTATTTACAAAAAACCAACAGTACTTTCGCTTGAAAATAGGTGTATATATATATATAATCGGATCACCCAGTATATATATATATATATCAGGCACGAGTCCTCCATATATTGATTGGAATGAGTGCTTCCGTAATCATTTCATGTTTTATTTGAAACAATTAAAAATTTAGAATTTCGCTTAATTTGAAATTACATTTACATATCTTTTGCTATTTTGCTACCATACTTATATGATTTCAACAAACACGCAACGCATTCGCAATCAACAATCGCAAAACATTAAATACACTAAACAGTTCTTATAAATGCAAAATAATGCGCTCGCTAAATTCATTCATCTATTCATACAAAATAAAATACAAGAATAACAAATATTGTATATTTCCTCCTAAAATATTCATATAAAATTTGAGAAAAATAATGAATTTAAAAAATCATTCCTAGAGAATTTTGGTTTTAAATTTCTTTTGTTTGAGAGAATATTGTTTTAATTTATTTTAGATCTCATTTTATTTTTCTTTATGGTTAATTCTTAAAAGTTAAAACTAAGAGATATTTTGATGTAAAATTAAATACATTTCAAATTTGAATTTGTTCGAGATAAGGTGATTTTGGTTTAAGCGATTTAGAAAAATCTTTTACGTACATTACGCACATATCTTTTACAAATCGAACAGATTGGGACAAAATCTGACCGACACATTTTTGATTTGGCTGACTATTTTTTAGGGGTTTTAATCGAAAGAAAAAATATACATGTTCGAGATTTTTTTGGGAGCTCTTTTTAGGGTTCTAAATTTCGAGAATTTCTTAATTTTTGACTTGAAGACTTATTTTCAAAAATTCATAACTTCGGTTCTATTAAAGATAGAAACTTCTGTTTTGTTTTATTTTAAAGATTTTTATTTATTTTATTTAGCGTACGGTTTTTTCTCGTGACACATAAACACAACAAATTAAGACCAATAAAACTTAAAATAGGTAAATTTTTTCTATGAAATCTCCCTAAAACAAAATAAGAATAGACATTAAATGAGCTTACACCAATTTGATCGATTTGATTAGTTAAAACTCAAAAAGTAAAATATTTAAACATTGGACATGGGCAGTACATTTGCACATTAGATGTTTACATCGATTGAGTCTATCCATGCTACTACACCGGGGGCTGCCAAATGGATGTCTGAGATGTCGCCATTGTATCGTTAATTGGATACACAGTTGCAATGTGTTTTATGGTATGTTGTGGTGCTCCGCAGTAACATTGAGTGGACTCTGAAATGCCCCACTTGTAGAAAGAGTCAGTACAACGTCCATGATTTGTTTTTATTCGGTTTAGTGTAGTTCAGGTATGACGCGGCAGATAAAAACCGGGTTGAGGGGAAGTCGGGTTCGTAATAAAAAGACCAGGTATGTTATAATGATTCCAGGAGGAGCCCCTGGCATCCAAGATATTAAAATTAGTTGCCAACAGGTTGTTGGTAGTGTTTGTGGGGAGGCTTTCTTGACTTAAGTCGACAAAGTATGGTCACCGTAATATTCATGCAAGGCTAACGTGATGTTGTTGGTTACCTTTTTATTTTCACGCATGATTAAAGTTAAAAGATGGTTTTAAAAAAAAATAAATTCAATAAAATTAGTGACAAATTCCAATTGTTATAAACAAATAAATGTTAAAATCGATTTTTAGTCATAGACCCCTTGTCATAGCCCCAAAAACTCTTTACCCAACTAATGAGTTTTTAGTATGGCCATCGTATTCGTAAATAAATCAATTTTTCGAGCGTGGGACGACAAAAAATTTCATAGATGGGTCATTCTTTTACATACCGAACAGATTAGGACAAAATCTGGCCAAGACGTTTTTGATTAAGCTTAAATTTTTTTGCGGGTTCTATATGTTAAAATATATCGTCTTCGAGGAATTGTTCTTTTTTTGTGGTGGGAGGGGGGACTGGGGTGAAATAGAGCGGATCTAAATTTCGATCATTTCGGCTTGAAGACTTATTTTCAAAGATTCATAACTTCGGTTCTTGTAAAGATAGACACTTTTTTTGTTTTAGTTTACAGTTAAAGTTTTATATTTTTTAAATTAATATATTTATTTTAGTCACGGCCCAACAAAAATAAAGAGTGTTTAGCATAACCATTGCATTCTACGTTATATTTTCTATAAAATACGAATTTTTTATTGATAAATTAATTTATTTGTAACATTAAAACTCATTTCTCCATTAAATAAATATACGTTTGTTAGAAAAAATTGACCGTAGCATACGATGGTTACACTAACCACTTTGTATGTTTGTTGTGCAGTGACTAAAAATCATTTTAACACTTTATTTGTTTATAACAATAGGAATTTGTTAATAATTTTTATAGATAACAGATTTTTTAAAGTCCATCTTTTCACTTTAAAATTAAACAGGAAAAGTGTCTATCTTTACCAGAACAGAAGTTATATGAATCATTGAAAATAAGTCTTCGAACCATATAAAGCCTAATAAGTTTTCAAGCAAAACAATAGGCTTGATATGTAGTGATCAATACTTCATAAGCTAATTTTAATTCTTTAACTGCAGTAAAATATGAAATTTTATTGACAATTCAACTCACTAAATAAAGTTTCGATAAGGTCCAATAAAAACGCTTCATTTACTATTTTTTAACAAATCAAAACGAATTATATTTATTATTTTTCTCTGATGGGAAGGAACAGCGAATTATAGTGACTATTTTCGGCCTACTTAATATATTAATTTAAAACTAGAGATATTGAGATAATTTTTTTTTCTTAATGAGATAATTTTTTTTTATTTATAATTTTGTTTAAAAGATAATTATTAGTTTCTAAATAAATTTTTTTCTACAAATTATTCAATAATACAAAATAATGTAAAAATGCAATTTGCTAATAATAAAAATGTCCGTTTTCTTTCATAAATGATTGCATGTTTTTGTTTATTTGTCAAAAATAAATTACAAATTTATAACATTTATGCGCCTACTAAGATAAAATAATATTTAATTTTGTTAGAAGAAAAAATGACAACAAAGGATTATGTTGTATGAAATAATGTTACTATTTCTGTTCGTTAAATTGTCTGCTAAATACAACTCGTCACCAAATTATTAGTAGATTATTTTTCAACATTACCACTCATGCCATTTGAGGTTAAAATTGACCTCAAATGACATTCATAATAATGATTATGAAAAATAATCGACTATTATTTGACGACTCGTGATATTATATATGATAATTTTATAAAAAGTTTTTAGTGGAGCTTACATAAAATCTTATGTAAATTTTTGAAATATTTTCTATTATCTTTATTGGTCTCGACGATGCGGCAAGAATGTAAACAGAAAACTCTCCTTATGGTGCTTTCTACCAACTGACATGATAAGTAAAATGTTATCTAATTTTGCTTTCTATATCAGACCAAATTAAAAAATAGATCAACTATGTATTGAAAACTGGATTATTTCAATAAGTATTCTATAGCATCAATCTATGATTTGATGTTCATTCAAATTTTTTATTTTTGTTCACTAAATTTTAATTAAACAATACATATGGTTTGTTAATATGGTTTTGAAATAATTGCAAAACTGATTATAGCGTCGTATGAACTAAGGTGCGTTCCACTAAGCGTTTACAACGCTCAAAATGACCTTTCCTCCGTTCCACTTGACAACGACGGTCGTGGCGATTGCAGTTAAAACGTCACTAATGACGTCACAATTTTTGCTCACGTCAAGCTCACAACGACCAATCTTAAAAGGTGGGCTGAAGTGAGTGTTGATAAGTTCAGCGCCATTTTTAAAATATAAAGATGTCGCGAACAAATGTCAATTTGTATGATGCAGGAAGTGATATTCTAGTGGAAACAAGATTATTTAAATGTCAATCTTTATTAATCACGAGGAAAAAGTTAAAAATTCTTTAATTTTTTCATAGTACGTATTTTAAAAATAAATCATTTTTTTCGCAAAATAATTTTCATACAAACTTGGATCTCATGAGTAAAAGTTTTTTTATTGTGCGTGTATCCTAATGTTATACCCGGGGCTTATATTTTATTAAAATGAAACACTTAGTTTGAAACACTAGAAACACTGTTATACCCGGGGTTGTATTTTATTTAAAAAATGAAACACTTTCATTGGTTTAAAATAAAAAACAATTTATTTAACTTCAATTTAAACACTTTAGTTTTTATTTTTTATTTTAAAATTTTATTTGAATATTATATATTTTTTTTTATTTCTTTAACTGTTAGATTGTAATTCCCGAACTGTTATATTTAAAACTTTTAAGCACTATCAATAATGAACTGCTAATGAACTCAATAATGAAGATTGAAGACTAAGACTGTGTGTCTTAAAATTTATTCTTAAAACTTTATTTTCAAATATTGTGTTGAACTCAAAAATGTTAAAAACATTTTCTTAAACTATATTTCTTAAACTATGTTATTAAAACTGTGTGGCTTGACTTTGTTGAACTCTAATCTTAAAAACTACTTATTTAAAAACTGATCTATTTTCTTAAAAACTAAATCTTATATACTAAATTTTGCTTTTATTACATTACAAAAAACAACAAAAACAAAATAGGAATAATTTTATTAAATTTTATGTTTTGGGAAAAAGATTTAATTATGCAATATTGTAACTTATTTCTAAGAAACAGAGAAACAGAAACAGAGAAGTGTGAAATAAGCATGAGAAATATTAATGTTATAGTTATTTTTTGTTTGAGAAGGTTTATTTGGAAAACATATTGATTCAATATTTTAAAATGATATGTGAAAATGAAAAAGGATTGTCGGAAAAGATAAAAAGACTTATTCTTAGTATGAACTAAAATTGTGATAACTGAAATTATTTATTAGTTTTATCCTTTATAAAACTATCGGCTAGAGATTAAAAGAAAATTCTTAGTAACGACTAAAATTGTGATAAATGATATTTTATAGTTTTATTCTTTATAAAAGTATCGGCTAGAGATTAAAAGAAAATTTCAGTTTTAAAAATGTGTTTAGAGAACATTTATTGGTATGTGAAACTAATATTGCGATTTTTAGAAAGATTTAGAGTTTGTATTTCTAGGAAAAAGTGATTGAAAATTTGTAATGAGAAATACGGCACAACACTAATTATTAATGTTTATTGTTAAGACTATGCAATTGTAACCTAACCTCTAGCTTGTATTCTATTTGTTCAAACTGGCCATTTGTGTTTTTTCGTCAACGCCTAAACTGATCACATAATTCATTCCACTTGATTATACAATTGTAACGTTCAGAAGAAAGTGGAACGGGAACACAGAGGTCGTGAGCGTGATTGTTTTGAGTGCTTAGTGGAACGCACCCCTAATAGCTTGAATTTTTATGGATTCTGATGTAGTTGATGCAGTTTTTATAGAACGGAAAAAAATAATTCAAAAATTGAAAATGGTTTTTTAGTTGTATAAGGTGTTATGATCTTAATTCTAAACCTTTTTTAATTTGAAACTAATTTCATTGCTAAAACCATGACTAGATTTTAACAACCACTAGTCAAACTACAAGTTAAATAAAAACATGTAAGAAAACCAACTAAGAAACATTAACAACAACAACAACAAAAACACATATAATATAGGTATATTCGCTATTCTTAAACAATATATTAAGAAAAAACGTTTCTACCATTTACTGCTTCCGTCGAGAAACAAACCAAGCTTCGTGCCTGATATATATATATATATATATATATATATATATATATATATATATATATATATATATATATATATATATATATATATATATATATATATATATATATATATATATATATATATATATATATATATATATATATATATATATATATATATATATATATATATATATATATATATATATATATATATATATATATATATATATATATATATATATATATATATATATATATATATATATATATATATATATATATATATATATATATATATATATATATATATATATATATATATATATATATATATATATATATATATATATATATATATATATTGTAATAAACTTCGTCCAGAATGGGTTAATTTTATTTACCATTCATTAATTAAAAGTTAACTCCTTTTTCAATCTTTTACTTGTATTGCAAATTGTATTGCATAAATTAATGTAAATTAAATTTGTTATACAAATGTTTACATTAATGAATTAAAAGGAGTTACCTAATACATTTTGCATAAATTAAATTTGAGTTCGCTAATACAAATGCAAGTATGAATGAAAACAGGTGTGGCCTATTTCAGATGTACGGACTACGTAGTATTGATTTCTAGTGGATTATAGAAGTTTCGATTTATTTATTTTTCGATATAAATAAGCAAACAAAAATATCAGATAGTCAGTTTTAATTTTGCAATTAAAAGTGTTTTACAGATATTCGAAAGTATAAGGAATAATCGGTGGTACTTGAGCCTGGATACTAATAGTGAAAGAATCTGAACTTTGTGGAATAGTAAATACAGATTTTACGATTCCGAATATTATTGATTCAAATTGTGGAAAAGCGGTGAAGTTTATTGTACATAAATTGGAGACCCTGGAATTTATTGTAAGGAAAAACGGAAGCTGCTGTAATTTGGTTGATAAATAAAGTTTGGGATTTTGTTAACTAAAGATCTGTCTTTTTACTGTCGTATTTGCTCAATAATCTAAAAGAACCAACGAAGAGTCGTTACAGTGGTGTCAGAAGTGGGATTATTGAAACAATGGTCAAGACAGTAAATATTAGTGATCTCAGCCAGACCCAGCTGAAGGATGAGTTGAAGAAAAGGAATGCTCCAATCCATGGAACAAAGGCAGAACTTGCATTCCGGCTGCGTAAAGTTTTAGAAGAAGCAGGCCAAAATACAGAGGTCATAGAAATAGAGCCGGAGGAAGTTCCGATTCAGAATGCCCCAGCAATTGATCCGATGATGGTGTTGATGAAAGAAATGATGGCCCGACAAGAGAAACTGGCAGCAGAACAAAAAGTAGAGCAACAACAACAACTTGCTGATATGATGGCCCGACAAGAGAAACTGGCAGCAGAACAAAAACTAGATCAACAACGACAACTTGCTGACCTGATGGCCCAACAAAAATTAGATCAACAACAACTACGTGAAGTAATCGAGTCACGTATATCCAGTGCGGAGGTTAAAATCAACAACATGGAAAGGGAGCTGCGGACAGTTACCGAAGAACAAGAGAAATTACGCAAACTTTCGAGTGAATTACGCCAAGAAATAGCACAAGGGAAGTCAGGTAACATGATCAATCCATCAACTACTTCAGCTCCAGCTAGAGTAAAAACACCCGCATTTGATGGATCTACATCGTATCAGATATTTAAGATGCAATTTGAGATTGCAACAACTGGGGTTGATCACCAGCAAAAAGCAAACGCGCTTATATTGGCATTGAAGGGACCTGCTGCTGAAATTTTGCAGACACTATCAGCGACAGAACGTGATTACAGCAAGATTATGGAGGCCTTAGAAGTAAGATACGGGGAAAGTCATATGCAAGCTCTCCATCGCATGCAGCTCAAGACACGAAAACAAGGAGTCAGCGAAACCTTGCAAGAATTAGAGGCTGACATTGTGAGACTGGTTAATCTATCATATCCGAATTATAACGCTGAACACCGAGACGAACTGGCAGCTGATACATTCATCAATGCTCTTCGAGATGTGCAAATGAGAAACCAGCTTTATCTAAGCGGAAAGAAACTACCTGCAGAAGTCTTAGCATTGGCCCTGCAAATGGAAGCTGGAAAAAGAGCGTACGGTTCAGATAGAGTACGTCAGATGGAAGTTACTGAAGAACCTATAAAAGCAGCGCTTGATGAAGTGATCATGCGTGTCAAAAGTTTGGAAGATAAACCTGAACGAAATCAACGAAGTAGATCTAGCAGAGTAAGATGCTGAAACTGTGGGAAGTTGGGGCACATCCGAAGAGAATGTAAATGGGAGCCACACCCGGAAGACAGAGGCCGCGTTCCGGATTCGGGAAACTAGATTGTGCCAGTTTTGAAGGGCAAAAGCTGGCTCAATTACAATGCCCTACATTGGTGGTATCACAAGTAAAAAGAGAAAATAGTAGTCTAGTCTTAGAGGCAACCGTTGGAAGCAGATCGTGCATGTTGACTTTGGACACAGGTGCTTCGAGATCAATAGTGCGTCCAGATGTGGTTTGTGATAGTCAGATCGATACAGCGAGACGATTCACCCTAAAAACAGCTACGGGTGAAACAGTTCTAGTTCATGGAGAAAGCGACCAAGAGGTTCACCTTGGAGGAAATTCATTTAGGCACCGATTTATTGTAGCAGATATAGAAGATGACTGCATAATTGGGCTTGACTTCATGAAAGAATACAATTTTATATTAGATCTGGGAAGCCACGTACTGAGATATGGAAACACAGAAATAGTGCTAAACGCCACCAACGACAATGCTGAGGTCCGTGTTATTAGTGATGGACCAACTGAGATCCCGGCAAAATCTGAGAAAATCATATGGACTAAGCTACTAGATAAAAGTGACCAAAATTCACCTGTGATGATTGAGCCAGCTAACAACGACTTTGGGGGAAACATTATGATTGGCCGAACGCTAGTTGCAGCAAAAGAGGGAGTAGTTCCAGTGCAACTGATTAACTTCTCAAATAAACGAGTGGTCATCAATCATGGAGAAGAAATCGCCAAATGCAGCACCATAAAAGAGATAATCAGCTGTGAAGAAGAGCAAAAGGTCTTCATGCAGAGAAACAATCCCGCATTAGTAGCAATACTTCAAGATCTTAGTAAAAGAATGAATCCAGCCGAATTCAAAGAAATCAAGAGGGTATTAACGAAGATGAGCAATGTTTTCTCTACTGGAGATGAAGATGTTGGAAGAACAAACATCGTGCGACATAGGATCAACACTGGAAACGCTCATCCTATCAGACAGCCTCCTAGAAGACTACCACTGGCTAAACACGAGGAAGTGCAAGGAATGCTGGACAAAATGAAAAGTGATGGAGTCATCAGGCCATCTAAGAGTCCATGGAGCTCACCAGTGGTGCTAGTTAGAAAAAAAAGATGGGTCAGCTCGTTTTTGTGTAGACTATCGAAGGCTCAATGAGGTAACCATTAAGGACAGCTATCCACTGCCACGAATTGATGACACACTGGATACACTATCAGGGGCCAAATGGTACAGCACATTAGATCTGAAGAGTGGCTACTGGCAAGTTGAAATGCATCCAGAAGATCGACGAAAGACAGCATTTTCTACTGGCAATGGGTTGTGGGAGTTCAATGTGATGCCGTTTGGTCTATGCAATGCCCCAGCAACATTTGAACGTCTAATGGAATGCGTGTTGCATGGTTTAACCTGGAAGGCCTGCCTAGTTTATCTTGATGACATCATTATAATGGGTCGCAACTTCGAAGAGCATCTAATGAACCTCGAAGAAGTACTCAGAAGAATAAGTAATGCCAACATGAAGTTGAATCCGGTAAAGTGCAATCTCTTCCACAAAGAAGTGAAGTACCTTGGACACATCATTACAAAACATGGAGTCAGAACCGATCCCGAGAAGATTGATGCTGTGAAAAATTGGCCAGTACCGAAGAATGTTCATGAGCTACGCAGTTTCCTTGGCTTATGCACCTATTATCGAAGATTCGTGGAGAATTTTGCGAATATCGCCAAGAGTCTACATAAATTGACAGAGGCAAATACCAAGTTTCTGTGGACAACCGAATGTAATGAGGCATTCTGCCGTTTAAAAGAAAAACTATGCAACACCCCTATACTAGCCTATCCAGAATCCGGAAAGATGTTCATTCTGGACACAGACGCAAGCAATGTAGGAACCGGAGCTGTTTTGTCACAGAAAGTTGGAGACGATGAGAAAGTGGTGGCGTACTTCAGTAAAGTTCTGTCAAAGCCGGAGCGGAATTACTGTGTCACGAGGAAGGAGTTGCTAGCTATCATCAAGGCTGTGAAACATTCCCACAAGTATTTGTGTGGACAACCATTCCTGATTCGCACGGACCATGCTGCTCTAAAATGGTTATTACAATTCAAATTTCCTGAAGGACAAGCAGCAAGATGGATAGAGATCCTGCAGAACTACGACTTCAAAGTTGAACACCGCAAGGGGAGGATCCATGGTAACGCCGATGCCCTGTCCAGAAGACCCTGTATAGAGGAGTGCAAGTCATGTAGCAGAACTGAGGGAAATGAGGCAATGAAAGTGAACCAACTCAAGTTCCAAACTCCTGAAGATTGGTGTACCGAGGCAATTAAAAGAGAGCAGCTAGAAGATCCAGCTATGGCTCCAATATTAAATTGGAAAACTGAGGGAAGGCGACCGGAGTGGAAAGAGGTAGCACCTTTAAGTACGGAGGTAAAATGCTACTGGGCGCAATGGGACTCACTATTTATGGACAACGGGATACTTAAAAGAAAATGGGAGTCCGCTGATGGAAAGAAAGTGTTAGAACAACTGGTGTTGCCATCAAGTCGGGTGGAAGAGGTACTAGGAAAGCTGCATGGAAGTATTTCGGGAGGACACCTGGGAGTCAATAAAACCCTGGCTAAGCTAAGGGAGAGGTTTTATTGGGTAAGGTATCGAACCGACGTAGAGCAATGGTGTCGGCGATGTGATACTTGTGCGGCGAGCAAAGGACCAAAAACTAGAACTCGAGGAGAGATGCAACAGTACAATGTGGGTGCCCCAATGGAGAGAATTGCTATTAACATCGCGGGGCCATTTCCGGAAACGACAAAAGGTAACAAATACATCATGGTGGTCATTGATTACTTTACAAAATGGCCGGAAGCTTATGCAATACCGAACCAGGAAGCAGTTACGGTCGCGGAAACATTAGTCAATGAATGGGTTTGCAGATATGGAACACCGCTCGAGTTGCATACCGACCAGGGAAGGAATTTTGAATCTCAACTG